>CM065172.1:1154543-1754543 GCA_033026295.1 Channa striata
AGTAGATGGAACCTTACTGTGCATGAATAGATTTCATTTAGTTAATGTTACCAACTTTTTGGGCTGTGGAAACAAAATTCTTAATTGGAAACATGCCTAAAGCTGCACCAGGCTTCGAAGCGATAATGGCCAAAGAATAGGAGGATTAAACTTTTACTACCAGAAAACAAGCAATGGTACAGGTCAGTAAACCGACCGTCATGTTTACACATGCTGCAGCCAACGTGAGATTCTGGCCTTATATAATCACCAAAATCCCCAATCACTGGGCCAATTAATCATTCAGTGCTTTTGCACTGAAACGCTGCAGAAGATCTTTTTATGGGCTGGCCCACATTTTCTTGGGTTTGACAGCAGTGTGACTACAAAACATGACCTTAACCCTTAAACTCCTAATGTGACGCTAGGAATGCTTTTCTCAAAGCCAACAGCAACAGCGGAAGACAATGAAGTCTTACCATGGCCAAATATGGCTGGCAGCTAATGTTCAGTGTCCCACTTATTTGGTTTAATAACCAGAAAGCCAATTTGGTGGAAAAGAAAAACTTGTTGCAAACACGTGACCACGTGTGCAGGATTAAGGACTCATGATATTTTCTCAGTTTTTGGACTAATCTCTGCGCTCGTCTGTTAGAGCTCAGTGCTGAATTCGACACCACTGATCAGAGACTAGAACGTGATTGGAATTAAAGGAACCGGGCTTGGTTAAAATCTCATTGGCCGTATAGATTCAGTGCTCACGTCTTCCATGCACACAAAAGTTCGTCAGTTCGTCCAGGACTGCAACCTGTAACCAATTCCTGTGAATTTTGCATGACCATGGAACATAAAATATCATAAAGCCACATGCATGAAAGTCACACAAGGTCACCAAATTATGGAGGACCTACTATGAAGTTCCACGGTTCAGTGCTGTTAAATAAAAATGAGAAGAATCATGGTCATAATGGACGTGATAAACTGACGGGACCTAATGTGCAAATTGTTTTCGTTATCAAATCTGTCATGGTTGTATTTTTAAAAAATAGGCCAAAACCACATCTGTCCACCATTTTCTTTGTCTAAATGATGTTTTCTGCATTAACATTTGAAATCTCTTGGTCTCTACATTGTCCTTGAAATCCCTCCTTTGACACCCATCAGGGATTTGAATTGACTAAAGGCAGCTGCAAACTATCGGATGGGAACGCTCAAACATTTTTGGAAATGGCTTGAAATTTGGTGCCGAACCATCTCAAGCATCTGCACGTTTGTCAGTGGCTAAAGGTCAGACTGACTTATTGATCTCGATGACTAAGCCCATGAGCTCCTGCAGACGACTTCAGAGGCTCAGAGTCTGAACTAATACCTTCTAAATGAGTCTGAAGACAAAATAAAATCACTTGCTCGGTTTGCAGTCTTTTTTGTAGTGTGTCCATCTGGTCCCACTGAGCACTGTGAGAGAAACTGACAGTCGAGCCATCCGATGGCGCTGGGCCTTACCCAGCAGGGCTTTGTAACAGAAGTGGCCCAGTCCTGTTTTGTCTGACCCACAATTCACTGGGACGGCCCCAGAGACAGAGATTAATCCCTGCCAGAAAGCATGAAAAAAAATCACCAAGCTAAATGAAGTGCACCGCTTAAAGGAGACAAGAAAGTCAAGGACGTGAAGTGGACGAGTGCCACGTGAAAATGGACTGTAGCACAGGAGAAAAGTCGAAAGCACCTTCGAAGGAGCAAACATGCCTCCACTCGCTCGTCTTTAGCGCCTTCCAAACGTTTGTTCAGCTGTGAGTCGATCAGTAACAGAGTTCCTCATAAACAGTTCAATACTGCGCACACTTTACTTTACGAAAAAGGAAATGCAGGTCTTAGAAGCCGCGCGTTGATGTGTGAGACGCGAATTTCAGCTCGCTGTCGAAACATTAGTACCTGCTTCCTACGTCGTACTTTGAGATACGCTGGACGCGATCTGCGGTTGGACCGTGTTCATGGCACATAACATTTCGTGGGTCAGTGAAAGTGAAAGCGTTTGGTTGAAAAAGTGTCAGGTGATGGCTGTTTGTTGGTGGTGGTGTGTGAGAGCAGCAGCTGCAGACAGACAGACAGACAGACAGACAGACAGACAGACCGACCACCAGGCTTTGAAGAAAAGCTCTCCCCTGTGAGTCGGCCAGCTTCCTATCACTGAATCAAAACAGTCTGTCTCTCGCACACCATCTCATCTGCTCCTGTCTCCCTGTCTGTCTGTCTGTCTGCCCATCACGCCGTCTGTTTGTAGCCTCTTATCTGTTCTTCGCCGAGCGCCTGCTTCTCACCGCCTCTCATCTTCAGATCTTTCTCTGCTGCTGTGTTTGTGTATTTGCTGCAGCGGTCGAAGCCAATTTAATACGTGCAGCTGTAGGTTTGCTGCATGTTAACTTCACGGAAATCACAGCAGGCATCAGGAATTATCACGTCCTTCTCGTATGCATGGTGTGTAATTGAGTTCATGCTAAAAATACCGTTTTTTTTTTCTTTCATGCTGCATGACTGGCCAGCCTGTCTCTGACCCCACCATGCATCCCCTGTTCCCTCTCCCTGCACTAATCTACTTTTGCCCTTAATCCACTTTCCCTCACTCTCAATGGGAAATCCACTGCGGCTCAGAGGAAGATCCAAAATGTAGCTCTGAGCCACAATGCAACATTTCAATTATTTCCCTTCATATTTGTTACACAAACAAACTGCTCGTAACCTCTGTATCTCCGATTGTTCCTGCATTTCCTTGCGAACTGGATTTCCATCACGGGTTCTCGCAGAACAATGTTAACGTTAACGTGCTAGTGTTGATCTGCCAAATATTTGTCCAGAACAAAAACTCTGTAATGCAGAGCAGACGAACGCGGTGCCAGTTGTGAATGTTCCACAGTCCGCTGGTGGAAAAAAATGTGTTTAGGCCGTAAAAAAAATCCTATATCTAATGTGATGTGTCCACCTATTTCCTCTCATCTCTTTCCTTTCAGTTTTTACTCTTCATCTTCCTGCTGCTGCAACCTACAGTCAATGGCATCTTATTCACATATGGCCCATTTTATACTCTATTTATAGTTTGTAGGGACTGGGCAGCCTCATCTTTACTATTTAATTGTCAGTAGGAATGTGTCACGATCCATTTCTGCAAAAACTCTGCCGCTGACCTTCACTGCTGTCATATTTCTATTCACCCTCAGCAGAGCGTGAAAAGATTGGAGTCAGTCACCTCTGCCTGCTCCTTGAACTATGACCTCACCTCCCCAAAGGGATTCAGAGCCGTGTCCCATCAGTGTAGACAGCTCTGGTGGTTAATTAGTGGGTTAATGCATCCGAGAGAAGGAGGCGGCTAGAAACAGGTTTTTACTTTGGTAAGGCCTTTTTTTTTAGTGCACAGACACGATCGTGGCGTTAACGTCTTCGTCTAACTCATTGTACGAGTCTTTCTTAAAAACCCTTCAACCCTCGTATACTTGGACACAGATCTATAATTTAAACCCATTTCAACAGCTAGAGGATCACTGGTCTTTGGAGTGGCCCGGTTGAGAGCGTCTTCAGACACTCTGGTTTTTGCTCTTTGCCCTCTTGTCCCTTTTCTCTCTATGCAGCACATTATTTATTGATATATTATAATTACTTGTCCTTTTCCTATACACACTTGTCTCTAGAGACCATCCCACTTCACATGTGGCTAAACTTAAATCCTCAGAGAAAGAAAGAAACACTGAGCGTATTGTCTAAAATTAGGCACGGGAGTCATTCCCACCACCGAGGTTTGCCGTTTTCATGACGGAGAGCGGCAACAGTTGTTTGTAATGTGACCGCATTTATAATTAAAAGCCAAATGTGTAACGATAATTTAATGTTGGACTAGAGCAAATGTTGTCTTGCATGGGTGCAGTAATCGCGTTGCAACGTCTTTCATTTTCAAAGAAAAAAAATATTCCTTACACTGATGCTCATTATCTGACAGCTGTGTAAACTCACACACACACACGGATTTTATCTATGAAAACCTTCTATAAACAATTCCACTGCAGCCTTTGTCAGAGCATGACAATATGCACAATCAGACATGTGCACTGCACTATCCTTTATCTGCTGCAAGCAACCGTGGAGAGATGGTTTCCCATTTTAGAGCTCAGGGTCTTCACTGGAAAAGAGGCTCCAAAAAAGCTGATAAACAGTAACGTCAATGATCAAGAAGAGCAGGTTCGTAAGTAGAAGTGGATCTAAACTATGTACAACTTGTACTTGCTTAAGCCAAAGGGAAAGGTCAGGGTGCAGTGGTGTTAATGAGGCTAACTTATACTTCTGTGGGGGAAATGATTGTGCTTCTGCAAATCAATATATGATATGCGTGTTTGCCTCGCGGTGCTCTTTCACACAGTGAGTCCTATGAATTTGGTTGTTTTACCCAAAAGGCTCAAAGTTCTTCAGCTTTAGTTACGCCAAATGTTTCCAAGGATGATTGAACGATATCCATTACTTTGTGCCACAGATCACTCCTGAAGCTCTTCCTCCCCCACTGCCCACGCCACTGGGCGGTTTCCTCAAAGTGTCTTTGTCAGGTCTGTTTCTTGCAAACGCATCATTCTGCCTCTTCCTCATTTACTCATCGGACTCCTTTAATTTCCCGTTTCTCCAGTTCCTACCGCCGCTTCTCCAGCTTCACGTGCTGCAGTGTCACTGTGAGTGCGGTCCCTCGCCACATTGATTGGCTTTGCCAGATCGATGAAGCGGGTTGTTCGACACTGTCAGCGTGTTGTTGTTGGGATTTGGGAGGTGTGAGCCGTGCAAGCAACAAACACGTCATTCACCATTAAAACACTATCATAAGGCTGTGTGGGTAAACAGTCCAAACGCCACAGGTTGTTTTAAATTAATTCACGTTTGAATGATCTAGTTTTTCTTATTATGGTTTCTAAACAACTATTTTTTAATTTAAATTTAGTGATTTGCGGTTAGAGACATTGTTTAAACGTGACAATTTTTTCAATACACAATGAATCTTTTTGAGCTTACGTCCCTATTGTGTAAAAAACAAAAACAAATGTTTTAGTGATACAATTCTCTTTAAACATTCTTATGACAGTCAACGCAGCACCCGAATGCTTCAGATCCGCAAAGGTTTTGCATCTCGCCCTACGTGTCCACGCCCTCCTGCTGCCCTTTACGTGTTTGTGAATGACGTGTTTAAGCCAAGGACAATCTGAGACCTCGAGGTCTATATGAAGACAAACACACGTCAGTTTCTGTCAACTGTCTCACTTTCGTGTTTACATACTTCTCACATTGACAAATAAGGAAACGCCCGGCATGGCGACAGTATAGACGTATGTCATACGTCTTCAGAAGTGTCCGAATTTGTTCATTGTGCAATTATAGACTGAGCCTCAAACTGAAGAGACCGGACAAATTCATAAGTGTTGTTTTCTTCAGAAAGTCCTGCTTCAAGTTCACACCGTTGCATTTACTGTGGAGTTTTCTCTGCGGGTTTAACAGGAATAAGTAGAAATGCCACCGCTGCTGATCTACACATGCTCAGTAGAAGGAAGTTCCAATAAAATTGGGGAGAGAAGCATAAAACAAAGGAGTAAACATAATAACCAATAACTCTGGAGCACTAACCTCACACTGGTACATCAGCGTCCTCACAACAGGACGGTATTAAAACTCAAGCTCATGTGGCCAAAAAAGCCTCTTGTTTTGATTTGAAACCAATGTCCCACCAAATTTATGTGACACGATACAATTCCTATTCCAGGTAACTATATAATCATGGGCGTGTCCATAAAGTTGAAGTAAAAATACATCTAAATATTTTAGACGTTTGGGCCACAAATGCTGGTTTTTATACTCTCCACACATTCGTTTTTGATGCCGGCTCAACATTTGAACTTTGTGTTTATGATGCGGTGCTACGGAAAGCTGCCGAACATGTTAATGTTGAGCAAGTTGTTGTAAATTATCTCTGGGGAGACATGAAGGTCTCTTACTGTCAGCCCGTCCACAGTAATGGTTGACATGAAAACTGAAGTGGAAACCTACTCGCTGGCGCTGGAGAAGCATCAGGGACGCAGTAAAGTCATTAGGGTTCTTCCTGCGGGATTCATGAATATCCAGCAGCTGCCAATGCAGTCTGTCACCGCGGAGGATTAACATCTGGCTAGCATGACTGAAAACTACATTAGAACTGATGGAGAAACTGCTTCATCAGCGTTAGGATTGTGTTTATGTTGGAAATCTCCAGTCACGAATTTCCTCTTGGATCCATCCTGCTCCCAATCCTTTAAACAAACCACTGGCACTTTCGGCCTAATTTTGCAAAAGCCGTGTGACGCGTTGTCGATGTTGCGTGAGGTTTTCATACCTGCCAGTCTGAAGGGGGGATTGTACTTCTCAGGCGATTCACGTAAATGTGGATGCAGACACAAAAATAGAAGCACGTTTGATTTGTCTCTTTGTTTACGGCAAACTGAAACATGTCTGTCGACGGCGAAGCATAATTCCGCCTCAAGGCCGTATTTATTTGCAGTTACCATTTTCCCAGCCCAGTGTTGCCCCTCTAAAACACTAGGGGGTGTTCCAATGAATGGTGCAAATGTAGTGATGCTAATGTTGCCTCATTGAGCTTTTTTGCACATTTAATCTCTCTGTCTCTCTCATGAAGGTGGGCCCCTTATTTTGAGACTTGCTATTAAGAAATCAATTCCATTTACGGGCTGCACAGCAGCGTCTCACTGAGACAGACGTAGTAGCCCATCTTCTATAAATCAGCATAGTTGAGATATTTGTGGCCAACTTGGGGGAAGATTTATGCCAGCTGGTTATTGGCTGAGGGATGGTGGGGTGGGGAGGTAAAAGAGGACAGAAGGAGGGGATGGATGTGTCATTCTCATCACAGACAATGAAAAGATCCTAATGGAGGGGAAAAATAAAATTAGGCCGAGGACGACACTGGACATTCGACATACCAAGGTGTGAGTGAGCTGTGAGGCAGGCAGAGAGATGGAGTGGGAGTGGGAGGCGGCAGGGTAAAAAGGTGGTGCCGGATTATTACAGAGAGCCATGAATTCTCTCTGGCTGTCATAAATGGATAACCTGAGAACAACCTCACACACGTCTTCCCCCGCCACACACGAGACACCATCAAGGATGTGTGTTCGTCACATCCCACAGTAAAATACGACCGACTCTGGACCCGAGATCATTCACCAACCCCACTTCATTACACTGTAAATAATTTTCGTATTTCATTGCAACCGAGCAGAGTTACGTAATTATGCTTAAGCTTACTGTCCAAACCTTGTTTTTGTTTTTTTTTGTGCTCTGAAATATAACGATGCCTGAGCACTGGTTGTATGAATAGCAGGAAGTATTTTGTCCACACACCTGAGACACTCTCTGTCAGGGAGTGTACGCTATGTGACACGCTAGAACAATGCTCACAGCGTTCACTGCCAACTTCTGGGAGGACGTATTGTTCCCGCACCGCAGACACGGCTCGTGAAGACAAAGGCCAAGCAGCCATCTCAGCTTCGTGTCCCCAAAACCTACAAAATGCCACACCTGTACCTGTCCTGTGGGCTTTAAGTGTGATATCTGCATTAAGGGGCTGTGGGGTGTTAAGTGTCCAACCTACATATTAGAACAATGCTACTGCAGAGCATCTCGCATTTGTCATGGTTTCAGACAAATCGTGTCACTGTGTCGCTTTCATCACAAGGAAATGGAGTATAGCTTGGCATAAACGGGGTAACAATAGTAACATTCTGTATGTCTGGGAACACAAGCTAGATGGATGAAGCGTTGGGTTTGTGCACCAATGCCAGCTGGGGAAGTCAGGAGGACGCCTCTGGACATTCGTATATGAACATATCAAATTAAACTTTTTTTTTTTTGAAGCACATGATCTAGAGTCATCAGCAGACAGCCACCGATTGCCTATGCTGCACTCCTCCATCTAACCAAACTTTGGACCCGCAGTTCGCTCTACAAACTGACAGTAACAAGTATTCAGAAAGCGTGTTTCATTTTGGCTTTTGTTTCTCCTGTCACACAAACTCTCAGAAAAACTCCATGAAACAGGTTATGTAGCCGAATCAGCTGTGCCACGCTGAGCACTGGTCAGTCAGTGTCCCCCGTGTCCCACATTAGACACAAGGTCACACCGCCTTTAGCCAGTGTATTTTAATTTTTACACATACCAGGAACAGAATTTTGACAGAATTTCAGGGTGTAGTTACCCTTTGGAATGACAAATAGAATGTGTAAAAATATGCCCTTGGTCCAGAAATGTCCCTCAGTTGTTCAATCATGTACAAACGTATAGTGGACTGACTCACTGCTGTGGCAAAATAGCTTTTATCAGTGGAGTGCACAGTTTTCAGCTCAGCTTTGCTGCCTTTTTAAATCATGTAGGCACATGTTATGTGTGCTGTTGGGGAAAAAAAATCATCTTTAATAAAGTTACTAACAAAATCCACCCATTCATCTAAATACTGGCAGCACGTTTCTCTGTCCACGACTGGTAACATCATGCACATGTTGGTCGTATGTCTGTGGTAAACTCCTCACGTAGCTGCAGTATGTGGAGTAAAGGATCTGTCTCGTGACCGCTTGGAGATCCTCCAGTGTCACTGAGTCGGCTGAGCTAAAACTGACCTGTAGTAGAGACACAGGGACAAATGAGGAGAATAAAACATGTCAACGGGAGAGAGCTCATTTCATTTGAGCATCAAGCCACTTTGATGCTGCAGGTTTGCATGAGGTTCAAAGACCCACAACTATCAGAAACTTGCAAGGCCCAGTTCAGGAACGAGGTCCGCTGACGCCCCGAGGCATAAAGTCCCCTTCACTATCCTGGATGTTGGCCCCTAACAAGACTATGGCAGAGTGGCGTCTCTGCAGCAGCTCAGCACAGCTGCAGGAAAGGTTCTGCAAGTCCTAACGACTGACTAGCCTGAAGCTAATTGTGAACAAGGAGAAAGCCGCTGGCTGGAACAAGGTGCTGGACCCTAAACGTAGTTCTTTTTTTTTTTAAATTGAAGCGGATTATTATCAAATTACCAGGTTTTTTACCTTGTGACTGGAAAAGTGTCACTGTGTTTCTATTTTCCAGACAGAATGAATATTTTTGCCAGATTTGGTGCATTTCTGTAGAAAGGTGATAGAGAAGGGGCCCTGCAGGGACCAAACCAGCACTCAAAAACTAGCCCACCTTAATATAATTTAGTTGTTTCCCATGTTCTTGCTCTGACGAGTTTATTTTAATGCTTCAACGCTTTGACAAAAATTGACAGCTTTTCAAGGCCGAGGATGTCTAAAACTCCCAGACACAACTTTTAAAGTTTCCATTTAAAAACGTATAGTTGAACCATGTACCTACTGAGTATGAAAGATGATTATCCAGCCACCATCTCCTGCTTTGACAGCAAAAAAACCAACCCCCCAAAGGTGAGCGTGGCATAGCTTTGCTGGAATTAGGAACTGTAATCACTGGTTTTTAAACGGAGTAATCCTTAGACTGCAAAGGTCAAAAGTATTTATCCTCTGGGGACCTTAACCCCGTTGTAATCCATTCAATGGATTAGTAGTAGAGTCCTGTGTGAACCTGTTTTTGACATTGTGTTTACGTGGTACATGAAGTGTACATGGAGTGGTTACACAATTTAAATATTACGACAGCAAAAGTGGATGCTTGTATTTATGCAGACTTGATGGTCATGATAAAAATTATATATATAGTGCATCAAGTCTGATTCACTCAAAATTTCCCCTCTTCTAGCTCTGGCCTTGACTCCACCAACTTTATTTGTGCTGAACTCGTAGTTTTGAGTGGGTGGGAACCAACTCCCTCCTGGTGCTGGAAACAAAGCGTGTGAGAAAACCTGGAGTCAACCAATGTCATGTTAATTGCAAAAATATTGATGAGCTAAAATATGAAGGGCATAGTTGGCAGTAACCAGAGTCTAGACCTTCTCTGTCAAATTGGCACATCTGATAGCTTTAATACTGGTTTGGTGGTTAGTAAACCACTCAGTGGGCTGCTATCAGTTTTTATCAGCCCATAATTACAGTTAAGTAGATTAGCCTGCTACATGCCATTTTTTTCCAATTTCCCCTGACAGTGTTTTAACCTACATCATGATCCTTCTCTGAACCTAACCCAGATCTCTGAGTGCCTAAACTTAACCTCATAATCAGCGTCTCTATTGAGGGGCTGCAACTAACGATCTTGGCACTGGTGCGACAAATCCACCCGTTGGAGCCTGTGTTGCCATGCAACCAGCCTCCAAAATTAGACTGATTTATTGCCCTGCAGCCTTGGACAGATGCAGCCCTTGAATCGAGACGCGGCTGATTTTGCACATACATTTAAGAAAGTTGTAGCTCTGTTTATTATTGTAACCCTGGCGACAGTCTGGGAAACAATAGCATGTGCACGGAGCCTTAAAAATGGGTTGATAAGAACTGATAACAGCCCATTGAGAGGCTGGACACACCGATAACTGTAGCTTTTTGATTTGGCAGTAGCCAGAACCGAAATACACTGCGTTGTAGGTTTGTAATGGGCTGGGTGCATCTTCATGCGTTGAGAACGTTTGATTCTAGCGCCCTTGAGTTAGCCTCAGTGTCTGTGTGTGGGTGCCGTGAGACTGTCCTCCTGTCCATAACTCTCCTCATTCACTCATCAAGTGTCTGTTGAAAGGCACCAGAGGAGCGGTGAGTGGGTGAGCCAACACGTGTCCACCAGCGTTGGAGCCGGTCAGCTTAGCACCGCCACTCTCCAAGCCTACTTACTGCTCACTCACTCCAGCACTGATACTGCACTACATCGCCTACACACACACTCACAGAAGCCGAAACACATCGCACACACACACACACACCTTTTTCTTTACACCGTTTCATGCACTTTATCCAAAACACATGTTCAACACGGTAAAGAAGAGACACCAGTGTCAGTGTCTTTTGCCTCTTTGGGCTGTTTACTGCACGCGTTTATCGATGACGCTTATTTCCAGGAGGACATGTTCTCAAAAATCCAAAACAAAATAAAGTGCAATATCTCAAATTAGCTTGCTCCTGTCTGCTCTAAAAGCAGCCGTGGCTTTAACTGAGCTAATGTGAGCTGTGAACTTGCATCAACAAACTTCCATCCCGCTTCAGTGTGAATCATTCCTGCGATCGTACAGGAAATGCAACAGTAAAACGTGAGCCCTCTATTTAGCTGTCTCATATTAACGTAATTTCAGCCTAATGGACTGGGACCTGTGTGCGTGCCTCTCATTTTTATGAACTCCCATTATGAGAAAAGCTGGCCTGATTGCACATGTACCTCTCAATTAGCAAATCAATTAGTCAGTGATGCATATGACCTGTTAGTGATCCTGTGAGGATTTACCCAATCACGACTAGCACACTGTGTGGACATTACCATAGTGAAATAATTATATATAATCATTTCTGAAACAAGAATGCCATTACTGTACATGCTGGACACGGTGGCTCCCATTGGCTGTTTCCTTTTCCATCACTATTAAGCTGTCTGGTTAATTAACGCCGCTACACATGCTGTTGCAATAATGACTCCCCAAAAATATCACAAAATACCCCAAAACAATCCCATCCCATGGTCGATGCTGCAGCACCAAAACTGCTGGTGATGACGATGCTACAATGTGGAAGGACAGGATCAAGGCCACATTGTTGTGTGAAGTATTTTTTTTATCCCAGGGCAAACACCTTATATGTAAGACTTACTAGTTCTTGGATAATAAACAAGACTGTGTACCTGACGACAAGAATGAAAAGGTCAACTTTAACCATCGAGGACCATGTTAGAAGAAAACTAGATTCACTGACCACACACGTTGCAGTTTTCACCAGTCACTTTATCCTTTAAATCCACTGATGCTACAGAAACACTTTGTGGGGTGTAAGATGTTGCAGAAGCATCACCAAATGAAGCCACGGGAACAACGTTATTTACACGCAAAAACTGTGCTAGGGTTTTTAGCAAAACAAACTTCAGGGTAAGTTACGGTAAAAAAAAAAAAAACCGTGACAACGGCACACATGCATTTCCTTACAATAGCCACCAAATGCACCACATTGTGTTACAATTGTCATTAAAGCTTATAGGTTCTCACACTAGAATCAAACCCTGGTCTTGTTGTACCATCCACCACTTCGCCCCCGCCCTATAGGACTTTTTATGATATACAGTATAGTTAATCAGTGCTTTAACACGCCTTAGACGGGAACTAGACTGGCCTCTGACTACCAAAATCTAATTGGACGTTTGTGCAAATATTAAACAATTGCATTAGTTTGACTCCTGACATTCATGAGAACATACACAGACCGGCAACCCAAAAGCAGAATGCTTCCACTCCGCTCGCTGGCTTACAAAAAACAACATATTTACATAACGTTATTAATGTACATAAAAATCTAAAATATTTTTTCAATCTGTTTATTATAATAGTGTTTTATTCCAGCTTCAGATTTGCTCCGTTATATTTACCTACCACCTTGTCACTGGCAGGGGGTGTGCCCTGGGGTGGCCAACCAGATTTTTAGGGCTCCCCTCTGGCCCCGCCCCACTAATTACAGTCATGTGACTCCGTTCTCCATCTGGGCGACAGCCATTATTAAGTCTGGCTGCCTGACAATCGTTGCTTTCTCTAGCACCTCCCCAGAGGCCGCTGGTCCCTGTCCTTCAAATCCTCCATGTTGGGCTGGGGCCACTCTACAGCCGCTGTCACAGCCAAATGTTTGGAGCCTGTGTGATGAATTCACCTGTCGCCTGAACTATGCAGCCGCTCACTCAGCGACTCACTCAGTCTCCGGGTGCGTCCGGACTTTACAGCTAGAGCAGGAGAGAACGTTAGCTTGGCAACACTACAAATGACATGTACTGAGCCACACAGCTGCGATTGGTTTATTGACAGTATGGCTGATATTGTTTTTTTTGTACGGAGCCAGTATGGACTGCCCCAGATTACACTTCAAATGTCAAACATTGAATCATGCTCGGTATACACATATCCGTATTAAAATAACGTCTCTGCTCGTGACGTGTTTATTGAGTCAATGGCAGAAAGTCTTAGTATCAGGACCAAAACAGCCTGCATGAACAGATCCAACAGGAGGTGCAGGGGCACTGGGAAGTTTGTGAACTCTTTATAATCTTTGCACAAAAGTCCTGAAATTAGATAAAGGGAACCTAACTAACACCATCAAATGTATCTTTTGACAAATTATGTGACCAGCAGCTGGTGTGACCCCAGGTCCTTTAGTTAAGTGTTTTCCAGCTCTAATGGGATTTTAGACCTACGTTCAGCTCAGGGATGTTGGTTGGCATCTCCGCTGGATTAAGGCCAAGTCCAAAACTCATTTCTTCTTCATTTTCAACCATTCTGTGGTGAAACAACTTGTGAGTTTTGGATCAAGTTTCTAACTCCTAAACTAAAAGGTTTATTCCCAAATGATTTCATAAGTTTCATTGAACATTTATTCTCGTCTACACGTTTCTTTTATTGTTAGAGAAACTGATGCCTCAGTTCCTGAAGACCATTCGCTCACCGGCTCTTTCTGCAGTAGCACAAGCAGCTCACGCTGACCCAATCGGCGGCTTTGACAAACGTGACGAGACGCTCATGAAGAGCTATTGACTTTGCTCCCATAAGCACAAACACACAGAGAGGAAGACAACAGTAAAATCAAAATCTCTGAACAGAATCCCTCAGTGTGAATTGGTCAGAGGAGGATTACGGCACGCCGTACACCTGACTGTCAAACCGTCGTATGAAACATCTTGGCACAGCCTGACGCTCTGTGTGCTGCACCACGCTGTCACTTCACCACGTTGTTTATGCAAATTTACAATCAATTACTGGGTACATTACAGGGTCACAAAGCTAGACACCCTCATTAAAACCAGATTATGGAAGAACTCAATTTGCATAAATCTGTTGCTGTAATTTGATCCCGTGTTTATTGGAGAACAAACATCGATTCATATTAATGTAATGTTTGCGACATTTTTCAGTCCCTCCAGTATTTTGCAGAGCGCTTTTTTTAAATATGGCAGCCAAAGACACCACATTTTGCAAAACATCAAGAAGCTCAGAATCTTAAGATATAAACCACTTTTAAATTCTTTATTTTTCATACAGAACAAAGAAGGCAACGGTTTATTTTCTTCTCCTCTTTTCATCATTGTCCCATCCGCTGAATAGCGATTTCTCCATAAGGTTCCAACAAACCAACCACAGCCAACATTTTTTACAGGTTCTCTAAGCTCTGAGCCCATCTAGCCTGTTGGCCGTATGAGACACGGGATCAACAGAACCTGGTCTGTTAAAAGTTGGCCCCACACAGGGACGCAAGTGTCTCTTACCATGACACCAAAATGGCCGCTCTTGTAGCCCTATTGTTCGAAACATTCTAAACTTTTTTTAAAATTTGAAATTAAATTTTGCAATTAAAAAAAAATCAGCTTAAGGCACTAAATTGGGATTTTAAAAAAGCCTTCTAACAGACTAAATGGTCAAATAATTCTCCTAATAATCACGTTTTCCCAAGAAACGTAATTTCTGCCACATTGCGTTTCCTGCGTTAGAGGCAGAGGGAGATCGAGGGCTGGTGTAACACAGGAAGGTGTTTTACCACTTTATCACACATCCAGCCTCTCTCTCTAACCATGACATGAGCGATTTTGTTGCCTGAACCGAGCCAGACACAGGATTTAAGAACCGATGTGGGTCCTTGGCTTGACAGTCCATTGATTTGTACAGAAGCACCACCATCCTCCCCAGTCACCTTCTTGCAGCCCACTTTCCCTTAATAAAAGCACAGAATGATTATGCGTTTGTAGTTTAGAGTTTGATATTAATCTCATGTCTGTATCAATGTGGAAGCAGTCAGGCTTTATACACTTTCTTTTTCATGATAAGTTTGCCATAAAATATATGTTTAATGAAAAGCTAGCAAAGTTATGACAATGCACCCTGTTACTGTCAGTGTCACGACCGTTGACTTTACATCACATACCTGTTATGGCGGCGCTGAATCAGGTCAAGTGATCGACCCTGATCGACTGCTCAGGTCAAAAAGGTACTTTCTGACATTGGCGTAAGTATAAGAAGCTTAACTTCTGTACATGTTTAAGGAGGTAATTTATGAATTTATATGATCTACTTCTAATGGGATCTGACATGATAATTTATCAAATCAGTGTATAGTAATAGTTTGGGGGATTTGAGAGATAAGAGAGAAGGTGGTGATTCTTTGCGGCGTGAACTTTAAGTACTGTCAGCCTGACGTTCTCCCCTCGGCATTAACATTAGACTTGCTCGACAAAATCCAGGATCATTCGATAGGGTGAAGTGAAGAGCGCTGCCTGAGTCTGACTGTTTCCAGCACAAGAGGCGACGAGGTTTGACAGCTGCTGTACGTTTGCTCTGTCTCCACAAAGTGATGGGAAAGTGAGTTTCGGCTGCTTAGGAGACTGTTTTCCATCTGAAGGTTAAAGATCACAACTACAGCTCAGGAACATAATTGTGTGAATACACCCACCACGCAGAGATTACATTCCTCCAGACCTTTACTGGACCTTCAACGCCTATTGAACGCGCTTACCTTGTGTGCCTGTCAGCAAAACGGACTGCTGTTCAACAGGGCACAAGTCAAATGGAGGAAAATGTAAATTTTTACAGCAACAGTTCAAACAAATTTCCGACCTACGGGGCCATATTTCATATGGTTTATGATTATGTATTATTCCACCTGGCAAGACAAAACAAAGGCCTGTGATAGCTGCTGCTGATGCTCCAGTGTGTGTGTGTGTGTGTGTGTGTGGGCAGAAGCCTTGCACTGCAGGCTCATGGTAGTACTGAAACTGGATGTTGGCAGCGCTCCAGGTGGATAGAGGCTGAGCGACGCCTCGGCGTGCTGAAATATTGATTCAGAAAGCCGAAGCGCCCGCAGGCCACGGGCTGCATTTGGACAATACATGCAGAAGAGTGTAAAAGTTCAATCCCTGCAACTGTGCGTAGTGTTACACTGCAAGGTTTTGGTTGGGTGCCACCTTAAGACCGGCTCTTCCACAGGCCTCCTCCCTTTACATTTCCCACTGTTGTCAGATCAGATTACAGTGTGATTGTCTACTGACGTCTTCATACACACATCATTCACACAGAGCCATGCAGAGCTCTACGCTCGGCCATTTCCTCCAACTTGATGCCACCTCCATCATCAGCATCGACTGACGTTTAATTGAATCACATTGGCGTTTAGCGTTAACCTGTTCCGTTAAAGGTTAGATGGACCTGCATCACTGTTCCACACGGGCACCACAGGCAAATCTGGTAGCAGTGGGTCATTCCTTAATATTGATGGAATTGTGAGCTATAAATAGAGCAAGCAAGAGATTTCAATAAACGGCCCTGAGCTCACAGTTCAACAATTCAACTTCACCAATTTGACAACACAGATGCAGCGTTAAGAGACACACAGCAAAAGCCAAATTACAACCAAATGGACAAAGCTGCTGAATGATAATACTATTATATCGCTGACGACGACCTTGTTTTAGCGCTTTGCTAATTGATACGATTTGTCTGACATATGTACATGCACATTGTTGGCGGCTTGAGACATTTCCCTAGTCCTCTGTACCTCTTCCAGCGTGTTTCTTAATTTGCTTGTATTTTTTCAGATTGTATCACTATCAGCTCTCGGGGCCACCGTGGTGTTTCACACTGTGGTGAATTTTACGTGTCGGGCACTTTGTCGCAAGGATCCTTGTGATTTCTTGTTGGTGAGCTGGAGTCTGTGTTTATGATCCACAACAATGTCCTTTGGGTTATCACATTGACCTCACAGGTAGTCTTTGGCAAAATGGGTACATCTTATATATACATCAGATTTAAATAATTTAAAGAACTTTTTTATCCAACAAAGCAAAAGCTACACGGGTGATACTTAGAAACTAGCCAAGCCGGCTGAGCTCATATCTCACAACATGCCAGCCACATCCCCAACAATTAGCAGGACGTTAGAAAACTTCACGTTGTATTGTCAAAGTGTGCTTTGTACCCAAAATCTATGACGTCTGCACAGTCAATGTCAACACAACCGGCAAAGAAGGAAACGAGCTGCACTGTGCTTAAAAGCTGCAAATAGTAGCAAGCAAAACCGAAGCTAGTGTACAAACCGATGACACACTGGCTTCAGACATGCGCTGTAAGCCAGAGGAGCTGCATACGGCAACACAAATGTCTGAGTCAGGCGGCCCGGTCTGGGTAGTGAATGACCAAGACTTTATTCTGTGAGCGAGTCCATGTGAAGCAGCGAACAGTAAGGAGAATTCATTACAAGTGAGGTGACACGCTGACTCTACGTGCTGTGAAGCGTCATGTGAACGTTCACTTTGATGACTTCTGTGTCCAGCGTCATGTTGTTTTAAAGTTTACCGCTAATTTGTCACCTGCGTATTTGCATATTGAACATGATTTTATGCTTTGACAGGAGCGAATCACCCTTTGGATGACATGCTCTCACTAGGACTCCACAACGATTTCTCCACATCACTGGAAGAGCTGAGAGCAGGGTTCTCAGTGTCTTTCAGTTTGAACACCAGTGATTCCGTTTCTCTCCTGCAGCCGACGCACCGTGTTGCTGTTTCTTTCTCCATTTTCTGCCTTTCCTTAGTGCGGTTTTTCCAAAGTCACTACATTTGCCACGCCTTCCCTCCTCTTTTCCTTGTAGCTTTATCTTAACAGACATGTACTTTGTGGTAGCCAGGGTAGTAGTTTTACGCCCCATGTGTGATGTGTTCATTTCAGGCTGAACAGTGAGGTCCTCCAAGTCCAGCTCCTGTGTGCTGGAGTTTGGAAATGTGGTAAACACTGTGAATGACCAGAGCTCTGGTGTCGCTGCAGCTTAATGTGCAGAGGGGACAAAGGCCCTGGCCTCCTTCAGACGGCAGGGACGAAGTGTCCCTCTTGTCATCCTCTCTTTAAAACTGCACCGGTAGTGTGGTTTTCTGTGCATGGAAACAAATGCACACATCCAAAGTGCATCACTGGAGCTGCACTGCGTAAACGCGACAGCCGTCCGCTGGTGGGCACGTCACGCCAGCTTAGACTCATCGCTACGACGCTGACATCCCAGCATCCTCTCTCAACTACTGTCAATTTACAACCCCACCCTGCACCCACTGCAGGCGTTGTGGCGCCCAGCATGCCCGGTCAACCACCCACCTCCCACCCTCCCGTCTGCGCGCAGTCTAGACATATTGCCTCGGCAGCACCCCTGCCCCGACCGGCTCCTTCCCGTGGGGAAACCGAGAGATGCTGTGGCCTTTGTTTAGGAATTATGCACTGAAACTGAGCTGAAGCTGTCTTTTATGTTTCATATTTCGTTCCTCTAGAAGCTTTTGTTCTGTTCTCTTTTTTGCCTCCTTGTTCTGAATTTTCCTGCTGCACCCCCAGGTACTTCCCAAGGTTTTCGTTTTGAAGCTTACTTGGATCACTGAGACAGCTGCGTCTCAAGGGAAATGCCACATACACTGAGGCTGCCTGAAAAGAAGGGAGTGCAGGGTGTGTAGGGCTGTAAGCTGACTAACCACAGTGAGAAACTGTGGCCTATATGCTTCTCATCCCTGCAGTTAGGTTTTTTTGGTCATTCTACCCCAGATGAGCAGTAAGACTTGCATGACTCACCCACAGGTGCCCACAGTTTCTGTGAAATCGTGCCCACACGGGCCTTGATGAAAGACGCCCAGTGCCAGAGGCGTCCTGTTCGCTCTGTCATGTTGGGCGAGGGCACAACCGTACCAGCATCCACAAAGCTCTTTTTGCTTCAGAGTTCTTCAAACACTTGACTACTCCGAGCTGTTGTGGTAATGATTCATGAACCAGAGACCCAGGATGCCTTCAACAGCAGACACATGCCGAGTGGTTCATTCAAACTTCATTTGGCCCAATGAGAATGAAAACAACTGGTGAACCTCAGGAAAGCCGCACTGAGATGTCAGAAAATGTTACTGTTGAACGTGGTTAGTGCGAAACCTGCAGTGACACATTTTGCTGAATTTTCTCAGCTTAGACTGACACAGATGACAAAGCACCGTGTACACATGATCAAACTTTAAATGGTAATTATGCCACTTATATATATATCGCTTTTATCCAAAGCGCTTTACATTGTAGCTTCTTATTCATCCAGTCACACACACACGATGGCGATGGCTGGTGCTCACCTGGCCCACCGGGAGCAACTCGAGGTTCAGGGTCTTGCCCGACGGCATTTCGACAGTTTATCTGCGGTTTATTATCATTTCAGACTTTCAGACTGTATCTGTGAACGTGTTGCTGTACTGTATGTATGTGCTCAGAACCTCAGAATGATTTGTCATGAATTGCTTTTGCAAACACTGGCTAACTCAGATATAAGTGGTTATGGCGTGATTACCTGGGTCTGACGTCATTCCCAGCTCTGGTTTCCCTGATTAATGCATCACATTAATGTAAAGACTTTAGTGAGTGTGGCGACCACCTCTGAACTCACTGCTGAACTGTTTTGTTCTTTCATGAAAAAAGCTTTTTTTTATGACCTTTAAAGACCAGCAGTTTCTATCCACGCCTGTGACAGTATCTTGCTTGATATGAACGATCAGGACACACGTGTTGATCGTGATGCACATGGGAACTAAAATTGAATAGAATAGACGTTAATTTCATTGCACAACAGGGAGTACGAAATTGTAGGTGCTCTGACCGACAACAGTGTGCAGGAAAACAATCAAATTCAACACCGTACAATAATTCAATTTACCTTTATTTATATAGCGCCAATTTTCACTTTACATAATAAAGTCAAGACTATACAGACATTTAGAGAAACCAAACAAATCCTCCTTGAGCAGCTACAGGCAGCAGTGGAGAGGAAAAACTCCCTTTAACGGAACAAACCTCCAGCAGGAGGTTTAAGGTCCAGGTGGGGACGGCACAGCTTTTTTCCCATTAAGGATGATTGAAAAAGTGGTGGCTATAAAATGGCGAGGAGGTTGTGAGTGTGGATGCTTTAAACTAAAGAATCTTCCGGGTAATTTTAAAAACAGTTTTTTGAGCAGCTCTCAGAGGAATAAATGGCACCATGTTTCAGTCTGCTCTCCAGTTATTATAAAACATCCGTGTTAATAACAAGACTTCAGGAAGCTGCTCACAGTCGTTGCACCCAGCCAGCATCAAGAATTAGTTCCAGCCCACAACCCCGACCGCTAATTGTTTTGTTTTGTTTTGATTAGCTTTTTCCTTTCGCTGTGTGTATATGCAGAAATGAAACACTGTAAGCCTCAGTGGTGATGAGGCGCTTTTTTTTCTTACTTTGGCCACAAGCAAAAGCGTTCAATCACTTTCATGAGCTTGAACTATGATGGAGCTTTTTACAATTCTGGATACTTTTCACAGCAGCTTAGATTTTTATCCTCCACCCATGATTGAGAGGTTAACAGAAAAATTACACTGTTAACAAAGTAATGTACGAAGAATGTGCCCTCGCACAGATTTTATCGATTAATGCAGAAAGAGATCAAGATGTTCACATTCACCCCAGTGTAACGCAGCTCAGCAGCACGTGGTTTGTACTGGAGAAGCAAAAGGATGGAAGAGGAAGGATCATATAACAAGTCAGAGTTTTAAGATCCATCGCAAGACTGGTGCACGTCATTAGGTACAACTGTGCTGTATGTTTTGGCCTCCTCATTCACTTTCAATAGGGTGGCCAACACATTAAAACTGCTTCTAAATATAACGCACTCATCAATAATAAACGTGCTAGAATTATCGCCTTTCCGACAGATTTCACTTAAAAACAGAGAAGTTATATTATTGTAAACGTAGTGTTAGCCTTCGTCAGGGTTGCCCTTTGCCACGATCCTGTTTCTGATTTTCATGGTAAGGGTTTGGGGACCTCACAATCTCTTCTGTTTGTTGCAGAGGATGTGGTTCTGTTTGCTTCATCAGACCGTGACTTCCAGCATCTACTGGGAGGGTTTGCAGACGAGTATGAAGCAGCTTGGGATGTGGGTCAGCACCTTTGAGTCCAAGGCCATACTTCTCTGCCAAAAAAAGGTGATTTGCACCTTCAGGTTGGGAATGAGTCACTACCCCAATTGAAGGAGTGTAAGTATCTTGGGGTTTTGTTCATGAATGAGGGTAAAATGGACCGATAGACTAACAGCAATATTGGTGTCAGCAATAGAGCGAATGTTATACCCGACCGCTGTGATGAAGAGGGAGCTAAGCCACAAAGTCAATATATGTTCTAACGCTCACCTATGGCCATAAGTCTTTGGGTTATGGCCAAAAAATGTGACATGTGTCTCCCTCAAAGGGTGGACGTAAGCCTTAGAGAAAAGGGTGCAGAGTTCTGCCATCCGAAGAGAGCCTGGAGTAGAGTCACCGTTCCTTCACACTGAAAGGAGCCAGTTGAGGCTGTTTGGGCAGGTAATAAAAATACCTCCTGGGCGCCTACTGTTGAAGGTCTTTTTAGGCATGCCCACATAGGAGACCCTGTGGTAGACCCAGAACAGGTTGAAAAGAGGAGCTGGAAACACTGCTGGGGAGCAGGGTGTCTGGAAAGCGTTTCTAAACCTGCTGCCACTGCAACATGACTCTGGATAAGCGGTTAGTAATGAATAAATGAATACGAAGAATTTACTGGATTCCATTAGATTGAACAGGTGTACCTTAGAGCGTCAAAAAGGACTACAACAAATGAATAAAAAAAAACATTTTTATTGGAATTTTACGGACGAGGAAAAATCCATCAAGGCCGCCATCGAGGACACTTTGTGGCCATATTTTCACGTACACTCAGTTAGTCTTTGCTTCTCTTTAGAGGGGAGGTGGCGAGGTGAGGGCGGGGGCCGAATCGCCAAATTAGCAAAGCCTTTTCATTTGACCTTGTGAGGCCGCTGTGCCAGTGCCACCCATGTCTAAAAGTGTGAGTCATTTACAAGAAGTGTGCTTTGTGTGGTCAGCGAGGAGTTGGTCCCTCTGTGTTAAAGTGACAGCTGGGTGTCAGGCAGCTCAGCTCCGTTCAGCCGGAGGAGTTTGCCTGCAGGGCTGCGTACCACAGGTTTACGCCATTCAGCAGGGCGGGATGTAGAGGCAAAAATGGCTTGTTTGACATCACATGTGATTCAAACATTGGCTGCATTTTGAGAGGTTTGACTATGAATCACATCATCAAACCTGCTCTGCTCTAAATCACGTCCGAACTTGGCCTAAACGACGAGCTGCCATGTGGTTTATTATTAGAGGGAAAAGCACCACAGCTCATTGACCCGACTGTTTGTCAGGATTCTTCTTCCTCTATAAGACCCCCCCCCCCACCCCCGCCCCCACATCTGACCTCCTGAACTCCATGTTGATCAATTTTTACTGACATTATTTTGCTCAGCAATAATCCAGTGCAGCTGTGTCCCACTTCTATACCACATACTTACTCTACGTAGTTTGGAGGATGTAGTAACTTCTGCCTGTTTTCACTTTGGGCAAAAACATGAGGTAACGCATGGTGCTGACCTGCTTTTATGATTTTTATGTTACTTCTAATCAGCTTGAAATCTTAAATCTTAAATCCTACGTGTTTTTGGCTAAGATAGACCAGAATCCCTTGTGACTCACCAATTAAGAGTTTTTTACTTGTAATAATGTTTAACCCAATGTACAATGTGGTTTTAGAAAAAGGATAGTACAACATCTGCAGCTCTGTTGTCAAGTTGTCAATAATTTTATTGGCTAAAATGGACAAAAGGCAGCATTGAGAAGCCGTTTTATTGACCTTTCTAAACCACACGGTGCTAAAGCAAAGGCTTTGGGCAGCTGCAAAAAGCTGTTAGCTGGTTCGATAATTATCTTTGTGATGGAAGTCAGTGTGTGCAGGTGAAGCTGCTGTACTTGTAGTCCACCCAGAATGATTTAGGGTGCACTCCAAGGATCAGTTCTAGGGCCACTGTTGTTCATTATTTACATTAAAAACATCATGTGACTGATGAATAAATCAAATAAATATATTTATAGCTAGAATTCAATATGATGTCATTGTTTGCTGTGCTACTCTCACAAAAAATATAACATAATATAACACAAATCATCTGCTTTGTTCCCATTTGAATCCACTGGTGTATTGGAGGTACTGACACTGAGGCCATGAACCATCAAGTTCCACTTACCTGCTTGTTCTGAGCTTTCTAAATTTATCACATGGTCTTCATCAGTGGCTTATGAATGAATTTGTCTTGTGTCTGAATGTTTTGATTTAGTTATGTGGCCGAAGAAAATTAGTTGGCACAGATGAAGTAGCTGTGCTAGTTTAGTTTGACCTTATTTTCATGCAATTTCGTAGTTTGTTCAGTTCAGAGTTCAAGAAAAGAATGGACAGGAATACGCAGCAATGCTCCGTCCGTCCCCTCTGCACATGGTTCTGGATCCAGAGAGATTAATACTTGGCTGGGTGAAACTAGCTTATTGCCCCCCCCACTCTGTGTGTGTGTGACATCCTGCAGATGATGTGATGTGATGTGTGGAGCTGCTGGATTGACAGGCAGAGCGTCTGAGATGCTGATCATTTTTGTCAAGCGGAGACAGTAAAATGCTGGAGCGACCCATAAATATTGAACCTGCCTACGGGGAATGACCTGCCCTGGCTGATCGTGGGCTTCCTGCAAGTGTGTGTGTGTGTGTGTGTGTGAATATTAAAGAGCGACGAGTCCATTAGCCTGCAGGGAAGAGCCCGCTCAGAGGGAGAAAGGGGGAAGGGTCATGTGTGCTGGTGCCTGTTGGGTGAGATGTTTTTGGGTGGAATATATGAGCACATCTTTTTCACCCTACAGTGTGTTGTGTGGGCAACTGATAGTATATCATTATTTTTCTCACCCATCAGCGTCCGTTACCTCATCTACACATTCAACACGAGGAAAAATGCAGTAATAATCATTTTTGTATGGATCATTTTAGATATCGGCCCTATGAAAAAACAGACAAATGTTGTAATTCACTTACAGTGAATGACGTTTTCATGAAGGCATGATTTAATATCATAGCTGTGACCTTTAATCCTGTAACTAAAGATGTTCTTGTACGTCTTGAGTTTACTGCAGAGATCACGTAACCCAGACTGCATCCGTCACAGTTTACATCAACTTCTTTCTTTAATAACCTCATGTACACACACATTTCCTGTTTCATAAGACTCACGTTCTGGCTGACTTCGAGTCCTTCAGATGATCGAAACAAGCTCTTGGTTTGTTTACAACCTGTCTGATCATCTGGCTGGATAGTTCAGTCTGAGCTGGAAGCTGGAAAGCCAATTTTCATCTGTACAGACAGACAGACAGTTGTAATGCGTTTAAGGTCATTCACGAAAGAAATCAATCCACTTATCACCTTCAGGGTGACCGAGAACTGGAACCTAACACCGCTGTCATTGAGCGAGAGACGGTGTGCACCTTGGACGGGTTGCCAGAAAGGCCAGGAGTCAAACCGGAGACCTTCTAGCTTGTTATTCATAAACCACAAGTCTCCAAAGGACATTTCCAAGAGACTGTGAAAATTAAAAATTTTGGGATCCATTAAACCTTGACGTTGTAAGATCAGGAATCAGTTATTCAATCCACCACAGATGCTTGAGGCCTACGACTAGCTCATAAACTTACATAAATGTTCGTGCACCACGGTAACTGGGATAACCAGTGAAAGTCGTCAGGGTGTATTTCAAACCCAAACACTGAGACATCATGGCAGGGAAAGAGGAAAGCTGTGTCACAGCAAGACGGTTCTCCGCCGGCTGTGTGGAGTTGGCGAGTTCTGCCTCTATGGGTCCTCTACTTATCACAGTCTGCATGTCCAAAAAGCAGCTGATTGGACTGCGATTACGTGGGCTACGTGCTGCCACCAGGAGGCCTTGTAGTTTTTGTGCCCAAATGTCACAGAGCTGTGGTTCTACGTTTGGTATTGTAACCAAATATGGTGCGTGTTACTATGTAGAGAGACTTTTATATATTTTGTGATCTACACTTACGTTTAGTCATTTGGCATATAGATTTTACCCAAACTGGCTTACAGAGTAATTTGGCACACACACACTCTGCTGCCATGCAGAGCGCTCATCTGACCAAGCGGGAGCAACTTGGGGTTCAGTGACACTTCGACCCGCAGCAAGGAGGGACTGGGGGATAAAAGCACTGACCCTGTGGTCCAACTGAGCGACAGCCGTTCCTGATCTAAAAAATTGTTCTACATATTGTTGATGAATTAGGTAATCAGTGTAATCTCACAGTTAATCTTGTCGTTGGAGAAATGATCTAAAAACAATGAGAACACTGAGTAGCGGGCCGCCTACTATCATCTCATGGTACACACTGATAACTGAGTGGGACAGTGAACGTCCAAAGTCACGTTGAGATTACAGCAGTTTGCTGTGAGTGGAGAAAGTGGCCCGACACATTTGATCCAGCAGAAAATTCTGCAGAGAAATTTGCTGTTGTTGGAGTTGTTTCTCATCCACATGGTGACGGCCATCTCGTCCCAGCATTTGTGAAATCTCCTTTGAATGGATTAAACTCGACTGAGTAATTGCCTGTGCTGTGTACACAGCCGGAGACACTGAGGCAGAGTGAGACTGAGAAAGCGGCACTGAGACTCCAGAGACTAATGAGCTAACTGCAGGGCGTTCTTCTTCGTTCCTCATGTGACTGCTCTAATTGGGTCAGTCAACAGCCCTGTGCGGCGGCGGCGGTTCACAGGAGCAGAGAGCCGTCTGATAGCCTGGCCCACATCAGCAGCCTCCAGCCGGCTCAGTGTCTGCTCACTGACTGCACCGGTGCCAGGCAGAGCCTTTAGCTATCAAGCTCCTCTCCTGTGGAACCGGCTCCCAGTCCAGATTCGGGAAGCTGACACCCTCTGTACGTTCAAGGCCAAGTTTCCATGTCTCTATAGTCTTGACTTTATTATGTAAAGTGCACTGAGATGACATTGTTGTGATCAACTACATCAATAAAGTTGATTGAATTGGAACCTAGCCTACATTAGAATAACACCAATAACCGTCCCGAGGTGCTTGAATGACTAAGGTTGAACCTGGATGCAGCAGAGCACAAACTAATGTTTCAGGTCATTTTGTTGGTATAAATCATCAAGGTAAGACGACGTGTGGTCATTTTGTGTTGGATTTTTATTAAAAACGTTTTTTCTGCTGACTCTGTCGAAACACCAGTGAAAAATCTCCACATTTACTGGATAGATGGACACAGACGGACTGTCCATGACATGGCTTTTCTACTTTTCTTTTTGATTTCAGGGAAAATGTCTTAAAGCCGGAACTTGTCTTTCAGAGCTTCACTCCAGCAGCTGCTTCTCGTTGCCTTTAACTCCACCACTAACCTGTGTGTGTGTGTGTGTGTGTGTGTGTGTGTGTGTGTGTGTGTGTGTGTGTGTGTGTGTGTGTGTCTGTGTGCACGCTCTGTAATGAATGTTTACATCAAATGTTGTCAGCCTGAGTGGGCGTTGACTTGGGACCTAGTGTACATTCCTCCTTAGTGAAGTGTTTGCAGTTTGTCTTTTCCTTTTTACTGTATTCTCGGTAATTATGGACGTTTCTCGGGCAGCTCCTGTGTACATAAACCCGATGAGAGGCTGAAACCTGAGGAATGTTTAGTGTTGCTTTGGTTGCGTCTGCACAGCATTGAGTCCACTTTGTTTTTAAATCTGAAAGGAGCTTCTACAGTATTTAATGTTTGAGCATCTCCGTATTCTGACATTTAATCCAATTTCATCGTGTGCTGTACGTTCTTTTTAATTCCCTGAGCGCTAAGATCAGAGATTCAGGCCTGTAGGACTAAAACGAACGGCTTCCTTTTTTGGCTCCTTTGTCTTTTTCGTCCATAAATAAGCTGATCCTCAGAACCACAGGTTACACACGACTACAACTTTTGTTCTATGAAATAATCAGCAAAGCTCATGTGATTGATGCACAGCTTGGAAAAAGTGTGTGACAAACTGCAGGCTTTTCACCAGGCAGGAAGATTTTCACAAATGACACCAGTTAGTGGTGCTGTGGGAGCTGTGGTTTCCTGTGTTCGCAAGTCGTCCAGTTTTAAAAATTAGTATTTTTATTTAATCATCCTCAGCTTCAGGTTGTAAAGTTTGCTCCATAAGCATCAATAATAATATATCAAGCACATTTATTCCTGAACAGCTCTGGCAGCAGTGCAGGGGTATTTGCTTGTGGAGGTTTTGGAGCGAGGCTCAGCCTTCGGACCAATCAAGTGTAGCAGAGCGAAGGGAGGGAGGGCTGGGCGGAGCAGAGTGGATTGATTTCAAGTCTCGTGGAGTAGTGAAGTACTGTCGTCTGCTGGACTTTCCGCCTCGTTTTGCGTGTATTTCCACGTGATTCAAAAAGTTACTTTTGCCACTTCTTTTGTAGTTAACCTCTGAAAACCGCAGCGTTTCAATGTCCTGTTTAGGTCTCCAGTTATTCCAGGAAAAAAACACCTTGGGGTGTATTGACATTGAATGTGTAATGTTACATGTGCGCATTAGGTGTCAGGTGTTATTTGTTAACACGTTCACATATTGCGGAGGTGTCTTGCTTGTTGCAGTACTGCAGTGAACCCTCCGGGACGAATTAATCCGGAGCCAAGTCAGTTTAACACGTTTTTACAATGAAGTCGATCTACTCTTTGTAATTGTCTTTACTTAACTGAACTAGTTTTCTCCCTTTGCCCTATTTTTAATGTGCGTCACTTTTATTGTGGGCTTTTAAATTCTAACTCTAATACTTAATTAACATAATGTACGGAAGAAAAAGTTGAAAAGAGTTGCTTGCACTCGTGTGTACTTGTAGCACCATGTAGTGCCTCCGGTCCCACCTCAGGTATCTACGAGCTCTCAGCATTTCCACCAGTCATTTTATGTTTGTACATAGTTTGATCTACAATGACTTTAGTGGCCAAAGATGTGAGATTATCTCATGCTTGACTCTGTGTAATAGACCTTTGTTTAATCCTGTCATCAGCCCTCAGTTCTTTGTTGTGACCCCTCAGTCACTCGAAGTACTTTCCAAACGATTGAGTCGTTTTTAATGCAGGTCTGAGGCCGGAGTAAGACGCCAACGCTCGAATGAAACTTCAGCACAGTCGAAGCAGGATCCGACCAGATTTAAAGCTGCATCATCATAATAAAGAGGTAAAAAAAATATATATATCATCTTTATTATGTAAACATAAGGTGTATCTCCCACCAACAGGATGACTTTGATGACCTCTGACCTTCTGTGTTGCATCAACTTTGAGAGAATAATCGTTGAAATTCACTCAATCAGCGGTAAATTTGTAACGATTACATCACAGACACAACAATAAGAAACTGGCTCATTCAATCTGGACAAACAACTTTATTTCTGGTAATGCATCTATACACTGTACATTCAGTCACTGTAGTATATAAGCATAGCTATTTTCAAACATAATTTCTTAAAGTCCTTTACTTTACAATATAGTCTGTCGTGAGAGAAGGGAAGGGGGCGCCATTGGGGGCGGGGGGGGGCGATGAGGAAAGAGGCGTGAAAAGATGAGGGGAAACAAGGGAGCTAGATGAATAAGCCAAGCTTTGTCTCGTACTGTATATGTGGCATTAATAAATGGGAACGCTTACATTTACCTCTTACATAAAAATATTTCTAGAATCGTAAGGTTTATATAGTATTAGCAGCAGCACAGGGCTAAAAAGATACATGAGGGTGGGGGGGACAATCTGCAAGGTCGCATAGGTCACACCGTAGGTCTGCTATCTGATACTGAACATACTGTTAAAAATATATGAACTGGTGAAAAAAGTCATTCGATATAAAGACTCTACAGTAAAAAAAGAAAAGAAATGGATTAACATGTTTATGTAGGGAATATTCTCTTACGCACTGCATTAATTGTTTTTGAAACATCTGTTAAAACACAAATTCCAAAAAAAAGGAAAAAAAGAAAAACAAGACAGCTATTGTAAGAAAAGATTTTCTTTTTGAAAAAGGAAACGCCATGTACATATATTTTACAATCTCGTAAATGAAAAACCTATTTACATTTGTAAATTCTTACTCAAATCCTCACACTGGCTAGTATTTGTCTATAATTATGGACTGTTATTGCTGCTTTACTGTCGATTATTTAGCAAAATGATTCTCCTTTAGAAAACAAGACATTGTAAACAGCTTTTTTACGTTTTGTGCAGGAGAGTCAAGAGCCAATCTCGTTACCGTCTCCCTTCTTTTGTAGAAAACCGTGAGTAAAGTAAACTACACACAGGCATATTCATTCGTTTGAGTGTAAAAACGAGTACAAAATGTACCAATTTTATGTCTGCCAAAGATGCAGCGTTGTTCTCTGAGCAACATCAATAATGTCGGATAAGAAACGGGCTTTAAACATAATTCCCTCTTTATTATCCTCGACGTGTCCGTCTCGGGACGAGCCAATAAACTGGGAATAAACACTTCGGTCTTTATATACAGCCCAAAGTAACAATTCACTGGAACCAGTGGCTTCTCAAGATCCTCTATAAAAATTGTTTGAACATGCATATCATTGATTCCAAATGAAGGAACAAAAACACTCATTCAAAATATTAAAAAAATTTAAGCATCTACCATTTGTTCAATTGTTGTCTGCTTAGAAAAAGAAAAGCAGTTTGTAAACTGGTTGGGTTTAGAAATACTGATTCGAAAAAAAGAGTGACCTGCTGAGTGAACAGTGGGGCTTTTAATTTGAAACCCACTAACAGGAAGCTGATGGGGCCCCGTCCCCATCAGTTTTCCTACTCTGGAAACCTTTCGCCCACGTCCAGGCACTTGAGGTTGTCCAGCATTTTATTTCAATATTTTCATCCTTTAGTTTGTTGCGAGTGTGAAGTTTTTTCTTATCAACAACATATGGTTTGTTGCCTTTTTTTTAAAAAGTTCTTCTAAATAAGACAAATTGCTTCTATATTGCATAACACATTAAAACCCTTAAATGTACAGTATCAATGCCCAATAACTGACTATATGAATGGCAAACTCTCAAATTTCATGCATAAAGAAAATACCAGTTTTCTATTGAAAAAAGTGAACATAATAGACAAGCAATCAAATATCTCCACGTTTAAAACAACATCAACAACCAAAGGAAAATTAGCATTAACACAATGTACATTCTGATTGCGTTGTACCCACTGTGTGACGGCAGATATACAGCCTCTGCCTTTTTGATTAGAAACTGACTTTTTGTTCAGGCTCCCGTGACGCGTTAATAACGCACAGGAAGTTTAGTCTGATTCGTTAGGAGCAGGTGTTCACAGGACATTTGTCTCAGCTGTAGTACAAAAACGGGAGTATGTGTGGCCAAAACCTTCTACCAATTCCAGACTGCATCAGCAAGCAACAGGTCGAGCCTTTTTTTAATTTCCATTTATTTACAATACTTTGCCTTATGAAAAAAAAAAAAAAAAAAGAACAACAATATTTATTCACGATGCATATAATCAACAAAATGCTTACTGGAGTTATATGGTAGCAGTCATGTATAAGATGTGTTCCAAAGTAAGATTGAAGACAATAGTGGAGTATAATGCATTATAACAGTATTTTGTTATGACAAAGTGCGATTCATTATTGTAAAGTAAAAAAACAAAAAAACATTTATATTTACAAACCTTAATTTAATTAAAATGAACATTTTGTGGTTCTTGCCAGGGGCACCCCATCCAGCCCACCGCGGTGGTTCCAATGTCAACTGGAGTAAAAACACGCCGACGTTCGTCGTCACAGGACGAGCAGACGAGGCTGCGCTCACGTCTGGAGTATTTTATCTTTACAAGATAAAGACTTCTGGGTTTTAACCCGAATGCGCATTAACACAAATACACGATCAGCGTTGAGAGGAAAAGATGATTTTTTTTTTTTTCCCCCCTCAGTGGACTGCGATGGCTTCCTGAAAAACCGACAAAACCACGGTGGCACTGTGGAGAGCTCATTTGTTTTTTTTTTTTTTATGTATTTTCTAATTCATTTGTATCTTTTGTATTTTCCAATAGCACAGAGAAACAGTCTTTTTTTTTTGTCTTTACATATCGCTATGTAGTCTCTTAAATAGCTTATAACGTCTTCAAAGTCCTCTGTCTTCATCACGGTGATGGACGGTGGTGATGGGGAGACTGTAGAGGGAACTCCACTCTGGGTTAAGTGTAAGCCCCGCCCTCCTGGCTGCACCACTGCATAACTGCTGTAATATGAGCATCCTGAAGCATTTCTTATCAGCGTCCAAAAGTCTCACCTCATTTCTTTTGTCAGAAAAAAATACAGGCACAACCATATTTTGTGCTATCCATCTGTTTTTCTTTCTTTCTTGTGATCCAGTTTCCACTCAGAGTTTGGAAGGTGCGAGTCAGTGCTTGATTACAAACGAGCTTCCTTGTTGCAGCATTGTACTTTGCTGTTTCGAGTCATTCTCAAAGGAAACCATTCACTTGTGGGACAAGTCCTCATTTCTTCTCTCTGTCTCAGCCAGACGGGCGGGAGTTTTTTTGTGTGTGTGTATGTGTGTGTGTTGTGGAGCATGACGGAGTGGTGTGTTGTGGCCAACCCAGGACTCCTGGGTGCGTTTGTGGTCCATGTTGAGCAGATGATGTTAGGGGTGATGGAGGTGGGGGTAAGGGCAGGGAGGTGGGGGCGAGGGTGGCTGGGCTGTGGGGTCGGCCGTTGGGTTAGTTGCCAGCTGGCATGTCCTTGGGCCTCCCCTCCTTGTCGCTGTGGGCTTTGGGCCACAGTTGCTGCTGTAGCTCTTTAACCACCCTCTCCAGGTGCTCCCTGGCCTCCCGCTCGTGCAGCAGGTCGGCCCGGAGCTGCTCGCGGTCGGCCTCCGCGTGCTGCAGCTTCATCTGAAGATCCTCGATCTGGAAAACACATGGCAGGAAACAGGTGAAGTCACACAGCGGAACAGATCTGAGTCCAGCACGGTTTGGAACCTGCTGACCCATTATAGAAGTGCCTGGTTTCCGTCTCAGGCCCGGATGCCATGATCTTAGTATGTTGCAGTTACCATAACTGCCGACTTCCTGACTGAAAACTGAGGCGGTACCTTTGAACGCAAACAAACATGGATGTGTTGGCCACACCACCGACTGTCCTGTGATGTCTGATGACGTCAATGCTCACCAAGTATTAACAATAGTGTTTTTCCTATCTCTGCTATTTTTTTAACCATTTGACGAAAACGTGCTTTGATGTGAGGTGGCTCTTTGATGTAACCTACATTTTGGGCTGTGGCGTTGCATTGTCTAGCATTGTTCGAGTCCTCTGGTGTGGTTTCCAAACTGTTTGGGCAACAAATTATCGTGTAATGTGTGTCGTATGACGTACAGTAAGCACTGATGGAAATTGTAGTTTCTCCTGAGACTTGGTCACATTGAGCTTCCTTCCTAAACAGAACCAATTTTTACTTGGGTCAACTGCAATGTGATTTCTTGAAATGGGCAGCAAACACTGAAAGCAAGACAATGCTGAAAGCCTCTAAAAAGTCGCGGGCCCAGGCTGCAGCAGCATAAACATCTTGTGTTAATGACAGCCTTCCAAGGACAACTGCAGTCTCTGCAGGGAGGTACACAGACGCAGCTGGAGAGCATAACCTCCCTCTTGTTTTGTCTAATCTGCATTTCCCATGGTGCCTGAGGGAAGTCGACGTCTTTTCCTGTTTCCTTTCAGTGGGGGACTTATCGAATGTCTGCGCACTTGGAGCTACACCCATTTATTTTTGACTGGGGAAGAGGAAATTGCGGGGTTTTTTTCTCGCCTTCTCTTGTGCTGACCTTGACAGTGTTTGAGACAGTGAAACTCGTAGTGAAACGCTGTAATTACGCTGAGGGTGTGGCCATTTGGGTCTAGACTTGTCACTGTCACTTGTGCACACACTGTGCACAGCCTTATTTGCCGTGTTTCCCTACAGTTTCATGAGAAGTTTCAGCTTATCTTTAAAGATTTTAAGCCCAGAGCGTGACTACTGGAAACCCTTGAGCAGCTTATGCGTGTCCACATCATGCAGACTGACCTGTGCGGAGTATTTCGCCCGGAGACGTCCGGCCTCGCAGCCTTTGTCGCAGACCCTCAGCTGTCGAGCCTGCTCCAGCTCCCGTTTCAGACGGATTCGCGACTCGTTGGCTTCCTTCATCTTCTTCTCGCTCTCGGCTCGCAGACGTTCGATTTCCTTCCTCAGGTTTCTTTTGGCCTCAGTCGCCTCTCGCAGCTTCTCCTTCTTGGCCACCCGCAAGAACTCCAGCTCCTGGGAAGAAGAGGTTCAGAAAGTTAGCACCAAAGTGGGACAGTGTCTGTGACAAACACTTAAACAATGAATGAAAGGAGTTTTTTGTGTCCCTGGGAAACTTCAGTACTACGATCCTTGATGTGACCTTGGCGCATGTCAGTGAACAGCTTCGGCTCTTCGGTTGCAGTAGGCTGCAGTGTCCATGTCAGTGTTTACACTGAGCCAAGTCAGGGGTTAGGGTAAAGTGTGGGCTGACAGAAGTTAGATTTCCTTCCTTTGGAACGCTGAGTGTGTGTGTTGTGGTTAACACACCCATAGTCTTCTCATGGGAACCTAGCAGTTGTGACAAATCTGTCATCAACATTTCTACAAGAAAGGGAGAACAATCCCCATCACACCCTTTGCTCTGCACAAGGCTTTACATAAGAGCCCTGTCACTAGGTTAGCGCAGCTCCTCACAACAGGAAGCGCACTGCTTTGTTGTTTTAAATTAATACTACAGTTCATTTAGGCTGCGTGTAGGTTAGATTCGTGTTTCCTCTAAACTCTGCTGCTGCAAAGAAGGAAAAAAATGTTGCACTGGAATAGCTTTTCTCTGCTGCTCAGGATGCATTCTGTGTTTGCTCACCCACACAGACTCCTTCATCGGCATTTTCTTGTTCTCTGTCCAAGCCCAAAAATAAAAATGGAAGTCTGGCCTTTTCCTTTGCAGCAACATCCGCTATCATTGTTATCACTTGCCAACTCATGCTAAGTTTTGCGGACAGGGATAATGATTTCTAATCCACTTCGGCATTCTGATGCCTGGGTTCCAGTAATTTTCTCCGTGTGTCGACTTTGAAAGTTAGAAAAACTTTTCTAGCTCAAGGATTGTGCGAGCCGTCACGGGCCAGTGGGGCTGGAAAATCCTACTCTCGTAGCCAACAGTGATACTCATGAGCAGTTGGTGATCTACAAAGCGACGGCTGTAACATCTTTTAAAGTGAGTGCAGATTTTAGTGAAGGCTGCGCTGACACACCCTGACCGAAGCTGATTTCAACGTTCTCAGTTTACACAATGAAAGATGAACAAGCCTGTTGCTTGCAGCACTGTTCAAACACTGACGTGAACGAAATCCTACCTGCTGGAGGCTTCGTTTGGCCTGCAGCGCTGAGCCCAGCTTCTCCTCCTGCTTTACCCTCATTTTGACGATCTCGTGCAGAAACTTTTCCTTTGACTCTTTGGAGTCGAGGCCGCTGTCCAACGCCTGTCTCAGGCTCTCAGCTCAGACTCCAGCCCCAGCTCCGGAGGGGTCACGTGGGCCGCGGCAGGTAAGGCCGCAGGGACGTTGCCTTCGGCCGACGTGACGGTGCAGTTGGGCCCCTGGCCGCACGGGGAGCTCAAGTCCTTGGCTGAGCTGCTGGACGAGGTGAAAGACGGTGACGACAGGGAGGACATGGATGAAGTGACTGTTGGGGAAGAGCAGAGAGACGGTAAATGTGGAGTCCGCTGATGCTTGAAATCGGGACAGACACGTACTTGATTTAAGTGGTCGCTGGTATTCAGTTGTTTGCTTACATTCGTCACGACTCTCCACTTCTATCTCCACCTCAGAGTCTTTGTCTTCTTGTGGCGGCGGCTTGCTGGCAGCGGAGGACGGAGGACAGGACGCCTCCGGTGCCGGGGGCAGGAGCTCCTCCGTGGCTCTTCTCTTGCGAGGCTTGGAGCTGGCGTTGGCACCCTCACCTGGGGGCTCACCCCCACTCGGATGGGAGATGCTTGGTACTGACGGGGACATTGGACCCACTTTGCCCAGGGGCAGAGGAGTCAGGGCAACGTTGGGGGCCACGGCGTTCTCCAGGCTCTTATAGTTGTAGAAGCTGAAAGGAAAACAGACAGTGTAATTGCTGTCTCCTGGTATTTATGTGCAATAACCCAAATCAAGGTCACTTTATTAACAAAAGCTTAATTCTGTGTGCAAGTAAACACAGCCATTATTCCACTGTACAGTCAGATTTGAGCAGCCTATGCCAAACTAGGGTAGAGAAACATTCAAATAAAGTGCCTGCGGCTCTTTCCTCCCACTTTAAAAGAAACTGGGCCAGATCAACTGTGATACAGTGCAGCCTGCACTGGCAGGCCCATGCCAAGTGGGTGCCCACATTCGGAGTGTGTGTCAAATGTGTGTGAATGGTGGAGTGTGGGAGGCTGCGGTACAGTCAGACTTGACCCCTGTGACACCAGCCCACCCAGACAAGTGAGAGAGCATGCTGGGAGCTCGTCAGATCGAGCTGAACAAAATGGCAGTCGTCTCTCTCAGTGAAATATTGGCTCAGTGAGCAGATATTTTTATTTGATTTTTTTTTTTTTTGGGATAATTTTTTGGAAGTGCTGCTTAACAAGAGCACCTTCCATTTTGGATCTGGCTGTCTTCAGTGTTGGGGCTCACCTGTCTCTCAGCAGGGCCAGAGGGTGATTGGAGGGCTCCTTGTCCCCAGCAGAGATGTGGGGGGACCACGGTCTGAAAGCGGAGGGCCTCTGTCTGGGTTGAATGCAGTTAAGCCCCTGAAAAAAAAGAGACACAAGCAATTTAACAGTGTTAATGAATAAACTTTCTTTAGTATGTCTTTTGTAGTGCCACTTCAGACATAATAACCTCCTTTGTTTTGAGAAAATTAAAGATAGTTCAGTCCAAATTCACAAACGTCTGGGTTGATGCAGTTATTCACTTTAATCTATCTGTTCCAATACTAATGCTATCAGCGGGTGGGTTTAAACAAAAGGTGCTGTCTTCTAAGTTGTGTATCAGATCCAGATGTAAGCGCCTGGAAATAAAGGCTGAAATGTTGGTCTTCTGATGTCAAACCCAAACGTTTTCGATCTACAGCAAAATTAAAGGAATCGCCGTCACTGTTCCGATACTTCTGGAGGGGAGGGTGTTGTTTAGATTGCAGTAACGTACAAAAATTCATCTGAATAAACGTCTGGGATTGTGTTGTGTGACTGGAGGAGTTAAAGACTAATTATAACTCTGTGGTAGATTTTTTAGCCAATATCGATCTCAGCAGGGAACATCCATCATTATATTGTGGTTATATTCTGTTTCGCTGCTCTCTCAAACTTTGCTCCATCTCTGTAAGTGAATCCATGTCATCTACAGTTACCCCCCCGTTTGCACCACTTTCCAAATCTAAATTTAAGCGTTACCCTCATCCGAAAACTTCTGTATAGTATTACATGTCATGTCATCTCGTGCGTCATTATCATCTTCAACATCACCTTCCTTGGCGTAGCAACACTAACCTTATTGGAGGAGGACAGCGACTGGAGCCAGTCGTGCTGCTTCTCTTTGTCAGCCAGCGGGGACTGCGACGCAAAGTCTTCATGTTTGGACTTTTTGAGCGGGATGGGATCAGATGTCTGGAAGAAAAGGAAGACTCTCGGTTTTCAAGTCTTAAAAATGCAGGACAGCATGCATATGCAGGGACATAAATTCACAATCAGGCCCATTGTGAGTCCAACAAAAAAAATAAAAATACTCTGCAACACAAAACATCTGAATGTGTAAACACATGCAGGTGGATTATTTTTCCCACATGATGTAAATGCATCACAAGTCGCCCATTTGGCATCTGGCTACGGGCTGTCACACTAAAATGTCAGTGAACTGGAAAGGCACCCAGATGTGTCAGACAGACCGATAACTCTGTGTGTGTGTGTGTGTGTGTGTGTGTGTGTGTGTGTGTGTGTGTGTGTGTGTGTGTGTGTGTGTGTGTATTTTTGTAGCTGGGAAAATTGCTTCAGGGTTACACACACACAAGCTATATGTGACACACTTCTGACACAAAAACTCCAACGTACTGTAGCTAGGTGTGTTTGCTGTAGGCAGCCAAGAGAGGTGACTGGAGCAGTGTGTGTGTGTGTGTGTGTGTGTGTGTGTGTCTGTGTGTGTGTGTGTGTCAGACCACAGATACACCCATACAGACAGACAAGCAGGGGTTTGTTCCCCCACCCCTGTTGTGCTGGCTTTGTGGCTATGACCTCAGCCTCTCCAAGCTGTGGCTGTCACTAGCTGCCACACACACACACACACACACACACACACACACACACACACACACACACACACACACACACACAGAATACATATTGATTTCAAACGACTGCATGTGGATTTCCAAAACTTAAAAAGTTCTAAGACCGTTTGCCTTTAATTTAAGATTTTACAAACCTACGGGAAAACAAATTACACAAATGATGAGCCTTAGATGAGGTTGTCGTACAGACGTGACTGACGTTGATGCCCTTCAGTAAAAATGATGATCCTAATTAAAAGAGTAAGAAATAAAATAATACAGTATTTTAAATAGTAAAGCAAACTGAGTGACAAATTGTATCTAGACTGAACCACTAACTGCAAGACTGAAAATGACATGTGAACACTTTAAAATATCTTATTTAGGTACAAAAATCCAACTATTTATGACCTTTTCATTTACATTTGCTGTACCATTTATTTGTTGACTCAAAAATTAATACTCTGGCACATTTTATGGAGACATTCTAGTATCTAGCTGTATAAAAAACAACACTGCAGATGTTTTAGACGTGTTGTGATGCAAATTATACTATTACGTTAAATGCAAAATAATAATATATTTTTACATTGCTTGCGGCGATTTAACAGCAATAACAGCAGGATTATTCTCACTAACACCTGAAATGAAGTTGAACCTCCTCCAGCCGACAGTGTTCAGCCGTGGAATTATCATATATGTTGTGTGTTTTTCATTCCTTCGCAGTGATTCGGGGTCACGTACTAGCGGAGGTCACACACATGCAGATCTGCGTTGGCTCTATTAAAGCTACAATATTTCTTAGGGGGATATATTTACTCGTATCGCTCGCTCGCTCTCCCTGGTTCGCTCACGTTCTCTCGTTCTCGCTCTCTGAGGACGTCCCTCAGGAATCTGGGATGTTCTGCCAGCAAACTGTTGCCCGGTGCAGGAGCGGGCAGGACGTGGTGTCATACGCCCACCACCCGCTGCGTGGTGTCAACAGGTGCTCGTTACTCTCGACCACGTTGGCAGCGTGTCATGCTATGTCACATGTCTGCGTAATCAGAGCCGCCCTCACAGGAAAGCAGCACGGCTAGACGAACGAATGCCACTGAGGTCTTCCGTCACGACAGCTGTCCTTGATCCACCTGGCCCCAAAGGACGAGACCGTGACTTTCAACGACTTTCCCCAACAACATTAGCATGTATGTAGAACCAAGCGTCTTGTATTTCTGGTCCATTAGTAAATCTAAGACAGAGACCAGTAAGTCCTTCAAGCGGAGGACTCACATTTATGGCTTTATATTTATAAATGTTCACAAAAAGGTGGACATAAGGCTACTGAATTTTCTACACATCTGAGGAGATGTCTGTGGAATCCCGTCTGCCCTGATGTCTTGTTTTTGTCATTTGTGGATGATGAAATGAAAAAGAAAATCAGTTCTGTCAATTCTGACTTTGAAGCCAGAAAGTGAGAATTCACATTTTGATGGTCTCTACACTGAGATGTTAATCACAGAAAAAAGTCTTATTATTTAGCCCCAAGTTCTGAATAAAAAAAAATTTATCCTATTTGGTATCTAAGCTTATACAGTGAATGTATTTATCAATTTATGCATCAAACTCATTCTTATTTTGTATTTTCAGAAGGAATAAGGGTAAGTTTCACACACATCTTGGTGAGGTCACGTGGTCTTGCATCACTTGATGCATTTGTCATGCTACAGTGGCCAGGGGGCAGCACAAAAAGCACTAGAACAAATATTAATGAGTTGACCTGAAGTCGAGCACAAATTTATGAATGTATGACAAAATGTATGACATTTTTTTTTTTTTACGTTAAGTTTAACTTGTATAAAAGAGAAGACAGCTATTTAATTTAGTTTGGGGAGATAGGAAGGCCGTTATTGTGTCTAGGAAAGAGAGAGAATATATAGTAACAAAGGCCGACACTACAACCGTACAGACAGTCCTGGCTGCGGCTGGTTTTGGGTTCGCTGAAGAGATGCGTCCTATATAACTGGGCAGCAAAGCCGGGCTGGGGGCAAGAGGGTAGTTTCAGCTCAGAGAGAGGCTGGACACACACACACACACACACACACACACACACACACACACACACACAAACACACAGTGCTGCTTTGGGACAAAAATCTGTTGCCACGTGCCAGACTACGTCTCGTGGATTAACCGCTGCCAGCGCCACGGCTCTCCATCAGGGCGAGATCCAACCCCGGTAATCTTGGACAGAGGACAACATAACGGGGTCAATGGTTGGGGGGGGGGGGGGGTAAAAATCTACATGTCTAGCTTGTTGAGCAGGAGTGGGAGCCCATCTAGACAAAGTGAACTGCTGGTTAAAATGAGACTTTGGGTTCCAGAGAAAAAGTGAAATGGTGTAATTTTCCTATGATTTCCCGATAATTGAATTCATAAATTGTCCCATTAGGACTGTGATTACTTGTGCACCTTTCTATTGTCTGCCATCTTGTCAAGGCTGGGCCACAGTGGCAGCCATCACTTTCCCCGGCTCCTCGTGGGGAATCCCGAGGTGTTTCCGGGCAGATGGTCTATGCAATATCGCCGCCGCGTTCTGTTTACTCCGGCGTCTCTTTACCAGTTGGACATGCTCGGAAAAAAACCCAGGGGGCATCCTGGATCCGCTTCAACTGGCTCCTTTCAACGCCAAGAAGCAGAGACTCACTCCTGGCGTCTGACCTCTTACCCCGTCTTAGTCCCTCCCCACAGCTCTGGACTGAAGGTGAAGCTTGTAGATGAAGGGCTCGATCCACAGCTCCATCTCCTACTGTGGCTGTACCCATCTAAATAATCATGTCATGCTCCGATTTCACAAACCCTAAGACACTAAATAACCCCCAGAATTCAGGACTGGAGACACCAAGCCATCAACAACTGCTGCAGAGACATGTAAAAATGTGTGCATGTGCATCCGTGCACTGTGCAGCCCGTGTCCCTTCATGATGCGCCGTGGATTACGCAGCACAGACAGGATGTCGCACCTCGACGACAAAACTTTGTGATTAGCTGAAGAGCATGTTAGACACGTCGTCTCTGTACTTCTACCCCTGCAACTACGCACCGGAATTGGTATCTGATTACTTGAAAAATTAAACTCACACATTCTGTGTTGAGTGAAGAGTTGCAGGTTTGTGGCACCGTGTTCGCTGAGTCAATTGCACAAAGCGTCAGGATTGGACCCGTCTGTCAAATGCTACTTTACAGCCTCTTACTTCACACATGGCAACTAGGAACATCCCCTGCATGAGAAACTCACAAAGCCTCAAGTCATGGGGCAGCATATGTGGAAATACTGAGTGGCAGGCTCATCTCAGCTGCTGCAGGGGGGCCCCATGCAGGGGCTCATGTGCGAGCACGTGTCAGGGCAAGCGGCTGTGGGTGTATTAGTATTGAGTGAGTGTGTGTGTGTGTGTGGGAGAGACAGGATGGGTGGGGTGATAACAGCCTTCACGGTTGAAGACTGTCTGTGCCTTTTGAAAACCCAAAGTTTCTGAACACTTCCTCTGTCTGCAGGCCATTTGTGTTTGTCATAGTGAGACAGAAATACTATGAATAGCATTTCTGAACAATAAACAGTAAAGGATTTCTCAACCATCTCCCTGCTCTAAATCTCTCTGTTTGGACTCCATTTGAAAGGCTCTTTGTGTTTGAGGGACTAACACCTCTGCAGTGGATGTTTACGGAGGGGATGAAAGTGAATTTCTAAAAATTTCTCCCCAGTCCTTTATTTTGAGAACGTTCAAATGAAAGTGCGTTAGACCACAAAGCCCTGATTCAAAGGATATTTCCACGAGAACTCCCATTTCTACAGGAAACTGCAGATGCATGTAGTTTAGAGAAAACTTACATAACTTTTACAGTAGAAAGGCGACTGGGGAAGTGAAACTTCTGGTTAAAATTTTGCTGCAATTTCACTCAGTTGACCTTTCAGCAAGCTAAAGTTTCCTCATCAACTTGTGGACTTTCTCAAGTGCTCCTGAAGACCCCTAGTGGCCCCACTTAGGGGAAGCACTGCTGTACAAGAATTGTTGATGGAATGCATGAAATGTTCCAAATCAGCTGTGCTTTTTGGAGACACAATGGACTCTTTATTCGGTTGTACTTTTTTTTTTTTTAAACAAATCAGAAGGGTTGTTTCTGTTAGCTGGTAATCTGAGTAAGCAAAGGTCACAGTGGGCTACAAATGAGTCGTCGGGAGAGAGTTCACGCAGGGGTTTTGTACAGTTGATCAAACTCCATCCAAGTAGAAAATGTCAGACTGGAGACTAATGCAACAGAAAATGAAGATTTCTAGCATTCGGTTGGTAAAGACAGCAGGGAAAACTGGCCAATGCACGTCCAACACCCCCAAAAAGTCAACACATCTACAGTACAATAAGTTCTCCTTAATAAGCGTTCTCCGCAGTCAAAAAAACAAACATGTGGACCAAAGGTTGTACTTGTTAGACTGTGGTGGAAGGATGCCAGAGAGGCCTGGGAGGGAGCCTATGGTTTACAGAAAAATACCCCGGGCCGAGGTGAAACTTGTCTTGGGAAAATGTTCGTGTGAGAACTGCGCAGAAACCTTGTGGTGTTGAAAACAGGAGTGTCGCCAAAAATAAGAAGGACACAAAATCCCACCAGCTTTCAGTGGAGCTTAGCTTGTGACAGGCAGCGTTATGAGGTAACACATAATCTGTTTCTTGACACAATCTGTCACTTTCATCTATGTAGCCTCTACTCCCTGCACACCACCACCCGCCCGCCTCGTTATTTTTTCCCCTCCTCTCGCCGTCTACCCCGAACCCTCCACCCTGCTCTACTCGTCTATCTGTCTGAGTGCATTTCCTGTGTCATAGATTACAGGATGTCCTCTACAAACATGCAAGATTCCAGTCACAGAGCAAGCAAGCAAGAAGAAGTTAAACAGAAACTTCAGTGAGCGTGGGTTCAAAAAACATGTCCGGGCCTCAAAGAGCTTCCACAACAATCTCACGGAACGAGATGGCTTTCGTCAAGCGAACCCCCAATTACTGTCACGGGGACCTAAAATCAATTGATGACATCTTGCGAGTAACTCCACCCTACATGTCAGTGTAGCTCAAAGCAAGCCACCAGCGTTCAATAACAGCCCGTGTCATATTCACTTTATGCAAACGTGCAGTGTGGCTGATCACCGTTGGCCATTTGTCAACAGGGAATCAAACTCTTTGATCACAGCATAAGACTTGTGTCAGTGCTGTGTGGCCGTAGGAGACAAAGGCCTGAAGTGGCAGGGTGCAAAACAGGTTCCCTTACCCAGCATCCCTGGGACTAGGTGAAGACGGAAGGTCAAACAACCTGCTCTCTTTTGGGTTGGTTTGTTTGTTTCTCGCTGCCTTTGCTCAGAAGGGTGAACGGAGCCCCACCCTGCCAGTGACCTGACTTTGGCCTGCCTGCTAAGAGGCCTACAGGGAGGGGCCCTTCCTGAAGACAAAGTGAGAGCCCAGCTCACCTCACGCTGCAGTTCTGCATCAGCCACAAAAACCCCCGTGTGCTGGGAAACAAACAGGTGTCAGACAACATGTCGTTCTACTGTTTATGCAAAAAAAGAAGAAAAAAAAAACTGACCAAGGACGCTGAGGTCGGAGGCTGAATTCATTAGCTGCTGGCCCTGCTGCAAACAAACAGGCTGCAGGAATCGCTTTAGCTTCCCCCTGAGCTTTGCCCGGTTTCTACGTCTGCTGACCTGCTGTGCACAGGTTGGGAAGGTGAGCGGCTTTGTCTAGAGAACTTCAGACTTTGTGCCACCTGTCTATGCTAATTTCTCACTCAGAGAGACACTCACTCGTCTCCGTGTAATTTTGTGTGTGCAGTTCAACGTCGAGGCGAACATGCAGGATAAAAATACCGCGAGCGCCGCGGCTGCTCGCTCGAGTGAGATTCCTCGACTGTGTGTTTGTGGGTTACACACACGCGTCGAGCTCCAATTTTGGCAACTAGTTCATCCCACCATCATCTCCTTGGCTGAGGAGTCACGGAGAACAATGGGGCCTCTGTCTCGCACGCAGCAAACAGCACAAACACTTTGCATATTACAGTTAAACTACTGCAGGATCAAATTAATGTTATTATACAAAAGTCTGTGGTTGTCGGTCGTGCTGAGGCACAGTTTGGGCTTCTAGATGAACTGGTTTGCTGACTACGCTGGAAATGAACTCATGTAATATTCACTTTGATATAAAGGGCAGTCGTTTCTCCCGTGCTCAGCATATAAGTAACTGTATTTATTCACTGCAAGTTTGGAAATACAACGAGTGTTGAAAGTAGTTAAAGAGCCTGTAGGAGCACGAGGCAAGTGTGTGCGCAGACGACGGCAGATGCTCAGGCTGTCAGGAAGCCTTAGGTGGAGAGGAGGCCACAGCAGTACCTGCCCGTACCACGTCTCCGCACATGACCCATCATTCATCCGTATTTGCAGGGAAGCTTCCCCTACATTTCCGCGCTATTTCAACGAAAAACGAGATGACGCTTTGTCGCTACAGTCAAAAACAGCACATATTAATTCTGCTGCTCAGCATTAAATATTCCAGCTCGCCTCTTACCTCCCAGCGTTTTCCTTGAGGGAAACTATAATGCTAGAAACCTGACATTTCAAGTTCCCTTTATTTCAACATTTACATCTGAGAATGTTTTTTCCCAGAAAGTCCAATGGCAGCAGGCCTGATGCTTCCAGGAAGAGTCCAGCGAGGGAGACAAAACAGAGGCGAAGCGTCCCCGAGCTGCTGTCACCAGGCAGGCTAAAGGTTAAACACGTGTAGCAACTTAAATCCGCGGCTGCCAGAAAATTTGACCCTTCGCTATGCAATAAAATTCGACTGGCTAAGTCAAAGGGTAGAGCACCAGGCTGGGATAACGGAGTCCACAGGTTCAAATCCCAGCCCACACACCAGGTGTGCCCTCGAGTGCCTGCCCACTCTTCATACACACCTTGTTCACGACGAGTCAGTGAGCACGAGTTCACACTGCAGCAACAGCTTGACTTTAATATGGTTTTATGGGATAAACTTCATCACATGTTTGTTTTTAGTTACATACTTTTATTAGTTTTTATTAAAGATTATTTGTTCTTATTCTATTGTGTAGTACTTTGTTTTACTTGACCTTTTTATGGAAATTACAAACCAAAAATGTCTTGTGTTGCACAACAAATAAAAAATATATACATTCATCCTACAGGCTTGTGTTCAATGTGACCATGAAAGGATAAATTTAGTACGTTTTTAAACTAATGGTTGGTGTCGACAACCATCAAACAGCCACTATAAGAAACAATGACCTTTTCTCGTGAGTTTTGTCAGTCAGTCTGCACAGATCTTCATTGGTTCTGACAGTAAGACGCACAACAGCAATACGTAGAGGTGTGTGTCCAAAGTTGTCCTTTAACAAAGTTTTTACTACTACTACTCGTCACAGATGAGTAAATGCAAAATTTGACTAGTGCAACGCAAAGCTAAGCTAAATGAGGTCCCATAAAGATGGGGGGGGGGGTTGTGGCAAAGCGTCAAGTTTGAACAGAGAGCAACAGTCGGACAAAAGCAGCGTTTCTCTTCTCCAAAAGGACATGGAGACAAGCTGCCTGGTTTGGCCTGTCGTGAGCGCCGTGCGTCCATCTGATGGGTCTGAGAAGGTTTACTGAATTTACACAACCAACGGTGTCACGTGACAACGGAGATAATCAGGTAAAATAAGAAGCTATAAGTACAAATAATGAGAAGGAGAGCAGCAAAGGAGTCCTGTTGTCCCGCAGGCCTTTCCACAGCTGCCCGGAGGCCACAGCTTCAAATTTGTGCAGCGAGAGAGAGAGAAAGAGAAGGAAGGGGAAGAGATCGGGAGGTTTGGGAAGGGAGTAGGGTCTCCATTTCCTCTCGCCAAATTTGCTTTGGCAACTCTTTCCGTGGGAATGGTTAGAGACTCGCTCTCCTCAGCCGGAGAGAGCCAGGGATCGGCCCACCGCGGAGAGGCAAAGCTGAAGAATCTAAGATGGAGATGGGGGTAAGTAAATACAGCTGGGTTTTCCATAGCTTTTCCCCTTCCCTCCCCGTTTCGGTTTTCGCTGTTTTGACACGGATCAAATGCTAACGCTGACATACTAGGACGACACAAAGCGTCACTGTCACAGTGTGACACTTGTATTCGATCAGTGCACGTGTGTCCTGCAAACCCGAGCGAACATTTCAGACATAATTTGGCAGCATACAGCATGTGTTAAAACAGCCAATCACACGTAATATACTCATCATGTTGAAGGCGGTGGCAGACGCCTGATATTTCAAGTCTATAACAGCAAATTGGAATAAAAAAAGAAGAGATGCTTATGATGCGTGTTTACGCCTGCAGCTCTGGGTTTAGACCAGACCCGTTTCGAAATGGACAGAATTTAATGCCCCGTTTATGTTCGGAGACAACAAATGTTCAAGAGCCATCTAAAAGCAGAATAATTCAATTTGCTCAGTTTTAAATTTGTTCTAATCCCTGCTTACACGCTAATGGACATTTCCATTGATCCGGGTGTGCGAGTGCCTGCACTTCAGACCGTGTGTCCAATCTCGTATCAAGACGTCTGATCGCTCAGTAGTTTTAATATTAGCAGACAGCCTAAATGCCTAAAATACCTTCTCTCTCAGCCATATGGTGTTTATGTTTATGATAAAAAAAAAATAGAAGGCATGTAGTTCACTTTTACTTTTCGTGCAGTTTTATTGCTTAACTACTTTCATAATTCGGGTTGACTGACAAAGGCTGTAATGAGCCAGAATTGTCTGGCATCAGAACTGTGGAACAGTGGAGGAGAGAAGAAAATTCCGGCATTTACAGCCCTCGTAAATGTTGCTTTCTGGATGGGAGAAGGTTGTAGGGAGGTCCGAGTGTGGAGGAATCTGCTGATGGCTCTTTTACTTCCATCGGTTCAAGAAGCTGCTCCGATTTAAAGGAGGCCACATGTGAATCGTGGGTAACGAGGGGAGGAGTATGTCTGTGTTTGTGCTGGACTGGACTGGGGAATGCAGGGCACAGGGCATGTTTCTGCTCCGAGTGCAATGTGCCCTCAGGTTGACGTTGTATGTGAAAGGGTTAAGTCGCAAGGATGAGCAAATACATAAATAGTGAGTGTGTGTGTGTGTGTGTGTGTTTGGGCAGGATTGCTGCTGCCAGCTGGCGTGGAGAGACATGGCATACATGCACACACATACACACAATCTGGCAGTTTGATTTTCCCTGTATTACTTACAGGGCACCGGAACGCCAGCAGGCGTTTCAGGTAACCCAGTCCAGACTGTGCTGCAGCACATGTCGTAACATGTGACGACCTGGTGAAGAACGCAGTGCAAACACGCACCCACGCGCCCGCACACATACATGTGCGTGTTTGCACACTTGTTCAGAGGCACAGCAGCTTACGCACACGCGCACACAAATGCAAACACACCAAGAAAAGCAGAGCCACCCGTTCCCACACATCAAAGGAGCTCACAGTGAATGAAGCTGGAGAGACGGGCCCCAACCCATCGTGATAAATCACATCGCAACACCTCAAACAACCTCTCCAGACTTCTTAACTGCACTACGATGGACACCCCAAACAAAACAGATGACTGGGCTGCTTCCAGACATCCTCCTGCCCCACTTTATTGAAACACACATTCTCCTCCTGCATAAAGTCTGCACCATTCGCCATTCAACACTGGGACAGGTTTAGGTTCCCTGGACTTGTGGCAGGTTACACTTTGATACCTGACACATGACGTTAGTTGTGCCCAGTGCTTGTGCCATCAGCTGCACCAATTCACGTTTGGGCTTTTCGTCTGGGTTGACTTCCTAAGAATGAACACGGCAGCGAGTGCATTGTGCGGCAGTTTGCCGTGTGTGGATCCTCCTGTCAAACAGGAGGATGTGGGGAGGAGGGGTTAAGCGAGGCTGGGGGCTTGCAGTCGAATCCCCTCTCGTCTCGCAGGCATCATTACGCTCGCTAAAGCTTCGTCCCTGGAGCTCTCCACTACAAGGGAACGGCACAGACCACCAATAATAGTCTTAACCTTTTCCTTGCCCTCTCTGTCTGTATCTAGCTGTCACCCACAGCTGGAGGGGGGTGGGGGTTGATAAAGATGCAGCCGCATGGGAGACTCTGAAAGCTGCTACCATCACAGACATTGTCTACTGGCCTGGAGTAAGAGACGGGGCCTCCTCTACGTAAAGACATCTGTGGCTCACCACCTCATTCAGCTACAAAGGATCATAAATAATAAAAAGTCCAACCTAAATTCTACTATAAGCTTTTATTATAAAGCGCTGGCTGATGGCACGAGTAAAGACAGAGCACTCGTGTTGTGGATACTGTGGGGAAGAGAAGCCCGACAAGTATCAATCAAGTCACCTTTAAATCAAAAGCTAGTCATTTTATAGCAGGCTTGTGTTGCAGAAAATGAGAATCACGCGAGGGTCCTTCTTATTCAAGCAGATTTAAAGTTCTTGCATGACGTGACTGAGTTAATTTGCCGTTACACGTCCTGTGACTCTGTGTGTGCACACGTTGGCATCAAGTGATACACTATGCAGTTTGTCCAGAACGTTTCATGTCTGGAGTTGAACAGACTGTGGCCCCGTCTTTATTCTGATTCAGTTAATGCTTCCACTGTGCAGCTGCAATGTAAATAAACATACTCACAAGATGATATTTCACAGATGGAGTGGTGTACCGTGACTCAGCGGCTGTAAATGAATTGTTGGAAACATAAACAAGCCTCCAGCACTGGAGACAGCGAAGGTGTTGGGATTGTTTTCAGAATTATGGAAGGTGTGAATTTTAACAATAAGGGAGTCGCAGCCACGTCCAACTCCTGTCCGCAGGAGCACCTGCAGTGGTGGTGAGCCACAGTAAACAAGCGAGGTCATTGGCTCAGAACGGATGAATAAATATACGTGTGATTATCCAGTTCAGCCATGTGCGTCTGTGTTTACCAGCTGTGTTAACTGTAAACAGTCGATGGTTGAAGAGGAAATTCGGCTGGAAAATAAAACCGTATTCGTTTAATTTAGGAGGTGGAACTGTTTAGAAACTGTAGCTGATTTCAATAAGACAATGCCCAACGTCTCCTGCGAAGCCCATCGACACGCAGTGGAAACATTTTGCCCCAAAGACGGGGATTTAGTGATGCCATTTCTCTGCAACTTTTCCTACTGCTCGTCTTAAAGACCATCCCCTCAGTGTACACGACACAACCAGTCTTTCAGAGACCACGGCCCACGCAGTCAAAGCCTACACTCCTTTTCCTTCCCGTCTTTGCGGCGGATTGGATGAGGCTGTTTCAGACACCAGGACCAGCCACCGCCACTCTGCTGACCGGGCCTTCGTCCGACAGACGCTGCCTGCTGTTTGCACAACCCACTGACCACCCCGGGTCCCCGTGAGCAGACAGCAGCTCGCTCGATGCTGCACATGAAGGCAGCTGTATGTACGGATGGCCGTGTTTGTTGTAGCTGGGCGTTAAGCGGGCCAAGCGTGGCCGTACTAATGCGTTCGCGGACGTGGTGGGTCAATACAAGCACCGCGCTGAGCCCATCATCTAACATGGAGAAACAGGCTCTTACACAGGCAGGCTGTTGAGATGCAAGCTGTGGGCTTCAAGTGTCATTACGTGGAGAGAGACGGGGAAACAAGCGGGGGGGTTGATCGAAGTGTGCTGTGTAAAATATGATCTTGATAGTAGCTATAAATATATACAAGATACACAGGCTTCTGACATTGTCTTGGTAGACGCCCTGATTTGTTTCTCCCGTCCCTTCAAATGCCATGCGCTTGGCATGTGCTGCACACGCTTCAAACTGTCTAATGCACAGCAGTGCTGCTTACGTTCTTCTTTGCTGGTGATCAAATAATGTGGTTTTCACTAAAACACCTAAAGATAGATCAGATGTGTCTGACATTTCACGACTTCCCGAAATAATGCACAGACTTCTGTAGCCGTTGCATCAACAGCACAAGACACTGAGAGAAGTATTGATGGTTCAGGGCGAAACCCGCTGCTCTGAATGACGCCGTTTCCAGTTCCCCTTCGCAGTGAGAGCAGCTGTGAGGGAAGCCGGCGTCAGCCGCTGACCTGCCTGTGACAAACAGCGATCGCGCAGTAAATAGTAGTGTCATCCGAGCAGACACGAGTGGCGTCGGGATTAGCATTAGCACTGTTTCCATTAGTTAAAAGCTCTCGCAATTACAGTGTCTGTCAAGTGAACGCACCTGAATGTAGCCGGTGATTGCTTTTCCTTCACTCAGACGCTCTAATGGTGCGAGATGAGAGGGTTCACATGATTTGGTTTTTCATATTACCACCGCCGGTCCACTCGCAGTAGGAAAGATTGCATTCGAGCCTGTTGTGTTTTAACAGCATTTTATGTCTCACTTGCAAACCACTAGAATTGCACTGAAACTGAACTTGCCCAAACAAACAGGGGCATAAATGGAAGCCTGTGAGACAGGAAGTTAACAGTTGCAAGGTGAAAAAAAAAAAAAAGCAAAGCGTTTCTGTGAGAGACATTACATCGTGTGTATTGGGCGCCTTTCAGAAACGAGACAGCCGCCATGTTCTCATAACGCTGCAGCAGCAAACTGTGTCTGTCACCATTCGTTAAGCGGCGGACCGGACTCCCGGCTAACACTTGACGTATTGTTCCCACAGGGGACAAGAGAGCGGCCGCGGTGAGCTTCTGCAGCCACTGAGTCCATGCAAGTATTTTAGGAAAAGTCCGAGCAAGACTACTGTCACATGCATTTTCCTGAGGTGAGACTCTCTCCATTTTGACTCTTGACACACTCGACTGAGGTGAGAGAAACAGGCTGCCAGCGCACATGTGCCGCATGTACTGCAGTCCCATCTGAATGTCTGCAGGGCTCTGTCTGCTGCCTTGCTCTGGCAGCACAGGCATAATGGTCGGGGCTGTTAGTGAGCACTCCAGTTGTGCTGTGATGGGAATGTTTTCGACAGCTTTCAGACACTTGGCACTAATGATGTTCTGCATGCCCTGTGGCCATCTGGGATTTTTTCTCTTCTCCCTCCAATCAGTCTGCTGAACAATTTTACCAGCAGCAAACTCACAGAAACATGCCAGCTCAGCCAGATCGCTGCTGCTTGGACTTAAATAGAAATGTGCTAAAAAAAAAAAAACAACCCAAAACTAAACATATATGTTCTGCAAGTCCTGATGCATTATATAGTGAATGTAAAGCTTTAAAAAAGTTGATGACTTCATCTTTAATTATATCTGTAGCTGAAATGCAGAAGTTGTCTGTAGTTCAGCCAACAAATATATGTTTTTACAGCTCCTATAAGTTACTAGTACTGACACCCAGGACTCAGTCTTCCGGAGTCACATTCTGTCTGTGAGCAAAAGTGTCAAATACCTGAGTGGATCCAGTCCACGCTCTCTATTTGCATTGGCCCCAGGAAGATCTAATTTTGGATCAGGTATAATTATCCCTGGGTCTATTTGAACAGGCTCCTTCAGTCCCTTTCGGATCAGGTCTCTCACTCTCTTTTTTTTTTTTTTTTTAATTTAATGCATGCACACTGCTTTTGAATAGGTCGTCCGCTAGTCCACTCAGGACACTGATAAATTTATTTATTTTAAAAGAGTCGCATTGTGCAGCGCCCGTCCATGTGGTCATAACCGTGAGTCACGGTGCTTATCAAAGCTGTCCCTGGCCACACCACCTGCCAAGTTCCAGCTTCAAAGGTCCAGCATTCTTTATTTGACACATATCAATTTGTGCAGGTGGCAGTCCTACAGCAGATAACTACTGAAATCCAGCAATAAAATAAATCTGTCATGCTAAAATGGGCCAGTCTACGACAGGTGAAAGCCTTATTAGATACAGCCAGACAGCGCGGACAGGAGGAACGAATCAGTGAGCACCAGGAGCTCCCTGGGGGCCAGCATGGCGGAGGGGACGGTTATTGTAAATCAATTGCCGGCCAATTCATTTCCATTGATAGCATCAGATTAATGACATGCCGTAATAAAATGGTAATCACGGCCTTTAGCTGCAGGCAGTGGAGAGTCAGTCGGCAATCTGAGCTGCAGGGAAAGTGGCAGTGGGCCACATTCTCCATACCTGCATCCGCTTATTCGTCGGAAGCACACGCGCAATCGAACGTGTCATTTGTTTCTGTTGCGGCTGAGTAAGTGTGTATGTCATAGAGGGAGCGCACCTCACCGCGTGAGTGTGTGCGCACCAGAAACATTCCACGTGCCGGCACAGCCTCTGATTTAATCCCCAAGATATGCGGCCCAATGACAGCGGCAGATGGCTCAGCGAGCAGATTAAAATCTCAACAGCTAACCTCGCACCAACCCAGAGACGCTTTAAGTGAGAGAAGCCGAGACAATTATTGCATATTTTCGAGCCGAGCCAGAGAGGGAGAAAATAAAGAGAGGATGTTTAGACGGTTTCGTCTGGCTCCTTATAAGGAACCACAGACACCCTGAACCCCCTCCTATCGGTGGCCGAATCAAAACCACAGGTCACAGCTGAGGTCAAACCTCATGAATCAGAATAATTGAATGAGATATGAATGTTATGATGGAGCGAGGAAAGACACAAACACGCTGGACATCGTGTTTGATGAGAGTGTGGGTGGCAGTTATCGTTGTGGCCAATGAAATGTGGAGCAGATTAAAGTGAAGCCCTTTCCACAGAGTGAATTTAATAACCTTTGTGCAACGCTTCCCACGGCCCGACCTGCCTTAAACACAAGCTTGACCTACTACCATTTCCGGCTCAGAGGGCGAGTGAAGACAACAGGTACTAGACATGCATGGATGTAAATAGTGGCAATGATGATGTTTGTGATTTTCCTTCACAGTTTGTGATCGTGAGATACAAGTGTTTATGCAAATGCAAACTCGTCAAGCGCGTCAAACCACTTTTGAGTTCATGTTGCTCTGCTGTTTGCGGTCCCTCCTGTGCTTCACTGAGGGCTAACTCCTACCTGGGAGGCACCTTTCGCCTGCGCTAAAAATGGGGAGTGTCCGAAATAGATTGTGGCCCCCGTCAGACCCACAGAGGCTTTTGTTTTGCATTATGCCAGGGCAGGAATCCCTGTGAATGCAGGAGGATGGGAAAATATTCTGTTGCCAGACTCGGTGCCCTACTTCCACCCATTAGAACTGCACACACAATTGAGGTGCCAGCCTCCCCTGAGCCAAACACCACCATCTTGGCAGCAGTTTCAGAAACCCAGTCAACGCTTGTCATCTCAGCTCACCCATGATCTGTGAGTCAAATGTTTTAGCCTCAAACACAGACTCCTGCCCACCAAAACAAACCAAGGTCTTCCACATTATGAGGCGCCACCAAACTTGTGAAAACGAAACGTTCATTCAGCCAACGATGCCCAATAAAACTGTCCTGTGGCCTTGCCTGTGTGAACCTTAGAGCTCATCAGTTTGGAGATATTGGGAACTCATTGTCACCCATTATTCAAAGGCTATGTGCTGTAATCAGCTGCCAGACTGCTTTTAAATACCTTAGTAAGTCGAAACACGTGGGCAACAGGCTCATTAAATAGGCAAAATTAAATGATGTGGTAAAATGGGGAATGGGGTAAGTGTTGACTGCTCCAGTGGTGTAATCGTAAATGACGGCACTGAAGCCGTCCAAAGGGCAGGTTTGGCAGGGTGAAGTTGGGGTCGTGTTGTTCTCTGCTGTAAAAAGAGGGGACAGTGGTGTCTGTTGCAGGAGTTCACCGAGAGGTGAGCAAGCAGACCCACGCCATAAACAAGTCTGAAGTTTATAGCCACTATTTGGGTTTGTTGTTCCACCACATTCTGGCCCTGACAGCTCACCGGGGGGGGGCCGGCGTGCAAAGACACAACAGAGACAAGCAAAGCGAGGACGCCATAAAAAACGAAGAAGTTTAGGGAAAGAAAAAAAAATCACGTGCCGTTAAAATCTGGGGTCGTTCAGAGAGCAGCTACAGGTCGACCTTCAGGTCAGCCGCGCTGCCTCCCTGCTCTGACTGTCTCCGCAGTTTGTTCCAACTTCACTCAGTCCGCGCACACCTCCAACAAAAGTAGAACAAACACTGGAAGGTCGATTGCTTACCAAAACGAAAGAAGAAAGACGATGGGAAGGGGAAAGAACGGGGAAGAAAAACAAATGACAGGATGTTGTGGTTGTGTGTTCATGCATGTGTGTGTGTGTGCATGTGTGTGTGTGTGGGGGGCAGTTGCTCTTCTTTCCTCACTGGAATCTGTCTTGATTAAAAAGGATTGGTTTTACTGTAAGTGTGCTCCCGAGGGGAGGCGGATATACTCCAAGGCAAGGCAGCGACGAGGGGACCCTGGTGGGGACGGACCCCTCCGATTATTCTTTGCCTTTTACACTCCAAACACCGCAAAAAGGTTTTAATCCGGCGGAGACTGAAAAAACCTCTTTCCAGGTGTGACACAGTGTTATTAAAATGTGATGAAAGTTAAATGAAGAGCCACTTTGCGGGTTGAGTGCAAAACACACCTGGTAACGAACCTGGAAACAACTTGCTGTAGGCTGCGACTGTTGCCACAGCAAACTGAGAACTCCTTCTGTGTGTGTGTGTGTGTGTGTGTGTGTGTGTGTGTGTGTGTGTGTGTGTGTGTGTGTGTGTGTGAACACTGGGCCCATCTCCAGCTTCTGTCTGTTCCGGGGGCTGGACCATCATCACACCGCCTGTTGTCTCATCAATCAAGGTGCATTTACTGGGATGTGTTAACTGCCGAGCCTTCCTCAGAAGCGACACACACCTGGGCCGGCAGCCATGCCCTTGTGACCAGCAGACGGCTCTGAAGTCACAGTCGATTAGTTTTCGAAAAACCCCTGGATTGTCTCTGGCCTGGAAGTACCACATGACTAACCATCTGACTGACCGCTGTACCGACGGCCTGACTGAATGAATCACTGACTGCACATCTTCACGACTGTTCAAATTGCATATTTTGTTTTCTCCATTAAACCCAATTAAAGTGAACAAGGTTTTCACTGTTTGCACACACTGTTCACACACACTGTTCACACACTCTTCTCTCTCGCTTATTATGTTTATATCTGGAGGATTTAAAAGGAAGATTTGAGCCTAATTGTCCCTGAACCACAACATCATCTCCTCCTAGGGAGCTTCTGCTTTTCCACCACAAACACAGAAGTCATCAAAACTTAATGGTTGAGGTTATTATTAAGATAATGGCAGAGATAACAGCAGTAATATGTAAATGGAAGTAACAGTTGACAAGCTCAGTGGAATATTTCTATAAATTTCAGGCTATGGTAATTCAAGGCTGTCGATTTTGCCCCACTGGTCAAATGGAGGAAGTAATTTTGCGTACATGTAATGTTATTTTCTGACAAAGTGCATAATGAATGGAGGCTACAGGAGATCATCGTTTTGCATATGCAAAGTTAAACATAAGCATGTCTACAGTTGCAAAATGATTTACTAATAATATAAACTAATGGTTACTAATGTTGAGCATCGAACAGCTAAGTAGCTTTTTCACAAAAACAAGCTATTTTTAGCCACGGATGGCCATTTAAAACAATAACAATGTTTCCAATCAATGTGATGATTTTAATAGATTAAAAAACAAGTTATTAAATCAACAAGTAATTGCAAGCTTTGTAAAATTCACAATAAAACAATAAAAAGATACACATACATAAAAGGGAAAAAATGGGCTTGAACTAACAATTATATTGTATATATGCGTCAGGTAAAATATATGAGTCAATATAATGGAATTAAAAAGACCAATAGCAGCTTCCTCCATCAGTCCAGGCCCGCTGTGTCATTCAGGGGAACCAGAGTTGTCGCCATAGCAACTGGTAAACCCATGGTTTTTGTGGAGAAGTGTAGACTAAACTGTTGAGACCGAGTCAAAGCAGACCCCGGTGTGACTGATCCCATATGACCCGAGTGACCCGACACTCACACACACACACACACACACACACACACACACACTCACACACACACACACACACACACACATTAGAGAGCAGGGATCACCGTGACTTGCCAGAAACAAGCTGTACACTGATGTTGTTTTTTCGGTCAGAGTGACATCTGTTTGCTTCAGGATTTGGATGCGTTTTCGGTGTGTGTGTGTGTGTGTGTGCGCCGGCCTACATGTGTGGGAGAGCGCTGACTGAACTCACACACTAACAGCGTGAGTAGAAGGGCAAAGAGACTGTGAGTGACTCACCTCGCCTGTTTGCAGACAGGCAACACCAGCCATGTGAAGTGTTAGCGAGTGCGTGTGTGTGCGCACGCACACGCCGGCGTGCATTTCTGCGCCTCTGCGTGCCAATATTGTGTTGACTACCTTACTTCTGGACTCAGTAAGTCTCTGCTGTGCCCATACACACACACACACACACACACACACACACACACACACACAAAAAGCAAGTGTGTTGGCACAGGTTGTGTGTGGGAGTTCTTTTACTGCAGGTGAGCTGCATATCACGAGCTAAGTTGTAGCTTGATGAACTGATAACAGACAAGCACGTATGGGCATGAAACACACACACACACGCACACACACACACACAGATGTGGAATGATGAACAAAGAGAGATCTGATGCAGCTGCGTATACAGCAGACTTGATTTAGTCTAAACACCTGCAGACACACACACACACACTAATCAAGGAAATGGCGGTGTCGTAGCGGCAGCCTTGCACTCACAGCTGACCTTTCACTCACTTCAATCTGTTAAATAAAATGCACCCCATCAATCCGGCCTTGACATTGCTAACATACCTCATCTCTCTTTCACCCCACACACACACACACACACACACACACACACAATCACACAATCACACACACAAACACTATCAATCACATGTCAGCATGCGTTAATGCACCTCATCTTTCATTCATGGAGAGGAATGGTATGAATAAGCAACAGCTCTGTTTGTGCTGAAATGTGGGATTAGCACGGTTAACTGAGCTGAACCGCGCTCTGGATCCAGAACGGACGTCAGGCAGGAAAGTGCAGCAATTACAGCACGGTTTCCACCGCGCAGATGTCGACAGGATGCTCCCGTGTTAGTTTCAGGGGTTACACGAGTGCGACGCGTGGATAAGTACAGTGCTGGGAAGAGCGCCGACACGAGCGAGCGTTCGATGGCAGATTGACCTGACGGGACTGAGGACTTGGGAAATTAGGTTCTAATTGCACCAATTCATCAATCAAGCAAAACTCGATCTATTTATTAAGAGTGTGACATATGGATTGTTAAAACACAATATGCTTTGACGTGGCTACATTGCTAGAACACAATTCATAATTAAGCGGGTGAACAAATCCTTTTGTTTTACAAAACTTCATGTGTGTTATGGTCCGTTTGCCCTAAACACTTTGTGCAACTTTGCTATGTGCAGGCTTCACAACCAGCCAATTAAAAAACGTTTTACAGAATGCTCCCAAATATTCACGTAGATACATACAAACCCTCGATTGGAAATGACTGCTAAGCAGCTGCTCTCCGAAAACATGTAACTTTAGAGAAGCGCCTTTTCAAAGTTGTCTTTGCTCACTGGCTCTTGAGCGAGGCGGCTGCTGCTCAGCGTCTGCCCCACTGTTGCGATTTACTGCACATATACTTTGTCTGTCGTGTCTTGCTCTCTGTGATTCCACACCCTCCACATTCTTGGAATCGAGTTTCCCTCACAACCCCGCCGCCATCCCCTCCCCGTCCTTGCACATGCTATTTTTTTTTTTATTCCTTGTACTACTCCGAGTCTGGCATGGCCTGTGTTTTTCACCATAGAAACCGACATAACAGACCAACACAGCCAAGCTCGGGCTCTGCAAACAGAGACCAAATAAAATCCATCATTCAGTCGCTGTGTGCGAATGCCTTTTTTTTTTCCTTTTCCCCTCTCACTTCATGAGGCACTCACGCCTTATTTTAGAGCAGCTCCAGCAGGATAAAGAGGGAGGGGGGCCAGAACAAAGTTCTGAACGGAGACGTCATTCTGCGAGTTGCCTGCTAAGGGCAATAAGCGTTTCAACGTGCAAGAATAAAAATCCAAAATTGCATGAAGAAGTCCCTGATGTCTACGCAAGTTTCCTGTATTTTTGTTGTTTTTAAATCACGGCTGCATCACCAGGTGAGACGTGACATTATGAGTCGTGTGATCATTCCACTAATCACATTGTCCAGACCAGCAGTAATTGTACAAATCCTTTGTTCTAACAGCAACCCGCCTTTGAAACCTCAGTGCTGCACCTTCCTAGCACATAAATGCCACATAAAACCCACAGGTTTGATCCTATTGTTATGATGTAATGCCCTAAAAGTTGGATATTTGTTTTAGTTATGTAAGCCCTCGGCCCCTCCAAACCCTCCACTGGGTCTGCCAGATGGAACAAATGACGAATCTCAGACGTTTGGCGTTTCCTGGCCAAAGAAGCAGGGGAAGGCGGACTTCCAAGCCATTTCCTAAGACGCAAACTGTTCAATGAAACCCACACATATCAGAGTGTGTCTGAATCAGTGGAAAACAACAGCAGTTCAAAAACGGCGACCGCACATGTGACGCAGCTCTGCCTTCATGTCTTTCATGGCGTAAGTGTGGAAGCACATGCGGTAACGCCAGCATAACCATCGCATTACTGCCGATAATTGCAAGTTGGCGACGAGTTGGCAGCTGCAGGTTTCCCAAGCCAACTGTCTTTTTAAGATTTCATCAACACTGCGCGGGACTGAATGTCAGCACAATTCCAGCAGCAAAATGGAAGAAAAAGGTTTGTGGAGATGTACATCCAGGTGGAGATTTATCCTTTTTTGGCATCACAAACGGGTTTCCAAACCACCAACAAACACAATAAGCAGTTGATGGTCACTAGGCAGCATGTACGACCAAAAACTAGTTTGAAAAGAAACACAACAGACCTTATACAAAAAAAGTATGTATTGCAAGTTTCTGGGCTGTGAGAATACTCTGGCAACCTCCGTTTTTAATGCCAAGTCTCCAAAATAACGTGCTTTTCTTTCATCAAAATGCACACGGTCATTAGCGAGAGCAGACGTGATGTGCACAAACACACGCACACGGTCCCTATCAGCTGACGCTAGCCAGCGCCGGGCCAATCGGCCGGCCGTCTGCTGCTCTGGACAATTGGCCCCGCTGCCTTTAGCGAACCCCATGGCCCGCTGGGATATCTGGGAAGAGAGAGAGTGGGAGAAGAGAAAAAGAGGGGAGCGCCGACGGTGGCCATGGGAATAGTGTACGTGACACACAGACAAGAGCCAGAGACGCAGACTGTTGCAGAGGACGTCACGGACTCTCTATCAGCCGACTCTGGATTCTGTCAGCTGTCTGTTAGGCTCTCTCGTTCTCCCCCTTTGCTTATCCTTTAACCTCGCTTGCCAAAGGGCCGTCTCTTTGTCCTGTCTGTCCCTGCCAATTTACAAACTCGTGCTATGACAAAGACCCTGCAGCTACTATGAAACCCGCAAACGAGGAGCTTTATCTGCTGGTGTATCTCCCTATTTGACAAACATCCAATGTGAACTGAATATGTCGCAGCGGACGCCCGTCTTCCTGTTAAGTACACGGTCCTTTCTCTTGTCCAGACGGCCTGCCACCCTCCTCATTTCCCCATCCTCTGCAACCGTGACACAGTTACATAATTGCATTTTGTAAACTATGTGACAGCCCCCCAACTCCTCCTCCTCCCGCTCCTCCTCCACTCAACTCCCTCCAATCTCACATCGCACTCGTCTGTTATGTCTGAGGCTGAGGAGACGAGATTCCCAGACAGACTTATCACAGTCTGTTTTCTTACTGCGCTGTGGAACACACAGTTACTTTCATCAGTGCTTTCAAAAGAAAAGAAAAATAATTCCTTCCAATCAAATCAGAGATTGAATTTGCAGGCCGCCGTTTCAATGCTGAGAAACTCCAGATAAAGTTGCCTGGCTGTAATCTCCATTTTATCAGCTAAGCACAATACTGCACAACTATTTTTTTTGTTTTTGTTTTTTGTATCGGCTGTATGTGCATTTTTGTGCAGCTTCCCCTGAGTGAGCTCATTGTTTTTGGGTGCATGAGGATTTATCGGTGCTGGGGACTCGCCTGGCTTTCTGCCGTGCGTACAAATGCTAATGCTCGGGTTGGTCAAATGCCGTGACTCTTCGCAGACAACAATAGGTAGCGCACAGCAGCAAACACATATGTTAACACGTTGCTGAACTTTGTTGGCGGTTGTCAACTGTATGGTAATTACTTGTCAGTGACCAATCATTGATGCACTTTGGCCCCAGGAAGTGGAAATTCTGACTACTGGTGCCATTGCACACAAACAGCTCCCTAATTTCTTTTTTGGATTCTTGTTTAAACTATCCCCTGTAAGGGCTGGACGTTGCAGCCACCCAGATTTTTGAGGAACGATTTGCCCACTATGAGACCTTGAAAGGTCAAAAACAGTGGGAGAAGAACTTAAGTTGGAGAGCAGAAAGACAGAACATCTGTCTTTCTCTTAGAGGAGTAGGGAAATAGAAGTGTTGTGTCCAGAGTCCAGAATGTACCAGTTGGAACTGGCAGGCCTGGAGATTTTCCACTTGCTGTACTTCCCTGAGAGATCTCCCTTTTTCCTTTCTCTGGCTGCCTCCTGAAATCTCGTCTTCATTGTATACTCTTATCATTTTATCTCTCCCAAGACAGCATGTCAAGATTTCCTTTCATATCCACGCTAAATGGTACGGAGAGAAGAGGGGAAAAAAAGAACGGGATCTATGGAGGCAACGTGGCAGCAAAAAGAGGAAATAGCCATTTCCTCCACTTCCCCATGCTCTTTATTTTGCCCATCATGTGGGAGGGAGATTACAGTCCACTACCAGAAAGGAGAAAGTAGAAGAAAACAACAAAAGGAAGAAAATGTAACGACGGGAGGAAAGGGGCAGGGAGAAGAATGGCACAAGAATAATAAAAAATGCATCAAGAGCTGAGGCAGGCAGGAAGCCGCCCGTGGGCTTAAGTGCAGGGAAATTAACATCAAACTGTCTTTAGCTACGTTGCGCACCGCAAACGAGGGCACAGCCTCTTGTTGGCGTCTCAACAGCCCATAAAATATACATTTAATGGAAGGGAAACTCGTACGGTGTGCCGCTGCCGTGGAAGCGAATCCACGCACCGGTTTGTATTTCACAGAGAATACGGTGATAGAAGGTCAAAGTTGGCCGGCGCGCTGTGGGTAAATGTAACAGGCCGGCGTGCTCAAGACGGCAGATATGTGCTGTGGACTGCAAATAGATGTGGGTGAATTAGAACACAGCTGAGGTGCTAATGGCCCAAGACTAATAAGGGCACTTAAGTCAATTAGGAGTAGTACAACTATCATCCCTCAACTGGCTTCACCCTCCCATTCGTCTAAGTTTTATGTTCACTCCCCTGCAAAGCCAACAGCTCTTCGTTATTTAACACGATTAGTCATGAACAATGACTTCCAACACTCGCAGTGTGTAGGACAGCGCTTCGGTGATAACAAATGAACAAGTGCCTGTATTTATGTGCGATGGTATGAATAAACCTGCGTAAGAAGTGCAGTGATCCCAGGGAGCAAAATCACCACCAGAAGCATCACATGACCACACACTGTACACACCGAGGATTGTGCAACAGCTGGATGGGAAAGGGTGTTAATGTGAGTCGTGTGTGTGTGTGTGTGTGTGTGTGTGTGTGTGTGTGTGTGTGTGTGTGTGCGCTTAGGCTGAAGTCAATGCTGGCAATGGACTCGGATGCATATAATCCAGGGGTGGAGGTTGCTCCGGCTTAAGTAGGCAACCCAACACTGGCGCGTTCGCACTGGCCATAGTGAGCTGCAACGCTGATCGATTTCATTCTGTAGATTAGATTTAGGGAGCGCACAGGGATGGAGTTGATGGTACTTTGAGCGGGGCGGGGGGGGAGTTGGCAATCATGAGGCGCCTAGTTGGGTCTTTTGGAGTCTGCCAAAGCCAACATACACACACAGAGGCGGGGGTATCAAGGCTGGCTGGGGGTGCAGTTAGGCAGCTGTTAGCATTTCACAAAAGATTAGCACCAGGTTCAACTGTAAACAATGAGCTCATTCTCTCTGCTAGAGCACCGCGCAACACAGCACATCTGTTTTGGAACAAGCTGCCTTATTCAAGGCCCACACTGAGGTAATCCACACCCCCTTGTAAAAATCAAACTGGGAAAAGCATTTGAGAGAATGTTAAACTCATGTAGTGCCCTGCAATACTTCTACTTCTAATATGCACACTAGCGTATACAGACAAGACAGAAAGACTTCCTGTTGGAAGGCTGGAAGCAGCTGGGGCAGGAAGGATGCTGGGATCTGTAGGCTCGACTTTATAACCTCTTTGCCCAGTTATATCATGATGTCAAACAGTTTAATGGACAGCAGCAGCAGCAAAGAGACAAAAGAAATATGAAAATATTGTGTGCAGTGCAATAAGGATGTGATCAGTCCACGTGCACATGGATGAAGCAAGTTCCATCACACAATTTACGTTGCAGAGGCCTGGAGGTGGAAACTCTGAATTGGCTCTCAGCCTCGGCTTCCAGGGGTTCCTCCGACTTCGCTCCTCCACAAACAGCTCAAAGTCACGGTTCTGATTTCTGACATTTTCTTTGTGTTTAGAAGTTAGTAACTTCTTGGCTTAAACAGGAGCAATCGCCACGATTTTCTGAGAACAGAAAACAAGTCTAAAACCGATTTCGTTCTCCTCAAACATTTCAGTCGCGTATTCGCCCTTGCGACTGTGTGTGCGTGCGACTGTCGTCAGGGTCAAAGAGAAAACGAAGAGCAGGTGGCAACCAAATGGGGGCCGGGTTAGTGGGTGAGGATTGTTGGGCGCTGCCCTTTCACGATCCACGTGCCATCTGCCTCGGCCGGCGGTGACTGCATCCCAGTGACACAGAGGCGACAGAGGGACGGAGGAAGAAAGCAGCACTGCGACGTTAGGAAGCCTACAGACAGTTTGCTCATTCTTGCCACCGTCCTCCACTTCATTCTCACTACAGAGGCTCGGCTTGGCTTCCTGCACTAAACTATTCTGTTATACTGGCGGGGTATCATGCCAGCAGTGCCTATATTAATGACGGCAATAAATTTTTGTTTTGCAAAACCTTGATTCGAGTCCAACTCTTTAGTGTCAGCTTACACAAACCTACATCTGTTTTGCAGCATGAAGTGGAAGATTGGCCCCGTCTCCATCGAGACTTGATGTCACACTCTGCCAATTTAATTTGGCAAACCAATTTATGGAATAGTTAATTGCAACACTGCTCTATTTAATAGTCAAATGAGCTCTGGAAGATGTCCTCAGTCGTGTGACCTTAGGAATGTCATATTTTAATCTGAGCTGCGGAATGGCTCGAGCTGTAGTTCACTGTGCGCACTGTCCTGTGTGTCAAAAAAAAAAGCAGTTTTGTGTCGAGCTTTCGCAAAGTTGACTTTTTATTTTCTCTCTCTCTCTCTCCTGCAGTAATTCATCTTGGCACGGAAACTTGACGACCGGGCGACTGAGGGGGTTAGGATGCTTATGTGTGTCTACTGCATCTGGCTTTCTTGTTATAAAAAGGGAGACGGACAGAAATAAAACAGGGGCTTGTTGAGGTTTTCAAATCCGTTTCGGCTTTCTCTACCTTCCTCCCATCGGAACGAGAGCGAGGGGAAAAAGTCGTGTGAGCTATTTACGAGGAAGGTCACGCTGAGAGGGCATGGCAAGGAGCCAGCAGTCTCTCTCCTACGCATCCTCCCTGCCCTTCTTTTATCCTCTCCACTAGTAACTCTCTGAATGCTCCCAGTGACACTTTTTATTCTACTGTGTGAGCTCACAATATCAGAATAATGACTTTTACAGATCCATCATATTACAGGTAGAAAACTCTGACTGGATAAATGACCATTTTGACCACGATCACATCCATGACCCCCGACAACACAGCTACCCGCCTGGACTAGCACCGAAATGATTTGTTAAGATTAAGTCTTCGTACGCTAATTTCCGAGCATATTTCTAATGAATTAACGCAATAAAAACAAGTGCAACAGTCAAACGCTTCCAGGGTCGTATTTAAATATATTCTTTCTACGGTTACTTCTGCAGATATTTCACAACCCATCGCTCATTTATAATAAACGAGTTGGTTTACATCTGTCTACCGCAACTGTTCTGCTGCCCTTTTTTGCCGCTTCTGTCCCTCTTTCCTCTAACAGGGATAGATGGACGGATAGATGGAAGGATGGAGAGAGTCTCTGGAGCTCAATAATAACTTTTAGCAGTCTAGCCAGGAGGCTGGAGGCCCAGACTGCAGCTGTTCCATCCTCCTGACTGGCCTCCCTCCTCTCCGCACTAATGCCCATCTCCCTGGCTTTATCTCTCTCTCTCTGCCTCTGCAGTTGTACAGCAGCAGTAATGCATTCTGCAGGCTCTCTCCCCCGTTCTCTGCACGCCGCTTCCTTTTCCCTCGCATGCCAGTTTAATTAATGCAACCCACAAACTGCAAACAGGTGTGTGCTCTACACAAGAAATGGACTTTAATTCAATTTATTGTCATCTGTTGAAGCGGAGGTCATTCTTGTTTGACCAATATTATTATGAAGCTGATCAATGATTGTCCACATTATGCTCCATCAAAATGTTTTACTTTGTTGTTCTACACGCTTGCAAGCTCAGAGGGCCAGTTCATGCAATTTGTTAATAATCCTAAACGCTCATTGCATATTTTTATATGGTGAAATTTGGATGAACAGACTCTTTCAAGAGCGTCAGAGATGCAGTATTAAAAATATTTGCCTATGAATCAACAGTTTCACTTAAAGCACAACTCTTGTTCATCCAGGCGTCTGCACCTCCAAGCCCTCATCCCCACCTGCCCCCACTCACACACTTGAAAAGTGAAGAGAGCTCTCCAACAGGAGTAGGCAGCAGCAGACATAGAAGAGGGTTAGATTGGGTGTGAAATACGTTCCGCGACTTTCAAACAAGGAAAAGGCGCCGTGGCATCACCGGTGGTGCGGGCAAGAGGGAGCATCGAGTGGAGGGCTATCGCTTTGATGTTTTATTCAGAAAGAGAGAGAGGGAGGGAGAAAACGGTGAAGGGTTGATAGAGGGAAGAACGATGAAAGTGTCGAGTGTGCTGAAACTCCAGTGTTTTCCATCAAAGGCTCTGGGTTTCCTCTCTGCTTCATTTATTCACCGACGGTGAAAGAGACTGTAGGCTCGAATGCAGCAGCAGAAGGAATCAGGTACAACGAAATGAGGCCTAAGAGTGAGATTCTAGTGGAGTTTCGAGCAAAATGGAAGCAGTTTTCTTTGCCGTTTCCTCTCTTCCTCTTATTTACCCTCTCCGTCTTTATCTCGCCTCCCCCTCCTCCTCTATCCTTCCCTTCTTCCACTCTCCTCTGCTGGGGAGTTCTTCCTCCTCTGCTCACTGAGTGAAAAGTGGAGCTGTGTGCCAGGCGGAGGAAGCAATTAAAAATTAATGGAAGCTGAGTGATAGAGAAACCTGCAAGGGCGTGCCGCCCGACACACACACACACACACACACACACACACACACACACACACACACACACACACACACACGTGTCTGCATGCGCTAACACAGTTTCCCTGCTCTTTTTATGTGCTCTCTCTCCCTTCTTGAATCTCTCTTCACATCATTCTGCCTCAATGTGTCTCTGCTGGAGCATCAGCAGGGACGGGCGGACAAGGAGGCACCGAACACAGACGATGGTGAAATTCACGTCAAGCTGACCTCCATTTCTGAGTGGTGTAATTGAATCACTGTGTCTTTTATTTTCTGTAGGACTTGTGTGTGGCGAGGTTGTGATATTTGTCAAGGTTTCATGCAGTGTTGATGAAATTATTTGATAAATTGTCTGTGCAATACTTAGCAGTTTGGATGCAGTATTGATGACCGGCGCATCAATATCGCTAAATCGGTTGTCACTTTTTTCTCAGTGGCAACTCAGCGCTCTCTCTCCCTCTGGTCCTGACTGTCCCTTGGTGAAGGACATGACCTCTCGCCCCTTGTCTTGGGATTGGCTGTGCCCCCCCGTTTCCCAAACGCACACCAACTGGAACCCCTCTGGGGGCTCGGGCCACACTATCATGCTCATTTGCATTCAGAAGTGCAGGATCTACACCACGCTTCACCACACACTCATAGACGCAGCCTGACCCCTCGACCTTGTTGCCCTCCTCCCCAGGTCTTCCGCATCCCATAGATGAGCTGATTTAGTCCCCTGAGGTGGACGACTGGGCCTTTGTTTTGAGAGAAGCGAGCCATCCATAACATTTACCTTATTTGTTACTGCAGTTTTGAGGAAGGAAGGGAAACTTTAAGTTTCCTTCAGTGCAGAGGAGGTAACTTCAGCAACCTCCTCCTACTGCAAAATGTTAGAGGTCGACTAAAAGAGAAACAATGCAACTGTCTTTCTTTTCAGGTACTAAAAAGAACTTAACATGGACTTGTGTAAACTGTATCCACATTTTGTGATAATCCACGTCCTAATATATGCATTTGTTTTCAAAAGGACCACTGCACTGATTTACATCTAATGTGCAAACATATGTCTGCAGGTTCCAGAATTTGTGAGCCACTCTAAGGATGCAAACATCTCAGCTGCCCCAATTCATCACTGGATGCAAGTTTTTAGGGGTAAGTTAATTTTCTAAGAGGATCTACTCAATCTGCTGAAGAACTGTGATTGCACAAAAAAAACCCACTTCCCCCAAACTCCCACCCGTCGAAATAACTGGACGAAAGTGCACTGGACAAGGCACGAAACTCTGTCGGTGAACTTGTCGAGATGATAAAGCTAAAATACATCCTGGATGTTCCAGCTTCTTTACTGATTACACTCGAGGTGTCTGTAACCGGTGGTTGTCGATTTTTCCAGGACAAGAGCGCATGTTAAAATGAGCCTTAATCATCACAACAGTTTTTAAAGGACAGGAATGAACTTCTAACCTCAACTTGGTTCATCAGGGGTTGGCCAGTGGCAGCTAAAATTGTAATTAGTAAGCTGGAAAGCACCAAAGTACAAAGCACGAAATTACAGTTAATCTTAACTGTTGGTTGAACTGGAGTTTTGCAAAAGCTCTGTGGCTTTGAGGAGCTCTGTGGAGGAGGCTGATACAAAATGAGAGCTGGTGGCGGGCACAGCTGCGAAAAAAAAAAAAAGTTGTAAGACATGGGGTTGAACAAAGCAAAGGCTTGCTGTTTGCACACACTGAACAGTTTGTAGGTCACAGCATGCACCACTGCTACGTGGAAGATAGCAGAAGCATGTGGTTACACCCTACTCCATCTCGCAGAGGCCTGTGGTAGGCGGCCATTTTGGTTAAACCAACGTTGGTCTGCACTGGGGGTTTCACTACCGCACCCTTCCCCTCCCCACACTCGAGCTCCTCCCGCCCTAAAACTACCAGACAAATCTCAGTTTGCAACCTTTAAAACACGGGTTGCATGTAGGCGAGCGGAGCTGCTGCTGTTGCCATGAAATTGCAGTTATGAGTTATGCAGCACGTGTAACATAACTACGCAGCACAGACTTCAGCTCCAGTGTAAGTGTTGGTCCTGTGAAAGGCAGCTGTGTTTCTGCGAGCACGTGTGGTGTGTCATCGTGGTGAAAATGGAGAGCCACCGCTACATCTAACGTGGTGTTGTGACTACAGCTATGGATAGAAAACGGAGAGGGGGCCCTAAGGTAGAAAGTATGAGGAACTACTGAAAGTGACACTTACCTATAGGTGAAAACCAGCAGCAGGAATATGCCACCAAGCCATGGAAAACAAAAAGAGAGAGAGGGAAAAGTTAGTCCAATTATCTTCAGTGTAATATCCTAACAAACTAATTGAGCAATAATGCCTCCATTCACAAAATGGTCATTTAGGGGGTTTGAACAAATTGACGAATTGAAATTATCTGTGAGCACGTGTAGGATTTATGGTTCTAATCATCAGTTTCCTTCTCATTTGTATTTGTGTGGATCCTCTTTAAGTCCGGGACCCCAGTGAGTGACTATTCAGGCATTCACAGTGTGAAAATATTTAAAAGCTTCTAGTGTAAAGCAATTAGAATGTCATATGTTACTTGGACTGGTTATGAGTTGTTTTCTTTCGGTGTTAAGCCGGTGAATCCAGTCCAGGGGTGGTGGATTTGACTTTCAGTTAATCACGGAACACAACAGAGATGGGGAAGGTGATTGTTTTTTTTCGACCTCCTGTTACGTTCGTCTCAAGACAGGGTTTAATATTTTCCCCGCACTTGGTTTAAGTGACACTGCGGAGGGGCCTGTGAAATTCCAGACAGCCTCATTAAAGCGCAGTAATTGCGCTTTGAGAACAGCAGCTCATAAAAAAAGGCCCCACTGCCACATCTTTTCATATAAAAGGGAAGCAAGTTGAGGGGGGAGGTGTCCAGGGCTGCGGGACCCCAACTGTGGAAGTGTTGGAGGAGGAGGATCGGGGGAGGAAGGCCGAACGGTGTTTGGGGCAACAACCCCTCAAATTACCTTCCTCTCGTCTTCTAACGTGACCACATGCTGCATGATGCAATTCATCAGTTGCTCATGAGCGCTTCGCATACGTGACCACATTGTTCCTCTGTGTCGGCCGTCCGTGGGAAGACATTACTTTCAGACACGGCGAGGTGCACTTCAGAGATGTCAGTTTTGGTATCGGCCTGCTAAACACCCTTTTAATCCCTGAGAAAAGTGCCCACACAGCAGCAGATACCTACACGTTTGCGAGCGCTGATGATTAATCATGCACAGAGAGAGCAGGCGCCCACACACATTAGCTGCAAACACATAAAACACAATGCGGCATGCTAAATGGGTCATGACTTTATCTTCTCGGTGAAGAGGTTACGACCCCCGTTGCAGTAAACTTCTACTTCTGTTATTTCGTCTGGATTTTAGTCTCACGTGGTCGTACGGACATGACTCTCTCTAACACACAGCCAGAGGCCCGTCGTGAAAAGGAAAAAAAAAGCTTCTCCTTCTCCTTCACTGCACCACCTAATGAGGTAATGAGGGTGAAACTTCACCAAATGTGTTTGTTTTTCACACCCGGGCCTGCTAATTGCCTTCTCCTGTAACCCCACCGCTTTCATAATGATGCCAGTTGACAAACCACTCTTCCTATGCTAATGATGACTAAGGCCGTGTCAACACTTTGCTGGCTGTATTTAAATTTGCATTTGTCTCGCACAGTGGCTTTCAAACGCGCTCAGTGAAAAAGATGAAAAGAGACTTACTGAAAAGTTCTGATTGCGTGATTTGATTAGAAAACCTGTTTCACATACCGTGCACTTCCCTCTTCGGTGTGAAGTCAAAGTGCAATTTTCTGACTAAACTTTTGATTCAATCAAAAGCACGGCTGCGTGACAACTGTTTTTTCATATGGTTTGAAGCAAAATGTCTAGGAAAAAAACCCCAAACAATAGCAGGTAGAGGTGGAGAAATCCCTCAGTAGGTCTCACTTTCACATGCTGATTAATCACTTAAGAAGATTGAAGCCCCCCCCCTGGAAGCCCCCCTACCTTCCCCAGCACCGATGCTTATAACAGGATTGGTCTGGCTAATGTCTCTCCGCTTAACATTCAAGCTCCGGCTGAAAAGTGGTAGTGAAAAGGCAGATGAATCGCAAAGACAAAAGACAGATGATAGTTCTTGACTTTCTCCTCTCTCGGGGGGGTGGTGGGGGTGGGGAGGAGCTTTCGCCTCTATTCCATTTACTTGGCTTACTTCTCCGCCTAGCTTTCTCTGTCTAGTCAGGGCAGGGTAGCAGGGGGTCCCCACTTTCTCTGCAACTAAACGGATTAGCTGTTATTAGGACAAAAGCACTGTCCTCATGCTTTTTATATCCCAGGCCTCCCTTTTTGACACAGTCAGTTCATTTGCAGACATCTTATCAATTCTGACTAGTCAAATTTGTTCTGCTTCGACTACTTTTACATTCCAGTTGCAGGAATAATGTACGTAAAAAAAAAAAAAACACACTGTAGGCTCATTTAGAGTCCTACAGTCCTCTCAATCTGGCACCCCAACCACACAGCGTCGGACTCTTCTGGAAAGCATCCCGCCGTGGTTTTGCGTTTGAGGTTAAGAATACATGTCAGAGTTGAGAACCATTTAATTTATCCATGACCTTTCCACTGGCCCTGCTGTTATTTCTGCCTTGTCTAGTTCTGGTGGTGCTGAGAATGCTCACATGCTTCCTTTCTCACTCCCTTATCTGGCGTGCCTGCGAGGCCTCACCGCCTGTGAAAGTGATGCCACTAAGGCGAGTGTATAACGCTGGGGAAGGGTCGGTGATGCGAGCGCCTGTTTCTTCGTGTTATCTATTTCACGTCTGGAAAGCGACTGTGTTTCGGGAAACTAAAGCAACATGCACATGCATTCTGCTGCAAGAAATCCAGCTGTTTGGCAGGTTGCTACACTGGTGTGATATGCATAGGTCAGTTGCAATGACAACCCACTGATAAAATGGGGCATGTTCTTGGCACCAAGTGGGACTTTTGCTGCAATATCATCAACGCATAAGATGAACAAACAGCATTGGGCATTGTCCTGTTTGAAGGAGGAATCAAACAGCAATCCTTGTGTAAAAGGTCAGGAGCGAAGGGCCAAACAGAAGTTACACCCTCTCCCACCTATGCTCACTCCCAGAAAACCCCATTAAAAACAGTACAAAAGTCAGTCTTACTGGGCTGGCTTTATGGTTGCCAGATGGCATTAGAGGGGCCTGGGCTGCCTGACAACTAGCCTCCACCCCTGTAAAACAGTGACCAGTTGACCCTGGAGTCATATAAACCTGGCATCTAAGACAGCAAGGCTCCAACAATCAAGACATGTTCTGCTTACATCTGCTCCCCTTGGCTTCTGATTTTCAGCTGTCCTCCAGTCCAGACACTTCACATCGTGAGGTAAAATGGCTACGCACTGCAAAGACTGTCCTACTGTCCTACTCATTAGGAGAGTAGGAGGCTTCAACCTGATTTTCAGTGCAGCATGTCAAAAGTGAACCTTTACCGCAGCTACGGTACAACTGGGAACAATTCAATTTTTCATCCCACAGTGTCAAGTAGCTCCTTCAGTTTTATACTCATCTAATAATATGGCGTTTTTCAACACGTCAGTTCAACTCAACTGTTTGTACAAGTGCTTCATTTTAATGTAGCTGGTCATCACAGAAACTCCCCAGTGACACCATCTTCAGCGCATCAGACAGAAAACCTAAAGGATGTCCAAAGGACCAAACCAAAAGAACCTAGGCAAATTCGAGTCAAGTTGAAGCAGCACCCAGCAATGGAAAAGCGCTAACAAAGAAGGACACAGCATCTTATCAGGATGCCCACTCATTAAGAAGTGTATTCAAAGGATTTGCCTCAGAGGGCTCATTTCTCTGTGTCACAAAAGGTTCATGTCCCTCTGTGACCTCGCTACAAAAAAGCCAAAGCCACCTCTCGACTGACTTTACGGTCTGGCCCACTGTAAAAATAGAAAAAAAAAGGAGGAAAGGGGGTGGTGCTGGAGGGGTTGATTGCGTCTGGTCTTTAGAATGGAAGCTCACTCTACAAACATTATCTTGAGAAGTAATCAAGGGAGGAGACACTTCAAGGCTTAATTGCGCCAAATGTCCTTTAATGACCAAAGTCAGAGGCTGTCTTTACGTTCTCAGTTTTAATGGCCAGAGAGCCGAGGCCACAGAGAGGTCAGAGAGGGGTCAGGTTGAATAACAGAAAGTCTGGGCTGCATCCAAAGCAGTTAACAGCAGCCCACATGGGTTGGGGCTGGGAGGTTAAAACTGAGGTCCTTAGAAAGGAGCTGTTTTGGCTTCTGAGAGAGGAGTTTGTTCTAGAAAAGGAGGTGTGGACAACAGAGTATTCAAGGCCAAGTGTACATTGAGGGGAAAAAATGTTTAGATACCTTTGCAGAGTGAGCAAATCAGGAAACGGTGGTTTGAGGGTGGTGTCAGGCCCTGCGTGTTGGGTAAGTTATGATCTGACTGCAGGGTGACAGGGTGTCCACCTCCAACCCGACAAACACCATTCAACTAAAGACCCACTGGAAATGGCACCAGGATTATTTTAGTCCGAATGTAGCTAGTAATCTTTCCTAGTAGTCACTTTCTGTTATTCATCCCGTTCTCCTCATTTCCCTTCTTTCCTCTCACATCTGGAAAGCAGGAATGGTTTTCCTGCCATACCCCAGTGCGCGCACACACACACACACACACACACACACACACACTCTCTCTCTGACGTCATATAGATCATCCTGCTTGATGGGAACCATATGAGCTGAAAGAGGAACACTGGAAGAAGGGGGTGTAGTCACCAGAATGCAAGTTATCCTCCAGGAGTCACTCACAAAAAGTCATTTTTTCCATTTTTGTCTTGTCCTTGTTTCCTCCATTTTAAACTATGATAAATAGTTGAAATCTGACGTTTGTTTTTGTTTTTATTCGTAAGACCGATTCTAATGCTTCCGCTGATCAGTGCATGCTGTCAATGTGAGGCACCAATGACTGTACCACGCTGCAGCATTTAGTTATAAGCAGCAAGTTCAAGAAGCAGTAATTGCTGCCTTTGCATGTAAAACCCAGGACCAGAGATACCAGAACTCCCCCTCTTGCAAAACAGTGCAGGGGGGATGTTGACGAACTGTTTTTGGATCGAGCAGGACAAAGTACTGCCTGCCTCCCCACGATTCATTGGCTTTCCGTAGCTACACCAACACGAGAGCCAAAATAAACCGCCTTGTGCTGCTCTGCCACCACCACCACCAACATCACTACTTCTCCAGAACTCCGTTGCCTTGAAGGAAACAAAAAACATAGGAAAAGGAAAATATTACAACTACAAGCGGTCTACGTGGGGGATTTGGATGTTATTTTATTTTCTTCACTGTTACAAATGGTTACCAGGTGGTAATAGTGTGACCTAGAAGTTATTCCTTATTGATTATTCCTGGCACTTTCCTGTGAAGTCCTGCATGAGCTAACGTATAGCAGTTGTTGCTGAAACGACCAGTTTCCTACCAATAAGAAGAAATGCACATTGTTATAACTGGTTCTGATCTCCGTGACACCAGTCTGAGCTTGTATCTGCATTTTCCTCTGTGCCTCTTCCTTCCTCGTATGTGTCCTTAGTTTACACTCAGACTGTAACACCATATTGGTGCCACCTGCCACCAGGAAAAAGCTGAGAAGGCTTGAAATGATCAGTCACGCAAACACACACACAAACACACCGCCTAGCACACACTCCCACTCTTATACGAAGCAGCTATAAGCATAAGTGCTGTGCATCCAAATGAGAAAGAGTGGTAAACAACAGCACCCACTCACGTAACAGTGAGAACAAAACAGCAAAAATAAGAATCCGATTAAAGCGGCGAGCGGGGCAAGAGGTGCTGGAAATGAATTGTGCGTACTTTGCAGTTGGTATATAAGCCCTTTCGTGCTGAGGGGTGATTACCTAGTTTGCAGCACTGGTAATCTGAAAAGCAGCTTGAAGGGAGTTTTTAAAGACGCAGCAGTGGTGGCACCCTGTCCTCTCACCCTGCAGACTGCAGCCTCACAAGAACCACACAGAGCCGGCAACGCACCAAATTTTCAGATCCAACGTGAGCACAAAGTGCTTTGTGAAGTAGGTCAGCTGATACAAGTAGGTCCCCAATACATATAAAAGGACCCCCCCCCCCCACACACACACACACACACACACACACACAAAACACCTGTGGTGTTCGTGCGCTCTGTAAACACAGAAACTCCCAGTCAAGTAAAAGACGAGAATGTGAAAAGATATAATGAGCTTGTCAGAATTCTTGGCAGCTGTGTTTGTGCTGTTTCCAACACCACAGACAGCAACAAATCACTGTTCCGAGCTCCAACAGGACGTGCCCACAGGAGAAGGAGCAGGCGGTGCTCTATTTCTGAGGCTGCTGACCTTCATCTTTTTTCTCCTCAGGAGAATAAGGACAAGTCCAGGCTGGGAAATGATACCACACTCCTCTTTAAGCTGCCACGGACTCGAAGGAGAAGCTGGAACGATGAAAAGCCTCCGTGTGCTCAGACTGCGTGGCACAACAGAATGTGAATGAACAGAACGGGACGTCACAGACAAGTGACTTAGCCCTTCACTGCACGCGCTGGACATCAGGGTCACTAACCACGTTTGACAGTCTGACAAACAAACACAGAAATGTCTAAAAGAGTGTGAAAAACATTCTTATAACTATACCAACCCAATAATCAGTTTTCAGACAAAGCTGCCATTACACTAACTTATGTATCATCTAGTGCCACCATGCAACCCTTTGAAAATAAGATGACGAGATGATAAATGGTTCTTACAACACAGTTGGATGATTTAGCATTTAAAATGACTTAATAACTTTTGAAAAAGATTTGCAAACAATGGCTTTGCACGACCCACTATTTTCATGTTTTTGTGTCCAACCTAGAAGAAAAGAAAGGAAAGAGAGGAAGAGAAAGGAGGAATTAGCGAGAGCGACACAGGCCGAGACCCACATCTGGGTAATTAGGGATGACAGGCCTCGGATCATCCCTCCCAACGACAGAAGACAAAGCCGGCTCAGAGTGGGGGTTGCCCACACCCCGTTTGGTTTGGAATGTGACCAAGCACATTTGCATGTTGAAAAAATGAAAACGCCCTTTTAGGTGTTTTTGAAATTTGTAGCATACGAAGGGGGTTAAAATTTTTGACATCTCTGTTCGAATCACTATATGGACAAGCTGAGGGCCAACGAACAGGAAGTAGTTATGCCTGTATGTGGTTACATGCCAGCAGATTAGAAACCCATTATATGTCAAAGTGAACATTTGTTTAGATCTGCGGGTTTCAGCGTGTCAGCCCTGTCGTCTCTGTGAGTGAATGTGAGCATGCTCTGTCTCACACACACACACACTCACTAATTCCACCTTCCCATCTGCCCAGTGAAACATAAATCGTGGCGAAATATGCATGCCCTGCTTTGCGCTGGCACACGTCCAGCAGCAGGTTGGCAGGTTAAACTGGGCCCTCAAGACTCCTCAATGATGATGATATCCAGCACATTACAGGACACATCTTTTAGTAAGTGAACATTTGGCACATGCACATCACCTTTCCTACGATTTAGGTTTTGACGGGAACAAATGCAATTTTAGTTTAATATCTGGAATTGGAAAAGACAATTCTCCGATTGAAATTAGGGCCCAGATGCCAATTTCTGTCCACGTCTATGTGAACAGCACGGAGACAGACAGTGCCGCTCTCGTTTTGTCTGCTGCGAACTCGATGTGAAATTGTTCAGTTCTACCGAGGTGAGCATGCTGGGAGCCTGTGGGACCCTGTGTGTGGGAGTGTGTGTGCATGAAAGAGTGTGTTCGAGTGAACTGTGCAGCCTGGGCGGTGAGGCACACAGTAATGCGTGGGGAAAGGGAGGAAGACAACAAGAGAGCAAGAGAGGAAAGGATGAAAAAGAGAGGGAGAGAGAGACGGACTGACGGCTGGACTGGGAGAGAGAGAACAGAGAGACGCTCTGGTCAGGCACGCGATGCTTGGCTGGAATCAGGTCAGGCCCACACAAGGCCTCCCTCTCACACACACACACACACACACACACACACACACACAGCCGATGAAGAGGCTTCCATACAGCGGCACAGAACACTTGTGCAGGGTTGTGCTACGTTACTGCACTGTAACGGTTTAAAGAGCAGCTCAACATTGTTTACCGTCTTACTCAGGGACTGATAAGACTGACTGTTAAATGTCAATTATTTCATACTAAAATGTGTGCAGAGCATCAAATGTTCAGCAGCGAAGTTCAGCAGACTTCAAATATATAGCTCTGACGAAGGATAAATCAATCAGTCTCTAGCCAAATAGTTAAACATGCCCCTCCCAAATCACAGAAGTAATGACTTATTGATTTTGAAAACAGCTTCTAATTAATTATCTAAAGTGTCATATTTGTAATCAAATTTTTTTTATCTTAATTTGTTTTATTGGTATATCGTGTTTCACTCTTGCTGTCGTATTTTTATCTTTGTGTGTCTCTTTGCTTTATTGCCCCCAGTTGTTGCGGCTTATCAACTTCTCAATCACCTTTGAACTGCATCCACCTGTATGGAAGGTGCGTCATAAATGAGGTTTTATTGATTGAACTGAAGCACTCCTGGGGCGTCCTTCAAAAACAATAAGCCAACATTTAGTCCGGTGTTCCATCTCTAACAACAATCTGTTTGACATGAAGCTCTGCTATTCACTGCCCCAAAATGCTACACAGTAGCTTCCACGCAGCCACGTGCACCACAGGAGATTCTGTTTCTCGGATGGCTCTGCTGTGGCTAAAGGGGCAAATTAAATATACATTTCTTTACTAGTATTAAAATTAGAAATGATCCAGAATGATTAGGGATGAGGTGGTTTACTCTATGACGCCTCACAGAGACTGTGGATCATGTGTTTTAGTGTGACATACTCATACACAGGGCAGTGGAGCAGGGCTTAGGCATAAGTTGAAGAAATGTGACACTCTTGAGCTAAAATTAGATAACAGCCTGACGTACAAACCCGTACACATATATAGACAGTACTACTACCCCAAACGTGTTTGAAAATGGATCCCTGCGTGCACCACACGGACCTCTACATTACCACCTCGGGGCTTCTGGACGGGCTAATTGCTGGCCTTGTCGCTCTTAGGCCTCCTGACAAGAATGTGTCACACTGACTGCTAACCTAACCGGCCACCACTTTAATTAAAGCCACCTTCAACAACTGACCCCTTGCAGCACTTCTCCACGTTGCACCTCCATCCCGCTCTTTGACAGAGAGTTGACCCAGAGCGGCCGTCTCGCCTTACCAGAAACACGAGTCGGTAACTGGTGGGCCAAGCAGCAACCGGAGAGCGACGGGCGGCTTGGACGAAACTCGTCAACATGACGCTACGTGTTGACGATGAAAATAACTTACTACGTTGACCGTCATTTGTGAATCAACTAGCTGATGTCAGATTTGCCGGGATATATCGTTAAAAACTTGAGGTAAGACACAGTTTCATTGGTTTTACAGCCCTGGGTTTCAGACAGTCATCACCTTGTGCTCGGCGGATTGGTTCTAAAAATAAGCTTCAGGCCACAATTTCAGACATAACACAGATGCAACTATGCCACCTGGAGTGAAAATAGAAGCTTATCTGTTTCATCAGATGCGTGTGAAATACATGACTCAACCCTCCGGTCTTAACTGAGAAAGGGTGCGCTCAGTTTTTACCCTTTACGCTGCAACCCATCATTCTCCGGTTTGTTTAAGTCATCATCTCTAATCATCTTTGGGTTCAGTCTGTCTCAATGTTTCATTTGTCATTGTCAAGCAAAACGACAGAAACTCCAGTCCTTATGGCTGTTTTTTAATGCCAAAGAAATTAAAGTTTGAGAAATTAATCGTTTTCTAACCAAGGCACTGAGCACAAAAGGCACATGTCATGGTGATTTTAGTCAAGTGAACAAAGAGAAAGACAGAAAGACAAATACAAGCTACTTTGTTGGTGCGGTGCTGCAGTCAAGTAACTGCCATGTGCGTGTGTGTACAGCCGTGTGTGTGAGTCATGTTAGCACGCAGCAGCAGCAGCAGCAGCACCCAAGTCCAGCCCACCAGCCAGCCAGCCAGGAAGCAGTCTTGCCCAGTCCGATTTAGTTCAGGAAGGCTTTATTTGCTTAGCAACCACGTTACAGCTCCAATCACAGCAGCAGCATTTGGGATAATGTAAGGCCAGAGTGCTGCGCTGTGAGGAGACACACAGTGCATTAGACTCACAAGAGTGCGCACACACACACACACACACACGCACACACACACTTGTCTGATGCCTCTCTCACTTAATGCTGCAGCTCTTTCCAAGCATGAAAGGAAGAAGAAGAATTTTTCCCCCTCACAGGACTGACTTGGCTTAATGCTGGAGCCCCTGTTTAGTCTGCTGTGTGTGTGTGTGTGTGTGTGTGTGTGTGTATGGGGGGGACATTGTCTCCCACCTTAAGAACACACTCTAAAGTAAGTGCATTAGCGCTTCCCCCCTCCCTCTGTGTGTGCCACAGGTGTGTCTGACCGACTGTGGCTCCCCATCAAACTGAAATAGAAATTTCTGTGGTAGCTGTGTCCTGTAGGGCAGGGCAGACCCCAAACAAACACACACACACACACACACACACACTCTCAGCCATCCTCTCTAGGACCGTAATGCAATGAGCCGCCGGTCGCTGAACTTCAGTTTGAGCCTAATTAACACTCTGAATGGGACTTTGTACGACGCGCCCTGCACGCAGCCAGCAGCCAACAATTAGGTGGCCCACGCAGTGTGTGTGTGTGTGTGTGTGTGTGTGTGTGGCAGGAACTGAAGCATATCTGTGATGCTATAAAGAAGAGAGTCCAGGGTGAAATAGTCAGGTCACTATAGTGGTTGGCTGCATTATCAAGGGCAGAAAACAACATTTGTTTGGCCGCCAGCTGTGTTCTTACGATCACGGACGGATGCTGAGGTCTCCAGACGAGGCTCAAAGTTCGTTAGCACGACTACATGGAAACACACACACAGAGCAAATAAAGCCCATTGAAACTGTGTTAACAGAGTCATAGCTGGTCGAGATTGCGTCTGGCTATCGCTTTATGACTGCCAGAGACACCGATAGTCATGAGTTTGTTATTTCTTTTAAGACATTACTGCCGTTTATCGCCGTCTTGGCTTTACACCGTGTTTTCTCTGGAGCCCAGTTACCTGTGTAGGAGACACATCACCACATTCCAACAGTATCTGGTGAAAAATGATTCGCAGATTTTGAAGGGGATCGTTTTCCGACAGATTTCAACTAGCTCTATGCTTGGAAATGAACGGATAGAGTTGGAGTTATGTAGACAGGCCTTTGGTAGGTGAAACCACAGTCACAAACTGCAAAGCCAGCCATCGTGACTTGCTTCATACAAGGAAGAGGAATGAGGGGGAGGCAGACCACGTGGGGCCTTTTCAGCTCAAATGGAAAACTTCCTTCCTCTGTTTTGCTCTGGCTTATTCACTCGGTTTTATTTGTGACCTCCGATTTTGGCAGCTCCTCCGCTTGGACCCTGCAAATAAGGCTACAGGCCGGCCCTGCTGGCTGGGGCACTGCTGCCGGCTTTGTTTTCGGAGGTGTTTTTTTGTTGCTCGGGGTATATCTTTGTGAGGGCAGAGCACAAAGAGGCCCTTTGGTTCAGCGCAGGGTGCTGGGCAGCCTCAAAACTGAGCCTCCTGGCCAGTACGTACTCGTGCTTTCCACTCTGGAGCTGGACATTTTGTTCCGATGTTGAACTCGGAGAGAGAATCGGTGACTGAAAGATGGATGTAGAGAGAAGAAAAGGGAGGGAGAGGCTTCACTCTGGAGCCAAACTACATGAGTTTCAGTGGTGGTAAATTTTACTCTTGGCCACTGTTTACGCAAAATATGTTTAGCTGAAACCTGTCTGAGAGTCTCACTAAAACCGTTCCTTATTCTGTCTGGTTTGTTTTCAGCAGTCTAGAGGCTTCTCATCAGTAACAAGCCGGTTTTTGCTGCACTACAAAGAGGAAAAAGTAGAGAAATAAAAAGATAGTCGGACAGTATGTTAGTAGGATTATTGAAGAAAAAGACAATGTAGACATTCAGGACAAGTTGCGTCAGGAGTGCTGAAGACGCATCCGACAGCAGGGCGGAGGTGCCACAGGAAGCCGGTGCGGTGTCGAAACCAGAAGTCTAAGTTGCAGCCTGTCACGGCTCTGCGGTACAAGTTCAGACTGACAGTCTGCAGGGTTGTTGTGGCTGACAGCCGACACACTGCTCACCCTGGCTGTACTCAGAAAAGGGGAAGTAGGAGGGATCGCAGTGCAGCAGGTGAACATGTGACCGTGGACGGCTTCAGTTGCTTAGCGCTCATGTACTGGGTTTACATGTTGTACAAAAAGACCCACGCTGGGGCTCGTGTCAGCTGACAGTCACCCCACTCAGCTCACGTGACGATGGGTGAAGCTTCTATAGGAGCAAATTCTGGTATCAGCAACCTCTTTGACCCCAGTGATGAACTGTCACCAGACAGGGGACAACGGCCTCCCCAGGATAAAACATCTACACAGCCCTCTATCTTTTATTCAACAACGTGATGAGGCTGTTGAGAAGAATATTTTGAACCGAACTTCTGACAATCTCAATCCAGACACAGTATTTTTATGTTTTAAAAGTTCAGTACATTTATAACAGTAACAAACAAAAAAAGTTCATATCAGCACTAAAAAGATGCTGAATGCCACAAAAGCAGCTCCATTAATTAGGATTAAAGGGTGTTCAGTTGAAGCAGTGGTCTGAGAGGGGAAATAAAAAAATAATAAAAGAGCTCTGCATGGTTTCCTGTCCTCCATCTCATCCCTCTCTCGCAGCCAGGTTGGTCTTTCCTCTGGCAGAGGGAAGGCTAATGGACACATTATCCGCCGGCTTGTCCCTTTGCGACGATTAGGTGGCTGTGAGGTCATCCCTTCACTTCTAGTCCCATCCACATCAGGGATCTATCATTTCATTATTGCTGCTGGGAGGAGGGGGAAAGGCCAAGGCAACCATTAGCCCTCCATCCATCTATCCCTCCTCTAATTCACCAGTCTGCCATCTCTTCTCGGTGTCAGAATTGACCGTGGAGGAGAAATTGAGAAACGTTGGGCAGAATAAAAGAATTTAGTGGATAATTTAGTGCGCAATATACTTTTTTATGGCTGGTAACAGCGAGTGCTAATTACAATTCTTTTCTAATTCTGTTTTTTTTAAATTTTCCAGTGATGCAGTACTACGTTTGTTCTACCTGTCCTGCTGAACTCATGCGGTCTTGGCCTTCTGTTAGTGACGACTTTCTCTGGGCATGATTTCAGACTTCACTTCTCTGTCCCAGTTACCGTGTTAAAACAAACTAGCATAATGAAGGTCGGGTTCTGTGGACAGAAATTCGTGGTCCATTGACGACCAAACTACTGCTTCCAAGAATACTCACATAACCTTTTTTGGTTTTTGACGATTTGCTAGGCAAAAATAAGTTACTTCACACATCTGTTCTATCATGTGGATAGAACTGAATCTTGAAGCCAAAAGCGTCTCCCTTTAGTTGTACTTTATTTGTGCCCCACATGGGAAAACGCTGTGCCTTATGAATACATGCAACCTTAGACCAGACCACTGAGTTTCACCTTGAACCCTCCGAAAGAGCCGAAAACCCAAATTGTAAGAGTTTTTTGATGAATCTCAATGTGGACTTGCATGTTAGCTATCACGGTCATGTGATTCAGATAGCTGACAGCTCTTTATTGGGTTATATTATAAGTTACATTACAACCTTTCACTTTCATTTCAGCTCTAACAAATGCATAAAACTCCACTTTGATTTTCAACTCGTTCTGCATAAACATCCTTCTTACATGCATACACATTGTGAAATCACACCAGGTGTGTGTGTGTGTGTGTGTGTGTGTGTGTTTGCTAGAGAGAACATGTCTGCCTGCACATTCTCAGCTGTGGTTGTGTGTCTGCTGGGTCTGCGATGTATTGATAACTGCAGGAAGTGAAATCTGATGTTTCACAGCACTTCCTGAGCTGGATGGCTTCGCCAGTGACTGTGAAAGCAGTGAGAGGCGGGGGTCTGGAAGGGCAGGGGAGGTGGTTTCACTCAGAGGAAGTAGTCAGTTCAAGACAAGATGAAAGGCTGAGAGACACGGAGAGCGAGCGAGCGAGCAAAAAGACAGAGAGACATAACATCTCTGGCTCTGTCCTTGGGCTGAGACTAAACACCGCCTCCCATCTCGGCACCTTCGCAGAACACACACTATGTTCTACGGAAAATGAGGCAAACGTTCTCCTCTGCCTCAGAGCTGGTGTCTTGTACCAAGATACAGCCAGATAATATCTGAATCGAGATAAAAGGGACCACAGCACATACCTCAACCTGGCCCAAAAACCAAACATATCTGGGCCGGCCACTTGTGATTGGATCTCTTTGCTTACATTTGATTAAATCTATGAGAAATGTAACCACTTGTACATATACTTATGATATTTCATGCCTCACCTTTATCATGATCTCCATAACCTCATCCTTGGTTTTAACAGTGTGCCAGTCAGCTCTCATCAACTGTGCCAAGGAGATTTGTTGTACTAGGGCTGGGCCTTAATCAGTTTTTGTTTTGCAAAATGTTATTGACATCTATGGAAACCATGTTATTAGAGAAATTTAATTTTCAATCAAGCGTGACGTAGATGATAAATAATTATAGTAGTTGTCTGAGTAACAAAGGCAGGGTAAAGTGTAGTTTAAAACAGATTCGTAAAGAAAGCTTCATGTTTCTAACGTGTTTAGACTTAGATTATTTGATACTGAGTGTTGTACGAAATAACCAGTATTTTTTTAAGTATGCACTATGAAAACTGTGTTGCAAGAGGTGCAATTATTTTCTGATTCCTAATCAAGTGCTTTGGCTTGAAAACACAGCATTTTTGCACCAGTTGATGGAAAATCAAACTGAATACAAATGTCAATCCTCCAAAAATCTGAACGAAATTAAATCTTTTGGAGGTGGGGGGCAAAGCCTATGACTTTAATTGTGCACAGGCCGAAAGCTGACTTAATGTTTAATCAGCACATTGACGGCCAACATATCAGCAAATCAATACTGTTTCACGCTGCAAAAGTAGTCAAGGAGCAACATGTCATACCAAGAGATTTAACCTAGAGACCAAGGTTCAACACTCCGAATAGAAAGACATATCTCGGCATTATTAACAACCGAACAGACATCTGCTCTTAAACTGCAGGACAGAGGATGGATGCAGGCTCTGTTCTAGAAAGCGGCCTTTTGTGGGAGACGTGAATCGTCTGTTGTGATAATGCCGGTGGGAAAAGTGCGACTGCTATGCAAACCACACGCGCTCACACACAGACACGCCGGGCTCATGTCGTGTTCAGACAGATTTTCATTCCGCATTAAAAAATGCGGTATTAATTCCTGGGCGGATTACTTTGTAACGTGAACGCAGTATTTCTGCTGCCATCGTATACCTTGGGAAGGCTGTAAACGTGTGTCCGAGAGCATTACAGGAATTACTATTGTGTGTGCTGCTGTCCGATAAGCTTTAAAACATACAAATCCATTCCTCTGACTTTCCAGATTGTATTTCATTGTTTCACCGGTACGTTTCTTAATGTGGGGCAAATGTCTATGTTTCTACAGCCTTTAATCCTATGCCGGGCCACGCAGACACCCAGCACCAAAGCCTAATAGGAGACATTGGAGGGAGCGGAAAGGCAGTGGGAGTGGAGGTGGCGTGGAAAGGTTCCGCTGCAGCCCTGACCTCTGCGTGTGTGTGTGTGTGTGTGTGTGTGTTTGCACGTGTGTGTGTGTGTGTGAGAAGATAATTAAACAGGGCAGACAGATGAGCGCAGTGAGAAGGCTAAAGGTCGCGTGGGATAAGTCAGCTTGTCTGCCCCTTGCTGACATGCACACATTGACAGCAGACGTATATAAAATGGCCACGGGCTTTACACACACACACACAGATGTCGTGTTAGTCGGGATGTGATTGGTCGAGTGTTTCTTTGAAGGAAGACGTGCAGAATAACGTCTTTGTGCTCACCGGGGGCTGGAGGAAGTTACACACTTCACACATTACTTTAGTATAGAGGTCTACAATTACATTAATTATAACCCAAGGTCTTCAAGAGGCCTATTGTCTCCTCTGTAGGAGCAGAATGAGTGTGTGCGCACGTGTGTGTGTGGCTGTAAGAGAATGCCTGAAAAGCCACACGTGAGTGCGGGAATTTGTCCAAACGTTTTCTGCGTATGTGCGTGTGAGCCAAAAAAAAAAAAAAAAATGTAATAACAATAGTGGGGACGATGGGGGAAGGGAGTGGGATATGAAATCAATGGTTTGAGTGGGTGGGTGGGTGGATGTATGGGCTGGGCCTGGTGGAAGGTTCCTGAACCTGAGAAGCAGGAGTCCGTGCCAGAAGGAGGGATCCCCTTTCAACTTATTGTTTTATTTAGCATCGGCACGGCCGCTTCATTTGCCAGAGTGCGGCCGGGGGTGGATTAATTCGGGAGATTGGGGACTTGGAGGGGAGGACTGGCCCAGCCACTTCCAAGGAAGGATGTTAACCACATTATAAGTCTTTGTTTCCAACACTTCATTTCTGAGGCGTAAACTGAGCCTACGGAGCCCTACCCCTTTACTGCCTCTGCTGAGAGGCCCTGCTTTGCTCAAACGCACACCTTCCACCGTGACTTCCTGACAAGCCGGGGCTGAGGTGTGGCTGCAGTTCACCGACTGTTTCTGTTTCTGCCCAGGCAGCCCAAATGAAAGCTGTGTCGTTTTAGTCGGCCAGTCTAAACTTTCTTCCCCCCACCATACGATAACCACGATCCTCCGTCTACACTAACGGACTGAGACCAGCCTAAACTTGCCCTTCACTGATGAGTTTCACATCAAACCCAATGATCTCACCCTCCAAAACCTTCTATGCTATGTTATCTCAACAAAATCCATTTGAGGACACCTGGCCTGAAAGCTTTTCTTACAAATGTCTGCTGAACAGATAAACAGAGAAAGGTTAGAGCCAAAATTCAGGACAAAGTTGCCTTGTTGGATCAAAAGGGCAGGTCAATCCACCTCCTGATTAATCCAGTTTGAAATTAACCCTGCCTTCACTTAACTAAGAACTGCTGGATGTGACTCTGAGTCGCAGCAAAAGCAGAGCCCAGACCAGGTGTTTGTGGACAGTGGTGCCATGAAGAATCACCTTTTCCAAGAAAAGAAAGGCACAAGACAGCGCTGAACATACTGCAGCGTCTGACTAAATGGCTCATTCACAACTTTGCTTTGCAACAGACAGTCCTGCAAAAGCCTGCAACAAAAATGCACCGTGTGCAGCTTTTGGTGTGTTCCTCTCAAAAGTAATTAGTTTCAAAATGAAAAAATATGAATGCATAATGTTCATAATCCTCTAAGACTTTGAAACCATCCTGGTATGAAAATATTCTTCCAGGTGTGAACTGAAGCAAGTCGCTGAGGTTATATTCTTTGATCCAAACAAATATTGTGTTTTATATATTTTTATATTTTGGAACAAAACGTGCCTTAGCAAGTTACCTTGAGAAGCCTTAGTGCATAAATGTAGGCGGATAGAGAGTCTTTGCTGCGGTCTCTATTAAACATTAAAAGACAGAAAATAAGTGATTAAACCGTAAATGCTAATTAACGTAATGTGTTTAAGTAGTTTGACCCTAACCAAATTGTCGTGTTAATCAAATGATTTTTCAATTATGCGATTAAACAAGGGAACTTATCATCAGATTATCATTAGTCATTAGTTTGTGTCTGATACCAAACTTCTTTGTTGTTGTTGGACAGAGGCGGCCACAACACTTCCAGGAAAGAGGAACAAACAGTCGCCAGAGGAAGGGGGGGGGGTCATGACTAAGGCGCTCTGGAGGCACTGATCATCCAACTGTGGAAGGGGTGGGGTCGGGTCGCCTCTATCTGTCCCACAATCACAGATCCACAGCTGATACCCACCACAAAAGACATAACAAAGGCTATAGACAGCGGACACCACCACCACCACCACATACTCTCACAACAATACCTCACAGAGCTCCTGGGAGCTGCCCTTATACATGGCTGAGGCCAAGCCACTGTGACCCTCACTCCAACCCCCATCCTTTGATAGGTCAAAAAAAAAAAAAAAAGCCACAACAAGGAAGATTCCCAGGACCCAGCCAGCCTTCTCCACGGCACAACATACATTTCAGAGCCTTTTCAAAGCCTTCCGACCGCCCGTCAAACACTTATTCAGAGAGGTGAAACACCAATATTTCAAATGGAGTTTTTAATGCCCCCCACACACAAAACATTTGTTCTCAATTAAACCAGGTGTAAAATGTGAACTTGGGTCGCTACTGGCACAGTATTTCCTTGCGCCCGACCAGTGACGACTACGAAGGTGGTGACAACACTCAAGGCCAACATTGATTGAGGTTAATGCGCTTGTGTCAGCTTTGTAGATTATGCACTGCATAGCTGTAACTGTGGCGGCCTAATGTGTGCAGAATATAATAATTATGAGCACAAGCATTTCTTGCGCTGTGAGTTTTAAAAGCAGAATTCCAAAGACATTTTCAAGATAAAAAAAAAAACAATGGATGTATCTAACAGTTTCACTAGTGGATTGTATTTGTGGCTTGTATAAAAACGATTGATTGCCGAGCTTCTTTAACATAAAAATGCATCTCTCACCATTATTACCATCCCATTCACTTGACAGAGATTTTGCAAGCTGCAGAGTTGACTTGGCAGCTTCATTGGAGGAGGAACCATGCCAGTTCAATCAGAAATAAGATTAGGGCAGCTTATTATTAGCCTGAAAATCTCTCTATATCTGCCTCCCCGAACTACCTGTCCTTCCCAAACTTTAACACGATTAACGAGATGCCCTTTAGAGGAAACTGTCCACCAGTCTGAGATGGACAACTTGCTCTGAAAATGATACTTTGGGAGGATATTCTAGGCCAGGCCTGGTGGATGGTGTGTTGCACACTGCCAGTGCAGCTGACAAGTCAGTGTTTGTGTGTGAGCACGTGTACGTGTGTGTGTGTGCGTTTGCACGCAATTCTGTCTGCTTCTGTATTCATTATAAGACTCGGGAGACATTGCGGGGGTGGGATCTGGGTGTGTGTGGAAGTCTGTGCTCGTGTCTGTGTGCAGAATTTGCGTGTGTGTGAGTGGTTGGGGGGTAGGGATGATGGGGAGCATCACTGTGGGAGACAGGCAGATGGGGATGGAAATGAGTAGGCGGTGAGCTCAAGCTAATCTCCTCCTACAGCTTCTACAGCTGATCTAGGCACAAAACAAGCACGCACAAATGCATGCACACACAACTGCAAGCCACACTCTCAACTGGGCCCATGCACAAGCACACAGCAAAGGAGACCAATCTCCGACTACTCAAATGTTATGAATGTGTCTCATGCATATTTTGTAATGCAACGCAATCTAAGAACACATCCAAGCGCACCTTTCATCGCATCACCTTACATTGCCAATGGATGTTAATATGCTAGTACCGTGTGAATGTGAGTCTAGCTGCCTCCGTCAGACAGCCATCTGTCCCGTGGGAGTTGCTCAGCAGCATGCGATTGGCCGACTGCACTTAAAGAGCGGCAAGGGGTGAGGTGGGTCACCTCTTTATTTGGGGAAGGAAAGGTCATGTGGTGCTGGCAGCTCTTCCAAACATATGTGTGCGCACGGAAAAATAGATGAGGGGGTGGGGTAACTCCAGAGGCCAACACTGCCGTCATACAAAGGGTGCTCCTGGGCTGACGCAGCACAACATGAACCCCCCAACCCCCCTATACCATCTTGCAATAAAGGCATTTCTTTAAACGAACATTTCTTTCATCAGATTGGGCGGTTTATGCTGCATTTACATGTAGAAATTCAAAACCGCTTTCCCATTAACAATAAGACCAAAAGCGCTGGTACTAGATTAAGAACCAAGGCAATAAGATCACTGCTACTTTCGTAAGCACAACATGTCCCACATGGATATCAGATGGAATGCCTCTAAAGCGTAATCTCAGCCAGACTCTTTCTCAACACTTCACAGAGACACGGGGAAAAATCTGGCATCTTACTTTTAGCCCGTTCACAGCGCAACACAACACAACAACACTCCACGTCAAAGCAAATAGATAACAGAACTGTACTCAGATATGACATGGACATTTATAATACTTGCGAGGGCCGCCCCTTCCAAATCTACACTGTAAACTCATCAACTGAGAGCAGCTGTGACTTGCAGGTGAAAAGACGTCAATGCCCTAAACCTAAAGGCTAGAGTTTAGGCAAGGTGGGTTCAAATGCAAATGACCGACAACGGCCACTGATAATTTACATAAACTTAACAATTTAGTCCAAGTGTAAAAGTCTTTATAAAGCTGGAAGCTTTCCAACACTTGGCAGGTACAAACGTGATAACCCAGTGTGATGCTGGCCTAACGTTTGAGCATCACTAATGCACACGGAAGCTGCAGGACAGGTTTAAGGATGAGAACAGTTTGAGGCTGCTGCTCGGGTAAGTGTAGTTAAAGCAATAGCTACCGTGTGTCTTGATGAATATTTCAAAAACCCTCTCATCAAATAAACACGCCCCGGGCTCACCGCCCACAGTCACCTACCATGAATATTGAATGCTCACAAAAAAAAATGCACAGTGTCATTTGGAGGCCAACGGCCGAGCCGGACATCAAATTGAACCATCTGTCTGTGGCGGAGCTTCTCTTCCACCTAACACCTGGAGGAGGTCATTGGGTTTTTCCTCCTGTGCCACTCTTGCAATAATCCCAGTGCCACATGCTCAAGGTTCTTTACAGACTTAAGAATAGCCAAATGCAAATGACGTATTCTTAGTAGTTTCAAACGAGAGGGCTATGAATATTCTGACAGGGATTTCTCTCAGCAGGAGGATGTACTTTACTTCCACGCATGCTCTTGGCTTCAGAAATGCATTGGCTCAGGGCTTTGCATGTTGCACTTTGACAGACAGCTTGCATGTCAGTCTTTTATTCCTCCCTCTTCTTTGAATAGATTGGCGGGAAGGTGGGAGGTAGCCCAGAGAGCTTTTATTTCCCTTGCCTCAGCTCTTCCACACAGACGGACCACAGCAGACCCACTACTCCCAGGCAGGTATATCAATAAGCTGTTCAGTGCTTCCTGCCTGGGCTCTTCACGAGGCACTCAGGCAGCTGCTCTGTCCATTTGTCACATAAAGATGCTGCTGATGGATGGAGAAGTCATTGGGCCAAAGGAAACGGGGGATGGGACAACCACAGAGGGGGTGGTGGGCTGACAATGGCTGGCAATGAGGGCTTAAGCATGTCCTTTTCTTCCTTTCCTCACTTATTCTCTCGACCGAAAAGAGGCTAGCGCCATTTGTCAGTGATAGCTGTCGAGGACGTCGAACACATTTGGCAAGACTGGCCAAGAAGGAGGTGTTGTGTAGGTGAATCTGAAGATTAAAGGTTCCGTTTGTACTTAGGTTTATAATGAACACACACACAAAAATCAGCACACCAGATTATTTTCAACCGAAAAACTAAAGGACAACAAACTGTGGGCTACACAGTAGGGTCTTCTTAAATGACGACTTGTGCGCCCTGATAGAGGACGACACAGGGGCAGGAGGGGCTTGTAAACCACAATGGCAGCTCAGCATCATGATAATTCCCAGCTACTGGCAATGGCACGGTCCAATTACACGAGTATTGTTTTAAGTCTGGTGCCAATGTGATTCCTGGGTTTTTGGACATGGTTTTGTCCAAACAAAATTTCCAATTTTCTTTAAAGAAAAATGTGTAAAAGTTTGAAAACGATGTCTAAACACAGCTAAACTAGAAGTTTTCCTAAATAAATGTCTGAAACTGGATAAACATAAATATAAATTTGCAGCGCTTGAACATTATATTCAGAGCTTTGCACCAAAATGGAAATTGGATACACGCCCTTAATTGTAGGGGCCTGAATGAAGGTCATCAAGCTCTTTGCACAGCTGGTTTGTATAAAAATGTTGAAGTTTGACATTATCACGAGGTTGCACGCTGAAATTAACACACTCAAGGTGGTCCTGGCTTGATCTGCCAAGTGACAGTAGAGTCAGACTCCAACAACAAATAGGGTTTTCTATATTCTTTTATGCCTTGCATACAATCAAGTCCCAACTGGGAAAATCCCCTTTGTTCACAGGACTTTAAAGGCTTTGAATTAAACTGCTTCTGGCAGGGAGACGTGCAGTACGAAGAGAATCGCTGCACTTAATTCATTTTCCGCTGCCATTTCGATGCCAGCCATTTGAAGGATTTTCCAGACAACACAGCGAGCTTTATAATACCTGTGATGCCCTGCCACTCTCTCCCCGCTCCCGTGCGTTGTAGCATTTTCCTGTCTACGGCTGCGTTGGAAACAGAGACATATGTTTAAAGGCACATCCAAAGCGTCGCACAGACTTTTCATCTCATAAGAGAAGTTGTTCCTTAAAGTTTTTTGCCAAGGACTCTAAGAGCAGTAACAGGGAGTTTTTTTTTTTTCTTTTGGTAAGGTTTAAAAAAAAAAAAAAGAGCTCAACATTTCCTGCGTAGAGGAAGAGAAATAAGGACATTTTGTAAAAGTGGAAGCAGTGGGGGAAAGTAATAAGCAACCGTTTCACACAAACCGGAGTACTTACTGAACAGCCTCTCTTTAATAGACTTTCATTTCTTTACCACTCAGAGCAATTACAGACCAAAGGTGTTCTAATTTGTGAAAAATGCTCTTTTTAAATGCAGCCCATGTCTTCACATTGACCCAAAATGAACGAGAAGAGCTAGTGTCCACTTAGGGGGGGAACTTTCTGTGTCGGCCTGTCGCTCCGGTTTAATTGAGCTCAATAGGGAATGAAGTTTCCAATCACACTTAACATAAAGACACTTGAATGTCGATACGGCATTGATCTTCACGACCCACACTCATCCCTTGTAGCGTGGACTGGCTGTGGTCCATTAGAGGCCGACTGGCTGGCAGCCGGAGCAGACAATATAACTCAGAGACCAGAATGAAATTTCAATGGTTTACGGTTTGACGGACAAATGGAAAAGGCAGCAGTGACTCAAAAACCAACCAAATAATAAAAAAAAGGAAAAACATGCCATCAGGAAAAAAGTAAACCTACTATAACTGTCACATTTTGCAATAAACCCGTAAAAATAGATTTCAAACATTCTTTGGGCTGCCATTTAAATGCACAGCCACCAGCTGTTGTCCTGTCCACTGGGTGGACATGGCTGGCTGTCAGCAGGCTTAGCCAACACTGCGCCTTGCATATGAAACAGGACATGGGCCTATATTCCCTTGGGGAGTTTACTTCCTCTCAGCCCTCACCACCACCACTGCCTCACCTCCCTGCTGAAACAAGCAGCCCCTTTAGCTGGAGGCCAGATATCCCGAGCACTAGTGAGGGCTTCTCAGGAGCGGGGGCGGCGGTTGTGGAAGTAAAAGGGGAACTTTTCACTTGTGCGCATTAGGGAACAGTAGCCAAACATTTCAGTGCAATGATTTCGAACAGTTTTTACAGTGGTACAGCTTGGACACGGCCTGCAGGTTTACGGTTGTTGGCTAAGAAGAGTTGTGTATTTTCCTTGCCGTTTTCAGTAGAGTCACGCAGGGCGCGCTGGTGACAAGTTTCAATCACGCTTAGCCAAGAATGCCTTCACACTGTATAACATTTATGCAAAACAGCTTCACCTCTGTGAAGGAACGGCACGTCAGGAATGTCAGCGCAGACTGACACTTGCCTGTCTGGCTCTTGTGAAAACAAGGCTGTGCCTAAATCCACGACTTCAACGAACCATAGTGGCTGTTTAACTTGGATAAAGCTTGTATAGGATCCGTGCAATTCAGGAAAGAAACCCAAAAAGAAAATGTGACATTTGTAAATTGCTGGTTCTGAACCAAGCGTGAGTCAAGCCTGAGCTGGCTCGACAGCAAGCGCCCCCTCTCCACTCTCTGCCCCCGATTCGCTTTCTCATATCTCTCTTAAACAGACGGATTGTGTGGAAATCGCATCATCTTGAGGGTGAATTATAAAGTTAGCAACACACTAAATCTGCAGCCACAATCCTTATCTAAACATCGTGATGCGGAAAGCCACTGATTATGTGTGCCACCCACATGTGTGCCAGCCAAAAAACCAAAAAGACTTCCAGCTTGGGGTCGGCATGAGTAACTCAGAGACGTGTTCCACGCCCAGCGCATAAACTAATTTAAACAATTCAATAGCTCGCTGCACTTGCTCATTTCTGTTTACAATCAATGCTGTGGCTCACATCCTCTGAGATAAGAACAGAGAATGAACTGTGAATTCACGCTTCTTCCACAAATGCAGGCATACTGCAGAAAGTGAAAAGCTGTTTTTTACTCAACGGTCTATGATTCAGATGTATACATGAGTGTGCCTCAGAGGGAAGCTCTCAGAGGCGCGTCTGCAAGAAGGGAAGTGCGGCAATATCGCTTCCTGTGTCTGTCTGTATGCGAGACTGCTGCTAACACTTTTGTAACACCCTCATTAATATTCACAGAGACGCCCAGTTCCTTGGCCTGACAGCGCACAGATGACGGCATTTTATCGTGTGCTGAAAGGCAGAAGGCAGCGCGGCTCGGTCTAGCACTTTGCCTCACCTCCTTCTCGAACATTTTCAAAGTGGCTCACCTGCCTGACAAAGTGGAGCCATGTTGCAATAAGTCTAGCACTAGTCGTCATCTCCTACCCAGCGTATATTCCCTCATTAGTGTTTGTTGAGACAGAGCACAAAAAGTGTGTGTGTGTGTGTTTGGGGGGGTGAATTAAAAAGCGGGGTAGAAGCTCAAATGAGCCTCGGGCTTAACACTCGGGTGCCCCGTCGGCACTTATAAAAATAGAAGAGGCGCCTGAAAGTGGGGGTCCTTGAGGTGTGCCCACTCGAGTCTGAATGACAGTGTGTGCCAGGAGTGGATATTCACCATGCATGGCAGGACTTTGGCAGTCTCCACACTTCGAGGGTCTCCCTGATTTCTCTTCCTTTGTCGGATTCCTCTGAAAGAAGCCTCAGCGGACGAGCGCGGAGAAGTTGCTTGTAAACACTTTCTGCGCCTCATCAGCGTGTCTGCTGCCCTCAGAAGTCTCGTCTGGTTTCAATCAGAGTGGAGTAAAACGCAGGTGAGAGGGGCAACAGGCTGGATTTCAGGGGTGGGTGGTTGGTCTGGGGTAGGTGGATGTTTTGGGGGCAGGGGGATGGGTCCAGTGTTTGCTGAATGCTCCCCTTTGTTGGGATCATATTAAGTTTCCACCACAATACTTCTAAACCCTGCTTCATCAGCTCCATTCATGTGTAACAGTTCATGCAAATGCCGGCACTGGCCTTTTTTTTTTTTTAAGAGGTGAAGTGGGGGTGGGATTCTTTTTAATCAGTCTACCACCCAACTACCCTCTCTGCAGACGCCTGCCTGCACACCACGCCACAGGTTATAATCCCTTCATACGGCATCGTGGCCACAAAGCCCAAAAAGCAAAGCCGGGGGAACCGTGGAGAACCTCATTTGATGTCTCAGCTACTTCATACGGTTCACAAGTCTTGTTTATGCACGCAAAACACCACAGGAAACATGCATGACTGTTCAAATTCAAATGTTTCAGAACTATCTGAAATTTTAAAAAAATAGGATCAGAAGATGCAGATAAAACCAGAGGAGGAAAAAAAAGTCTTCAAGACTGATAGTAGGGCTGATGAAACCACAGGAAGCCAGACACATGACAGCCAGATGAACACAGTGTAGATTTCATGTGACGCATAAAACTCCACAGGCAGACACACACACACACACACACACACACACGAGAAATTGTCAAATGTTTTCATAATAACAATAATCCCACAGCTGACCAAGTGTAACAACCTCAGAAGTAGAGTGAGGAACGTCTTCACCGCTGAGTGTGAGTGTGTGAGTGTGTGTGTGTGTGTTGAAGGAAAAGGAAATTCTATTTAATCTGAAGTAGGGAAGAATTATTTCCTCACTTCCATGTGAATTTGTGTTTAATCTGCACACACCCCCCGACTGTTGTTTGCCGCCCACTGACTTACATGTTGTTAAAGGCGGTTGTATTTACAGTACGGGCCAATAAAAGGGAGCCTGAGAGTGTCTCACAAGCAAATAATGGCTTTATGGCCACCAGAAGCGTGTTGTGTTGTCGCTGCTGGATGAGGCCCAATTAGTAACAATTTGCCAACGATGACCAAATAGTACAGGAAAAGGTGGTTGGTTGGGGGGGGGGGTCACTGCTGCCCTCGTAGACACGTCCAACACAACACACGTCCATGTGAGACTCGGACCCCAGTGAAATGTGGGAATGTGCAGGTGGCAGGTAGAATGATGATTTTTTTAATGCATTCTTTATCTTATTCAGCTTCACGGGCCCGGGGGGCCACAGGCTGAGGAAGCCCAACTATGAAACCAGTCCATGCAGCACAGCCTGCAGCTGAATCTCATCTAGATGAGACTCACCAAAAACTAATTCTCTAGGTCTCCATCTAAGAGGCAACACTGCATGTGTCCTTTTCACTTCCGTTTTAAATTCAACTTCAGAACAAGCTGCTAAGTGCAGGGAACGGACGAGCAGCAGCTTCAACATGGACATCAACTCACCCTGGAGGACGCTTTCCTCTTGTACTTGTTGGCGAAGTCAAATTTCTCCTTGATCTCGTCCAGGAGCTGCTCCAGGCGGGCTTTCTCCTCTTTCCCCGTGTAATCCTGGCCCAGGAGGATGTACGCCCTCCAGTTGGCCGAGTCGAAGCCCCAGTGGCAAGTCCTGTTCTCCTGCGCCTTGTGACTGTGCACCACGAACTTGTGGGTCGGATACATGAGTCTGCAGTCCATGCACTGGATGCACGCTGCGTTGGGGCTGCTGTACAGCTCCGGCACGAACAAGCCCTTGCACTTGCCGAAGCACTCGTGGTAGACTTTGAAGCTGCGCTCGGTGAGCTCCAGCTCCAGGGTGGCTCCGCTCAGCTCCTTCTTGCAGCGCGGCGGGTAGGCGCCTCCGTAGATCAGGGCGTTGCAGAGCCGCTCGGCGTCGGTCTTGGTGATGAGGCCGCAGGACGGCGCCGAGAAGGGCAGGATCCCCATGACTTTGAGGATCTCCAGCTGGTCCGCCGTGCACCGGGAGCAGTAGATGTGCAGCTCGTCGCACACCGAGTTGATCTGCTGCAGGGTGAAGTCCCGCAGCACGGTGTTGAGGATCTGCGGCAGGCAAAGTCGCTTCTCGCCGCCGACCACGAAGCACGAGATGGTCTCCCCTTCCAGCACCGTCTCGCACCTCTCCGTGGAGCGGTCGGACGGGATGAAGAGCGGGCCCGGCATCACCGGCGGCGGCAGATGCTGCAGGACCGGCTCGGGCTCCTTGCCGTCCTTCTTGAAGAGGAGCTCATGCTGCCAACGGGCTGAGAAAGCCGCCGGTCCGCCCAGAGAGCTCATAGAGCTGAGGTGAAACTGCTTGAGAGTTTGTTGCAGTCCCGGATGAGGTTGGAAGCTCTGCCGACTTACAGTCTCCATGTTTTTCCTGCAACTTTAAACGCGTAAATCCGTCCTGTTGTCGTCGACCGGGAATCGCAACTGTCCGTCCGTCCCCGAGCCTGGTAAATCCACGGTGTCCCGGAATTGGCCGCGAATGCGAAGCGCTTCATCAAACATCCAGTGGGGGAGAAAAAAAAAAGTCCCGGGCGGCGAGTTCACAGCCGATTCCCGTGACTAGTGAGTGAACGCCGGCCAGTCGCTCCCTGCAGCGGGTCGCCGACTGTCCATAGCCGAAAAAGCCAAAAGTCCACAGCGGCGAAAAGTTGCGTGTGTCGAAGCCCAAAACTAAGTGGGCGAAAAAGAAACCGAAGGGGGGGAAGCGCTGGCTCGACAAAAACCCGTATTTGAGGCTCTTTCCGCTGTCGAGGACTGCAGCAGTCCGCTCCGTCTGCCCCCGCAGTTCACTGTGACGGTGCGGAGCTGAGGAGTCGGAGCTGCCTGCCGCTCGGGCGCGCTCGCTCTCTCTCTCCACTCTGTCTCTGGCTCTCTCTCTCTCTCTCCACTCAGTCTGTGGCTCTCTCTCTCTCTCTCTCCACTCAGTCTGTGGCTCTCTCTCTCTCTCTCCACTCAGTCTGTGTCTCTCTCTCTCTCTCTCTCCACTCAGTCTGTGGCTCTCTCTCTCTCTCGCTCCGTCTAGGTCCCTCTCTCTAGCTCGCCCCCCCCTCTCCCCTCCCCCCTCTGTGTTTGTGTGTCTGGCTCAGTCATTGAATCCCAGCCAGGAATGTGAGGGACTCTGCAGGCAGGCCGGGCTCTTCCAGGAACAAGCGTCACCCCCTCATCCCCCTCCCCCGCTGCCCTGCAGAGAGCAGAGAAGAAGAAGGAAAGTGGCGATGGGGCGAGAGAAGACGTGTGCTGCGTTCAGGGGGCGTGGGACAGACTCGCCTTTCGAAAAAGTACACAGCTGAGAGAAGGAACTCAACTCAACTCATGTGCACGAGTGTAAGCTGCACACATTTAATTTACCCAAGATGTCACTCTGGTGTGATCCAGGGCTGTATAAATTAATTTGAACTGAACTGAAAAATGATACAGAACATTTTACACATAGCTGATCTCAATATATATGGATCATATACAAATGGACCATCCTGCCTCATTTGTACTTAACCTTTGCAAGATATATTTCTGTGTGTTAGTGCTAATAATTCTGCACTTGTGTAATGTTCTTACCATAAAGCACAGGTGTAAAGTGAGCAAACTGAGCCCACTCACTCAAATACTGCGCTTTACTAGTTTGGATGCAAACTTGAGAATATCAATGCCTAAATATACAGTATAATAATTTCAAAACACATTAATATAATCTTTGTTGGCTCCAACTGCAACATCAAAGTGATGAACATTGATGTCATTAATGTGACACACATTACGAGTACTTTTACTTTTGGTAGTTTGAGTATTTTAAGACACTGGTACTTTTACTGATAAAAATTAAATATATGATCTGAGTACTTCTGTGTACTGCCATAGGTTAATTTGGATTATCTGTTTCATTATTATTATTAGCATTAGCATTAATAATTGATATTTTCGTCTTATTTGATGAAATGATCTGAATAGTTCTTGCATCACTGAAATGCCTGCTTCATTTTAATCCAAATCCATAAAGGCCTTCTAAGCAGGAGGGCGCTGGAAGGTTTTTGATTTTTTGAGGGTATCTTGCTGACTTGTAGCCTACATATTTTTCCAGTGATCGACTCTCTGCGTAATCAATATTTAGTTTTCCAAGTGTTGACGTCGACGTCAGAAATGTGGACTCTCCACACAGGAAGCTCAGATGTCCTACGTTCGCCGCGGGCCGCGAATGCAGCCTCAGGACAGCGTGCGGTTCACGGCTGAGAGACAGAAAAGAGGATGGGCGGGGTTTGAGCGAGACGGGACGGATTTAGCTTTGGAAGGGGAAACGCAAACTGAGCGACTGACTGCGGTTTATTTATTTTCCCTTCTGCATGAATGTGTTAAAATTGTTTGGCAAGTAGCGGCGAATAAACAAGTTTCATGTGTTGGCGACCTTGAGAGACAATCTCGCTAATGAAATGATGAGAGGATTTGTTTTAGTGTTTGTTTATCACAGATCAGCCATTAGAAAGTGTCAGCACGGATCCGACTGTACGTTCTTCTCTGTTCCCTTTAGGCGTTAGTCAGTAGGAATTGGAACTCCTGTACAAGTCATGTATGTGTGTGTGTTGCTCATATGATACAGGGTTTTAAAATGTATCGTTCCAGTTTCCCCATTAATAATCATGTTCAACTAGGTCTTGATTGTGAAGTGTCACGACGAGCTGCGCGCTTGTTGCCATGTCGTGTGTACAACAACATTATCACATCTCTCAATCTCACTTCAGGCGGAGAAGAAGTTCGAGTAAAAGGAGAAGTGAGCGCCGGAGCCTGAACTGCAGAAGTTCACGGTTCCAGAGTTCACCTCCAGCAGCCCTCCTTCAGGAGCACTTCGCTGCTCCTGTGGCGTCCCCTAGCCAAAGCCTGCTGCAACTGCAGCACGATGGCAGAGGCCGAGACCCGGAAGGATCCTCAGGACAGCACAGGGTCTGGGGGACACGTTTCACGCTCATTCGGTCGCTGCTGCTTGTTCATTGATTGAATTTAATAATATCCATGACGGTCGTGTCAGTGTTTGTTTTTTACAGCATCAAAAATGCAGCTTGTCTTAGGAGCGTCTGTCTGGTTCACTGAGGACTGGAAGGGTGTTCTCTGGTCCCCCCCCGAGGTCAGGTCTTCTGTGGAAAGTGAATTCATGCACGTCTGGCGTGAGTAAGTCCTCCATGCCTCCACATGCACGTTGACAGAGACGGATTAGTGTCCCCAACAGCGACTAAATGTAAATGCAAATGTGATAAAACTTTCTCTGCACTTTGAGGATGATGGAGTTGTCTCTTGTAATCTCATCATCATCATCACGTCCTCACCTCCTGAGACAAATTGCACGTTGCTGGAAGACTGAGCCTGGACAACTGGTTGACTGCTTTTAGGTCTCGAGGATGGAACAATCTGTCACTAACAGCGTGTCTTTACTTATCAGAACGTCCAAAAACGGCCAAAGTTCAATGATTTCCAGCTAATAAATTTGACGTTGTCATTGTTGGTGTTAAGAAATCGTGTGTGCTACACAAATCAACCATGCAGTTTTAAGGAACTAATATTTTCAGTTTCAGCTCAAGCTGATGACAGTGACAAAAGGACGTCCTGTTCTTCTGATTCCAGTAGATAACGCCAGGAACACAAGACAGCATTTCTGATGATGATCTTCAAATCTACTCACAAACTATCTGCTTTCACGATTCTAGCCCAATCTAGTTATCACCAGCATGTTTGAATCAGGATGTGGTTAGAATAACTTAGCATAACACGTTTGATCTCATTTACCCAAATGGAAGTTTGTGGTTTGTGGTTTCAGAGGGCATCGCATTGTAAAACTATTGTGGCAAACAGCGATGTGAACCGTGCATCATATTGTAGCTGTGCCATCAGGGGGTTGCCAGGTTTGGTGACATATTGCCTGAGTCAAAACCAAAACCTGTGCTCGCTGACTGGAGCTATTTCTGCTTATACAGGCTGCAGAGATGCATGTGGCTGACGGAGAAACTCTCCATTAAAACTAAAACCATTGTCATTTCTGCTTCCCCACACATGAACTATGCAGCCTTTTATGCTAAGCTGTGCTAACTACAACCAGCTTTGCACTTGAAGTTTATTTCGCTCTTGCACAATCACGTCCAACATCCCCCCTCTACACAGATCTAACTTCACAGTAGTGATCCACATGCATTGGTCAGCAATGGGTCCGGTTTTGGAGCTCTGTCCCACTCAGCTGGCAGATAAGGAACCTTTCCTGGGGGGGGGCAGAGCCCATCAGACTGGCACGGAGCTTTGAGCTCTGTCTGCTACAGGCTGGACATGAGCCTGTTGTGCCGCACTGGCATATCGTATCACTGTCTGTGTGTCTGTGTGTGTACACGAGGTAGTAATGGACACAAGCGATGCACAAAGCTTGTGCCTCCTTCGGGCTTCTCATCGTACCAAGGCCGAGCTACTAGTCAGTACACAGTGTTTACTGTACCAAGGCTCATTTGGATCTCAGTGCTCAGCGCATTCTGGTGATTTGTTTGTGTGAGATTTAGAGAGCTCTATAGTCTGGTGTGTGAGGATCTTCTGCTTTCTGGATGTGGCCACAGCTCCAACCCCCCCCCCCCCCCATCAGGTTAAACACTGCATTGCATACTGTTTTATTTACACACTAACCCTTTTCCTGTAGTTGCATTCAGGAAAAACTCTGACATCACAGTTTGGATAAGAAATCAAGGCAGCCTGCCCATTTCCACACCTCCACACAGCCAGCCAGTTGCTGTGTAATACGATTGTCAAACTGTTTGGTTTGGAAAGTTACAAAAATTCTCCTGCCTCCCTGAAATTCCACTTTCTGTCAGAGTAATCAACACACTCTTTGTTTGAAGAGCCTCCGAGTGATCCCTTCTCTTCAGTGAGGGACCACCCAACAAATTCAGCTTTGTCAATATACAAATAAATGTCTTGCTGAATTTGTTGTGTCCTAAAGCCTCTTTTACAGCAATGGGTTCAGGGAAGAGGGTTCTGGGGGTTCTGTGGGTTCTGTGGGTAAAATTGCAGCACATTGTCAGAGAATTTCCAATTTCTCATTTTGCTATAGTGTGTATTTTGCGTGTATTGCTGTTGTGTTGTTTTGGCAGCTAAGTTAACTAAATCTGAGTTTGTGGACTTTACTTGAAATAAAATCTAATTTAAGCTAAGTTGCTCATCCATGGTAAGTCAACACAACATTCAAAAGTGAAGATAACAAATGCAAGTAGTTTAACTTCTGAATCTTTAGGTGTCATGATGACAAATGTTAAGGAGAATGACTTATTAACTGACATTATTGCAGGCAGCATAGTGGTGGAGTGGTTAGTGCTGCTGCCTCACAGCTGAAAGGCTGCTCCAGGTGCTCTGGCCTGTCAGGTTAATTTGCATGAGAGCATGACGACTCTGCAGCTGGTGTGATTTTTTTAGCTGTGACGCAGAACTCATTCTCTAAATCAACTGTTAAGTAAAACATAATTTAGGCACAAACAACTACCTTTCGGTGGCTTGCAAACTAATTCTAATGATGGATTGTTAAAGTTTTTTTATATCGTTGGTCTGCCATTGCATGAAAACAAAAAACGACCTTCAATCGTGGAGAAGTTTCTCTCTCTCTCACTGTCGCCCAGGACATCAAGGCTAGTTTGTGCAGTACATTTTCCTTTCTCTGCAGCATTTTGAAGCCCAAAGAATACACAGTGAAGAGCAAGTTCCCTCTGCAGTATTTAACAGTAACATCGAGAGGTCTTTAAGTGGAGGCAGATCGGCGCTGACACGGACTCCTCCAGGCAAAGGAAACCCTGCAGGACCAAAAATAACTTAGAACAGAAGTGTGAGAGACTCCTAAACAAGACGAAAGTAACTTGGGAGAAGGCTCCCCATGCTGCCAAGGAAAGGAAATGATGAAGGGAGCTCATTGTGGCCATATGTCCCACATGGGAATTACCCGAAGTAATTAAATAAACAGCTGCTGCGACTTTTTTCCATTAGTAGTTTTCAAACGTGCAACCACCAGGTAGACTTGAATGGTCCCTGGAGAAGCTCGTTCCTTAACCCTTGTGTGGTTCTTTAACTTGAATGGTTAAGGCTGCTGCTACCTCACGTTTATTCTCCTCATCATCTTCACAGTCGCCATGGCAGCAAAGCACAACAAAGCATCACGTGGGGCCGATGACATAACGATTCTTTCCAGGCGCCGGATTGCTTTTTCCCAGAGTAGCACTATGTACCACAGGCCTGGCCCACTGCTCTGCTTTTGTGTTTCTTCCCATATGTGGCTGATTGGCCAATATCAGCAGTTCAGCAGCGGTCCTCCTGGAATACTCATCGAATGGCACCGTTTCCAACAGAAATGCTCTCACCTTATTTCACAGTGGCAGGTTGTCCCAGCGTGCCGTTTTCCGTTGGTTCAAATAATGCTCTTCTCTTCTCTTTCCTTTCTTTTCCTTTCCTTCCGTTCAGTCCAGCTTTCCCTTGTCTGTTTTCCATTGCATAATTGTAGCCGCTCTCCGTTGGTCCCTCTCTTCTGGCCAACAGCTTAAAAGGCTCAGAAAGTCCCACCGTTATTATGACTTCAACTTTCCACTTTTTGTGTGTCCTAGCAGAGGGAACAAAGTATTATTACAGTTAGCATTCTTGTATGATGTAACCTTTTTAGTGTGTACTGAGTAGAAATCCTTGTGCACCAGTCGCATAATATCTTGTGTTTTAAAAGGGAGAGTTGAGGATTAGGTGACATAAAGAGTAGAGCGTTAAATGCTTTTTTACCTCTTTTTTTTTGCCTTGAAATCCAAGCAAATTACATTAAGGAAATGAAGTCCTTTCACCCACTTTCCAGGTATAACTTTGGTCAGTTTGGTTGATTTTAATTGATGAGGTCTCTCTTTCTTTGCACACTGCAACATTTTCAGTGAGGATGGTGAAATAACACTTTTTTCTGATCATGCTTTGTGGGCCAAACTCTGCTTTGGGTTGTCCAAAGGGCCTGGGCCAACACTGGAAAACTTGGCCAACTGTGAGGATCTGTCATAGAAAAGGAGCAGCTTTCCTGACAAAACACAACAATTTACCTGAATATGTTGTTTATCACTATAGGCACACTGAGAGGCATACAGAGTTTTACTGAAAAGTGCTTGGCAGATTAACTTGAGTTGAGTTAGTGGCTGATTCTGACAAACTGTCAGTCACTGTACAAAGACAAATAACAAAACTAAACAACAATTCTCATCTGCGTCACGTTAACTTCTTGTAGAATGTATAAAGCCTCTTTAGTTGATTAAATAACTTTATGAACATACTAACGGCATCTTTTATTTGGACATTAGTCATTTGTGCCCTTATTTTGCTATTAATTTATTTTTGAAGGGATCCTTATGATATTGGAACAGTCAGGTACCAGTGCATCTGTCTGCTAGACTAACAACACAACAGGCTGCAGCAGGGGTGCAGTCCAGGTGGAGCCTTGTGAAGCAGCAAACGAATTCAATATAAAACCATAATGTGTGTGATTATCAATCACTTTCTTGGTAAAAGTGTATTCAAGCTGTCCACGTGTAGCTTTGTCTTTCTTACCTGCGCACGTATCCCTCCGCGCGGGGAATACCCGATGAAAACACAGCATGCTCTTCTCTGATTGGGCAGAATTGTGTGACGTAACGGAACAGGAACAAGGAAGTCTTTCGTTACTGACGTTAGCGCGAAATTTCGAAGCTGGCGAAGCGAATAAATCGACATGACTGAGAATCAGCCCAGATCTAAACTTAAGCGGAAGAAAAGTTCCGTTGAGGAGATTCACACGGAATTATTTTCCAAGGGGACAGCGAAGACAAACCGAAGACAAGCAGCGGACAGGTTAGTGTTCGTCCGTCTGCACTTTCATACGACTTACATTCAAATACATGAATAAAAGCTTCCAAAGTCAAACGGACGCTTTGTGTATATTTTCATACGCGTGTTGTTGTGTAACCTACCAAACAATAAAAGGAACCCGTGTTTAAATCGGAACAATTTAATGTTTAATTCCTATCCACGTCCCACCAAAAACGGGATCAAAGAGCTCACTGCCGCTGGAACATTCGGCGCTATAATAATCGAACTGCGTCACTTTTAAAATGACGTCACAGTAACGAAGACATCGCTCCGGTCTTCGTTAACGTTGCGTAAAACGTGCAACGGACGGACGTAAATAAAAACAAACAGTCGTAAAAAATGGCTTCCTGCAAAAGTGGAGTTATTACGTGCCGAAGGAAATGTTTGCGTCCTAATATTTTAGGAATTATGAATGTTACCGTGTGCAGCCATGAGAACAGAAATTGATAGATGTTGAGTGAGGTTCTATCCGTCAGAGTCACTGGGCGACAGAGTTGTGTTCATTCAGATTTTTAATCAGAATTGTTTTTAATTACTTCAAAAAAATCCTCTTTAGGCAAGGGCAGTTCGGATCCCACTAATGAGAAAAGTACATGGGCTGTAAAGAATTATTCAACTAGGAATGTTCTATTATTGATTGTAAGCTAATTGTTTATTTAAATTTTCATTCTTTTCTGTAATAAATTATGGAAATAATAGCCTCAGTAGTTTACTTTTTTTTCAAGGCTGTTGTATGGATCTGAGAGAGGGCACGTGATAAATTAATAATTCAGTTTAAGGCTAAATTTTCGGCATTGGTTTTTAGGAAAATGTTCTCCAAGATGGAAACATCCAAAGTGGAGGACGGTTGTAGACATGAGACACAAAAGAGCAAGAGTGGTCTGAGAGGCATTATGCACCTGTACATCACAATATTTCATACGGTTCACATGAAAACACATCCGTTTGTGAATGGGTGAGTGGGCAGGCATTTACCATCCTACCGTTGCATTACCCGCCCTCCCAGTTCGGATGTAGAAGAGTAGCTACCTAAATATATTTTCATATACCTCAAAGCATTTAACATACTCTAACATAATCTGTTAGAAATCTGATTTCTTGTTATGTTATGTCATATTTAGAAACCTGCTTGATTTTTGTAAATGTGGGCTTGGAGCTGCAGTGAAAACCGTTAAGTGTGTAATATCTGGTTTACAGGTCCGTGGCTCCTGCAGAGGCCTGGTGGAGCCAAGAGCAGCTGCCTGCCGTCGAGAATCTCTGGGTGTTGACACTGAAGTCTGCTCTCCCGTACCTGGAGAACCAGCACTGGGACCCGGTTCCTGATCTCCCGCATACATCTGCAGTGGTATGCTGTCCTCAGTAGTCATCAAATGGTTCCTGCCGTGAACATGATACATGAAACATGCATCTAAACACCAAATTACAAAAGGTTCCTGCTTTATGCTTCAGTGAGGTGTGGATCACAATTGCAGTCATAGATTATATATTTTTATGTTTAACAATGGAATAAGGGAGATGGTCCATTTGCTTTGATAGAGATAAAAGACATATTCACCCAATATCTTTGAATGTAATTTCTGTATAGGTTTTGTAGATTATAAGGGAGACCGGGAATTAGGTGAGGCGAGTGTGGCACACTCCATCAAACCACCAAGAGGGTTCACGGTTACTTCTTTATGAACTTTTCTAACATCTCACCTCATCTTCCTGACATGGCTCATAGTGAATTCTGGCTCTTTTTCAAATCCAAGGCCAACATTTGGCGAAAATGCAATGAGGATGAAGGCAGGGATTAATGAGCAAGCAAAGTTTAACAGATTGTCAAAGTGCATTATGGTTGGTAGCATTTATGTGGAGGAAAGATTAAAGTTTAAAAAAGTCTATTAAAGTAAATTGACTTGTTGAACTTTCTTCAATTCCAGGAGCAATACAATGAAGTTTGAAATGTTAGATATTAATCTAGACTTAATTTTCATCTTCCGATGTCAGCTTTGACATTATCCAAACTAACCAGAGCATAACACTATTAAAGATACAAGACCCAATTAAACTCACATCATTCATTCCCCTCAAACTATTAACCACATTGCTGGCACAGGTGAGCTGACTTCCTGTCAAGACATTCGAAGCTCCACCTTCACACACAGGAAGCAGTTGGGCAGGGAAGCAGACAGGAAATAATAACTGATGGTAAATATGACCTACGTCTGCTTTTAAGCTGGCAGAACCATAAACACGGTCTGAAAGTCTAAAATAATGTGTAGAAATAAAATATAAACCCAACAGGATGTTTAGCATACTTTAACTCATTTGCTGTAATATCAATATTCCGTTTGTATATATGAGGTTATTGGTGGACAGTGGAGTTTAACTGCTGTCAGCCTCTTTCACTTATACCTCCATAACTTACTGTAGCCGCCGTCCTTCTCTTTAGATGGATTGTCGCTTTGATTTTGTATCTTGAATTGTAACAACAGGTGTTTAAAAATGGAGCTGGCGTCTGTTTTTCTTTGCTTGTCATGTTAGAGACCCGCAGCACCGAAGTTAGATGAGCAGCAGTGGTGTGGTCTCAGTGAAGACGTCGCTCCCTTTCCTGAACCTGCTCCACCGTCTCCGAGGACTTCACTGAGTTCAGATCCTGTCAGCGCCTCCCGCCAGGACCTGTCAGTACAGACCAAACCCGGGGCAGAACCACCTGACAGGCAGCAGCCACATCACAGCAGGCAACATCACGGTGGTACAACAACATCTCTTCAATGTCTCACTAAAAAACCACGGCTGTCGCCCCACAGCAGTGGGGAGGCTGCACCACCGGCAAGTGTTGGTACAGAAGAGGGAAGGAACGGAGGAGAGCAAGTAGAACCACCACAGACCGGATCCGTCAGCAGACAGGATCTCACAAACATGAAGGCGTCTGACAGCCGAGTTTCTCTGCAAAGGAAGGATGAAAATAAAGAGGAGATGGTGGAGGATGAAGACGTAGAGGAGGCACAGGAGAGATTCAGAGAAGATGGGGGAGGAGGGGGGAGGCTGCAAAGCTGCCCCATGTGTCTGCTGGTGTTCCCTGTTGGGTGAGTACCGCAACACACTGAGTTTTAAAAAAAAAATGGACTAATGCAGTTAAGGGTTCTGTCCTCTGTTGCTGCCATTTCTCATCTTTGGAGAAGCGAACACCTCAGGACAAGAAAAAATATGACAAATAATAATTTACTTTTAGTTTAATAAAAGTTTTTTCCAATAGACGGAGTAAAAGCTACTACCACAAAACCTGTTCGATTGCCTTAAGACATTTTAAAATTGGAAGAGTTGAAACTAACAGGCTCAAGTCTAACACTATATATTAAGTTTAGCAAAAAGTTCAAATTGCGGTTAAATTAATTTGAACCTGGTTCAACAACTAACTGATGCGAGGAGCTCAGATTTCCACCGGTCATTTACGTGGTGAATCTGATTCTACACGACTCTGAAGGCTGCAGGAGTTGGGGGAACACAGGTTGTACTTTGCATGTTGTGCTTTTGCCTGTGTCCAGGTTTTTTTCAGGACGTCGGTTTCGATAAAAGCCAACGTGCACCGGACGTGTCAGTGTGTGACGGTGTTTGTCAGACACTGTTCACTGTCAGCGTCAGCAGTTTATCTCTTTGTTCCCGTCTCTTCAGGTTCACCCAGATGGACTGTGACGGCCACCTGGCCCAGTGTCTGTCGGAGATGAACGTGGACATGACCTGGTGAGCCTGCGGGACGCTGCGCTGGCTGCTGTCCAGGAGCTTCGAGCAGTCCAGATGTCCCACACAGTCCAGGATCATATTGTATGGAGGACACACCCTGATCAGAGGGACGGAGTCCTGGACACAGTGGGGATTTACTGCCTGATGAATAAACCAGGATGCACATTGTTTTTTTCTTAGATAAAACAGATAAGGTGGGAAGACTAAGATTGATGCGCTTTCCCTGCTCTGGTCACAGTAACTCTGATGACTCCTCTCAGAGGACACTGCTGTCTCACCTTTCAATTTATCTTCTCTGGCCTCTAGATGCCAAATTTGGCTCTTGAACCTCCACACTCACATGCCTTTGATTCCACCTGGTCAAGAGGATCTGAACTGAAATGACAATCCAACCTGCACTTTCCTCGGGGGAGATGACAGACCAAAATAGAACTTGGCTCCAAGCTCCTCACAGAGCTACTCTAACAAAAAAACACATTAGGCCTGACTGATAGAGGCGGGTATTTGCATAGACAAGACACGTGTGAATTCGACAGCTGCACAGAAACAATCTGTGGATGTTATCAAAATTCATTGGAGTCGTTTTCACGATGAGCTTTGATCGTATTGTGTTAGCATTTCACAAGAGCCTGCTGCTGTTGAAATGAAAGATTCAATTCACTCGAGTGTTTGTTTCACTAGTGGAGAGCTCAGACTGTAGATCTTCTTCGAAACAGCTCTTTTCTCTTCACATGCTGTGGAACCTGATGCCATAGTTCATTCAGCCTTGTTTTAAAGGCTCTTCCCTGAAAGCGTGAGACTTTAATCTAATGCAAGTACATTTTGTGACAAACACTAAATCACTGTGAATAAAGTACGAAGCTGCTGAAGGCGTGTTTTTATCCTCAGCATGGAGAAGCAGGGTGACGCCTGTTTGCACCAACACAGGCCGTGGCATAATTTGGGGGTTTAAATTTTTATTTTGGGGTTCTACTAAAATAGTTTTGGATGATTCACAATTCCAAAAACAGCTTTATTTATGTAAAACTACTCTTTCAGCTCTGCCTGAAACGCTTTGCGTTAGCGTCTGTCTCTTTACGGCCTGACGCTCCCAGCCCGAGTCAGCTCTCTTCTGATTGGCCAGTTTGCATAAGCCTGCCGGTGGTCCAAGCTGAGCGATGGAAGAGCTTCCCAGCTCTTCGAGCTGCGGATGCAAGTTAAGAGGAGGTGGGTGAGTACTGTGTGTGTCAGGGTTAGTTAATGACTGATGACATTTGTATGTGGGACCTTTGGAACATCTGGGAAACAGACAGCAGAAAGAGCAAAGGTTTTGTTTTTGATGTGCATCGCTGTGAGGCGTTCACGGACCACACAGAGCATAAGTCAGTTACATTTTGAAAGCACCGAACAGTCTGCGTTAATCACAGAAGCTGGTGGTGTGCGGATTAATCAAATGACACAAGTGTCGGTTTAATATTTTATGGATATTCTAATCGTTTCCTCCTCCTGCCTCCAGACTTTATGCTAAGATAGGCTAACCTGATTCTAAGGGGTGTGTACCGTAGAACGTTATCACACACACAGGTCACTAAGCAGAACTGCACTCTTTGCCTGAATGCAGATTTTTAAATATTAATACATAATGCACAGTTCAGGTAAAACAAGCAAACCACACTGAATATGATTTCAGTTAATTCCCTTTTCTCTTCTTCCAGCATAAAGAAAGTTGATCAGTGATCAGAGGATTTGCGAGGCCAATTCCCAGGCAACACGTACACAAACAAGGCATGTTCAAAGATTTTTCCGCTGTCGTCTGCAAAAAGGAGGACTCGGTTCACGGAAAACCAGTATCGTTTTTAATAATTACACATATTTACAAAGATGCTGCGAAGCAAACTTAAGCATATCCAACCAGCATAATGTTAGAACAAAAACCGTGGACTAAGTTCATTCCTGTTTAAGATAAAGATTCACGTTTAGCTTTCATTGGCCTTCGCTCTTCTAAAACGTGGCTTCCGGGACTCCAGTTCATCTATTGGTCCCTCAAGAAAACAGAAAGGTGCCAGTGATGAGCGACTGTGCGAAAGGATCAACACACCATGACATTAATTAAATGCAGTTTTCATTGTGTCTGGCTAATCGGTGGCTGTGGACCTGCTCCATTCCGTCTCCTCCGTTTCCTCCCTGCCTTTAGCTAATTGAGACCCTGAATCTATTTAATCCTATTATGTGGTTATGAAATTAGCCCTGGTCAGATTTCATCAAATAATTCCCGGCCAATAGGGAGCTCTCTCTTTTTTCCCCTTGGATGTGCACAGAGGTCAAAACGAAGCTTGTATCAGAGGTGAGGAGCTGCTTCTGTCACTCATTTCAATCTATGCTCACGAGTTGTACGTGTGTTTGATTTTTATCCCAGCACCAGGCTCCCAAATCTGGTTCCAAATATGCCGCTTGCCGAGTACAAATGTGGCAGTATATGAAATTAAACTTGGCTGAACTGGAATCAGCTTAAAAACTCACCGTATACAAATGAACAAATGGCTTTTTCTTTTTTCTTTTATTGTGTTTGTCAAACGCACTCCTGCACCAGCATCTGTGGAAATTAAAGTTCAGATTTGGAAACCCCGTGATGATTCATCATGGTGCCGAAATGAGCTAACAGCTTGGCAAGCTGAGCCTCCAAACCACTAATGTTAGAGAGCTGACCACCATGTGTTGGGCTGGCTTTACACTGGGCAACTGTGCTGTCAGCTGCAGGTTACAGCCTCATCCACAACATTCGGGGAGTCTTTATTGCGTATTCACTCAAACGGTCGGACGATAAGACTTTCAGACGTACGAAACTGTATTTTTTTGCCGGTACCTCGTCCTCCACCGCTTTAATCACCATTTAACAAACTGCTGTTGTCCAGCCCACATGAAGCTGCATTTTGTTCTGGTAAATCAAGGCAGCAGAAGCAGGTGACCTGAAAGCAAACCAAACCATTATGTCCAATGACTTTCAATCTAAAGTGAAGAAAAGGTCAAGTACTAGCGTCACAGTAAGAGCATTGTAGCATTTTAGTAATATCCATGTGCAAAACTAATCAAACATAGTGTTGAAACACTGCGTCTTTGCTCTGGGATGCTAATGCTAAATGAAAAGGTTTATTTTCTTGTTTTTTTTTTTTAAGCGTGGGTCTTATGATTCAACGCCGTTGCTAATAACAAATTGCCATCTGTGTACATTCACCCCAGCTGCCTGTTGACTAAGTACACCGGCCTGGTAGGGATGTCCTGACACGGATCCCAGTATCGGGTCCGACGCTGCCCTTGTGCACTCACATTTGGAAACGCCGATACGGCTTTAAGCATGTAGGCGAAGGCGGAACGACGTCTGTGGTTTGGAGCTGTCTTAGGATGATAAAGCAAACTCAAGTTTTCAAATCCAGGTCAGTCGTTCCTATAATATCGGCGATAACTGAGGCAGATCTGCTGTAACAGACCGGAAGTTCAATTTGTTTATTGTACCTCCAATTTCCTCTGTAGATTTTTGCATTTTATTCAATTCATTTTTTATTTACTTCTGTTTGTTCTTTTCCAGTGAAAGTTTAGACATGCTGGTCGCCGCAGTCTTTGTTTTGGCAGGAGAACGTGCGAGAATATCTGAGCTCGTGGGGTTTGCAGGTTTTTTAATATCCGAACTTCCAGTTTATCAGGTGTGTGCGATTCAGACTGTCAGAGAATAGAAATCTGTGAACTGTCCAGGTTTTTCCCCGCTGCTAATTGGACCAACGCGTCTGCCAGTGTCTCTCATCAGCCTAACTGTGCAGAGGATTGACCGGGATTTTACTGTTCAGCAAGTCATAGTGGAAGCTCAACAGTCTGTCCTCCGTGTAGGAAAAAGCTGTGCTGAGGACTAAAGCAGCATTTGTGACGGATTGTGAAACCCTCCCTTCAGCAAGATTTCTGCCGGTAACAAGAGCTTATTTTTGTCATTTTATGTGGACTTGTGGAACCAAACAATCCTACAATTTAAGTTGCACTGAGCTGCACTTGCATCCAAGTTGCACCATGTAAAGCCAGCCTTAATGCAGAGATGGAAACATACAATGAGCCCGAAATAAAAATAGAGACATGTTTCCACAAGGCAGAACAACCAACAGGTCACATGGTATTTTCGACCGGCTGCAGATGGTCACGCAGTGGCAGCTGGTGTGGAAGAGTCCGAGCTCGGCCAGCAAGCCTGTACACGCTGTGGAGGCCGCAGCCCATCGACCGCTTTGTTTTTTTAGCTGAAGTCCTGATATAATGTTCTAAAGCTGCCAGACTGTGAGTGGCAGCAAGTGTAACGTGGCCTTTGTACAACTGTATACTGGGTTTTTATCTCCGACACAGAACTCTGTAGAAAAGGTCTGCTGAGCGACACCTACCGGAGATCTTAAAACGATAGTTTGGCATCGGAGGAGGTGGTAAGCAGGACACAGTCTTCTCTTCTAAATATCTATACATCGAGCTTCGCCCCTCAGTGGTCGGTTCGTCTCCTAAGTGCCACCGCTGATCCTTAAATAATCTGCTCTACACCGACTTAATTGAATAATTGAGTTATTCAAATTAAAATCAATTAAAACATCCAGTCGTGTGGACTGAGGCAGGTTTCTGTGCTCCAAAGGAATTTAAATAAATAAATACAAAGATTTCCCCGCTGAAATTTGAAGTTTGGACTTTACCTACTGAAGCCGTGATGGGTGAGGAAAAGGTTCAATAAGAGATAAGTGCAATCAGAGACGTGGTAATTCATTTGATCTTTGAGGCACTTCTTAAATAAAAAGTCTTTTCTCAGTTAGCATTTCCCCCTGCTGTTCGTGAAAACTCTAACAGATAACACAAAGTTACCGATGACTGTGTGTGTGCCACTTGCATCAATAAAAAAAGGCATCGTCAATTTTTGATTCACTACCTATTATAGTACACAATAACTTACTTCTTCCTTTGTAATTGTACATTCTTGTTTTGTGACGCATCTCCTCCTAACCCTCCCCCACCCCTCCAAACAAGAGTTTAAAAAACAGGAAATCAACAAAATAAAAGTGCACGTAAAATTTCTGAGCCGTCATCTTCATCCAGGTTTGTGAGACGGGTGGAAATGTGCTCACGATGGCAGGCACACAATGAAAACAGTTCCCTGTTCAATCTACAAAAACCAGCCGTGCTCTGACAGGACAATGGACGTGAGGGGGAGAATGAACCTGAAGGACCGAAAAAGAAAATGGGACGATAACGTAACAACAGGGAATGTTGTTGTAGTTCAGTGTCTTCGTTTTTCTTGTAGGTACCAAGGGGGAAGAGTTTGGTACCGCGACGAAACAATCTGAATATGACAGGAAGGAAAACTCCTCGACAACTCTTCCATTCTCCTGTTCGCTTTGCCTCATCGACAGGTCCAGAGAGCAAGTTCGTCCTCCCTGTTGTCCTTTACTCTTTCCCCCTCCTCGCCTGTAAGAGTTGGCTCGCGAGTGGTTTTTGGCTGAGACGGCAGCTTGGACAGACAGTAGGTGGGCGAAGGAGGAAGCTGGTCTCCCCTTCATACAGACTCTTCTGTGGATAGCAGCAGGGGGTTGATGTATTCAAATCCCTCAAACTCTGACTGGTCTATTCTCTTGATGACGTCCCTGAAGAGAAGGAGACAGAAGGAATTAGACGCCTTGTTTCATCACCCACCCAGAGCCCAAAGCCATTGTCTGCAAATGTGATTTAAAGTCATTTAGGTAGAGGACACTGTCCAAGTCAAACTAGTTAGAATAATCCTAATCCTAATCCAGCAGTTTTTGAGGAGACAATGACATCCTTATTATTCCTGTACGCATTTTTGTTTTCATGTTTCATCTAAGTTACCAGTGTCCGAAACGACATTTCACAAAGATGTACAGATCGATTCTACTGACGTGATCCGGCCTTCGCACGTATCAACACTGGTGGTAAATCGGATCTGGGCTGTACTCGGGTATTCATGTCCGGGACGTGTGAGGATGCCTGTTAGGTGTGGAGACATTTTTGGTGATGCACATCACCCGTCCACGCTGGGACAACAAGCTCCTTGTTCCATCTTCAACGAAAGCTGCTCAACAATTTAACAAACCTGCGCCCAATGTGTCAAATCCAGCGTCCTTGAGGCCCAACAATGCATTCTCTTCCTCAAAAAGCTTTTACAACTATCAATCAGGAGAATAATGTGAAAGTTGGCAGGAATTTGTATCACGTTGTTTGTGTATCAAGATACAGGTAAAAGATTATTGGACAGAGTCTACTGCGCCGGTAACCATGCGCCGTCACAACAGCTGCGGTGAGCCTTGGCATTGATTCTGCAACTCTCTGAAACTCTGCTGCAGGGATGAAAGGCCACTCATTGAAAAGATATTTCCTCATTTGGTGGTTTGACGGTGGTGATGGTGGTGGGGGAGAGGGCTGCCGAACACAATGGAGCAAAATCTCACAATAGTTTTCAACTGGGTTGAGATTCATTTCATTTTCATCCTCAAGCCTTTCAGTGATGGCCTATAGACGTCTTCTGAAGGAGCGCTACCACCAGGACAGAGCCGACCAAACTGATCTTACAGAAGCTAATTTGCAGTGAATATCCCAAATTACCCCCCCCCCCCCACTGAAGAGGTCAAACATTCAGGTTTTTCCCTTTAGTTCCTTTAGTCTCTACCCATTCAGCCACAACATTAGGTACACCTGTGCAGTTTGAAGGTCTTCCCTGATATTAAACCTGCTTCTTTTTGATTCTGCTTTGGGTAGTACACGTACATAAATGCCAGTGAACATTTAAATACCTCTTTACTTCTAGCTGGAAAATTCCTCTAGATGACGTCACTTGGAGGAACCTTCGGTTCAGATGATCTCATCTTGTTGCTCACGCTATGGAGTTTGAAATCATGATCAACCTGCTTTTCCCAGAGCTCCTCCACATGACATCATCTGAACTCCTAATGATGACAAACTTCTCTAGGAAGGTGCTTTTCAGCTAGAAGCAGAGAAATATTTTCATATTTGGAAGCCAGGAGGACGCCTAAAAGCAGCAGCCTGAATTTATATAGGTTATAATTTCTCAATTTCTAAGTTGAAACTGTCAGAAAGGCGATAATGCAACTGTGTGTTTATTACTGAGGTCAAAGGGCATTCCAAGAAGAGGTGGTTCTAATGTTTTGGCCACCGTAAACGAATGAGGTGAGCGTGTCCTTCTTATAATGCACTCGACTACATCTCCTCCCACTTTGACCTCAATAATAAACACGTTTCAAGAGAAATTCTAACTTGTAGAATCCGAATTCATTTCTGCATAGGTGTACTTAATGTTGTGGCCTGTCAGTGTCCATTGCTTCCTAACAGACTTACAGAGTAATCCCACATCCTACAGACACAGCAGTTACTGTGCCTACTCACTGTTTCCACACGCAGCTGGAAACCACCTGATGGGCTGATTTTTATTATTTTTTAAAATCTGTTTATCTCAGTATGAATCTGGCATCCTTCAGTACATGATGTCAAGAGAGACAGAACATGGTTTAGACAAATCACTGAAGGAACTCAAGCTGCTTTTTCTGTTTCCTGAGTGCTGCTTCCATTACCAAAGGCGTAATCACAGGTAAATGGAGCGGAACCCCTTAACTAGTGGGCTCACAGTGGCCGGGTAAAAATAAATATAGTCCCATAGCAACACTGCTGGATTCTGCTCCTGCAGCAACAGGCTGTTTACTCATCTGTGCGTGTGCGTCCTCACAGCGCGAACGTGGACGCGAAGCCCAAAGAGGAGGCCTCTCGCTGGGAGAAGCACACGGGCTCTCTGCCTGCAGACACGAAGCAGAGGGGCTTTGAAGTTAAAACAATGGGTGCGTTCACTGGACTTCCCCCTGCCGCACCAGGTGGGTGGGGGTCTCACTTTAGGGGCCACCGGCAATGTCAAACAGGTTGCAGATCCCACCCACATGGAGCACCCGGATAAGTGAATGAAATGCTACAGTCTCTTTCTTAGGCTTTGCCGGCTAGAATACTGATGAAGCAAATATTGTTCCTCTGTCTGATCTCATGTGAAGTACTCTCACTGTAGGAGTGGGTCAACCACCAATACGACACGTAGATTTAGAAAATGCAGGCTTTTTTTTGTCTATTTTGGACTTTCGGGGAGAACAGAGAGGGCCGAAAGAAAGACCACAAAGAGCGACGCACAAAGGAGAAGGGAGAAGGTTTGGGAGGTGACCAACACAAACAGTGTGTTGAACCAACGTAAATGTTGTTTCTTTTTTCCCCCTCACGGCTTGGGTGACTTGAAAGCATTAGCACATGCACAATGATGAGGAGAGAACGAAGAAAGGACGGAGGAGGAGGAGGAGGAGGGGGGAGAGACGGAGCAGGAGGAAGGCAGAGAAGCAGGAGAGAACGGACTGAATGGGGCATTTCATAAGTCGGTCCAGTTCTTGTGCGTCCAGTTCGGATTTCCAGAGGCTGTACACTGACAACACTGGAGGAAGAGGTAACCCCGGAAAATGACAGCGGATTATGGTCCAGCATGTGCCCGCCATCTGAATAATGTTTACACAATATGATTTCAAAATTTAAATCACAGTTTGAATCTTGCATAATGCTGCACCGGTATTATCGAATGGATGAAAACTAACGGCAAAGAGGCTGAATATTGTCAGACTGTGGGCTGTGATTCTCTGTCTCTGCTTTGCAATAGGCTGAATAAACGGATATCAGTCAATTATTTGGACACTGAGCAAAACATGAAATTGTTCTGGAGAGGTTTGCTCTATAATTTCTAAGTGGGTTTATGGACACTTCGGTACCTGCCCTTGTCTTACTCATAGTGAATCTAAAAACATTTGACTTTGTATCGATTCCAAACAGCTGAAACTTGGTGCTTAGGCCTTTTAGCATCTTACCCTGACGTCGTCCACGACATCAGATCGTGTGGACTCTTGGACTTGACTCCAACAATAATGTTTGTAAAGTTCAATTTCTTTTGGAGCAGCACGGCTGCATCCGTCCCTTTTACCTCCTCCTCCTCCTCAATTACAACAATGAGCCCAAGTCAGTGTTGACCTGTTAAATTATAGAAATCGATCGTAACTGGTCATAAACGGTTCAATCTGGTGACACTGGTGACTCCCCGTAGATCGGAAGAACACGCGTAACAATAGAAACCTACTCCTAGAAGAGGAGTTTTCAAGTATCGTGCATGTCAACATAAATAAATAATAATGTCTTTAGTTTTAGTCTAAAACCAAATCCAGACCAGATTCCACAATATTCTCTAAAACGTATGTTTTATGACAAATAAAAGAGGAAAAAATCTAAATGAATGAATTAAAACAGAGCAGTTGTATCTTCGGAATTATCAACAGGTTTTATTGTCATAGTCAACATCTTCACATCCGTGAACAGACTCACAAAGGCTAGAGAAGAGTATGATTCCTTTGGCCCTGGCTGAGGCTTCCATTTTCCAAGACGGGGGAGCTGGAACAGGAAAACTAAAGCCCCCCCCCCCAAACACCATGCTGGCAAGGACCCCCAGCAATTCTGGCTTTTAATGTCACAATGTAAATCTCGAGCACGGCGCTTTTACCCTTCCCTCTCTGCACAGCTCTCACTTCTCTTTCTTCTCGTGCCAAGCCCATCACGAGTGGGAGAGAGGGGAGACTGGAGAGGTTTCTGAATCACCCCGTCTTCGCAGGAGTGGGCGACGTCAGCCCCTCTCCTTGGTAACAGCGGGAAAAGAAAGGGATGGGGAGATAAAGTGCGAGACGCGGGAGGAGGCGTGCGTCTCCTTTTGATGTGCCGCGGCGTTTGATGCCAGGTTGATATCTCCACCACTGAACTGGCAGCGTGCTCTCCACCCCGTTCTCCCACTCATCTCGCTCCTTTCCCCCATTGTACCAACCCCACGTCTTCCACAATTGCCTCCCCAAAAGTCTGCCAGGGACTCCCATCATCAAACACTGTCACAAATGAGCCGGGATGAGCTTCAAAGCCGTCTCTCTGCAGCCCCCTAATGAGCTGCGAGGCTCACCCACTCCGGGGCTGGCGTGAACATCCACATCGAGCGAACAGCACCTTCAAACCGGGGGAGAGTCATCGGAGCTACCCGGAGACATCTGTCATGGGTGCAGAGCATGATGGGCATTTAATAAGGCTCCAATTAACATCGAGAGCTTCTGTCGCTCCGTGCTCAGTTATTGCTGTACATGTTCAGAACCTGCATGAACACGGAAAAGCCACGGCGACGGTGTCAGTCTCCAGAAGCAGTCAACAAGCTGGATGAACCAGCATTCATGTCCACAGAGAGACACTTGAATGTCACATTTCATTGTGGAGAGACAATCGTCAGTGTCATAAAAATGCTCAAGTCCAGAGTGAACGAGGCATCTATTTACCTCTTATAGCAAAAAGACCAAACCTGACAGGTGGCCTGGAGCTTGTCAGATGGCTTTAAAAAAAAAAAAAGTTTAGCAACTTTGCACATTTCTGCTCAAACTACGCGCAATCGAAGCCGAGTCCGTTTTCGCTCTTTTTCTGTCCATTTCCTTGTGTAAGACCAGCGAGAAACCTGCGTGCGCTCAGAGCGTCAAGCCTACACAGACAGTCAAAGGCCGTTTTTGGAGAGATGAGGGAGGTGGTGGTTTTCATATTTTCCCTTTAGGACACGCCAAACTGGACGTCTGCGGCGGGACAGTGTTGAGCTGTTGTATAGAATGTGTCCCGCACAGTTGGACCCCCGATTTTCAGTTAACTGGACATATTCAAATTTTAACTTGTACTAAATCGGTAACTACTCAGACATACTCTCCATTGGAAGTAGGAACAAAGTAGCAGTAGCGGTGTGGATACGATGAGCTAACTGCTTTGTTTACACGCGCCGTCCGAGGTTCTCCACCTTCTTTTCCTCTCAGGTGAGCGCAGAACCTGAAGCTCTACACGCTCGTCGAGTCTCTCCTTGTTAGCGGGTTCTAGCGGCGCTTGTTGGCCCAGACGAAGCCGTCGCCGGCCCTAGTTGTTTGACGTTGGCTTGGCCTGCCACATCGACAACACGTCACATGACCTACTGTGAAGGAGCCAGGAATACGATTGCACAACATGTTAAAGAGCTGACATTGTCTTCTCTGAAGAAAGACAACCGTGTCCACCTTTCAGTCCCGTTACTCCCTCTTCTACATGTTAGTGTGGCAAACACGAGCTGCTTTGCATCATACAGAGGATGACGTCATGCAGATAGTATCTTAACCCTTCGATCAGTGAAACATCCTCCGCTCCCTCTGACAGGACATTATAGAGGACGATTAGCTACGGCACCATTGACGATTTCTAATCCTAAATGCTAATAAGGACCCAGATTCTTTTCAGCGTGATGGAGTGGTGGGGGTGGTGGTGGTGGGGGTGGGGGGGTTCACAGCATACTGACTTTTCAGTTAAGCTTCTGCTTTTGAGGAGGGAGGTTGAGAAATGGCTAAAATCAGCCCAATAAAAGCTCTGCAGGAAAAAATATAAACTTTGGAGCCTTTAAAATCAATCCAGCATGGATTTAACTAAAAATGTTTTCTAACACAAGCCGGGTAACATCTACTGGCAGGGCACGTCAAAGCCTTATGGAATCCATTTTGTGATGGCACAGAGGAAAACAGGCTGCGCTTGTGTTTTCATGCTGTGGCTGCAGACAGTCTGCAGCAGCGGAGCCTGCACCCTGTCTGTTGTTGTGCCAGATCTGTTCAGCCTTTTCTCTCTGCACTTAAATCTTAAACAGGGACCCCTGTGAGATCCCAAAGGCTACATGTTTGTAATAATCAAAACAATGTCCCCGATGGATAAAGACGTCAATGTTGGAAACTCACTGGGGGGGCGGGTTCCTTTATTGAACGCAGAAGTGTTCTGTTGGGATGGCACAGCACCCGCTGGTTGAAACTCTGCTCCATCACACAGCAACAGTATCTGCTGCTGTGAGTCGTAACTGTCCATCGCCATGTCTGGACACAGGGAACCACAGAGTCAGTGGTTCCACTACCGGTCTTCCTGGTTACAAGTGTCCCTGCTCCCCCAGTTTGTCCCTAGCGTCTGCTGCGTAGTTGTAAGTCGCTTTAGACCAAAGCGTCTGCTTTGACATGACAGGTGTCCCTATGACTTTTATTTGAAAAGGGTGGTGGGTTGTTCAGAGCACGTATGCATGATGCCATACGCATCAACTTGTGCCCCGGTCCGATATTTGGTTCAGTAGCCACGCTGTTTCCAAGTGGCCCGGTTGGTTCCTTTCACGCGGCTCTGTTTGCTGCGGGATGTTTCTGCTTCACAGCGCTCGGCTCATTCCCGCTTTTAACTCTGGGTGTGTTCCGTTAACTTAACAGAAAATCCAAACTCCAAACGTGGCTCACTGAAGGAGGGCTGAAGAGCAGGTCCACGGGTTTTAAGATCAAGTCCTTTGTCTCCGTCGTCTCTCACACACTCAGTGTGTCGCAGTGTTAACAATCCTGCTAAACCAACAGGATAACCCCGTCTTCCATCATCGCTCTCGCCTGCTTCCGAATGCGACAGCTCGTAATTATTTTAACAGGTCATAAATGGGCCTGTGGCATGAGTAACATCTAATGAAAATCAGTGCTAGCGTTGGAGAGCTGGGCTCCGTTAATCTGTGATGTGACAAGCAGCAGCTGATGCTATCTTTCCAAAACGTTAAATGCCACGGAAAGACAAGATGTCAGACACGATGTTTGTTGCTGTGGAAAAATATTAGTCGAATGGATATTCATATTGAAGTGTGTTTTCTCTTGTGAGGAATTATTCACATAAGGTCGACTTTAACCTTATGTGAATAATTGGTGTGTGTACTCACTCATCATCTGGCGTTAGCTGCACTGGTTCATTAGTAAACTGTGTGTCGAAGTTTTCGAGGCCGTAGTCATCGGAGATTTGAGGTTTGAAGGGTGGCGTGACCTCTTTCTTCTCCAGCTGAGGAAAAACAAACACATTAAAATGTATTATGTACAGCAAAAGTTTTCATTTCATAACTGACAGTAGGGGAAAAATGGTTTGCAAGCACATCACGAGCTGTAGTCCGGGTCGAGGGAACTGGTTTCCTGTCTGCACAAAAGTTTAGGCTGTGTTGGAGTGTTACACACCTGATTCTGTTTCAGCTCACATTTGAAAGCTCTAAAAATCTGATTCATCCATATGTCCAGAATATGTTTTATCGCTATTTTTCTGAAGATTGATTCATGTACTTTGACGTGTTGTTGGAAATACGTAACTGTAGAACTTTGACTTCAGATCAGAATTTATGTAGTTTCAATTAAACTGTTACTGTTTGTGGTTCTTTAGGAAGAAAGAACGCGTGTCATTAAACTCGTGTTTGTACCTTTTAATACTTTAAAAACAGTTTTTGACTAAAACACCCATTTTAAGCTACTGGGGCAGATCTACCGCAACAAGTAGAAACGTTTGAACCACTGGCGTGTTTACATTCAGGCAGCAAATTTATATTTTCACAGTCAAATTTAGGTTCAGAACTGACTGAACTGTATTTTATTGGCTCTCGTTATTTAAAAGCAACTAAAATTAATTAATAATGGCTCAATATGATGGACTACAGTGAGTTTTAACGAGGACATGGACTGCACCAGGTGGACATTATTCTTCGGTCTGTCTCCACTGTTGTACACAAACACAGCAGTTCTTGAGCACGGGATAGACCACGGATCAGTCTGCATATGTCTGTCTGAACCAGACCCGAACTTCAAAGTGTGTCGGCCCGACCTGACAAACGTGGTATTTAATCTGACCCAAGCCTGACACACTGGGTTTGTTCAGCGTTTGTTACCTCCTTTGCCTCCTTTGTGCCGAACTCTGAGTAAAACCTTCAACACGTTACAGTTAGTCCATCTCTCGGCTACCGGAAGCTTATAGGGCGATTCAGCCTGAACCTCAGCCCTCAGGTAAGGCCGGTTCCGGTCAGGTTTGCTTCGTGAATCCACCCTGTGTAGGCTGCTTTCCGTCGGTACCATCTTGAATTTGACCCATGGGGTTGGGACAGTAATGAATTACACATAAGAATTGGACTGTGCTCAAAAAATGGCCCGAACACTAACGTCTTCCACTATACGCCAACAAATCTCTGTGGTTGAAATAATCTTCGACACTATGTCTTATGAACACAGGGAAAGGAACCTTGGACATTGGATAAGACTGAACAGCCACTGAGCCCATAACAAACAGCGTGACACACAGTACACGAGGCACGTTTAAGCACTGCGGCTCTTTTCCATATGCTGAGATGTGCCACAGCGAAAGCCTCCCATCTTACCGCCTCATCGCTCAGTAGCAATGAGGACCAGGCTGAAAAAGAGAGAGAAAAACAACAGAATGGAGAAGGTTGAGCCAGCAGAGTAATTGTGCCCATGTGACTCAGCCAGGAGAGTTTTTGTCTGGTTTGTTTCCATGGTTTCACATCAGTCCCTCGTCCTGCTAAAATGTGCACTGAGGACGTTTCCTGAGAACACAATAAACAGTGTTTTCCATGTTGTTTTTAGTTGTTTCCTTAATCTAAGAAGATACTCGGGTTTTTGATCAGAACTCGGCTGCATTTTGGTGTAAATTTGATTCGAAACAGATATAATTGCCACTTTTGCCCATCGGTCCACAACAGATAACCATAGTGACGCAGTAAAAATATGCTTTTAGGAATCTTTCATTTACAAAAGTATTTAGATCCTTAAATCGTCTGCTGTGTGGAAGCTCCTTCAGATGCAATTACCGCTTTAATTTGCCTTGGATAAATCTTTGCAAGCTTCTCACAAATGGATTTAGGCAGGGGATGTCAGTCCTTCCGGAATGTTCTCTAGAGCCATTTGATCGGACAGGAAGCATCTGTGAGCTGCCATGTTTCTCCACAGATAGAAGTCTGGACTTTGGCTGGATCACCCAAGGACAGTCAGACCCACGCGAGCGTCGTCTCAGCTGTAAACTGTGGCTGACTGTTGAGCTCAAAGGCGAATCCTCGCCCCCGTTTTCGTCAGTTACCTCTCTGCTGAGTTCAGAGGAGTTTTCCTGTCACTCAGACGCTCCCCAAATAGCACGAGGCTCCCACCACTACGCTTCATCAAAAGAACGGTAAGTCGGGTGATGAGCAGCACCGGGCCGACAACCGGGAGTTTAACCCAGAGTGTTCAATTTGTGTCATCGGGCCATAAATTATTAAAAATAATTCCACCATAAAGGCAGCAGATCAGAAAACGCTCGCGCTCGTCAATCTGAGGCGCTGACAACGAGCTGCCGCTGTTGTTGTTTAGGTATGAATACGGCCGGGAATCTCTCACACCACTCACAATTTGCTTCATTAGTGTTTTTGGTTCAAAGCTCTTCAAGCACTTCAAACAAACAACAGCAAACCGCTCATTTCTCGTTCTGTCTCTTCCCATCCCTCCCCTCCCCATTTGCCAAATTATTTTTTTAGCTTTTCAGTGTCTACCTACACTCCGTCAGCTTCACCCCCTCACATCCTGTCTCCATCTTTCTCCCATTTGCCTCCGTCTTACTCATTGTCAGTGCTTTTATCTTCTCGCGTCCCTCTCCTCTCTCCTACTCCCCCCCCAGTCTCTGTGATGTGTTGTTGGGCAGGCTGGAGCTCTGTGTGGTGGTAATGAAGTGCAGCGAAGGCCAGGAACAGGCCGGTCACCTTCACACACACACACACACACACACACACACACACACACACACACACACAGGGGAGGTGTCCCTGAGACCAGAGGGGCGCATGAAAGACATAAGTGAGCCCCATGGTGATGAAGGCAATACACACACTCTAAGGTCTCAGCACCTGTCACAATGTGTGTGTGTGTGTGTATGTAGTCATTCCAGTGGCGCTGACAGGACCGGACTGGACGCTGTGACAATCACCTTGAACAGATGTAAAGCCATGTGTCTCACACTAACGTGCGCACTGAGTGGTGCTCGTCTGTCCATCAACCTCCACGCGGTGCGGAAGTACGTCCCCAGAAGCTCCAGGAGACTCTCATCATCAGAAGTGCCTTTGTAACTGAAACACGTGTCGGAGTGTCCTGCTGCTTCTTCTACCGATCTGGCTTCACTGGACAAAGAGACGGAAAAGCCGGTGCCGCGCGAACAAGCCTCGCTGTTTGTGTTTTTCTGTTATCTGCAGTCACTGCTGAGGTCTGGGACACTGAGCTGTGACGACACAGTCAGACAGTGCGAGACGGGTTTTCACAAGCCAACAGTTCAGCCACAAGATACCGTGAACACACACACGTCCAGAACAACACACTGACAGCAAACCGCCACGTGATGGTCAGGACGAGGGCGGGACGGTTTGACGGCTGTCTCAGACTCACTCACTCACAGACTAGATTAACTCAACAGTTCTTCACATGAGGTGTCAACGGACGCTGAGAAAAGTCGGATTTAGACTAAACTGTCTATTGCAAACCTGAATCCATTATCGCAGTACGTTTGTTTCATGTATTAGTTTTTATTAGTTTTTAAAGTTAACGTATGTGCACCATTCATTTATTGCATGTCATTTATCTATTACTTTCCGTCTTCTGTCAGTTTTTTCATCTTTATATTCATCGTTGGTTTTGATCTGTTTTATCTGTACACACACACACACACATATAAAATGTACATATTTTGTTTGATTGTGTTCGTAACAAATTTCATTGATTATAAATCTTATTTTTGGCTTTAGTCTTTTATCCACTGTCTTATAGTCTCATACTTTTATGTCTTACAGCCTTCATTGGCTGTGGCTCCATGTTGACTTCTGTATTTTATAAAATGTTTCGACAGCCCGAGGAAAAAAAGACCACGAGTGACCTGTGCTGCACAGGATACGTTCATTAGAGTTTCCAGCCCCGGAATTCGCCAACTAATGTCTCTTCAGCTCACGGCCCACAGCCGAGACCAGTGAGAGGAAGACGAGAAACGACATGCAAGGAATGGACATGTGGAAATGTGTGGTTTGGTCTGACGCGTCCAAAGTTGCAAGTTTCTGTCCCAACCTCGAAGACGGGGGACAGATGCACAGTTCCCACTGTGAAGCGTGGACGAAGAGGCGTGATGCTGTGGGGGTGCTTCGCCGGTGACGCTGTCATGATTTATTTAAAACTGCAGGCACCCCAGCCCATCGGCGTGAAACACACTTAGATGCAATATAAGGGCAGTGGACCAAGCCGGAGAGTGGAGGCGGGCTGCACTGGGTGATCTGGCCTCCACAATCAGCCAACCAACACCCGACTGAGTTTGGTACGAGCACGACCACAGAACTAACGAGTGCGGCCGGTTACCCGCGCACCTTCTGTTGTTTGCCTAAAAAGTTGTTGAAACTGCTCAAATTTGTCGGTGGGTTGCACAAAACAGGCCGAAGGACCATCACATCATGGTGCACGATGAGGAAAACCCAACATCTCCAAACTTTAATCTGAAACCAGAGCGAAAGAGCGGATCTGCTTCGAACGACATCTTGTCTCCTTACTGTTCGCAGCGTTAATGTGTGCAGTATTAATCTGGAAGTGAACAAAGAACAACTGAACGAGACGCTTCATCCCAACCTCTGACTGGTGCTGTACATCAGTCTGACAGCTCCCTGGCAGTTCAGAACTGTGCAGTTGGAGAGGAGGATAAAAGAGGGTGGCAGGTAAATGATATTCAAATGTCACCTCTTCTGAGAGAAAACTCCGCACTCCCTCAGGAGCCGTCTGATGAATATTAATATGTGGTAACAACAGTAGTGGCGTGCCAGGCCTGTCAGGTCTGCAGACGAGCCTCTAGTTTGGGGGCACAGAGCGTCGCTTCTCCACCTCTCACAGCTATGTCAACTTGTTTTCCCTCGGCGCTACACGGGAGCTTTGTCGCTGGGCTCAGGATTTCTCTGCGCTTTGATTTCTTTCCCCGCTTTGCCTTTGGTGTCTACTTCACAGGCTCCGTGGCAGCACTCATTAACACGCTGACAGTTGTTTTTCTCCTGGTTTTTAAGCCGCCGTACTACCTGCCACCCCACCTAATTGTCCCAGGAGGGACACGGCGACAATGAGGACAGAAAAACGGCCTTAACTCTTCTCAAATTAGTGTTGGCACTAAAGTCTGAGCAGGAAGCGTATTAACGACGCTAACGTGGAGTAACTGCACGCTGGAAACGAGCGCCGCTGCAATATGCTGCATTTTAATTGGAACTTGCCAAATTAGGGCCCAAGTTTTGGAACATTTTTAATCAAAATACAGAAAATACATAAACATCGTAGCTGTAAAATGATATTTTTATTACCGCTATTTGTCAGGGAAATAATAACTGTGGGATAGAGTCACCTCTAATTGGCCAGTATTAGCTGATGAAACACCAACATTTAATACTTATTTTGCATTTAATGTTGCAGTTAGTTGAATCATAAGCGTATTTTGTATGATTTTCAAGCCATAATTCAAAAACTTTTTTTCCAACAATGTGCACAGAATTTCTTAAAATATGTGAGAGCTTAAATCTGGAGCCTCGTGCACGAACATTTTCAAATGTCCCAACTTCTCTGGGGACGGATTGTGTAAGAGCGTTTCACCACACGCACCAACACGAATCCTCTGTTTACACGATGACGTAGGTGACGCGCCGAAAACTGCTTCGTTAGTCTGCGGACAATGTTTCATTCACAAAAACGTCAGTAAAGGGCAGTAAAACACAAGAGAGTCCCCGATTCTCATGCATATTCCGGCTTTACGAGTCCTTGATCAAACAAAGTGTTTTTCCCTCTGTGCGTGACTCATACTACAGCCCTGGACCCCTGGTGAATTTCGTTAGTGAGAGGAACTGAAGTCGAAACTGAATGCATTTACTTGGATGAGTCACACATTCCGTTTAAAAACCAATTTCACTGCAAAAAGGGCAACGACTGATGCAATCGCAGTCTTAGATTTTACTGTCCGTGACCACTTCAGTGCATCACAATGTTGGACGCATTGCTGGTTATTGTCCCCACTTACGTCCCTCAGCCTCACTTGTGACTGCTGACTACATTCAGGCCTTTTGCAGCATGTGAACTGCCAGTGTAAAGATGCTTAATATTGCACGACGTTTCAAACAATGCTGTGCGTCAGAACTACGCCAGCGATCAGGCAACTGCAACCTCGACGCATGCAGCCAGCGCTCATGTTTTGGTGAGTGCGAGTACGTTTGTTTGTGATTAGAAATTCCCTTTTCTTTTTTTTGTTCCACAAGTGGGGAAGCACTTCCCTGCGCACAGCAGGGAGTCTGCCCACAACATCTGTAACTGTACCATTTATTTTTGAACACACAGCGAACACAAAAGGCTCCACCCAACTCATGTCACTGTTCACATGCTAAATGCCGCGGCGTGTTCTCCGGGCTGTAGAGGCTCCTGATACGTACAGGAGATACAAGTTTGACAAAGGCAAATCAGAACGTGGCGTGACAGCTGTGCCCGTCCTCGGAGCCGATTGGTTAAGAAATGTGTTTCTCCTGTTTTTGCTGTTGCTATGTTAGTTCTGAGTGACACCCTGACACCACAAATGAACGAGCTCGATCGTCAAAGGATCGGTTCAGCTCAAACCCGGCTCAGCCAATATCAAGATAAAAGAAAATAAAAAAAGTAACTTTATACAAATAAAGTTACTTTTTTATCGGCCTCATATTTTAACGTAAAAACATTAGTGTCTAAACTAACGTGAAATGACGTCACGTCTTTTGACAGAATCATATTCTGCCCCTCCAGCTGAGATACTGAGACGTCATTCTGGTGTCTTGCGTTGACCTTTCACCTTCCTTAGTGACTTTTCATTCAGTGTGTCACCTGTCTCTATACAGGTGACACACGATTTGTTGCTTTTCTGTTTTTCTGCTCCTTTTTGGGTGTATTTTAAAAGATGAGAGCACATTTTTTATTGGAAATCTTGTGTACACTGAAATGGACACAAACAAGCAAAAAAAAGGTTTCAATGCTCCTACCTGGTCCCAGTCTATACTGCGGAAAAATGTGTGCGACTTGATGTCTGTGAAGCCCGTCTGGACCTGGCAACCCAGCCGCTCCTTGGGATCCTGTTGGGAACAAACAGCTGGTGAGGAATGCTGCTCGGACCGTTTAGAACTGTAGTTCTCCACACACAGTAGCTCCACTTCAAGGACACTCCAGCATGTGACCAGAGGAGCCGGGGATCGAACCAGCAACTTCAGGATTGGTGGACAATTAGTAGGAGGTGGACACACGTCCAACTGTTTAGCGTGAACCTGGAGCTTTTCGTGACAACGGCTGGACCAACTTACACCTGCCTGCATAAAGACACACGCCCTTATGCACATGAGCTTTATTAAAATACCAAGACACAAACAAACCTGGAAATGAGGAGGCAGAAATGCATCAGCACACACACTCTGCAGGTGTGTGTTCTTACACGTTACACTGCAAATAAATGAGACTTAAAACTCGCCTGACTTGACCAACCAAACTAAAACCGAACTTCACCGGACTTAGCAGCTCAACACACTGAAAATAAAAAATAATCTTTGTCTAAACTAAATCAACTGCCTCCTCTTATCGTGAGAGTAAGAAAGATCTTCACAAATTATGCTTAAATCTAACGATTTTAATCAATTGGAGTCAGACTCTGTGAGGTTCTGACACCGGTCGGTCACAGCCGACGGGGGATTTTGGTGCGTTTTGCCCTACAGCAGCATGTCTGTGTGATGCCCTTCACTCCCCATCAATGACACTTTCTCCAGTTCACTACTGGTCCTTCACTGGCCCACTTTTGTTAGGGACTGACCACGGCCTCCAGGAACGCCCCACAAAAGCTGCTGCTTACATCATTCATCAAGAACCGACTGATCACTTGCTGCATGTTCACGTCACCTGTCAGTGGTTTTAATGTTGTGGCTGATTACTTCAGATTCCTATATTAGTCTTTTACAACATTTTAGACAAATACTGATTCCTCGTGCTCTCCAGCTCTACGTGGAGATGCTGTGCATCATAGGCTGAATGGGTGAAACGTGGAACAACGGTTACACACGTTCGTTTGGCTTTCATGTGCTTCCACCATCTTTCTGTGACAACAGAAGTCGCATGTAACACCGATCAAACGCGCACGCCGAGGCAGTGTGAGCCAAAGAAAGAGACCTTCGCTGGCCGTCCATAACACGGCCCCGGTTCTTGGCCATGATCCCGCACATGGCGATTTGATGGCGCAGCGCTGCAGACGGCACACACAGAGCGAGGGAGGCTGGATGGGAGTGGACTGCTCTCACCTTGTTTAGAAAGCCCTTGAGCACGCTGGCAGCTTTCACCGACAGAGACCTTGGGATGCGAATGGGCTTCTCAAGAATAACTGTTGGCAAAAAGAGAAGGTGGACAGCGAGAGAGAGAGAGAGAGAGAGAGATGGGTTAGAGAAAGAAAAGCAGAATCGTGAGCAGGGAGGAGGATGATTCACAGTACAACCTGCCTGTGGGTGACCGTGTCTGCTGCGTGGGAGTCAAAGGAAGGGAGGAGATACAGAGGAGGGTATTCTGTTCTTTCTCTCACTTTTCATGGTCTTCACGCAGCCTTGGGACGCACACAGCTCAACAATCTCATACTAATGAGAACAAAAACACTCTGAAAATAGTTTTTTCCCTCAAAACCTAAATCCAAGGATGTAGCGCTACTTCATAGATTAGTGCTTCACATTGAAGTGGCTGGAGTTTTTTTTTCTCTCTCAAATCACAGCTCAAGGTAATATGACCAGTGTTTTCACACACACACACACACACACACACACTCACACACTCCTTTAAAAATGTAGCATTTTAAAACATGTGGCTTCAGAGGAGATTCATTTGTATAAACTCGACTCATATGTAACTAATAGTTGTAGGAAAAGTCATGCAATTTGTGCTAAATTAATTATTTTTTCGGAGAGACAACAGAATTAACTGGAAACACAAACCTCATGGTTTCTTTAAAAAAATCATCAACAATGCAGATGTTTAAGGTGAACTACTACTTAAGGTGCCTGCTTCATTCCAGTTAGTGCACATCGTCTTTGATTAAAGCTGCTGTACAAACAGCATGGGTGAGGCCAGGACGATCTCCGAGGATTTCTTTTAATGAATAAGTTACTTCATATGTTTCGAGTTCTCACACCGCGCTCATGTGCTGTTGAGCCAAAGGGAATTTTCCACTGTGATGGACAATAACGTCCCGCTCTAAATGATATTACATGTGGTGTCTGTGGCTCAGGGGTTGGAGCGGGTTGTTTGCTAATCACAGGATCAGCGGCTCGATCCCTGGCCCCCAACTAACATGTCGTGTCCTCGGGCAAGACACTGAACATCAGTTTACGACACGCCAGCTACACTGGGACAATGGTACATTAAACCAACTTTAAAACTAGTGTTTGCTAAATCATTGCTAAGCATATAACAGTCGTTCATCGCTCAGTCCGTGAAGGAACAAGCGATTCTAATGTGGCTGATGATCGGTCAATGATGATCGCTTTAGGCCTCTATCCGACTACAGCTCTGAGAAAGGCATGTGGGCCACTGATTCCCAAAGCAGGGTCTGGCACAGGGTCTAGCTAGGTGGCATATGGCTGGGTGGCTCCTATAGTGAAAGGGTTGGTTTCCGTTGGCAGGAGTTCATCCAGGAACCTGCTGCTCTACCGGTAAGACCGCCAGAAGGATGGTACTGGTGGCAGATGCTAGCCGTGGTGCCACGCTATGCTCCTGACAGTCACAGCAGAGACATAATGCGTCACACGAAGCTACTATAGTACGGAGGAATTTCTGTTATGGAGGACAGCGTGGGTGGTTGTGAGAGGGAGGGAGGACGACGTATGGAGGCGTGCTATGTAAGGGGTGACATATGGCCCGAGGAAGCACAAACGCAAACAGGACGACCGATACTATGGAGGTTCATCTTCACTTAAAGAGCGATCGCCCCAACTCATTTCTCTTTGGCCAAAACCACTGAAAAAGTTGTAATTTTTCTAAATATGCTACGTAGGTTTAAAGACGTTACGATACTGGTAACATTCATGATGAGCAAGCGGTTTGACATTTAATTGCTGGGCTGGAAACATGTTGCACATTTGTCTAATTCAATTCTTTCAGGACATAAACAGCAGTTCAGATGTCGACAATGTGGTTTTGAATATCCAAAATGTTAATCGTAGGTGTCCACAATGCATTCGTTGATATCTGTTGATGGACATTTTAACATAAATGTCAGACTACAATGACTATTCACAAATATACTTCAGATATCCAAATCATGTTTGTATTAGTCAGAAGCAGCACGGACAAGGAGGCAGGTCAGAAGTGAAAGAGGAATGAATGTTTCCTGTTCACCTGTCCAAAACTTCAGGACAAGAGTGCGCTGCCTCCAGAACATCTGTGGCAGTTTGAGACCCTTCCCACCTAATCGGATGGAGCTGGAGAGGATCTTTATGGACGACTGGGATAAACGGAAGAATTCCAGGCGTGAGAAGCTTGTCGGAAAAAAAGCTTTAAACGCTGCCAGAGAAGCTTGTGCAACGCTGCGTTCAATAACGCATTTGTGAAAAAAGAAAATCTTCACTTTACGGGTCGTTGTGTGCAGACATGAACGTACAATACAGAGAAATGTGAAAGTGAAGCGGCTGTTCCGCGGTTTAGTGGCTCTTTAAGCGTAAGGGTAAACTGAGGTGTGAGGCTTTCACACCACTGCAGGCTACTGCGTCACTACGTGGGAAAATAACAGAAATGTCAGACTACAACAAACCAGGCACGGATTGAGACGCTACATCAAAGAAAAACAAATTAACGTTGGAGAGAAATAAAATTTGCCCTTTTGTGAGGTTCCCAGCTTTTAATGAAGCGTACCACGGCCAACTAGGCTGGGATTTACACGCCGGCAGAAATCCTTTAAAACCCAGAGCTGTCTGTTTTTTTCCCACTCCCAGAATATCAGTTATGCATCACAAAGGGTTAAATTAGCATGTTTCTGTTTAAGTGGAGCCGCTGCCATAGGCTTCTAATATTCATATTGGATTACCCTCAATCCCTAAACCATAGAGAATGAAGTTAGTAGCTGAGCTCATTCCTGTTGAGGAAACTGGGACAGATACAGATCACTATGGGGGAGATGAACAAACTACTGTCACACTGATGTATCTCACTAAAAAAACACTTTTCAAAGTGAACATTTCCTTTTGTAAAATATGTGTTTCGTTAGTAACTGTCCTGAGCACTGCAGTCGCCTCTAACTACAATGTTCCTGAACCCACAGCGCTTGTGTTCTCCACTTTCTAAACAATGACTTAGAGTTTCAGAGATTCAGATTATTGCAGGCCGGATTATTGTCAAATTGTTTTTTGACTTTTGTTCCTGGCTGGATGCTTTATGTCTACTGGCCATTTGTCAGAGCACCCAGGGGTCAAAGTTCAACTGAACTCAATGTAAACCTCTAGTATCTGTGCGTTTGTGAGGTTTCCAAGCGATGTGCTATGCTGCTTGGAAAAGAGGGTGATGGCGTGGTCGAGTGGCCACTGTGTCGAGACTTTTTAAAAATGTATAATGGCTGTTTGAAATATTTGCTTTTCCTTTAAAAGTGGAAAATAAAAAATCAATCTGAAACTAAAAACAAATGTTCACTACAACGTCTACAAGCCAAAGCCTTGTCCTGTGTCTCACCTTGAAAAAGGTACTCCTCTGTGTTCATGTCAGGATTGTCGGTGATGATGTCGAACGGGGACCTCCCAGCCATCATCTCGAACATCAGCACGCCCAGAGCCCACCAGTCCACACTGAAGCCTGGGAGGGGCCGCAACAATAAGACATGTGTTGTACGTGTGGCCCAGGAACATTTGGTCTGACTGCGTGACTTTACTTGTTGTTTTGGTGCATTGCTTATGTGTTATATGTTGCACGATTATGGTCCATGATTCTTTGCTTTTCTTCACAACTTCAAGATTTACCATCAACAGCGCAGAATTTATCCCGGTGTAACTCATGAACTCACCGTAGTCTTCTCCTCTGAGGATCTCTGGTGCAATGTAGTTGGGCGTCCCACAGAAGGTGCTCGTGGTATCACCCGGTCTGATCCCCTCCTGAGTGCAAGATAAAGAAAAGGGAAGAAGTAAACCCAGCAGCAGCTGCACAGATAAAAGAGACAATGTGGAAGATGTGATATGAAGAGTGGCAGGAAAAAAGACAGAGGCCCTGTTCGTAGCTTCAGTCAACACTGATCCTCTGCATTATTGATAAGGTTACACCGGCTGTGCACACGATCTACCGAAATGAAGAAGAATCAATGCTCCTCTTACTTTGCACATGCCGTAGTCTGTGAGTTTGATGTGTCCCTCGTGGTCCAAGAGAACGTTGTCCAGCTTCAGGTCGCGGTAGATGATGCCCTTTTCGTGCAGGAAGTTGAGAGCGATACAGATCTCAGCAGCATAAAATCTGTGAGGGAGGAGAGACACAAGTGTGATTTTCCACGTACACACAAGGAAACGTCACAACAACCTATAGACGGACGGTGTTTGCGTGGTTGTAAACCACTGTGTCGACTTTCACCACAGTCACACTGGGCCCTTGTGGAAAAGCTCTGAGAATGCAAAAACCCTGCATTCCTGTCCAGCCCTTCTCGCTGTGATTTCATGGACTTGCTTTGCATCGTGGTGAGTCAGTAGCATGCTCCCTCTCCGTGTGTAGGTAGCGTGCATTCTGTCAAAGTGAGAGATGTTTGACAGTGGAATCACAGATCCCACGTTGCTCCCCCACGTTTTCGCTGTGACAGTCTTCTTTGTACGCCGTTGTTTTGCTAGCTGGCATGAGACTGATAAAAGCTGCGTCCTATCAGCGGCACCATCCTTCGCCCACTGGCCCGCCTCCCCCACAGCACGGGGGAATGCGGCAGGCAGGACTCGGTGTAAAAGAGCTACTCATGAATATGTACATTCATCATGAGTGATTAACATGCTGCTTTGCATATGTACAGCCAGTGTCTTCAGAATGCAGATTACAGGGGCCGATAGGGGCCTTACAGTGCCTCTCTAAATTACTCAGCCTTTGATCCGGCATTTATCTGAGCCGCAGCTGGAGTGCCAGGCACAATGAATTATGGGCGCTTTTTATATTTCTCAAAGGTGGAAAAGAAAGTGTTAAGTTGGGTTTTGGCAAAATTACCACGTCCGTGAAGAGCTGCAAAAGCATCCCATTAAGGATGCATTTGTAAGGAGTGTTTGGAGCAAGTATGCCGAGCGCTAGCAAGGTGCACATGAAAGCAGCATCAGCACACACACACACACACACACACACACACACTCGTTGTCCCACACGACAAACACAAGATCTGTCCACGGATGTGTTAGGTTTTTCTCCAAAACTGAAAGAAAAACTCCTGGAAAGACTGTACCTCACATTATACCTTAACAGGCCCATCTGGAAAAGTTTGAATCAGTTTACCCCAAAACACATTCATACAGAAAGTGTGTTTTCTGTGCAGCCAACCCCACTGAAGCCCACCTCTAATTCAGCCCCCGATCGTGCACTTTCACAAACAACATGAGACAAACGTGCAGTGGCTCTAAAAATGCTACATGCACATGTAGCACCTCCGCTATGAGTAAAGACCCTCATAAAAGTTCCGTTTCCCATCCGGAGGTGGAAGACAGCGGTGTGTGTGTGACATTCAGAATTTAGACTTTTTAATTTGGCACCGTGTGGATGTTTACCTTGCATGTTCTTCAGGGAGTTTCCTTTGCCGTTGCATATGAAACATCAAGTCCCCGCCGTTTACATATTCAATCACCAGAAACAACCTGGGAACAAGAGTGCGATGACACACAAAAGACACAATACACACACACAAAAGCATTTAGGTGACACATGCCTGTAGTTTTATTGAGATGAAAATGGCCAGTATTTGTGCTGCATTCACGTTTGCACAGTTTAATAAGTCGAGAGGCATAAATGAGTCTTCGTGTATCCACGGTATGTTTGGTGCTCAGGTGCCACTTTGTCTGTTGGGTGCCAGTATGATTAGCATACTGTCGAGATAAGAATAATCTGAATAAATATTGTGAAAGATCAAAGACCGTGTGCAGAAACGACAACCTCCCAACACATTCATGGAATAAATTAATATCACAATGACATTTAAATCCACGTGTTAACCTGCGTCGACGTCCTCAGTGTTTCTGATGCTGCATGTCTGTGCAAGTTTGGACACAGGGGAATATTGCATGTTTGACATTCTCAAGTATTTGCCCTGATGGAGTCTCACTAGTGAAAGGTTTCATCATTTCACTTGTGAGTAGCATCTATTCATCTCCGTGGATTTGCTGATGATTGTAAAATAATAAAACTGATCACAAACATCATCATGAAGTAATGTTCTATATGACTGTATGATGAGTGTATGAGACACAGTTTGAGCCTTACCGACTTTCCGTCTGAAAACAGGAGTGGAGGCCTACTAAGAATGGATTGGTGGACGCCTGCTCGAACACATGCTTCTCTGTCTGCACCCAGTCAATATCCTGGAGAAGAGTGGGGAGACAGACAGAGACAGAGATGGCATGAAGGCAAGATAATGTATTAATAAATCAATTTGTGTGATCAATAGACGTCGTCAGAGAGACGGCTGTACACCGCGCCGCAGATAATAAACGTCTTTCATACAATCCGTACACTCGGGATTATCCGGAGGCTGTTTTGTTCCTGTCCCAGTTAGGAGAGTGAACCTTGGACGGCGTTCCGAAAGATAATGAATGCCAAGCCCATGTTGAAAATCATCCACCGGTTAGTCATTGACACGCAGGAGACTCAACAAAACCTTTTAGGAGCGGCAGCCAGACGGGGGCTTCTCTTCGCTCAACGAGTGACGCGTTAAAAGGCAAAATCTAAATTGGGGCCTGTATTTATAGATTAAAACAGTGCTGCAGTCACGTTAGATCAGACTAAGCGTCACGGTCACAGAGAACCTCGCTACTGCTCTGAGGATCACTTGATGTTCCACAAGATAAAACTTAAACAAATTCTCAATTGTTGCAAAGCCCATAACAATCACGCTGAAAATCCAGTGAAAGCATGAAAAGTAAAAGTTGTATGACCTCTGTCAGTGCTCTGACATTATGTTAACGTTACAGTAATTTATTGGGTAATTAAAATCGACACATTAACAGGAACCTGCTACTGCTGGGTTCATTCATACGTCACCTCTCGGCAGAAATCAAGGCTTCACAATAAAAGGCATTAAGCACAGGCGGCGATAAATAAACCAGAGAATGGATTTTCTGCAGTAGCCAGGCTGTATCACCGCTTTTAATTGCCCGTACTTCAGTCATGGAGAGCTGCGAGTGTTCGGCCCGAGGCGAGCGTGTTTTATGCTCGTTTAAAGTGTCAGCGAGTTGATGATTGTTAACCTTTAATGTCAGCTACAACAGATTAAGTGTAGAGTTTAAGCTTCCAGTGCAGCGCTGCTCGCTCTTTCCTCGAGGGAAATAATATTATGCAGAATATTCCAGCACAACACGTCCACTATCGGTCATTCCGGCCCCTCTACCAGTTTGCAGTCAGCCTGTGGAAAAGTTCCAAGCTTCTTTTGATGTTAGGCATTAGACTACTACAGGCATGAATTATTAAACAAATGTGCATGAATAGAGGCATGAATAAATAATATTCATCGGGGCAAAATTGCATCTCTGTTATGGACTCAAATGTGCTATTGAGTTGTCATAGAAATGTTGGATGTAAACTCTGGCTGCGTGAACTGGTTTTGTACAGGAAAAAGTTATAAGCTGAGGAGGAAAATGGAGGCACGAAGCCCGTGACATGATCAGTGTTGTCCAGGATTAGCTGGACAGATTCTGGATCAGGCAGCAGCTCTGGACAATGATCCTCGGCCCGGTTCTGTACACGAGCCTTTGGCGTGTGTTTTCAAAGCAGCCACACGTTGAACAATAGGGCCACCTAGTGGTTGTTCCCGACACAAACACAAGCACAACAAGGAAGGACACACACAGTGGACACAGCGTCAGGAGACGTACGGCTCTGCAGACACACGTCACACAGTCGCTACAAGCTTTTCACAGAGGTTCGTCTTTTTGTGTTATTTGACAAATGCACCACCTTCATCTCAGTGTCCGTCTTCTGCCCAAATTAATCTTTACGATAACTGAATTAATGAAAAAGGCCCAACAATGACACTGTGGTGCTGCTGTTGTTTTGATCACACATAATTGAATTTCTGCTTCGCTCACATTAGACACAACATTCTAGATTCAATTCGTTCAGTTTTGAATATCTTAGTCATAATAGAGCTTTGTCTGCGATGTTACAATTCCCGCAGTCTAAACATATGTACATGACATATGTGTTAGAAAAGTATGATGCAGTCGTTTCCTTGTTCACTGAAAATTTCACCTTCCCCTCCCTTCTCCCAAACTCTCACCTCCACGTCTGTCTCATTTCTTCTTTATTGCTTTCAGGACCTTCTATCATGCTGTTATCCATCTCTCCATCCATATTTCACAGCGCTCTAACCCTAACATTATCCTTCCATCCATCCTTTTCACCAATTACTCTTCAGACCTGTGAGATAGTCCAACACTTTTCAATCCCCACCTCTGGGAGCCAGACTCAAGTTGCTTTTTATTCTAGCCAGCTAACTGAGGAAGGGCTTCACAGACGGAACCGAGGTCGGTGCAATTAAATAGACAGGGACGTCCCAAACTGGCAGTCACCTAAAAGATCATTTACTGAAGATATCGGGCTCTAAAATGAATGTCTCCATCCATTAAAACCCACCCAACTCACTGACAGACTGATTTTCACTTTCATGCATCCCGGATCGGCACAGAAGCTTCACAAACGGACGCGGCATCTCGTTTGATGCGCCCAGCGCAAACTGGAGGTGGCAAGCTGAGAGACAAAGGGCAGCAAATGAGGCTGAGATTCTGGTTTCTGGAGCAGTGACACGCTGAAGCTCCGGAATAGGACACTGGTACATATTTTTAGTTTATACAGAAATCAATGCGAAAGACTCAGCCACTGATGTCACCGTGTCACTGAGCTATTTACTTTAAACCATCCGTTGGAGACTTCTGCAGACATGTATGAGCAGCTGAACCACATTTCTGCAGACTCACCACAACGTAAAGCTCAAAGTTTTCATCCAGTTGTGGGAACATCAACATGACACATGGTCTAGACAAACCCGCTGCATAAACTCAACTTACTGAGAAGAGAAAATGATTATCAACACTTCTGACAGCCATGATCACCCTGTCAAACGGCACAGACGTTGTTACGTTTTCGGATCTCAGCAATAATTATGGCAAGTATGAAGTCACCCTAACTGAAAAAACAAAACTCTAGACCCAAATGTAAAAAGCATGTGAATAAAAGCATATGCTCAGTATTTGGTTACGTCGTCAACATCAGCTGCAGCTTCATGCTAATGCTACACTTTGATTACAAAGTGTTATGAGTTAGATATATTTCATCCTGTTTTGGGTTTTTACTGCCCCTGTCTTTTTCTGTGTGTGTGTCCTTGCACTCGCCCTTTGCCTTTCATCATCTTCGTCATCATCACCTCCATGTTTTGTATTTAAGGGCTCGTGTGGAGATTTGGGGTTGTTAGTGTGTCATGGTCCGTTCTGGTGCTCCATCCTAATCCTTCCTTCCTTCCTTTCCTGATCTTCAGCCTTTGATACTGTCGTGAGTCTGTTCATAGTTCTAGTTTGTTAGTCTTCCTGTTTAGAGTAAGTTCCTGTTTCTAATATTAATCTCCTCTGTTAGAGTGTTAGTCTTCTCATTAGTGAATTTTGTTATGGTCTAAGTTTCTTCCTTTGAGATAGTATTGTTATCTCAAATGTCTGAGCCAAGTGTAATAGTCTCAGTATATGAGATTGGCTAATGTCACCAACGTGTCAATCAATAAACAGACACGGTTTCATTAAAGCTACAGTGTGGACTGTCACGACTTTCAGTACAGTGTGCTCTAAACTGTTTCACATTGGGGGGGTGTCCACAATTTCTGTTAGATTGGTCATTTTCATTATTGGAATTTGATACTGACTAATACCTGAACAGGTGTGCAGAGTGTGGTGGTGTGTAGCAGAAGGTAGAGGAGCGCAGCAGATGAGTCTGAGCCCCGCATGAGCTCTAGCTTGACGTGCACAATGTACAGTGGCTTTGAGATGGAACCTAAGAAAAGAGGAGCCTCCTGTGTCTGATGAGGGGAACGTTCAGCGTCACCCAGCTCCGGGCAGCCTGCATTTCATTTTCTGTTCGTCTAGAATCCTGCACATCTCACCTCGTCATCATGGACCAGGTCCTTCTTCACCACCTTCATGGCGTACACCTGCTCGTTTTTCTTCAGCCGAACCAGCAGGACTTTGGCGTAGCTGCCGCGTCCGATCACTCGGATCAGCTCAAAGTCCCCCAGCCTGAGAGTCAAGCCCTGGGACAACTTGATGCCTTCGATGCCGTCCACTACTGCTTTGATGTCCTACGGCAGGAGGAAAAAAATGGTTAGAAACTATGATTTTCTCAGTCAGTGACACAACATTGAAGCGATGTGGAGCATGTCTTACCTCTGTGTCTGCATCTTCTGTTTTATCCACTGTACAGTTGTGTGGTAGAAAAGGAACTGCAAAAAACAGTCACAGTTTGGAGACGGTTGTAATTTAATGAACATGTACAAGTTCAACAGGTTGTTATTTTTGTCCAGCAGAGGGAGGCAGAGTTCACTGAATCAAGCCCGGCTGTCCACAGAAAATCCTAAACTAGGTCAATCCGCTGGGGGTCCCAGAGCTTCTTAGATCAGGGTCCCCCAGGCAGACCCCCGCATCAGTCCACAGTCTCCTTTAATAGGATTTACAACTCGGTTCTGTGGGACCCTGACAGAGAGCAGCACACTTACATAAGCAATGAGAAGTGAATCGTAAAGGTGAAGCTACCAGTCAGAGAATCGCACCAACAGCGCCTGGAACTTCCTCCATCCCACTGTGTTCCACATGGATTCTATCTTCGAAAGCCCACCCAGAAAAAAATGAATCAGCAAGCTCCACGTTACTCAAAGCTCAGTTGTGAGATACTTTACTGAAATATTTATTTTATGAGCTACAAAATATTGTACTTTTGATTTTACAGCCGCAGTTACGTCAGAATCTTTGAGACGTAAATATTTTTACTAATTTGAACCGCATCAAATACAACACGGTTTAAAAATAATCTCTTCGTGAAGAGCAGATAGTGGAATTGATGATTTTCCACTAGTCTGCATTAACTGGCTCTTATATTCGGCTAATCGAAGTTAGATGGTTTGATAAAATAGAGACAGACTCGTCTCAAACCCTGAAGTTCGCCTTCCTTCGTCCGCACTATTTTTCCAGCTCCTTCATTTCTGTTGTGCAGTAGGACAAAAGTGATTTTTGAACATTTTGACACTTTTCCAGTGTGAACACAGTGGATGTGGAACAGCTGTACGGCGTCAGTGTGGCTGCATTTACACGTTCACCTCATCCTGGGATTAAACTGGCAATAATCGCGGCACACACGAACTAGCTGATCCAGGCTGCAGACTGACGGACTCACCTGTGACTAGAGGACGTTCTTTGTGAGCTTTAATGTCTTTTGCTGTATTTTGTCATAGTATATAAGGACTGCGAACATTAACTGTGGATCAATTCTGTACTTTGACCTTCATAAGTATTTACACCAAACACTAAAACTCTTCCTACAGAACAGAAGAGCCACATAATTATGCATGAAAATGCTCCACTTCTCTGTCTTGATGATAGCATCCCTGACCATGAGGACTGCTCAGCCGTTACATTCTGATTTCCTGGGTAACTGATTCAGAGCTGCTTATAACTTGCGTAGAAACAGAAAAGGTTTCAGTGTCTTACTCCCATCTGTGTCCTCTGGGTCATCGGGTGGAAGGTCCACCTCTTCACTCTTGGCATCTGCAGGGGGCTCCTGTGACGGCATGACTGGATCCTGAAGAAAGACATTCAGTATCGCACCCAAATATCCACCAACACATTCCTGCAAATATCCTCTGAAGTATCCGCTCATGGTTTTATCATCATGGGGGAATTTGCAATGGGGCATATTTGCAAGCAGTACGCAGAGCGCTGTATTTGGAGACGTGTTCTCAGCCAGCGTACGGAAATAATGCTGCTCTGACTCTAATGACAAGGTCAGGATTTTGCTACTGGAGACATTTCATCTCATCGCGTGTCAGCGTCGCTTGTGTGGCACCGGAGATACTGAGCTGAAGCTGTTATCATGAGGGAATATTCCCACTGCCGACGGGGGAGAGTTCACTCTGTGTCAGAGCAAATACTCGCCTGATTACATTGATTTTCTAGTCAAGATTTTCAGTGTTGAGGGGCTGAATTATGGACGCGTGCGTTTGGTCAGATGCCTCCTTTGACGCTGCTTAAATAGACTGATTACATGAGGCGCTCTGATTTGCCGTCACTGAACAGTGTGTCTCATTTTAATAGAATGTGGATAAGAAACCGGAGGACGAGCTGTGGAAAGACAAACGGAAACCTTCACAATGAGCTCCTCAGGAGCGTGCTTGAATGCATGATCTCTGAGCCTGTGCTACTACAGCAGCTTACGGTGCAACATGTGCTCAAGGGAAAAACCGCAAAACACATTTTATCCATTCCTACAAATGTATGTTAGGGGGCTGTGGATCAGCGGGTAGAGCACATCCATGAATTACAAGGTTGATGGTTCAACTCCCTGTTCGTACGTCCTCAATCACTTTAAGCAAGTCTAGTTAAAATCAAGCAGCACTTTTGGAAAAACGCAGTTATGATCATTTCAATTTTAAGAACAATTGTTATTAATGAACAATTCTACTTTTACAGAAGAGGACTCAGACACCCACAATATGTATTTGAGTTCTGACTTTAAAGTCCACTTTTCTCAGAATTCTTTACGGATCTGGACTTTTTACCTCTAAACTCTCACTTTTTCTCTAAATTCTGACTTTAAACTCATAATTCTTCACTTTTTCTGACTTATTCTCAGAATTTAGTCGTTTTTTATGAAAATGTTACTTTTTTCTCCGCATTGAGACTTTTTGCCTCTTAGCTCTAACCTTTTCTCTGAATTCCAACCTTCTTCCGTTAAAATTATGACTTTGAACTCAAAGTTCTGACTCTTTTCTTCAGACTTCAGGAATTCTTCATTTTTGTTTTAAACTTAAACAAAGACGCTTATAAATTGAACCTAATGTCATTTGTACGTGAAAACGTGTACAGCAGAAGTATATTAAGATGGTTCACTATTAAGAGTGTCGCATGATGCTCCTTTGGGACGGACATGTACATTTTTGTCGTTCACGTTGACAACATGCACGGCGAGCTTAGTCTCCGAGGACAAACGCTGAAAGTGACATGCTGAAAGTGTGCTGCCTGCTGTTCGGGACATGAGGAAATACTCACCATAAGCCTTTGGCAGGTCTGAGGGATGAGTCTGTGACAGCGCTTATGGACCAGCAGTTTGCAGTTGATACACTTGTAGCCCTGCCGGCCTAGCCCCCATATCCTTTCAGTACAGTGGCCACAGAAGGCTTTCTGCAAGACACACAAGACACACCGACTCACACACTGGATGACACGGAATATTGATTTTTCATCCAGCGTTATTTACCAGAGAGACAACACAGGAGCAGAATGACGAGCAGTGAGACCTGCATGAGACCGGCCTCCTTACTTGGAGCATGGAGCCAGTCTGCTGGCACGGTGAGGATGCCAGCAAGAAGGCAGACACCGAAAAATTTAAATGCAAGCTTGTCAGACAGGAGGACAAGCACAGACAGGAGTCTCTGTGAAGTTTGAACTTTCCAAACTTTGGCGTCTGATAGGCCCTAAAAATTCACAGATCTGTTCCTCTAACTGAACGGTACCTGAAGGTCCACCATTTTCTCCACTGGTAAAAACAGAGAACATTTTCGGATTATATACATGTATAATTTAAAGCATTTCTAAATCATTTGGTTTATCGGGGTTCGGCTTGTGTTGATTGTGTAAACCCCATTAATCTGTTTACTACTTATCATTACATCTGCCTTCTCGCTTCCCTCACACACACTCTCTGTTACATAAGGTGGGTTCCAGCGGATTTGTTCTTTTACTGTTTCTTTGTGGGTCCCCTCTTCTGTTGCTGTACGAGCACCAAGGATGTGTTGTTGGCACCTCACAGTCCCTGGACATCACATCTGTCACCAAAACGCCTCACTGGAGACTAAACACTGCGTGTGCCTTGGTGTGTGTACAACACTCGTCCACGGGGTGCGGATGCTGACAGTGTAAAGAACGAGTCCGAGTCAATGCTGTGTTGCTATGGAAATGCTTCAGCGAGACTTCAAAGGGTTTCTTCAGTCTTTCTAATCTAGCTCCACGCAGAGGTTAAGATGCACGTTTCTGAACTAATCGCACACGTTTGCCTCATCCCTGTCACACGACTTCCAATAATGAGCGCTGAACTGCGACTGTTGTGCCCTGTGTGAGGCTTTGGACAGGTTAGAAAAGCATTATTAGTTTTGTTTCCCCTGCTCGTGCCACGTTACCCCCAGTTTCACGTTTGAGTCTGCGCACATAACAAGAGGACGCACTGAAAAAAAGCCGAGCTTTAAACGTTGCGTGAGAATGTACCTGTAACATTCACTTAGAAATGAAAACAGAACGTTGGCATCATGTTGATGATACAGTCGCTTTTAAATATAAAAAACTGACACAGCTTCTAACAAATACTGTTTTGCTGCTACACACAATTACTCCAGTGCTTCCTCCTGAACAAAGTCACCGTGTTTAATGAGCTCTTGTACAACAGCCAAATTGTGCAATGTTGCATCACCACCACAAAGATCTGAGCCGTGCGTTCAAACTCTACCACTTATTTTTCCCACTTCACATGCTGAATTTAGGTTCAGACAAGTACATCACAGAAAACACTGTTTTAGAAACCACTAATTTGCAGAAATTAGTTCCTGAAGCACTGGGAGTTCTACGTTTCTTTGAGGCTGTCTTTTTTTTTTTACTCTTACAGATGCAGGTTTATCACCATCCGTATCTCCAACCTACAACTCAGGAAAAAACGTAATTCAGCAGCAAAATGTATAAATATTTGGCTGCCTATGTGTTTCAGTCAGTCGTGCAGTTAGTGACAGCACCCTTGATCCAGCTGGACATGTCCCCACCGCTCAGTGCTGTAAGATGTGTAAAGGTAATGCCAGAATCCCAGAGGCTGCTCTACTCCTGCAGGATTTATCACAAGCTCCTATACAGAGATACCACATTTTAATTTATATTAAAACAATATTACGTTTTAATGACACACGGCAAACTGAACAGGATAAACAGCGGTAACATAACTCCAGTGCATCCTTCTTTTAGCTGAGAGGCTCAGAGCTCTGCAGCTTGGGAATAAAACGAGGAGCGGATAAGAAAGGCTTTTATCGGCAGACAGTCGTCTCTTCAGCCCGGCGTAAAACATTACCCATCACACGAGTGCCTGGAAACTGACGGGCCTAATATGCTGAGAAACGATGCGCCTCCTGTTTCACCTCAGGCAGAGAAAACCTCCTCACAGCAAACTGACCACTAACATCTGCACCAATCTGTGCAGTGACATCAGGTCATTACAGCGGCAGAGGACAACGTTTACAGCAACAACGTCTTCCTGTACCAGCCATATCTTTATTACTGCCATCATGACCCGAGGCAGCATCCATAGATCCATCCGAAGCTTGTGTCCAACTAATAGCAGTCTAATGGCCAAACTGGAATGGGAGAACTGTCCGTCAGCACCCTGCCGTTTGCCCAATGATCGAAGAGATTAAGGTGATGAACGGACATTAACATGCTTTTGTTTGTCAGATAATATTCTTTGCTTCAGCATGTCAGCAGACAATTACATCCAATAACCTTTTCAAATCTGGACAAACCAACAGCAAAGACTTGAATTAAGGTTCTGTGTAAACTAAAGTAAATCTTTATTTACTAAAAGTTTATGCAAATGGTGGTGTGTGTTCTTACAATATGACCGTTTTCCTAAAATTAGATATGAAAAAATCTCATTATATCTAAATGCCTATAGTATCGCAATAAATCAAATCATAAATATAACATTCTAAAACAATGGTACAGTCCAAGCTCAGTTATGTCCTGGCTGGACATCTCCTCACGTGTGTTTCTGTAAGACATTATGATGATGATGATAAATCATAAATGAGAAATGAGACTGCAAATTAGTTCCAGGATTTATCATTTGCTAACTGCCACGAAACACACAGAAGAGCTAAAGGGGGGGCTGGTGGCACAATGGGTAAAGCATCGTAACCACCAGGGGGGCAACGCGGTCCCGTTTCCAAGCCCAGACGAAATGGGAAGCGTAAAAACTCCCGCTAACCCCTGAAGGAATTATGACTGACAAAGAACCACTAAAGCTGATAGAAAGTACAAAATGTTAAACAAATCACATCCTCAGGAGGTGACAAAGGCCGTTAGGACTCATGAACTGGTAACACTATGTGCTATTTAACGACTAAATAGAAATAAAATAAAACCAAAACACGGCCTTGTGTCACATAAACAAAGAGAATCTGGTTCAACCCCTCTACCAAATTTCATTTGAGGTCATCAAATATTTCAGTCTGAAGAACAATGGTCGATGGCCAAAGCTGCCGTCAACGTACAGAGCCCAGTGGCCCTGCCAGCGGCTGACCCCCACGACAGCGTAGCGTTTGCAATCCTCGCTGCGGATGAAAAGGAAACAGCTGCCGTCTAACTCATACCCATCATTTTGGGACTAGATGAGGGCAGAGAGGACCGAGAACGGATAGTTTAGGCAACAGTACATGATGGTCCCAGCGTGTTACTTTAAGGATTCCTTAATTTAAATGTAATTTGGACGTGTGTTTCTGCAAAATTATGCAACCTAATAAACAGACAAAAGAGCAGTTGGACTGAAAACACGTTTTTAAAGGTAAGTGAAGCTCTTGTTTTGACAGCACAAGTCTAATCCGGGGTGGAAACAACACATTCCTTCGCAGCTGTCAGCAGCTGGCTGGAAGCAGTGTGACTTTCTGTTTGCTGGTGTCCCTCTAATAGAGAGCGTGTGGAGGCAAACTCACCGCGTGGACATCTGATTCTGCTTCATCACGTGGGAGACAGAGGCTAAAAGAGACCCCATTGTGTCTAATGGGAGAGATCCACACAGCAGCGTCGGGGGAGGAGGAGGGAGATGGAGAGTGAGAGAAGGGAGGACAAACCTGACCTACTTCTTCTTGGCTTATTTATATGCTGAGGACAGCGTCGCGAACCAACCAGAATCCCAGAAGCTGGCATAGCAACAACAGTCAGAAACATCGCAGGCGGAAAAACAACTGGTTACCACTGCTGAGCTGTGACCTACTGTCCAACACTCAGTGCGCGTCTTCTCTGTGTCCCAGTGGATTCAAATAATGTAAAGTAGGTTATGAATCCAGCCATCAGTTTATATACATGATCATATTTTAAACACAATTCTCAGATGTTGATGTTCTACAAGTACAGTGTTTATCACAGTCACCACATTGATTAGTGTTAGTGTTACTAATTAGCCCCGAACACAAAGCTCAGCTTAATTTTAATGGTCATAAACCAAGTTATGGACCAAATTGACATTATGACGTGTAGGTGATGTGCAATTATGTCAGAGGATCAACAACATTAATATGCAATAGGAAACATGAATGTCCTTAAAAGTTAATTTCAGTCAATCCAACAGACCCTGGGCCATGTGGATGTGGTGAACATGTCGTCAACTCACCCACTTTGGACATGATCCTGCCACTCGATGGTCATTTCTGCATGTTTGCCATCAGCACAGATGTGGGTCAGCAGGTCCAGCACACGGTCAAGGTTAGAAAAAGATTGTCGCCCGGGTCAAATATAGACAGACAACTTTGGCTAAAGCAAAGACACTGACCATCAACGTCAAAGCGACATGGACTGGCGTCTCCACCACCCACTCCAACGTCCTCCGTGGAACGATGGTGTAGATTAGGAATTACCTCACCCAATCCTGTCACATTTACTATGGCTGCTAGGTCTCACCAACTGTCACAAGCCTCGCTCATAATAAATATATATAAAACTGACACGTGGACATGGACACAGCCGTCCAGCCACTATGGTAAGTGTTGGTACACTATATGTCTCTGAAGCCCATTATCATTACTGGTTTAGCTCTAATGTGCAACTTCAAACCCGTGTGTCTTTTACTGGACGAGCGAGACTCCACAGCGCATCAATAGTTATGACCATGCTGAGTCAGCGCGACACTGATGCACTGAGCTGATCCACTTTCTGCTCTGGACTTTAAGACTATTTTTTTGTCTAACTAACACTGACATTTATAAAAGAAAATCCCATTTATGTTGAATTTCAGTAAGTCAGTGAAACAAAGAATACAAAAAAAAATATGATCCAACAACAACAACAACATCCAGCTCAGGCAAATACACTTGAAACAAGCAGCGTCAGCCTCACTGTGGCAGCACTAGACCCCTGACCTCCATCAGTAATAATTTGTTTCTTCTTCTGCCGTTCAGGCTGACAATTATGTCTTATGTAACCAAAAATAAAACCTCTAAAACGCTGAAGTCCTGTTTCATGTAAGATGGGTGACATCTTGGCAGGATTATGATGAAAGCTCACATGTGTTCAGGTATGTGTGTGCGTGTGTGTGCGTGTGTGTGCGTGTGTGCGTATGCAGCTGTTAAATTAGCCTTAACTAGGACACTATGCATTATGCATCAGCATCTTCATAGTTAAGCTGAAGCAGTGACTTGATCACCTGCCAAACATCATTAAACCGCCGTGTGTCGGTGACAGTCTTTAGAACAAAAAGGATCCTGCAGCTGAAATATATTTGGTTTTGTGTGGTATCTGCGTAGGGCTGAGGGTTTGTTGGTTCTGCTGCTCATACAAAGGGGCCACATGCAGGACACTGGCACTGCCCACTGAACTGCAAGGTGCAGAAAATGTCCTTAAAAGTGAAGCTTCTAAAACCAGGGTTTAGATAAAATAAACATTTTTTTTATTGTTTTTGACGATAATTCTGAACGTCTACTACATATTCAGATTCAGTTAGGATGCCTCAGTCAACCTTTCAAAACAACATTAACACCAGGAAAAAACATATCGACATTTCTTCACCTGAGCAGCTTCATTATAATTCCAGGACCGTCCAGTGAAGAAGGACTTTTTCATTTCACCAAACTGACGGAATCACTGTTCAGGCTTTTCTCCCCGGTGTGAGAAGGAATTGAAGACTCACCCTGTTAAAGCGCTTGGCCTGGAAGAGGTGTCCGTTGACTCGGTAGAGCTTCCTCCATCTTCTGGCCCCGCGGCGGTAGATCGATTCTAGGAGAGAGAGGAAACGTTTGTATAGTAGCAGCATGTTAAAGGAGGTGACTGAGGAGGAAGAGGAGGAGGAGGGCGGAGGTGTGGAACCAGAGGGAGAAGAGCAGGAGCGATGGAAAGGAGGCGAAGGTCCTGAGGCTCGTCCTTCACGTGAAGTCAAGCGAGGGGAAGAGAACCATCAGGTTTCTACACGCATGCTCTGATCACACACACACACACACACACACACACACACACACGCCTGGCTCCCTCTCCACTCCCTCCTCCACCAGTCTCCCCTCTTGTCTCCGTCTCTCTTCACCTTCTTCCCTTTGTCAGGACCTCCACCCCTCCCTTTGTTTCCCTCCTGGTGATGAATGGACTCATTAATGCTCCATAATGCGTTTTATTCCGCTGAAACCGGGAAGGTGTAACTGTTTATGGTGACACGCAGCTAATAATAATCTGCCTGGCAAAAACAAGCTTCTAGACCTGGAGTTGGGATCATTTTAACTTTTGTTGTAATTGTGACTTTTAACTTCCTGCATATTCCTTATAGCTTACCACAAATTAGCTGGTATTTAGTGAAATAGTCTCAATATTTGCAGCTTTTCACCGAAGCGCTTTGCAGCGTTGCTTCTCATTCACCCATTCACAAACACACTGACACTGACAGAGACTGCCATTAAAGGTTTGGTTAAAAGCATAACTCATCACAGTTATTAGTTATCTCCTAAATATTCTTACACTTACAACGTTTTATAACATCAAGTGTGTTTCGGCGTTAGAATCCTGGCACCTAACAGTTAAATAGCAGCTAACATTCAAAAAATGTATGTAATTATCTGGCAGATATAGGAGCTGTATAACAGAGTGCTGGTGACATGTTTTATTGATGTCCAGGAGAGATTGTTGTTGGACAGCTGCACACTGACTTGTCCAAGGACACTTCAAGATGTGGCCAGAAGCAAGCGGGTTTTGATTTGATTAGATGGGATTAGATTATTATTTCTGTGCCATGCATTTTTAAACGCTCAGCCCACATAGGCTAACAAGGCACCAACACACAAAAAAATCCAGACCCTGATTCCTACAACGTTTAGAACCATAACTAAAAGAAATTATGGTTTTAATGGTACATTCTGTCCACGTCCAGGATAAAGTCCCGACCTGAGCTGTTTGCTCAAGACAGTCAGAATGTTTTATATGTTTTTGTACAGACGTTCTGCATATTCGTCCCGGCCTTTCACGGCACAGACAGCACTCCTCCACTGATCTGTTGCCAGGTATGACACAAACCCTCCACGTTCTGTAATCGCTGACACAGAGGAGAAATCTTTCCACTCCCGTTTTCGTCTGGTGCTTTCTCTGGAGCTCGTTCCGGGTTCTAACAAACGCCCAGTCGCTGCGACGCCTCATTCATAAAGCCTTGCTGATGTGCCTCTATTTGTCCCTGCATTTGACTTTGTGTTTGCTGACAGCTTCCTTCCCTGTTGATGCAGAGTTTGAATCCTGAATTACAAGTGGATGCTGAGAATCAGAGGAAGCGCACACCGCACAGTCGAGGAACGCCAATTCATAGTTTTATCCACAGGATTTCAGTTAATGTGGCTCGTGTCTAAACCATTTTGCTCCATGTACCAAATTTATGATTCAAGAACACTGAAGTCACACAGGACAGAGATGTAATACAAAATCTGTGTAACCATCGTGCTTCCTGTCTGTTGTTCTGTCACTTAGCCAAGGTCCAATCCTGTTGCAGCGTGCAGATGAGTTCTATTTTCAAAGTGACTGGGTAACACTTTTGACCATATGGGAGATGATCATCATTACTGAGCAACAACAAACAATAAGGAGTTTTTTTTTCTTTTACTATCAAGACCTGTGTGTGAATCCAAACACTGATACACACTGTGGAAATGTTTGAGACACTTAACGTGTTCAGATTCTTCAGATTCAAATGTGTTGATTCATGGGAAGAAGCTCACACAAGCAGCATGAGAACAAACTTCGTGTTTCTGCAGAGGTCCTGCTTTAACAGACGCCACGGCCCCCACAGAGCCCTGACCTCAACGCCACAGATACAGCCTGGGATTGTACGAAGACACAGCGGACACAAAGCAAGACTACAGCCACAGATGAAAAAAAAAATCACCCAAATCCTGAAACTAGCTGTGTCGTGCACAAACGTGCACCAAGATGAACCTGTCGTGTTTTAAAGGACAGTAACACTGATTTATTCAGTGATATCAGCACATGCAGCAATTTCTCGTTATTTCGCCAAGTTCACGACAAATGCTGCGTTTCTTCCTATTTGAGTAACATTAAAAATTACAGCTGTGTGAGAGAAGTCTTTATCATAAAAAACAAACTATTTATTTAAGAGCTGTATGTATTTGTTGGAATAATAAAACAATAATCACAGTAAACAATATCACAGTACGATGACCTACAATTTGTTGTGGCCCTGAACGCACCTCGCCTGCACGCAATGCAGCAGATCTACTGACACCTCACAGAGTCACCTTATCGCAGAAGCAACATCGCGTTACAGTCCGATTAAAACACGCAGAGAGTGCATGTCCACTCCAGCTACCGCCCAGAGAGAAATATGCAATCACCTGTCCTGTCACACAGTCACATGCAAACACTGTGCGAGACGTCAGTACCGTAATTATTACAGGCGCAAGTGTAGGGAAGGGAGGGACCCGGAGGTAAACGCCACGTCACGGGCTGAGAGGTGACAAACTGTTGTCACTAACTACTGTGAACTCTGCACGGTCCCCGAGTGCCCCGACGGCAGAGATACCGAGACCTGGTACTCAGCACAATTTGGACAGCACAAACACCGACGCTCTTTCGGTAAAGCCGCCCTGGCCCCCCACGCTCCCGCTTTGTACCATCAAGTCTCCAAGCCCAAGCTGAGATGACCCCGATGACACGGCTTCTTTTCACAGTAGAACGCGGCGTAAACACTGACAGATGTAGAGTTGTGTTTTTCATGTGCATAACAGGCAACATTTTTCAGTGTCCCCCTGAAATACAAATTAATAAGTGAGCGTGAACCGCATCAAGTGCGGCCCCCAGACTCCCACTAATAATTTACCGGATGCTCTCCCTGGTCTCCCCCCGTCCGGCTGGTTGCTGCGGTGACGGGTGCGGCTCTGATATCCTCCTCCACTCACTCACTCACTTTTGGATTCTCTGTTGCCATGGTAGCCACAGCCCACCATACACCAGCTATTATTAGTTGCTGTGAGGATGTCAGGATGACACTGCGTGCAAATAAAAGTAAATCTGAACAACAATGGCCCCTTCCACTGCTCATCTAAAACATGATTCTACCACTGTGCAAAACCAGGTTGAACATGACTTTTTCTTTTCTGTCTCTTGAGCTGTAACGTTCACGCTCTTGACTGAACTCTTGTCCCAGATGGTTTAAACAGGGGGCTCACGCCATCTGTAATGACTCTGTTTAAACCAAGAATCCGTCTCTTTGTCTGAAATGAGCAATGCTCACATTGCACAAGCCAGAAAAAATAGATTTCTTTATGTTGGCAAGTAACACCGACAGTGTTGTCTCAGCCAAAATGTAGGTTCATCTCCGTATGCAAATCTGCAGCCACAGAGAGAGAGAGAGAGAGGGATTTAAACAGCAGCAGACACTTGGTACACGAGGTACTGACTGGGATTAAAGAGCAACAACACAACCTCTGGATGTGCGTGTTCACAAAAGGAGCACGTTTGTCCGAACAACTTTACATTCTGCACTGTCTTGATGAAGTGATGAATATTGTTGTGATGCTCGGATCCATGTAGGGGCAGAGGAGGTCGGAGTGAAAACGCACAGACACAAAGAGTCCGCGCTCTTTAGCGTCTCATGGGTGAATTCCCTTTAATCCTGTTAACTCGAGGCCTTGAAACGAAAGTGCCGCCTGTCTTGGAGAATGCTGCGTTACCATAGTTACCCAGTATTTCTTCCACCGTGCCCATAGTAGTGGGCGACTATGGGAATTTTTTTTGGAGGGGGTGAACCTACACGTGACGTTAGGACTTCCTCTGCGCCTCTGTCCGACACCACACACAGATTGGGTGATTAAATAATCAACTGCAACAGATGTTTTGAGAAAGTGGGAAATTGCAGCTCGGTGTCTTTAATCCGAGTGTTGAGGAACAGATGAGGGGTTCTGAATCTTTCCCCCTTGTTATCGTGTGTTCTGCTGCCACACAGACTGCAGCGAATGCTCCAATAATAATGTCCAATGCGAACACAACACCTCTGATGAACAGCTACATTTTAATGGCAATGTTTGGGTGTGATGGGTGTAATTAACAGTGTCAATACTGTTGTTAAGAAGACTAGATAGATAATTGACCATCATGCATAAACTAATTTCTGCTTCATAACCAGAGATTAATTCAAAACGCACTGGAAAATAGGTGAGTGGATGATTTACATGTATTTAATGTACATGTTTTAATGGCTCTTGAAATTTGCAGATGAGATTATAGGACATGAGAAAAAAAAACATGAAACGTGTCCAATGCCTTGGAAATGTATTTTTTCTTCTTCTTCCTACTATGAATAATATGTTTGACCATGAACCAGTTACTGGTCAGTTTCCATGAGATCATCTGTGCAGTAGCCTACAATAGACAAACGCAGGCAAACACAATGCAGTTAGACTAATCGGATTATTGATAATGTTCTTTTTATTTTTCACTAAAGCTATGACCTATAGTTTTATCTGCATGCTAAATACGTTACCAACATTCATTTTCTATAGTTCAAGCTACCTCATCACTTATATTGCTACCTGGTGCCGTCACAGACGAGCACATGGCACAAGCGGGACACTAGGCTCTCTCAGGCTTGGAAAACGAAGGGGTTGGGGGTAGAACGCATTCAAATGGCTGCAATCCGCAACCTCGCCACTGGAGTCTCACACACTGCACCTTAAATAATTTAAAAAAGCATCTGCTGGTGCAACTGTCACCTCCAGTAGGTAAAATACTGACGCTGGCACAATCAAAATGGTTTGAGGGATTTACTTGAGCAGCAGACCCGATGCCAGCCACCACCGTGGTCTTGACTTTGATAATAAAGAGCCAGTACAGCATGTCCCTCAAGCACCTCAGCCAGACTGAAAAACTGGCACAGTGCAGGCGGAGATTGTTTTTAAAATCAAATCAAATATCAATTGAAAACAATGCAATTTCATTATTTCAGCCTTACCATGAATCTGAGTTATTGTTGTCAATATTTAACATTATGAAGAAATATCTTAAATTTAAACCGAGTTTTCTCGAGCTTTGAAATCCTGTATGTATCATGGCTCAGTGTTTTATTAGCGAGGCTGTGCCGAGGTCTGCACAAGTCCACTCATTTCCTGTCATGCTAACACTAAATTCTATTCCGGATAATGGGGTGGGGTTCTGCTTTATAGCCGGTTTATTAGTGGCTCTGGCATGTCAGTTTGTCATGTCCGTTTGTCATGTCCAGTCTCACTCTGAGGGGCCTGTCAGCTCTGATCACATGCGTCTTCATTATCGCAAATACATCTGTGACGCACGACAGAGACTGAAACTGACTTGTGCTGCTGCTCCTCCTGTTTCTGTTGATTGCACACAGGTCCAATCATCCCCAAGTTTACAGAGGTCAGATTGGACTTTGCCTGTTTTCTTTTCTTTTTTTATTATTTATGCACATAGGGTGTAAATAGGTTTTATATGTTTAAATCCTCAATAGAAATATGCTTAAGTGTAATATATGAGCTAAATATCAGCTGCTGCTACAAGGACCCAAAGTCTATGTTGGAAATGTTTGGTCACGTGCAGAGAATCACCAGAACTGTGGGTCCTGATGAGTCACAGCACTAATCTGAGCAGATTAGCTGAGATTTCGGCAGCAAGCAAGCAAATAAATAAATAACACAAGTAAACTTTAGCTCTGTTCATTGCTTTTATCGTGAGTATTTGATGCTAAAGAGAATTTTTTATTATTATTTTAGATCTCAATTCACTTTCTTTCGAGTTTGTCTAACAGTCGGGGTCTTCCATCAAAGGTAATGCATTCACACTGATTAAATATTGAGATTCTCACTGATAAATGAATTTCTGAACGCTAGTCCTGCGCTCTCTGAAGTTTGAGCAAAGACAGATGTGATATTTACCACAAAGAAGCTTCGCTTCGTGAACAAAGAAAGTTTTAAATAGCAACAACAGGCTGATGTGGCTCACAGCCTCCGGCGAACCAGGAGGACGCGTTTTCATGAAGTGTGTGTGTGATGTGTAAACGTGCCCAGCAAATTAGAAAGGCAGGAAGAGTGATGCTGTGGGAAAGTGGCATAGGAATGCAGAGCCAAAGCATGCGGAAGTCATTCTGTGATATCCAGTAATGTCCGTGAGTCATGATACTGTACATATTTGCACAATATTCACTCTGAAATGGGTCAGTGTCAACCACGGCCAAGACGTAAAGACCGAGGGATTTCCCAGCCTCGTCTATTCGATCGATCCTCCCTGTGGTTACAGCAGATGTTACTTTTACTGCATCCAAATTAAAAACCGAGATCTGGATCATTCACTTCTTGGATTTGTTATGATTCTACCTGCATGCTGGAGGTGATGCAAAACCTCAAACGCGGTCTGTACTTGCAACACGCAGCTTGACGAGCGGGCCTCCTTAAGAGGTGACCTATTACAACATCCCCCTCTGGAGACTGATGAGTGGTGCATTGCCCCATTTTTCTTTCAAGGTGCCAGAACGAGAGAATGAAAGACACAGAGCAAAGGAAACAAAGATCAGCCATTTCTCAGATGAGGAATCAGAGCATGATACTACACCTCCAGATGCAAAGGCCAGCGCACACAGTCCTGCCATTCTGTCCGTGGAAGGTAGAAAGAAGGGTAGACGACCGGCGGGTGATACGCCGTAGCTGAGTATGGTGGGAGCCGTGTAGCGGGGGTCAGGGTGGTAACTGCCACATCTTTCCAGGACAGGACATTTATGAGGGCTTGACTCATTTCCAGACATTGTTTCTCTCTCGCGCTCACAGGAAAACAGCAGCATTCAAGTCGCTACGAACCACATCAACCCCTCCCCTCAAGTTCACTCGAAATAAAGAATAACACATGGCTGAACTGTGTATATGCATTGCACAATAACGCACCAATTAGCAGAGTGTGACTGCATGTGTTCGTCAGTGAAAGTGTTACCCCTGCTCCTATGGCAATCGTGAACCTTTGCAAAGTGCCAAGTTGTGCTGGTACACTGTTCCTGCTGCCAATTGTTAGGAGCCATTATATAAAGCAAGGTTAAAACAGGCTCCACTTGCAAAGGAGCTGAGAGGATCAATGAAGCGGCCCTGAGGCACTTTTAGACACAATTAGACCACTGTGATAGCAGATACACAATGGGGGCATGACTAACTTTGTTAGTTTGACTTTAATTAAAGCATTTTTTCAATGGCGCTTTAAATGGACACATTCCAGATAAAGAGCGAGAGGACGGACATTGCAAAGAGCATGAAATCACAAAGAGGTTCAACTGAAAAGTCGGACTGGATTTAAGAGTCACGTTAAACCCGGGAAGGACTGCAGGGTTTTTTTGGAAGGGACAAGGTGGAAAATAAAAGTCTCATGACTTCCCATCCCTAGGAGCGTGGACAAGTCTGTGCCACGACATCAGCCCATTGACGACTGAGGCATACCTGGGGACAAAAACTGAAACAAGACTGGAACCGATGGAGTTCTCTTAGTGTGTAAAGCTGATTTCATAAACACAGACACTGTATCGTGATCACGTACACCTTCATGCTGTGATCATCTGTGAACTAACGCCAACAGTAGGGGACAACAATCAATGTCAAGATGGACAATCACTCGCTAGGAGACAATAAAAAAGATGAATAATCTTCTCACCATCTATGGAATCTGTAAGAAGTTCAAAATGTTTGGTCGTGGTCCCTCATTTATTTCCAGCTGTACTCGTTTTCCTTCAACGTGCTGCCGTTGACTCCGTGTTCTGATTTGAACCCACATCGAAGACTGGAGTAAAATATTTTCAGTAAGATCATGACATCAACCAAACTCTTTTATATTTTGCTCCGTCTTCTCTGTATTTGTCTGTGTTTGTGTCTTCCATCCATCTGGTTCTGTTTGGCTCATATTTACAGTGTTACTATTTTACTACGTATTCATTCAGCAGAAAGAACTTCTTTTTTATTAACATTTTCTCTATTTAATCTACTGTTAAGGAGTTAAATGTACCATCTGTCCTCCTTCAAGCCCTGGTCCTGTTGGTTGTCCATAAGTAGCAAATATCACCGTCTTTGAGAACTGCACATGGTTTTTTTTCTTCACTGTACACGAGCATCATAATGACTCTAGAACATGATCATTGACCTGCTGCTCAAACCGCAACGTTTGAAACAACAAGGTGTTTACAGAGAGTACTGCCGACTTACAGCAGGTTAAGGCATCACATTTCTTCAAAAACGAGCATATGGAGTTTAAAGATTTAGATTAGATTCAGGTTTAGATTTAGACTTAGACATTTCGATGGAAAGATCGTTGTAACAGGCTAACGCTTTATGTTAGACTGTTGTAATATTTCATAGAGAATAGGGTCAGCGCTCATTCATCCTGTTCAAGGCAACCGTGTGTTTCACCATCACAGACCATCACAGACTTGCCCGAGGCTGGAAGGTAAATGCTTGGGAAAGCCGCTCTCATCAGCAAATCTTATATTATCAGATGAAGAATCGGTGCAGCGTCTGCACGGACCCACCCAGCTGAAACATGCACTTACACAGCGGACAGCATGCAGACATGAACGTGTGTTCACCAGCCTGATGACACTGGACAAAAAAAGATTTAAACGTTTAGGCGACAGTTCAGTCAGGCTGCTCAAGTTTCCAGTGACAATGAGCAGCTTTTAAAAAGCATAACCTTATTAACAAATATCATAAAACATTAAGCACACAGCTGAGTCTGAGGATACAACTCCTCCATGTCCCTGGCAGACTCCAGTGAGAGCAGACTATGACTGACAGGTCAGCCTTTCACTGGCTGCTCAATTATCTGGCTGAACGTGGTGATTTAATACCTTTTCTGTCTGTGCACATCATCTGACACTGACAGCCAGACTGGTTTATAATGGCCTCCAGTCCACTGCAAGTGCTAGTTAAACTTTAGTGGAGACTATAAAAGTCTGCAGGCCAAGTCACGACAGATTTCACGTTAGGACTTTTATGTTTGTTTCCACTTTGCGAAGCAACAACATCACATGACCAATAAACGCTGCACGGAGAGGAAGAAGATCAGCCGCTCTTCACATTTCAGGTCACAACCAGCAAATACCAACAGCCACTTGTCTTATTTCCACTGTAACAACCACTGATCACCCTGAGACACTGCGTCCTCTCCATATTAGAAAAGGGTATTTAGAGCCTCACCTCAGGAAGAATTGACACTGGTCGAGCAAATAAATCAAATAGGGAAAAGCCAAATAGTAAACAATAATTTTCACGTATGATCTGCAGGTAAATGCAGTTAGTCACTCTGAGCTCTGGCTTTGGCTCCATCGCCTTCGGAAGGAGAATCTTAAGCAGAGCATGAAGCGGCTGTGAGCACCAAATCATATCAACTTCGAAATCAACTCAAACGTCTTGTTCTTAAATAATTCATTTTTACTGTATGAGCATTTTTTCATTAGGTAGTATCGGATTCCAAAGAGGATTAATCATCCTGGTATTTCTGTGCAGTTGCTACTACTGAGCAGAGGGACGCCGCTTCAGAAACAGGCTGTTCTCAGGAACACCAAGAGCTGGTGTAGCACGGCTTTGTCCAAACCAACCACAAAAACGTGGTTATGGAAACATACAAAAACACACACAGTGAATTTCAAGCTGGGCAACAGTGGGAGCACACACTGTACGGACACACTCGAACATCAGTGAAGACGTCCTTTAAGTCAAATGTGTTCTTCCATTTAACTGTGTGTCGCATTTTCTAATCTTAGGTACTGAATTCTCTTTCAGGAGGCTGTGGAACATCTGGAGAAAACGGTGAAACAGGTGAAAATGCCCTTTGGGCTAACGCAGGTACGTTACAAAAAGGAAATTCTTTCAGTTATAACTGTAACTGATTTCTTGCTTGCTCAAAGGCTTTTTTCACCATTTTGTGACATTCTTTTTTAAATGTACTGTGCAAAAAGCTGGAAACTAATATTCTGGTCTCTTGCCTCATTTCTTCCTTTTGCCAAGGTCCATCATTTGTATGGTGCGTACAGTCTAAACACAGCAGGTGCTTTATTAATCTAGAAAAGGCTTCTGCGGTTGAGTTTTCAAGCACAATTCTGCCTGTTTGCAGAAATAATCAGCATCTCCGGCTCAACGTTGCCTCGGGCGGCTGGAAGCAGTTAACCAAAGCCACGCTACACTTGCATTGATGCACACAGAGGCATGTTTTCCCTCTAACATTGTTACTAGTCACTTCTCCCGGCAGACAGATGGACTGAGGCTTTTAAACGGGTTACATCGATCCCAATCAGCAGCTCCCATGTCTCAAAACAACCCAGAGGCACGAGCTGTCCGGTGTGACGGTTTGCAGACGACGGGAGAGCCCCACCAGCTCCCAGCAAAGAAAAAGACGAGATGTTGGGTCCAGATGCAGCTGCTGATGTGAGGAGGAAACACAAGCTAATCAACCGTGAGTGTGGCATCAAATGGACCCTGTGGAAAATCAGTTTTGAGGTTGTTTTTTTTCCAGCCTCTACTACAATAAATTCATAGAGGCGTGGAGTTTCTTGCATTTCACACTTCAGGTTTTGATATTTTGTCACTCTTTGAAGTCATCTAAAGGATCACTGCATTGCTATAATATAGTCTATGCTGTGTTTGCATTTCAATGCGTTTGGCAAGATTGGTATCACCAGGAGGAAACTGTTTCCTTCACCGGCTTAACCAACTTAATGATGTCATAGCCGTTAAAAAGGCAAAGCAACTCCGCTCTCGTGGGACCTTTTCTCACAAGCCCGTCACGCTGACTGACTCTGCATATTCCTTAAATGACCTGACCTAGTCTAGACCCCAGCGGCACATCTGTGCATGCTGACCCCAGTTCCCCTACCTTTGACTCGAAGGTAAAAAAGCAGCGTGAGCAGCATCCCTCCAGCTGAACGAACGCTCCTTCACACCCTGGATCTCATGGTGGTCTCCAGCCCCTCATCCACTACTCCTCTCCTCATCCCGTCTTCCTCCTCCTCCCGCACTCACTGAGCAGCTTTGCTCATGTCTCTGTGTCGCTCTCTCCTCTCTCCCTCCCCTCGCTCCTCATTTGCCTTCTTTCCCCTCCCAGGCTGCTTCCCTACATCTTCCTGTTACACATTTCTCATAGAACACATAAAGGAGACATACAGAACAGTAAAGTTCTACTGCTGGGATGTCCTTTTTTATTTTAAAGACGTCCTTTTCTGTGCTTGTCTGCACATGGATTTTAACCACGCGCTTCACGCTTGACTGCACGCTGCATTTGCACCACTTTGTCCACAAGATGGCAGAAGTATCTCTGCATCCAAAAGCGGCATCTTGTGCACACAATTTCACCTAAATTTAAACTCTGTGGACTATTTTTAGTGGCTGGGCTGTGACTATTGGAGCACATCCTGGATAACAGCTTCACTTTCCTGGGGACCTGTCTCAGGATGCATTTATAGTTCTGTTTTCATGGGAATATGAGAGCTCTGTATGTATCACCTACAGACAGTCTGTGACAGTTAAGGTTATGATGTCCTATATAAGACAGAGGTCCTTTACACTATAACCAATTCTATTCAATTTGAACGACTTTATTAATCCCACTTGATTGGAGCCGCTCATAATACGCACAACACAATAACGTCAATCCAATGCTCTGACTCCTTTACCCTGTTTAGGGTCACAGGAGAGCTGGAGTCTATCCCAGCTGTCATCAGGCGAGAGGCAGATACGTTCTGGACACATCTCCAGTCTATCTGAAGGCCTACACAAAGACACGTTATTAGTCGCCATAGCAACCTAACGTGAAAGACACAAGAAACCCCCGCAGAGAACATGCAAACTCCACACCAAACGGAGTCGGCAGGAGATGTGATCCTCCTCCTTCTCACTGTGAGGTGGCAGCGCTGACCACTAACCACTGTGCAGTGTTAAGCACGTATGGAGTTTTCCACCTTTGCAATTAGTTTTATTAGTTTGTAAAATAAAGGCACATGACTGTTTAAACCAAGAGAAAAGTTTTAGATTTTATCACCTGACAATAAAACTATAAATCTTAAATAAATACAATTTAATATTTAAACCTTTAATGTGCCAATAGGACCAATACCCCCCTCGAGTATTGTTACCTGTGCAGTACTGACAAGTACAAACTGAGAGGATGTTAAAACCTGCTAACACCTGTGCTTGAATATAACTTGACAGATAACTGGGATAATGGCTCTGTGCTCCACACATCTCACATCAATTTATTCACCAAATGTATAACGTAAACAGGAAGGTGCACTGGCTTCAATGCAAACAGATCTACAGAAGGAAATAGTAAAATTATATCATAGCAACATTATATTATAGCAGGGGCTTTCAGGAGCAGCCTGAGGACCATCGATGTGGCGTGTGAGGTTTGGTTTGGGAGTGATTGGGTGTGGTGAGTTAAGATTAGGGTTTTTCATTGGAAACATCAAGTTTTATCTCTTTAAAGATGTTACTCAGTAAACTAATACGCACCTAATGTTACGGATGCTGTCCAACAATAACAGTCATTAATACATGGAGATATGTTTCTCGATAAAACATTCAGTGAAACTCCTTTATTGATCACATAACTAGGTACCATGAGCAGTTCAGCCGTGGACCTTTAGGGGACCACGGGCCACTGGTTGACAACTGACATTATGCCTGATGCTTAGAGGTGAAAGCCGGTCGTACCGCGTCAAATGAATCAGCGCTTGTCGACCGAGCTCACTGCCAACATCCTGCTGCACGTTGTTTCGTTTTGAGGTCATTCGAGCCATTCCTCCATTACACAGTCCTTCCACCAGAGAGCACTGATAGATTCATTTTTCCAGCTCTTCAGCTCAGTCCCTACGTCGGTCACAGCTCTGGTGCTGTCTCAGTGCTGTTTAAGATGTTTGAGTCAGCCTAAAAAAGTCTGGTATTTTCATTTATTATGAAAAGAACAAACTGAAGCCACGAGAGGCTCCTCAAGTGAAGCTCACGCCTTACAGATTAAACCCATAAATTCCACCATAAAATCTTTGATTATTTTAGCACAGGCACACCCAGAGCGCTCGCTCCCTCCCTCTCAAACATGGACTTGGACACATTTACGTGTACCGTTGCCCGCCAAAAGCTGTAACACTAGGGAGGTTGTGCAAGCACTTTCTGCATTCCTTCACTGCGAGGGTGGAGGGCTTTTCTCTGGATCTGACCCACGGCTTTATCAAAGCAACCTTCAAGACATTTTTCCTTTATCAGTACTGCCAGAAGTAAGCAGTGTAGTGCCGCCACTCTTTCACTCCGAAGCAACACAGTGGTGGAAGAGCAGCGAAGTGCATCGGAAAACACGAGTGCAATGAGTTCAAAGAGGTTCTTCACTGCGAGTAATTGCAGGATTGGATGTGAAGACAACAGCCTCCACTCTGTGGGACACATTTCAACACTTCATCAAACCTCTTTGAAACGCTACATCTGCCTTTTTAACAAACCAATGCAACTTGTTTGCAACTTTTGAGTTCTTCTGTGGTGCATGGCATTAAAAATGTTCGGCTTTTCTCCATTCATGACACTTTGTTGCTTACCGGTCAGACCTGAAGGTGTTCACCCATGTTTCCTCATGAAACCACTGGTTGCAAAGCTACATTCAGTGGCTGTTATTACTACCACAGCTATACGAGGTGCCTGGTCCACATGTGCTGCACTGAAATTTGGTTTTAGCAACTGCTCATTAGGATCAGGTTTGGGCACAAAATTGATCCAGCACGAGCCTAAAAGAAGTCGGGGCGGGGGTTTAAAACACAGAAACAACTGGGAGTGACATGTCAAACAGGACATGAACTAGCGTCGCTCACCTTAAACTCCTGAGTTTTGTCCCCTAACCATCCAGCCCAAATACAGGCTCAAAATGAAGTTAACAAATGCAGCTCAGCTAATATCAGGCCCACAAGATGTCGCCCGTTTTCACGCACGTCTCGCTCATGATAACAATAGCAGTCGATGGTAGGTGATTTAACAAATTATAAGTATGGGTGAGGTGATGACTGATAAGAACCATTCAACAGCATGATAACACTTCAGCTCACACAGTAACTGGGCGTGGCCAGGTAATATTACAGATTTCTCCATTTTTGATTAATCCAGGTGGTCAAGACGGTTTTTGTTCAGCTGAACAAATGTTGTTGAACTAGACGCAATAAATGTTGACAGATGTACTTTAGTCTGCAAGCAAGTCCACTGATCGCAGTGATTTCATTAAAATCCACTGATTTTAGTGCCAAGTTTGATATTTTTTGGTCAGTGGAGCTCAGTTCAGTGCGGGACAGTCTTGATTTGCAGTCAGGCTTCCTCGTGTGGAAAGCAAACCAACAGTACATGCAAACTATCTACTATATGTACAGTGTACTGTAACTGTTCGTACTGAAACCATATACCTTCACTGCGTATCAAATATTGGCTGTGTGGCTCTCAGTGAAACCTAACAATGGTGTTGTAAGCTCTAAACTCAGCTGAGCCAGAATAAGACAAGCCACCACATATTAATATGTGGCTAAAGCTTAATAACCCGTCTACAGCCTTTCCTGTTCATAATAAGCAGTTTTCCATGCACTTTGTGTATAACACCTTCACGGACCATTGTGCCGTCTGTCTGTCTGGGGCTGCGTTACGTAAGACTGCAGGGGTGGTGCAAAATGCTTTGGAATATTAAAAGCAACAAAGTGACCTGGTCAAGCATGTGCTGCACTGAGCAGAGGAATGTGGACTAAAGGAGATGCTGTGAAATGAGTCACGCCATGAGGGGAAGAACATTAAGTGTGACTGAAGAGAAAGACGGAGGCCGACTGATGGGGGGGTTGTAATTTAAGAAAACGTCAGAATTAGACAAAGGAGAGAAATCCAAGGCGAGGTCCTCGGGCCAAAATTTCTTCCACAGACAGCAGCACTCAAACACAAGTTGGCTCGACGTAGCAGCTTAGCAGACGTCACTTTCCGTGGACTGTCAGCAACTAGCTGCAGCCACATGATTGTCGTGTGGCCGGCTTGTGCCCGGCGGGAGCATTATGCAAGGCACCAGCCTTTCACGGATTAGCCCTGTGAACAGATGTGCTCTGGAGCGTTCACTGCAGAGGTTCGACAGCAGGACGTGCCAACCACTTCAAATCCAGGCCCACAACACAATAAGGTCAACAGCAGAGTCAGAAAACAGACAAGAGGCGGTGAGGTGGTGCTGGACACGCCGAAACACGGGATTATTTCGTACAATCATGATCGTGATTGAGCAAAAGTGTCTTTGCTATGGATACCGACAAAATAACTGGTCAGATTTATAATCTTGTTTTTGTTTATATCATTATATTTCATACCAAGTTATAGTGTCATATTTTAGACACTGTGACTAGGTACAGTTATTAAAACTGATGAAACTTGTTCAGATGTGCAATATTGTAGGTTGTAAAAATATTTTAGCTGAGAAACATCCACTCTGGAAATTATTTCAGATCACAACCACTGATGTCGACCAGTGCATTATATATATCAACCAGTAAAAGTTCATGTCAACCAGCGCAGAACCTGCTTCACATGCTAGTGGGATATATACACAGTAACGTTTGGTTTATGCATAAGGACAGGCCGGTTAGGGTTATGGCGTGGGCTGAAATATACAAACGACACTGATTCTCAGCAGACCGAACGGGACAAATAATTGTGTTCTATGATAATTAAAAGTTCCTCCAACTATGATGGCAGGTCAACCTGCCAAAACATAACTATGGGTGCGATAACCAGAGATGACTGATATTTGAATGGTATTTTAATCAAAGTGTTTCCATTAATAATTCAACTGCAGAAAGTTTACATTATAGGATATATGATAGTTTAGGGCTAGAGAATAGAGTCTCTTGTCTTGCAGCCAAGCAGATTTATAGCCTAACTGTACCAGTGATAGGTCAAATCATTATTTATCGTTAATACTTTTAAAAAGTTTTAACTTTTTAAATATGTAACTGTGTATTTACTCTGTGTGCATCATTTAGCTTCCCTGGCTAGATATGGATTATGGACTCCAATAATTCACTCTATATAATCAATCATACTAATAACTGCAAAACTCAACAGCTTTACAACACTGAATAAATCTATTGGTGTTTATAGGATATTGGTTTTGTGGAAGGAGGTTAGACTCTGGCAGGGCTGATATTCAGCCTTCATCACAGAGTTGCCTCTGCCTGGTCACTGGTTGGATGCGACCTATTCAACGCGCTTCCTCTCACCCTCCATCTCTGAATCACTTTCCCTGTCGGAGGAACAAAACAGCCCTTTTAATTTTGCATGAACCTTTCAACACACTATAAGCTCATAAGCTTTTCCTTGAGAGGCCTCCGCTGCATGGGCAACCCCATCAGATGTATCAGAGAGGAAAAAAAAGGCTTAGGATAGAAATAAGCTGCAATCTATAAAGCCAACCACAATGGAGCGCTGCAGTAGGGAGGCTGCCTTTGTCCAAAATGCCCCAATTCTTTATTCTTATTCTTTCTTCCCTGCAGATGTGGAACTGGTCAAAGGGACGAAGGTTAGAAAGGGGTTTAATCGTCAACGCTCCTTCATCGGAAGGGTGATGTGACCCAAATTCAAACTGGGTAAAACAACGGCCGTGTCACTTAATGCTTTAGTTCCAACCCAGTTAGTAAAAATAGACAAAGCACCAGTACCAAAAGACCAAAAGAGGATTCGAGTCACTCTCATAAAGAAAATAACAAGAGCAGTTATTCCAACACACTGCGAGGGGATGTCGAGTGTGGACAGAAGCAAACATCTGTCACCAAGTCTCATCCATCAGTCAGCTTGGGGCTAAATGGAAGTCAGCACACAGGGTTTACTGACATTTATTGAAGTGCAATTGCTTTTTGCTGTTTAGTAACATTGGATCAATTGGGAGCGTATCTGTGAGTAGAGGTGCTGCGGTTCATTGGGTTTTACACAGCCCAAACATTTGTCACGCTGGGAACTGAACACTGAATCATAAACAAAGCTACTCTTTGAAAATAATCAATCAGGCATGGATGAAGAGGTGCTTATTTCTGCTGCGGTGCCGAGGGAGCACGACTCATTAGGAGTGAGGCGGCAGCAGGCCTGGATGTTATGATGACCTAGTCATCAGCTGCAAGCCGGGGCCTGCGTTTTTCCAATAATCCTCTCATAATATCTAACAATATATGACTCAAGAGAGCATAAATATCATATACGTGGCAACAAACTAATGTGCTCACAAGGCCGATCTGAGGCTGGAAGTCTGCATTCTGTTCAACTCTTACAAAGCAACAAGAGAATGATTGGAGAGGCCCGGGAGTGTCATTTGTGTGAAAACGTATGTGTCTTACTTCAGCAACTGTCTAACACGTTCTCCGGGCACCACAGAATGATTTTACTGCCTCCAGCATAAAAGTGCACGAATTTTTGGCTGGGGACTTTCAAAAAAAGCAGTGCTTTCAGCAGGTGCTGATATTTGAAGGTTTTCAATATTCATGGGTTTGGAGAAAGCCCTGGCTAACAATAAGCAAAACAAGCTCCCACTGTATTTGCTGGATCATTCTGTCATATTTAGAAAGCTAAGAGCAAAAGAAATACGGCAGTTTTAAAGATGTGGCAACGTTTCAGATTCACTAAATGTTAAAGACAAAGTCGGAGATTGTAATGAAGGAAACACTGAAAAGGAAAATAAAAGTTGATGAAGTAGACTCAGAGTGGCAGGACTGTCAGACAAAGTTGAAGTGCTCAGAGGATGACGCCCGGTACGACATCATGGGCAAAGAGGGAGGTTTTTCTTTGATTTGGCAGCCAGTGTTTGAGAACTGAGAATCCAGCGACCGTTTGTGCTGATGATGTAAGGTGTGAGTCTGAGGTGTTGTTTTCTTTTTCTTTTAGCCTGGATGTCCATCAGACACGCTCCAGTCGGACTGATAGGTTACTAATCTGCACAATTCGAACCTATTGGATAAAATAATTAAAGATTTAGGTAAAAAGTAAAACCACAAAGCTTGTCAAATAGGTCACAGCGAAATACGATCAATCGCCTCGGAAGTTCAGCTAACACGCTCACCCTAACACGTGCCGAGGTGATCAGTCAGTCAAGTCATTAGATGACATTATGTTCTCTGTGAGCCTTTATAGCTTAATCTATAATAATTCATACTGGATACGTCAAATCTCTTCGTGGCTTTTCAGAGGGCTCAGGCACACAGGTTTTTTGAAAAGTCATTTCACTTTCTTCGTGTTGTTTTGAACCACTATCTCAGCGTATGTGTGAAAGCAAAGTGCTGAAACTACAGTCTTTTCATTTCACCAAATAACATATTTCAGATTTTATTACATTGAATTAAAACAACTAGCAGACGTCGTTTGTAGTAACAAAGGACGCCTTCAAATGAATTTTGGAACAGTAAAAAACTGCTTTGACAAGCAGTTCTCATCAGAAAGAGAGACTGCGTAGGCGCTTCCAGAGCAGTAATGACCTACACGCTGTAGCGTCCCCGACGGCCCCGCACACGGCGCTGCTGCAGTCGAACCACTGTTGCTTTCTTAACTTAAAGCCAAAAACAAAAGGCACAAAGTCAAGTGTGAGTGTAGCTGCAGGCTAGTCAATACAATCCACAGGTTTCAGACAGTCCGCATGAACACGCTGCTGTCTTAATACTGTGATGCTTCTGTCCAGTGTTCGCTCTCCCTAGATGAGGAGATACGGGCCTAATGGGACTCAGATGGCACCAGGTGGCGTGTTCATGGACTTTAGGGAGGACACAGAAAAGCCAGTTTCCTCACGCTGAAATCAGTGTGGGCCCAGGTGCCTCTCAGTGCTCCCCTCCCCGGAGAGAGATTCCCGGCTTTTTAAAGGTGAGAAAAATCACATTAGCAAAGAGCGGCAAGAGTATGAAAATGCAGAGCGAAAGCTTTGCAACGAAAACATCGACATGTCAGCACTACAGCAGTGAGTCCTCACAGAGGTCAGAGTGTCATTTTTTAATCAGCACCAACGTGGGGCCTGTCTCGCATCGACTAGCAGGTCCACAGCACGTACACATCAGTAATGAGAAATCAATCAAGTGGCTCTTGAAGCAGATCGCTCACAGCAATCACTCCTATGAAATCAGGCATTCCGCGGCGGGCACAGAGACTGGACGGTGTCCTGCTGGGGACCGGATCGGCTGTGATGGCTCATCCAGTCTCTAACATCATGTGTTCAGTGTGCAAACGCACAAAATAAGGTTTGTGACCTACAGCAGATACACACAGAGATGACGATTTAAAACGAAGAGCGTAGCACATGTGCACACTCTGTGGAGCACCAGGGGAGCCAAAGGATGAACCGTGGCACTGAGTGCAAATGACTGAAGTCAAAGAGTCATGCTGAGATACCGTTAATAAATCACAGTGCAAACATTATTTGTTAAACTGGATCCACCACAACATCCTGTTTCATTTACAATAAACTCTCATTCCGGTTAGGAGAAAAGTATTTCAGTTATGCTAATATTTGCTGGAATACCGAGGAATGCCGAGTTCGCTCCGCCAAGTCACGTCTGACGTCTATTAAAAACAGACGTACAGTGAGCTGTGGTAAAGCAGAATAGGTCAGTTTATTGGATGTTCTTCCTCTGTTAAAAGGGAATCAAATGGTTAAGGTGAGGTCAAAGGTGTAAAGGTCACTGAGCAGTCTGAAGGCACACTCACAGACGAACGCGACACACTGTGTGCACACGTTCAAATGCAGAAACTCGATACTCGACTAAAAGTGCAAGTGCTGGCCTAAAAAAACTGCCACTACAAATCCCATTTACATCAGGACACAATACTGAATGTCGCCATTATACTCCAGCAAAACATGTACAGTAAGTCATAAAAAAATAAGGGTCAAAGGTCACTGTTGGTAAAGGTCAAGCAGATGTTTACTACTTGACAGCTGACAGTTTACTTTACATAAAAAGCAGCAGGTGGTATTGTAGGTGCATGTATGTTGTGGCTGATCCGTGTGTTGAACGTGCTCACGTCAGAGCTGGTGATTCACCTGAATCTAATTTCATCAGTTGAACTAGGCTATCGGCCCCACAGCTGTTCCTGATGCAGAGCTGGCATTTCCCTCCTCCACCCTGCCCATGTTTAAAAGAACGATGGTGTTAGTGTATTTAGCTGTAAAGCACAGAGAAAAAACATTCACATGATAATGTCTCATTGGCAGGATTAAAACGCCATTGGTGCAGATTCACTGCCAGTGTCTTCATGCCTACACATATAAAACCAACCCACCACATTCAGTGCACGGACTGTAGTAGTATTCCAGGTGTCCGCGCCGCTGCACCGTAATTAAAGCGAGATCACCTCACTGTGCGCACATCTGTCGGCTCTCGTAACGGCTGCATCTGATTTATCACCATTTCACGTGTCACACACTGCTGCTCTCTTCTCTTCTGGTGCACACAAACAAACGGCAGTCATAAAAAAAGGAAGTTCATCTGCATGGCAACTGGATCACTCAAGCCACTGGAGCATGAGTGGAAAGTCAATTGAGAGGTACGGCATCGGGGATAAACACTGGAAGGGCCTGAGTCACGACAGCTCGGCACCTGTCGATAAGTGAAAGTGTGACAACGGACATCGCGACTGCAATGGAACCGGAAGCATATCCGCTGCCGTGCACCACATCGCTCCGCAGGTGACGACAGCCCGCAAACCCTCGTGTGAGTGTTGGCAGCATCACGACAAGCCATTGCAGTTCCTTCCGCACATAGGCAGACCCAGGAATAAGCTTTGTTAACAGAGACATCACAGCCATGAGAGGTGTGACCATGTGCTGTGTTCCGCCTGCTAACGCCCCTCAGTTCTGCTCATTACCATTATCAGCGCCACAGATGTTGATGTGCGTTTCCTAAAACACTCGTGGTACGTTTGACCGTTTTTCCTCCCATTTTTACGAGTTTAACGTGTAAGAAAGATCATAGAAGTAACTGTGGATGCAGTGGATCTTGTTACAGAAGAGTTACGGTGCGTACCGAGGTAAAATCTATAAAAAGCCGTCGTTCCACAGGAGGTGGAAGCTTTTCTTAGACTCGCTGTGACAGTAGCATATGAACAGCTCCAACCATTCGAGGTACTTCAGTATTACGGCGGTTCGTTCCGGCGGTGTGTGGCCAGTCCTCATCGGCTTTGCCACATCAGTTATAAATAAATAGAGAAAGAGTTTATGTCCAATACTGTATTGGTTTACTCCCTATTATCCGAGCGACAAAGTTGTCGACCTCGAACTCAAAGTTCTCTTACTAGATAACTGTGCAGCTTTTAACCAGACAAACGAGGGAGGAGATTTATAGTGCAGCAGGAAGCTCGAGAATCATTCTGTGTCATCGCTTTCCAGCCTATTGTCACACGACTCCCACTTTTGAAACAGTAACAAAAATGGCATGGACAGGACTCCGTTCCCTCTACTTTGGGAATATGACACAATATGCCTTTACTGACCACTTAAGTAGGTACACCTGTAAAATGGAATGCCATCCTCCTTTTACAAAGTTATGATTTCTGACTTTTTAAGTCGAAACCACTGGGGTTTCGGACTCATACTCGCGTGTATGTGAACGCTAACAAGTGGCCACTAAGCGTAGCGTACTCATCTGAAGTTAATGTGTACCGCGTATGCAAGGCTTAAAGGATCAAATTTGTACCTAGAAAAATAAACCTAGATACATGCATGTCCGTTGTCACCTAGTTCCAGCAAGATTCCAAGGAATACAAGTCACAACAGGATTATTTTCACGAGGAGGAAAATCCTGGAGCAACTGATAAAGTATTTTGATCCTGTGTTTGGGGGAAACGGCCTAACATACAGGCTTCACACAAGCCCAGCACTGTCTCAGGAGAGTCCCTGTCGTCCACAATGCATCATTTTGCTCAGCATAGAAACCACAGTGTGTTAAAGGCAGAACAATGGCGCTCCGCTGTGCCACAGTCAACACTCCACTAACAAGGCTGCCATTGACCACTTCAGAGCCACCTTTTACTCGGTGTTGGAAGCTCTGCTGCCGCAATAATAAACCTTCCCAAATCTGGAGATTTAGGCTGCAACTGACATTTTTACGGTTGCTAAAGCTGTGATGAAAAGCCTGCGATGTATCTCAAATTTATTCTGCGTGCAACAAATGTTCTGAGTGAGATCGTGGACCCACTGATCACTTATCTGCAAATTTAAATACTTTACGTCCCAGTGTGGCCGTCTAACTTCCGCAATGAGATCAATGCTAAAGAGCTTCTCAGCTGCACAGTTACCAGCAGCGAGGAGAACATGTGGGCGTGCTGCAGTGCAGCATGGAGGCCTCACACAATACAAGACCACTGTTGCTATTTCCGGAGCTGGAGACGCTCATAACTCCAGAGGTGTGCGGAGAATTATGGGTGTGGGGCCTGGATGCATGTCCAGCTGCTCTCATTAGCAGTTACCACAAACGGCATCGGACATGCGGCATCCTCAGTCCCTCCAAAAGAGCTGCTGACTCACTGGAGCCAATTAGGCAAGGTGAGGGAAATACGGCGTGACATATCTGCTCAACTCTGAAAGATGTAGGCTGCTGCTCACACACGGTGTCATGATAAGCAGGACACGGGAGACACGTCTTACCCCTCACTAGAATTTCACTTTATTAATGAAAACACAGAATTACAGCAGTTCACAGTAAACGTGTGAATTCTGTGACTGGATTCTCAGACTAGCCATGTCGTCTATCAGTCCCAAAGGGCTGGTTATAAACGAGATTGAGAGTCGTACCGTTTTTTTAGGGACACCTCTGAATGATTTGAAGTTACAAGTGAGCTGCTGTTCCTACATATTAGCTCTGCATTCTTTCCCCATAGGAAGATAAACACTTTTTTGGGTTTTCGTAAACAAGCAGCTTTGGTGACCGGCCAGCACAATGGTTGGGAAACCTGAAGGATTCCTGGTTAATCTATAGAGAAAGAAGTGTAAAGGCAGCTAGGAGAATCCTGACAGACAGCTCTCACTATCTGCTCGGCCTCTGAATTCTGGGGGACGCTTTATTGTGCCTCTGGCAGCTAAAACGTGTTCAAGCTTTGATTCTTCCCAAGGGTAACTTATCTGATTAACTCCACAAGCTATTTGTAATGATGTACTCGTGCGGTCTCCCTGTGTTTGGATGCGTGTGCGTCTGACACGTGGGACTGGGGGAGACGAAGCAGAGACTGCTCAAACAGACTGAGATTTGAAACAGCAGCCTTTCTCTGAGAATTCTACTAACTCCAGTGTAAGCAGGGACGACTGGATTTGCAGCCATTTGTGAATCCGGGCTCCTTGTGGACTTTATGTCGCCTGCTTGGCAAACAGCTTCACGTCCTGGTTGCGCAACATGATTTGCATGTATAGAAAAGTCCAGTCCAAAGTGTGAACCATGGAAACATTGGTTTCACACTAAAGAATTCTTTTTCCGTCGTGTATTTACTTCTGCGGCCGTAGCTTCCTTACTTTTAACATGCGTTACTCTTCCATCCCTTCATATCCCCTCGTTTTTTACTTCTTCATCCAGCCAAATTGAAAGGAAATATCTCATGTCCTCCTCTCCTCACTCAGTTCACATGGCTGATTTTTATTTATGTTCCACTTCTTTTTGTTATGATGTTGTTTAATAGAAGAAAATAACCTGCTTCAACTTCCTGCAATTGGTCGAAACATTCAAACCATCTGAAAATTGAAGCAAATCAGATCATGGTTGAGTTTGATTTGTCTGAGCTTTGTTCAGCGTTTTGTGGTCAGCGAAGGACCACATTCTGGTTCTTTGGTCCAGATTGTGGTCTTTTAACAGTTTTTTTTGTTTTGATTATGACCAGTTGAAGAAGTACAAGACAACACAACAGCACCTGATTCGCTGGAGACAAGATCAAGTGGTTTTTGAATTTGTCCTATCTGAAGTCCCCATAGTCACAGGTCCAGTTAGTGTGGTCCACACTGTTTATCTGGGCGATACAGCAGAGCCTCTAAATGTTGCTGTTATGTGATAATGAGATTCCATAACGTCTGATCCTACTGCTCATAATGCAAAGACAAATAACAATTAAGACTGATTAGCAGTATCTTTTTATCAAGACAGGAAGTGAGTGAGCGTACTCGCACTAGCATCATCGTTATAACAAACATGTAACAAAATAATTAGCTAATTGGTTGTTCATCATGATGATGAATAAATACCTTGTGATGAAGGGACAATAATTAGCAATTAGATAATTGTAAGATAACAGACTCAAAACTTGTGACATAAATAAGTCATTAACATGAACCGCTGAACAGTCGCTCTGCTTTGGCAGGTAAGTCCACGTGTGTTGAGTTAGACGCTGCTCTGCACTTTATTCTGACTCATTCATCTAAAATATCAAGTGTAAATGTAAACCATGGTATCTGTGCATGACATTCGACAGTTTCAGAGACACGTCTCATTTTGTAACAAAGGAAAGCTTCGAGGGAAGTGACCTGACATGAATCACCCTCACACTTACACTTACTGACATGACACACGGAGGATGCAAAAATAATTTCCTCGGGAGTGAGTCACGACAACAGTCAAAATGCTAACTTATGCTATTCCGATCCAAACAGCTCACTGTTCTCTGCAAAGCCAGATCTAAACAGCTTGACATGATACTGGATGTGCTGCAGGCAAAGAGGCACGGCAGAAAAGACTGTCACCATGGAGCCCAGCCATGTAAACTGAACTCATGCAGTGGCACAAAGCGTGTGCTCAATAAACAACATGCACATGGCTCAAATATAATGCAACTGATAACACGTCCAGTCGTCAGGCAAAACTACAGCTGGTCCTCATTTTTCCATTGTGCGTCGTATAATGGAATGTATAAAGTAAAAACAGCCCCAGGTGGTTCTATTATTTTGTCAGCCCAATTTAGAGAAATGAGGCTGGCCTAAATCACAGAAATTAATGCAGTCCAGCCTCCAAAACCATCTCACAGTTTAATCCACACACTTCTTCACCTTCATCGAGGAGGATTTATAGCTCAGTGTAGCTACTAAACCAAAGCACAGGTTTGTGGGCAGGCATGTGATCAAATACATTTTCATTGTAGATACATGTTTACACGCATGTGTTATTGAACCTCGTAGTAAGTTAAGAGAGAATAAAACAGCAGGTCAGAGCAGTTTTAACATCTGCCGGCAAAATACGAACCCATTCGATTTAAGAAGATTGCCAAGAGAATTAAACGGGAGAGTGAGCTGATGCGCGTGAGACTGATTCCAGGTTCTTTTGATTGGAGTAGTTAGCGCAGCTGCTCTGCCTGGAGCTATGTGGGGATCCAGGAATCAGGGAAAAAACGGACTCACTAGGCTGATAGCGGCAAAACACTGGGAAAACCCACAGATTAACATTAAGATTATTCGTCCCACAATGGGGAAATATATATTACAGTATTACAGATCGTAGGACAGATTGGGCCTATACGATTATAGATTAACTAAAGCAGCAGGAAACACGAGGCTGTGGCCTTTTGAACCGTGGACACTTTTATTTCAGACTTTTGGAGGAATCTCATTGGACGGAGGCCCTGACGTCCACAGAAACGACTTCAGCGGTTTGATTCCAGTAACATTCTCCCGCTGTGGCCCCTTCGCCCTCCCTCTTTGTCTTTCGCTCACGCCCAACGTGTCCCATGCTAAAGTAAGTCATCAGTGCCCACACTTTGACAGTCGAGTCCTGTGATGCGTGAAGGACCTGCATGCTGACTCGTCTCTCCGCTGCCATCACACGCATGCACAACACAGACTACTCGCTTTCATTCCCCCAACAGGGCTTAACAGTGAGCCACGTACTCCACCACACCAATGCCTGCCCACATAGCTTTGCAGAGCGCACACACACGCACACACACACACACACACACACACACACACACGTAAATAACATAAATAAACCGGCCTCCATAGGCAGATGAAGTGATTAGAAAAGCTAACATGTGCTCTTGGGTCAAACTTTGCTCATATTTGCTTTACGTGCTTGAATTTTGTAGCGACAAATGGAGTGAGACATGCAACCACCACCTGTGAGGTCCCTGAGTTCTGTCAATCCCACCACTTTCTAGTTTTATGACATTAAAGGGGCAAATATGTGTCTGAAAAACTTGCATCCCTGCAGAGTTAATCTGTCCCACAGGCATTAGCATCAGCTGTAAAACCCTCATCGTTTCTCTAAAGTCGTGACACGTTTTGTTCCCTATCTCTCGTATGAGTTAAGCTGCAACAGCTGGAGTCGGACCAGAAGCCGGTGAGACGTCATCCGCTGACACGCGAACAATGGACGTAGAAAACACGGCAGTAGACAGTGGACAGTGGAAATGGCAGGTCACGTCACAAACCACACACCACAACTGTTACAGAACCCATTCAAGTGACCTCTTGGATCATTTTAATTTCATTAGTTCCGTTTGAACATATTTTTGTGTCACTGAAGAGGACATTTTCATTCTCAGTGAGCAGCTTTCTATAAATCGGGCTTTATAGTCTGGATGAGTTTTTGTAGCAAACATCTTCAGGGTAAACGGCCAGAAACTATTGACTATAAAAGACGTTTATACCCTTGAGCAATTGAGGATGATGATTTGAGCGACAAAAGACAAACAAACAAAAGAAAGCACATGTTAATCTCTTTTAATCAATAAAATGTCAGAAAATACCAAACAATGCGAATCACAAAGTGAAATCTGACTGGAAGGTTCCTAAAAGAAGATCAGCAGAGCTCTTGTAGAGTCATCCAGCACACGCTCTGTTTCTTAAAGCGCCGACCAAACCAAACCAGCCCCGCTGTCCTCAGAGGACTTTCAACCTGAAAGAACATGGTCCAACCATCAAAGAACGTAATTTACTTTTCTAAGCGGACGAGCACAAGAAACCTTCCCGTTTTGCTTCATGAAAGCAACACCAGTAACCTACAACTGCCTGCAACAACTCTGGCTGGATTTGAACTGGCTTAAAGATTACTTGGTATTTCACATGGCAAAACTCGTCCCAACCGAGACTTTTATGAAGCGGGGTCTGCTTTGGTCTAAACAGTCATTAAATGCGAGTGTGTAAATTGCTGCTGCTGCTAAGCTAAAGTGATTGGAGCGGTCCCCAGCCGGTACTTTAACCCGTTCCCTGCTCGGTCAGCAGGACACGTGCTGGATTAAAACTATTTCTCTTTCTGTGTTACTGCACTGCTGCAGTACAGTGGTCCAGTCCAAGCTGCACAGGCACTTCTGTGTTTACAGACTCAATATTTACAGCACAGACTCGACCTTTCAAAGGATATTTCTCCAAAATACTGCATATCCTCATATTTTCTAAACAGTCACTTGCCGTGAGTAATACACTTAAAGTGGTTTCTGCTGGACAACGTTTCGGGCCTGTACCCGCAGGTTCCGCCTCTCAGTTCAGTGACAGTTTTTGTATCAGACGACATTTTACCTTTTAATATTTTGCAATCTGGAGACAGGGGTGAAGGTTTTGGACATAAAGGTTCAATGTAAGACACATTAACAACAAACCGGCTGTTTGTGCTGCACAACCCTCGGGATTTTACCCGTCTCATGACTTCTTCTACTGAAGGTTTCACTGTGAAAACATCTTTAACAGACGTAAAGTAGCTACTTTTGCCTTTGCAAATTAAGGCGTCTATATAAAAACATCATCATTGGTTTTAAACTGAAATACCAAATAACACAAGTCTGTCTCATTCAACAGTTCAGCAGCAAACTGGCCCCCATGTTCAGTTTTAAACGTAGGTCATCTTGGCCGCGGTGCTGTTGAACTGTGTTGTCTTTAATGCACGGCTTTCATATAAACGAGGCGCTGTGATATATAGAAAATATTATGCAGCTAACAGGGAACCTTCTGCCAACAAATGGGAATGTAAAGTGCAAGGTTCACAGGCAGTAGAACCAAACAGTGATCGAGTGTTTCAGAACAGATTTCCTCCATCGTCACGCCCATTGCTTGTTTCATAATGTCGACAGCTGTGATCCTTGTCCGACATAAATAACAAATAATATTCTTGTTTAATATCGCAAAGGAAATTATTGGCCTCTGGCTCGGCACCGCAGATTCTGAGTAACAGTAAAGAGAAGTTGTGTGATGTTATGGACCTGGACCAGGCACCTGTGCTGACCTGGAAGCTGCCGTATCTTGTGTTGTTACAGGAAGACTTTTGCTTTTTTATCCTCAGCGCAGTGATGAAATCCTACTAGTACATTACATAACACTGTTGTTCCAGATGAAGCTGGTCGACTGGTCCCACTTTATGCGCTTCAAGTCACAGTAGATTAATGCGCCGTGGATGTGATGCATTTGTTTGATGCTGTCCAACAGACACCTTTGACCTTCATTGATTCTGTGCTGTTTTAGGGCCCGTTTGTTTCAAATATTTCACTGATTGAAGTGTGTAGTGTTTGAAAAAAATCCATTATTACATCAGGCTCTCGGCCCATCCATCCACCTGGTGACCAGGACCTCGATCCATCCATCATCTATAAATTTTCAGCGGCAGGAGGGACACCTAGGTAATCCTGACATCCGCTTCTCACTTTACATTTTCTAGTTCCGCCCGGGGCATTCAGACACATTTCTCGTCCACATGGGGTATATAACCCATCCAGTGTCCGCTGAGTCCCCCCCACAGCCTGCTAAAAGTTGGCCTTGCCTAGAAGAACTCCAATAAAAAGCATCCTTATCAGATGTGTAACAAAATCTGCCCACAGTGTAGTGCTGCTATCAGCGCTTGTTCTAAAGATTTTTTTTATAAGATAGAAACAACTTTCAGTATCAGTTTCCCAAGATTTGGTGTCTGCATGAGACAAATCTTCGCTATGTGTATTCCAAAAAAGGACTACTCGAAATCCATCCTCTGTAGTGAAAAAGTCATTTTAGTGCACATTTTGTTTTGTGGTGTCGTGGAAGTAAATTAATCCACAACTGACACAAGCCATCAGATTAGATCTGTGAGTTGAGGCATCCCAGAGGATTACATCAGTGGCCACAACTTAAAGCAAGTAATGACTATTGGTGAAATTGGATTTCGAAAGTAGCTTTGGTTCCGTGCCAGGTGCCAGGCGGACGACTTTATGTAATCCCAGTTTGCTTCTATTGAGCAGAACAAGTGCATCGATGCATCACAGCAAAAAGGCTTGACAATAACCAAAATTATGGTGTGCTGTGGCAAGGTTGCAATGGCAATCACTGCATTTCTTTCAGCGTGAGTTATTAGTGCAGAATGTTTCTCCAAATTAATCAATTTATATACGCACTAAAAAAAACAGCTTTACCACCAATTACACATGCTAAATGTTTGCGTTTTAGGACTAATGCCCACTGATGACTGTAGTGTTATCAGACGGGATGTGTGACGGTCTGCTTCGCTTGGTCTTGAATAAATTAGAGAAGCCATTCGGAACAAGTCTTTGCACCAAGGTTAAGTAATAAGTAACAAACTCAGACCATGGCAAATACTGAGGCTTTAGGTGTGTGTGTGTGTGTGTGTGTGTGTGTGTACATGCTGTCAAAATAAAGGTTAGATTTGAGGTGTGTGGTACAGTGAGTAGTTATAATTTGTGAATCTTTCCAGTGTAGTTTACTAATGGCAGACAGTTGTCCAATGGATTCGCTGGGTTGCATTGAACCCCTTCTGATGACTGACTTGAGCTTCATAATGCAGGTGCATTACTAAGGCCGGCATCAGAGAGAGCTGCAGATGCAGATAGACACTGATACTGAGTTACATCCGCTAACACGTGCATCATTATGTTGCATTACATGCCAATGACTGCATTGCAGAATGAGCTCTTCAACTGAGCATTATCCATACGGCGCTATTAATAGGTCAGCGTCCAGTCAGCAAAACTTACACCGAGCAAAGTAACTTCCAACCAGACACACACAGTGTCCTACACAGGCTCATAAATAGCTGGAAACAGCCTAGTAATCAATACAGAGGATGACTCAGGTTGCACGGTGCTCGGCCACTACAGCTCAAAACGGCCCTAAATGCCCCCAAACCACATATAGCCTTTGAGATGTAATAATACTCCAGCTCTGTATTCACCCCCCCGGTGCTGCAGAGAGCAAGGCAAGGACGGAGGCTCTGAATGCTAAAGAACCTTGTTACAAAGGGCTAAGCCTTCACCAGCGGCAGCCCAGAATCAGAGGAATACGCTGTGGAAATTAACACCTGCTGTTACCAGACAATGAATCATGTGAGTGAGAAGAGGAAGGTGTCGGGACAGAAAAATGAGACTTTCCAGATGAACCTCCTGTCCTCAAACTGGTACAAACCAACTGCTTAATTAAATCCCGTGAACTTGCTCTAATAATAACATAATAAAAGGGTAATGTTATCAAAGGCATCGGCATCTGAGGTATGTTATACCGTTCTATAATGGCATTTTGATTTGTTTGAAAAAAGTATAACCTCGGTTATTTTTTTAATTAAACACACCCCGGTTTATAGACAAAATCTGTGTCATGAGGAGGCACAAAACCAACAACAAATTTCCTCTGTCAGCCTATGAAACACGACCCAACGTATGAAAACATATATACAATTCATCTGGTGATGGACGCAGCTGATGTGCGGTTGTACGTCTTAAGCTGCTGTGTGAGGTAAAGATGTGGCAGGTGTGACCCGCCACTGCGAGTGGTCACTGCACAGCAAAACAAATGTGAGGCAGCGTCAGGAACTGTGAATGAGAGGAAACAAAACAGGCCGATTATCGCAGCGATGGCTGCTGTCTCTACATTATTAGTAACCAACAAAGCCCATTCGGGCTGCTGCAAACTCAGCCCTAAAACTCTCACGCAGGACAGCCAACTGTCGAAATGAAGCTATTTGTCCTTGACCCAATAACCCTCAATCTTTCTCCACATTAAGAGTCCAACTCTAAGAACACTGCGTCCTACGTTTCCCATAATGCAATGGGATAGTGTCTCGATGAACCCTTCCTGTCTGGTAAACATCCAGCTCTTTAAAAATATCGTGCAGACATATGGGTTGTGTTAGGCATGTGCTGTCTCTAAGCCAGACCTGAGGTAACCCTGATGACATCACCACATTTTGTTTTCTCAAATTATATACGCCTCCCTTCAAAACCGCAGACGACACACATTTGTTGTCACGGGCTGAGCGGTGCAGACCATGAAAAGTGCATTGATTACGTGAGTAAAATTTCCCCCTCGAGGTTTTCCCATCGCACTGCTTCCTTAGACATCCCGCTCCCTCTTTCACGGGGAATAAGGCAGAAAATACAAAAGAACATTTTTTATTCCTGCTCTTTGTTGGTTGAGTCTTTCTTCTGTAGGCATGAGCACAGGCGCCAGGTAAGCAGTCTCCTGGAACCCGTCCATACCCACAGATGGAGATCCACAGTACATATGTCATGACGAGCAGAGATGGAGAGACATTTTAATCTATGTGCGATGTAATTTAGTGCTTCTAGAGGTTTGGATGCGTTTGGATTAAAACTGCCATCTAATCTCTTCTGGCACAGTGTTTAATCCTTTTCCATAGGAATAAAAATGCAAAGTTCTCTGACATAAATTCATTCTCACCAAGGTGGATGAGACTCTGAAACAGCATTTAGACCATTTCAAGGAATGTTTAACCTGCACGACATTGTTCTAATCTGCAGGCAACTTGCATTACACCCATTCCGTCGGGTGGATGCCACTCGCTGCAACACATCTACATTGAAGCCCAGCACTGGGCTGAAATAACGGCTAATTCATAAGCCGCCACAACAATATGAGCATCACGCACAGACACACATGCACATCAACGCCATGTCGCACCCGTTGGCAGGTGCAGCCTCCGAGCGGACTGGCAGACAGCCTGCCTTCCCCGGCCACAATACAGTAAAGGAAGGCGGCCGAGGAGCAGCCATGCTAGCACAGCTAGCAGGGTGCATGCACACAATCCCTGCCTGCAGTACACGACATGATGAGTGATAATACACGAATCAATCAAACATGCTCATCATGGAGGAACACAGATCTCACACACACACGCACACACACACACACAGCAATCCAGGCACGGACACACAAAACCCTTTGTCTCGGGGTTCGCCATGGAAAAGCGGATGGGTGGATAAAACGATGGATGGATAGTATGATGCAGAGACAGATAGCTCACCGGTTTGCCTTCTTCCTTTCTCTCCACCTCTTTCAGCACATTATCCAGGGTAAGTGAGCATGTGTGTGTGTGTGCATGTGTGTGTGTGTATGTGTATGTGTGTATGTGTGATGAGCCGGCGAGGATACACACCGCTACATCCCCTCCTCCTCTCCCTCTCTCTGACGCTCCCTCCCTCTTTCTCTCTCCTCCCTGGTATTTATTTAATTATTTCCTCCCTCCCCCTCTGTTCCTCTCACTCGCCCTTCCTCTCTCTCCTCACAGCTGATAGAGCTGCCTCGCTTTCTCAAGCCTGTTTAATTCTGTCTGTTTCTGCCGTCTGCTTCTACAACTTGTTATCCTCGATGAAGTCGCATCTCTCAGGGTTTTTTTTTTTTTGGCGTGGCAGGCAAAGCCGAAAAAAAAAAAGACGAAAAGACAAAACAAGAGGCTGCCTTGTATATTAAGAGCTGGTATCTGCACAGTACAATGGTCCACTTTTGTCCCCCTCTGTCCCTGCCTTCACTTTCACAATGTGTCCCTCTCCTGCATCTGTGTCTTCTGTGATGCAGCAGCGCTGTAGGCTCCTCCCTAGAGAGACAGCGGTGCCACACAGCTGAGAGAAAGAGAGGGGGATGCTGGGAAAAAAAAACGATGGCAGGAGGAGGGGAGAGGAGGAGGAGGGGGGCGCTGTGGGGACGGGTGGGGGCCTGGCAGTGGAGGTGGGGATTCTGCCGGAAAATCCGGTGCAAGGCAGGGTATTCTCCGTCCACTGAGCACATCATCCAGGCTTTTATCACTGCCACCACCCTCCATCTTCCCCTCTACACGGGGGGGGGGCGATATGCACTGCCCACACACACACACACACACACACACACACACACACACACACACACACACACACACACACACACACACACACACACACACACACACACACACACACACACACACACACACACACACACACACACACACACACACACACACACACACACGAGAAAGCTTTCACGGGGAGCCCTGCCTGTTGTCGTCAGCTCTACCTTTGAACAAGCCCCTAATGACTTCTGTCAGTTTTTACAATACACTTCTCCATTTTTTCTACGTTTGTTCCTCAAGCTGGATTTGCTAAGCGTTACAATAGGACAGAACAAAGACTTCGGCCTGTCACAGTCGGGTATCTGAACTTCATGATAGGAGACGGTGGGAGGGACGAGCCTGTTTGTAGTGGTGCCAGTGATGGTGCATCCTTACAAACAGTGTCTGCACTCACATTCAATGACAGCCCAGGATCCGCCATGGGACACACACTTAATGACTGACATGAACTGTGTTACAACGTGGATCTTCTAAATTAAGTCCAACACTTTGGTTTACGAGCAAATACGTGCCCCTCTAATCACATTCCCATCAGCCTCAGATGTATTTTCATTTAGAGCTAATAAGGCAATGTAATAATGCTGAACAAAAATGGTCAACATGGTGCAACAATATACAGGAAGGACCTGCTCCAAACGTGATGTTTGCATCTACAGATTCACAGGGACTCTCTCTCTTTATTCTCTGTTGTTCTCTTTTCATTATTCACATTATTCACCCCAGTTTTATTCACATTTTGTCCTTTTATTTTTATTTTTGGTCATATCTACTTTTGGTAGATTTGACCAAAAATAAAATAAAATGAAAACAAAATAACTCCATGTCAAAGTGAACACAGGTCTCTAAAAAGCAATATAAATTGTTTTAAAAAAATGGTAAAATAAGCAATTTTTATTAGTATTTTTCCTCTTGAATTAATTTATCTAAGGCACAAAATTAGCTGTATGAGAATCACCTGAGTGTAAATAAACCTTTAAATAGGAAAAGTCCAGTTATATTATGTTATGTCCAGTCAGTTTTCTATGTTATAACTCATTTAAATTTCTTTGGACAGATTTTTATTCTATATTAAATTAAAACTTTTAATAGAGCAAAAAGTGGAAACTTATAAAGGGGGAAAATACCTTTTACAGGCAACGTGAAATGGAGAAACACGACATGCATGTTGGGTTAACTGGTGACTCTGAATTGCCCGTAGGTGTGGATAGGTGTCTGTCTGTGTATGTCTCTCTGCGTTGGCCCCGAGACAGATTGGAGACCTATCCCGGGTGGACAGCTGATGACCCCCGTGACCCTACAAGTGATACGAGGTCACAGATAACGGACGGATAGATGTCAAACCCCAGTGTGGCCCCAGTGCCACGGTGAATGTCAATTTCTAAACCAAAACAACAGAAAAAAGAAACTTCTCACTGAATCTGTCTCACAAGGAGACACGGGACATTGTTAATGATGTGTGTTTAGTTATTCCTAATGTTCCAGTGTATCCACAAGTATAAGCTACCGCAGTTTTATCAGTACGGAGGTAGCCTTGAAAAACAGACACATTCTGAGAATGAATGACTGTCTCCCTCCCTCCTCCACTCATCCTCATTCTTCTCTCTCCTCCTCCTCCTCCGTGAAAAGAATAACTCCTCTTTCCACGTATGTACAGTAAGCAAGTGATGTTCTGGAAAAACACTGCAGGAAACTACACTTACTAATGTGCAACATTAAATATCATCCACAGCAAGCAAAAGTCTACACAACACACGGACACACAAGTGTATGAGCAAATCAGACTCCACATGTGTGTGTCATTCGTTACCTACCTACAGAACGACAGTCTCACTCTGCTCTGCACACACGTAACCAATGGGCTGCCTCGAGGCAAAAGCCCTGATTCTGATCGAACACACACACACACAAACACACACACACACACGAGTGCAATCCACAAGCTGCGGAAACATGCTGTGACAGCAAACAGACAGTGAGCGAGTGCAGCAGACAACACGAGAGAGGGAGAGAGCCGCAGAAACGGAATATCTTTTTAAACAGCACTGTAAACAGACGGAATCAAATAGAATGTCACTTGTTTTAGATTTGCACCACAAACTTACAAAGTCTGGGTGGTGGGCCAAAATGATTATCATACTACATTTCTTATTTTCATATGGGCTGAGGGCAATAATTATGAATACATACTGTAGATGTAATACTATTAATAGAAACACACTGACTTCTGCTGAGTAAAAACGATGCAGACTATTAAATATGTATTCACAGTAAATAGCCACTTCTGTTAAACACGGCGGTCATCGCTGGCTTATTATATGAGCCAACGGCTTCATGTAGGAGAAATCCCATGTCTGTATTTGAAGCTGTCTGATTTGTTCCTCAGTTGGTAAGGCAGTCATCTATGGACCACAGGGTCAGTGGTTCGATCCCCGGTCCCTCCCTTGGGCAAGACACTGAACCCCTAGTTGCTCCCAGTGAGCCTGATGAGCACCCTGCATGGCAGGGCCATCGCCATCGTGTGTGTGTGTCTGAGCTCACGCTTCTTTGGATAAAGCGTCTGCTAAATAACTACATGTAAATGTAAACGCCAGCGGGTTTGTGAGGTGACATCTTTTCCCTAAAAGCAGTATATATATATTAATATGTGAGCATGTTCACATTTGCAGATGTCTGTGTAGAATTAACTGCTGTGCTTATCAATTTGTATTGCAAAAATTATCTGAATCAAAACTACTCAGTCCTTATAAAAAAGCTAACAAGCCAAACTAGCCTGACTACTGCAGAGTACTAATGTTGACCTCTGACCTTTAGTCTAATCCCACCATCAGGCCAAAATCTCCCTATGTACAGGACAAATTCTGCATTTGCATTCAACATCAAAATTTAATTAGTGAGAAAGATCTCAAAGGGATGAATTTGTATACGTCATACCTGCATAAAACGTACATATATCCATGCAACAAGCCATAAGAGGCCACAGTTATCAGGGTGGTTTGCAGTTGGCCATTAGTTTGACTTCACATGTAGAAGTTCACCAAAGTTGAAGCCCCCATGAGTGAATTCACTTAGTGCAGGACTTCCTTTGCTGGTGTGTCCGGGTCCTTGGGACAAACTTTCCAATTTGCACACCAGATATCTCATAGTCTAATAGGAGGACTGCCATGAAATTGGCTGAGCACAGTCATGCTCCCAAGAGCACAAACGTAAGATTTGAAAGACCACACGTCCTTAACCTCGACTAAGTCATTTGAATGTGCGGCCTAAAAGGGGAATTTCACGTCCTGTTAATAAAGCAGCAGCACTAATTTCCAGGTTTTTGTATAAAGACAGAAGAAAACCTTTGTGTTCTCAGCACCTCTGTGTAAGTGGCGCTGCACACGCAGTGATTAATGTGAGCAGTTGTGAGGCGTGTGTCCAAACAAATAGATCACGGGCCATCAGAAAGAGCAGCGCTTTCTCTGGCACCAGGCTTTATGGCCAAGGAGTGAAATGTAGAGAAGGCCACTGCATTCTCTAAAAAAACCTCCAAGAAAAAGCTCCCGAGGCATAGAAGCAAAATGACAGCAATGTAGTGGCTTGTTCAGGACGTAACAAGCTTCTTGTCCAGTGTGATGGCGCGGACGGATAAATGGTTTTGAAGCAAGATGGAATAAGTGATTAAAATCGAAAACATTTGCCATAACTCTTGTCTTGTGACACTCAGCTGCAGATCGTGGTCGGCAGTGTCCTTGGTTCAAGCCTGTCTGAGGACATGTGTTACATTTGCTTCTCTCCCCCGTCCCTCTTATATTTCAATTATCACTGTCTAAAAATGGATAAAATGGCTGAAATTAGGAAAGAAAAACAAGAAATGATAGATAAAGTCCAACGCTGTTAACAAGTGAACCAAAGAATTCGAACCCCAGATAGACTTTACTGCTTTAAGCTACTGCTCATAATATACTAATATAACATTTAATGAAATGCTAAACAATAGGCCATATCATTTGCAGTAATGAGTTGTGCAGTATTACACCATAAAGGAACAAAAGCTCTTATTTCTAAAGGGAAATTGAAGCAACTGCACAAGCTTCAGAAATAATTTGACCTTCCTGGTTTGGGTGAACTGAGTTCCACTTCAGGTGAGTTGGAAATGTGATGAAATAAATAATTACAAATGTGCCCACATGTAAACACTTTAGACCACACGGGGACACAACTATAATTGCACTAAATGATTTAAGGACAAAAGACATTTGGGTATAAATCTGAACAATCACAAGCGCCTCCATCGTTTCCCTCCCATTTCAGCAGTTATGAAATTGTTACTCTACATTTCCTTTACGTTCTCAACCTGGAATACATCTCAAAACTCCACGTGTAACTCAATTCCTATCGTTACGTCTGAGTCTTCTAGAGCTGCACAGGGCCTCGCATCGAATAGATCATTAGATTAGCCTAAGGACACCCCACGAGCTCTCACCAGTCTTTGCAAACAGCCAGCGTTCTTCACTGGTGTTAACCTAGTTTAACATGGATCCCGTGTGTCTACGACTACACAGCATGAGCAGTCCCACTTCACTACAGAGACGTCAAGGACAGAGAATGAAAGCAGAGACGATGTACTCACTGTCCTCTCCGGGGCAGGGCATGCCGGGCCGCTCCGGGACACTGGGGAAGACTGCAAAAAAACAGACAAAAAAGGGAGCGTTGATCTGTTGTTTATCTTATCCCGTCACCGAGCAGATGTGTGAGAATAAGATGCACAGGTCATGAAACCGAAAAGTCCAAAGGCTTTAGAAAGGCCATGATTCAAAAAAACAAAACGAGCAGAAACTAATATCATGTTCCCGCAGTGACGCCGCTGATATGAAGCTGGAATTTTCTTATTTCACAGACATTTTTCCCTTGTGGCTCAAATTTTCCCTGAATAAAATGTGGCCCCAGTATTTTCACCAAAGTCTCTCTCCATATTCATATAATTACACATATATTTTACCCATTAAATGTGAAGGTACTTACTAAGGTATTTATCATGTCTGCAGTGTTTATGCTCACGATTCTTATATTTATGTCACTCACCATGCAGCAACAGCCCAGACCTTTTGGTTCGATTGTAAATACGAAATGCTTCCTCCAGCTCCATCTGAGACGAGATGGTACAAGGGTCCCCTACACACACACACACACACACACACACACACACACACACACACATTACTCTGTCAATATAATAACTTACATCCATCATTCACATTATCCACCCTGTGCAGCCTTTTTAATGTCGTACTGACTCAGTTTTCACCACTTCATTAAACCAAAAGTTGGTAAAAACTTTGTGTTTCAATGTAACGTTTTTTTTGGCCATGATACAGATCCAGTGCATTCAATATTAGATATCTGTCAATTCCAATACTGATTTTGATAGAATGGATACAGTAGATTAGGCCAAGTCAAAGTAGATCTGACAGACTCAAATAATAGCTGTAAAATGTAATGTTTTTGGAGCTACTTGATCCTATTACTAGAAGTTCAAATATATTATAGGCTTATTTATGTTACCAATCAAAGAATAATGGAGAATGTTGCTTTTGACGTGATCCTCTAGAGTCCAGAGGTATCACGCTCCTGGGTTTTCTGGAACTACAGACACATTCAGTTTCTACTCTTGCAGCAAAACAACAGCAGGAAGTGAAGGATCTTTTCTCTCTTAAAAAAACAAACTCATAAATAAATCCCTGTGCAGCTCCATGTTTGACCACGTTTGACCTACGACTTACTCACAGCTGAATTTAGAGCAGCACCATCACTGTCCACAGCCAATGAACAGCCAGCTCAGTGTGGACGTACACTGCCATTTGCCAAAGATCAGGCCAATAGTCAGAGTTAGGCTGCTTGATAACATCAGTGTTTCCTTTATGCAAAAAAGTTTCTGCTCTCATACACGCTAATGTTTTATTCTCCAACGCAGCACAAAGCCGCACTGTGGAGCAGCAGCGCTGCAGATCACGCAGGTTGAGACAAAACACATTAGAGCTCAGTAAAGTAAGAAACTGGTTTTGGATGGTCCGATTTTCAAAACCCATCCTTTAAAAATGCAGAAGGCAGGCTGGAAGCATTATTAGATTCACTGGATTCAAATTTAAGAACTAAGAATAATAAAGTGAAAATGCAAAAACTGTCCTGTATAAGGCTGAAGGTGTGTGGGACTTCCCGCACCACCACACTAAACTGAGGCCCTTCCTTAAAACAGTTTCTTTACGTGATAATTTGGAACAGAAGCCTCTGTACATGGGCATAAATACTGTTGTATTTGAATAATTTATAGAAGCACGGAGAGACTGAAACGTCCAGGAGAGAAAAAGACATAGACAAAAAAGACAAAATATGTTTATGCTCTGTTCTCTTTTTTAACAGCAGTGCTTGTGTATTTGGCTCAGGGCAGGTGGCTGAATGCCTGTACACAAACGTAGATATTTCTATGTCTGCCGGTACTCACATCGCACCAGACAGATTAATACGAACACTTCCTGTCGGTCCAGTGTGCAGCGCGATGTGGCAGTGATCACTTTGAGACTGGCCACAAGCCCAGGAAACCGACTTTCTGGCCACCGCTCTGCAGTTCGCAGCCAAAGCGTAGCAGCAGCACACAAAGACACGGCAGGCGTGTGCAGGATGAGACAGCGCACACAGACTAACGTACAGTATTTGACTGTGAGGCAACACCCACCTTCATCATCAATCCACTTGAGCGTGATGGGCTGCTGCTTGGTAACGCTGCACATAATCCTCACCTCCGCACACAGCTCCACGAAGGTGACAGTGGCAGCCAAGTCTGTGATCAACATGTCCCTGAATACACACAAACACAGAGAAGTTTAGTTTTTCGTCTAAGGAGCACAGCTCAAGACGACCCTCAACAGGTCTCAAGGTGTAAATAAATAGAGAGGATTTAAAAGACTACCCCGGTGGGCTGACATTGTGTGTTACAGACTGGTTAGTTATTACCTGAAAAGGTAATTACAACTCACCTGGACATGCAAACAGGTTAGACAGAGTAACAGATGGAGAACAATGCTGGCAAAGTTTGAAACAGAGACACACTGAGCGCACGCAGAATTTAGGACAAAATGAATCTGATTCCAGAGGCTGTCCAAAAAAATAAGCGGTTAGGACAAATGGAAGTTTAATTTCTGACCATGAGAGTATTTTGTCAAAGTAACTTGGTGTCTGCACCTGCATCAGGTTTCGACTCTGAGTCACCTGGACCTGAACACCTCATGCAGGTCTGAAACTTTCAGCCCAGTGGTCCCATGATGGTGAACACAACGTTGTTGACAAAAAGCCTGATGTTGTAAACTACTTCCCAGGAAGGTAAGAACCTAATGAATCGTGCTGCTGTTGCATTTTGGGAGGTGTAGGATCGAGGATTTATTAATGCCAAGCGAGCACACTTCAGCCTCAGCTTCTTCACAAGGCTTGAACAAAACCAAAAACAAGAAAAATGAGGGAAATCACTGGCCCAGTAATTTAACAGTGCACTGCCTTCACACAGCCCAAAATATCCTGAAGACAATACACGGGTGTGTCAAAACTATTTTTAAAGTCTGGTGCCGTCCAGCCATTGTATTTGTGGTTACAGGAGCGGTAAGGTGGTTAAAAGATGAACAGTAACGCTAATTCACACACACAGACTACAAACAGCAACACACATCCCTCAGACGGAGAAAAGACGTGTTACTTGCAGCTGAAAACTTGTTTGGAACATTAAATTATTGCAGCACTTAAAATGTTCCATCCGGAAGGTTAAAGGAGTGCGGGGATTTTCTAAATACTTTTCATGTTAGTGTTTGTAACTGTTCGCCATCACTCTCTAATGTCGAATGCCGATCTGAAACAGGAAGTTCAACGTGGCTGAAGTTCAAGCCTTCAAGTAACCTTATCAGGTGAGGCTTATTTTAACTGAGGGCGTATCAACGTCAAGCCTCACTGCTCTGCCGCTGACTATAATACCGAGGCCAGTGTGTGTTTTTACAACCAGTAGCTGAGAATGAAGGTGTGAACAGAGGCACAAGCGTGTGTTTAAACTAATATCATCGCCTACAACATGCTGGTAAAGGCGTGTGCCTGACGGGTTTCTGGGTGTGTGCGGTTTCCTGTTTATGGCAAGTGTTTGTTGGACTCTGACAAGGCCGAGCAGAGGCAGCTTGCTTCCCAGCAGGCAGTGCTCCACACGGGTCAACGGGCGCACGCGCGCACACGCACACACGCACAGAGGTTATGTGTATGGATGGCAGCGTTACCTCAAATGTCTCCAGTACTTGTCTTTTTTTAGTGGTATATTTGATTTAGATTTTTATTATTGTGCCCCTTATACTGCTGGTCAATGAATTATTAGTGCCGTGACCATAACTGACTTCTACATTTTGGTATAATACGCGGTTCCCCTAATTGTTTTGCACAGAACACAGTCTGAGATTACAGGCGACTGTGGGGCGACCTGTTTGCTGACGCCATATTCTTGCAAGAGCTCAGCACACGGAGGGATCGCTCACGTGAGACCATAAATCTGCGCACACACATGCTGAACTCTGATCCCTCTAATCAAAATATTTCTGTAATTTATGGCTCCAACACTGTACGACTGATTGCGTGCACACACACACACTGGGTGTCCACCTGCTGACTCTGTGTTCTACGTCTGTGGCACGTTAACACTGATTGTTACCTATTGGTCGACTAAAGAAGCATTTTTAATTTACTCTACGTCCGCAGCAGGGGTTTTCTGTCCTGGGACTCTTGAGGGTGTCCTGAGGAGCCTAAAGAGACACTAGTATATTAAGGATTGTTGGTGAGCTGCCTGTCCAATGGTGCACAAGTAACTCAGCAGACTGAGACTTTATATTGACGGTTTAATCATCTCCTGCCTTAAAGTCATTTCCAGTAAAGACTAACCTCTGGAAGAGAAAGACAATAAAACATACAACTTTGTGTCCACAGAGCCGTCCCTCTTCTTCCTGTAAAACACGACTAAAGTAGGTTGGTTGTCTGTGGACCAGTAAACTAATTCCATATGCAAATGTAACTGTACTTAACACCTGTGTGAACATGCAGGTATTTACTTGACCAGCGTTCTGGCCCGAGTGCTCAGACGGGGTTAGACGTCTATTCAACGCGTTGTACAAGCGTTTAACGGGGCACGTCACCGCCCGGCCCCACACGTTTCTGAAAATGAACTGCGTTCAGTGTACGGCCTGAGTTCCAACACTTCAGAACACAAATCTTTATTCCTACATGGTCCTAGATCAACAAACTGCGGGACAAGGAGGCTTTTCATTCAATGCTTAATCTCCTTAAACTCTTATTTAACCGGCTGAACATTGTCTAACATCTTATACCTGACATGTTAATGTCCACCAGGCTCAGCTTACTGTGGACCCTGTGATTATTAATCAAACTTGTCATTCACACAACAGGGAACATCCTTAAAAGTGCAGCACTTATCACGGGCACAGCACTTTTCTGTCCGCCGTCATCCATCAGCAAATAAAAAGAAAGTCAAATCTGAAATGTGAAAACCATCACATTATTCTGTATGTATCTTGGACACTTCTTTCAAAGGCCAAATTCAATCAAAACAAAATATAACGAGAATAACGAGAACCGATACGAGCACTCAACTGTTTTGCTTCTAGTAGGAGTCGCTGAACAGTAAAATCCTCATCAATTCATTTCGGTCAAGCTGATCAAACAAAACCACAAACACCTCACTCATTGAGTTTCCAAAGTCAGTCACAAACAATCATCTTAAAAGTAGATCTGAAAACTTTCCCACCTTTACTTCTGTGTTTGTCAGTTATCTTAACACAGCTTTAAATCACAGACATTTTTCCACCTTTGGAAAATGATTATTGTGGAATCAGGCTTCAGAACTTTTACGATACTGGTCCTGGTATCAGCAAACACCTAGAATTAAGGTCACACACCTCCGCTCGTCTGCTGCTGATTGGATGTTCATCCCACGTCTATCATGGTCTCCTGTGTTTACAGATTATACAGAACCTGCTCTGGTAGTTGACCCGTTCTCGTGTCCAGCTGGGATGCTGGACAATATTGTCATTAAAGCACATGCAGGTAGAAACAGTTAAAGAACATCGGAAGACACGAGCCTTGGGGCTGTAAACAGCAGCTCTGGAACGGGCCTGGTCTGGGTTTACGTGCTTTGCGTGAAGAACCTTCCGCAGGTTTTATAAGCTGGCATGAGAACGGTGCACTGAATTCCTCAGAGCGCCACCGTGAAGGGTTCTGCTGAGAAACTACAGGAGTCAAAGTTAGGAGAGGAAGAAATGACGCACACAAATAATATTTTTCCACACTGTTCCACATCTGGAGAGTCTTTGGAGGTGCAGAACAATAGACTTATCTCGCTTGTCTGAGTTACGCCTCCTACTGAAGATGACATAAGCGCATAGTTAAGAGACGAGGCAGCGTGAAAAGAATCAGACCCACGGCGTGATTGACAGGAGGGTCCAGGGATTTAAGTCCACAAGCTGCGCAACAATTGACCACCCAGTGGCGAGTGATGGCTTTATGGCTGTCAAACTTTATGTGCAGTGATACAGATATGTGAGTGAGGCCTTGGCACCTTCTTATTTTACATCTTTCAGCAGCATCGCTGCATATTTACGTGTGTTTAGAAGTAAGTCAGTGAGAACAAGGAGGATCCCGACCGTAGTAAAGCCCGGAGTCAAGGAAGGAAGGATTTAAAGGGCGACTACGCCAACTTTCAACGTGTACCCCATGGCTCTAGTTTGGTCAACGCGTGTATTATATCGCTTCTACACTTGCCTTATTTCCAAAAACATATTTATACGTCTAGCTGGAAAATGCCTCCGGATGACGTCATCGGAGGAGTTTTCCATCATCATCGTCTCAGATCGTGTCATCCACGGGAGTTATGAGCAGCATCAAACCAACGTTACACTCGACTTGAACTGATGCCATCGCCTGAACTGAAACACTCCTCCGGGTGATGTCATCGGGAGGCATTTTCCATCTAGAAGCACAGGAAAAACATTTTCTGGAATTCATCCACGTCTGTCCCCCAAACTGGAGAAAAAAAAAGCAAGTTGATGCTAAACAGAGACTCGATTAATCATTATGGGGGGTGGGAGCGGCGGCTACGTCATCGACAAACCACAAGAGTGCACAAAAACAACCTGTTCAACAAGAAAGTGTCACTGCTGCAGCTGTAAAAGTCCGAAAAGTCCAGAAAGACACGGGCACCCGCCGGGTCACGGGCTGCACAGGTGCGCCGGGCTTCGGCCAGGTGCCGTCCGAACATTAGCCACAGGTCCCGTTAGCCTAACCCCGCTAACCCCGGGCCGTCTTACCCGCAGTAGTGAGCTTTAATTTTCACCAAGCCCGGCTCCGGCTCCGGCTCCGGCTCCATTCCGGTTCCGTTCGGCGCGAGCATCGCACAGTTTGTCCTTTGACCTCCCACCAGGTCCAACACTCCCGGGACGGACTGGACGAGCTGGACGATCCGCGGCCACTTCGGGGGGTGAAAAGTTCACATAGCGCGGCCGCGACGGAGCCTCCTCCTCCGCCGCCCGCAACTTGTCGAGCTGCGTCTCAACTTTGTGTCGGCGGCGCGTCAGACCGCTCCGCTCGGCGCGCGCGCGCTTCCGGCCCCGCGTGTCGAAGTAAACGCGCGCGCGCTCCGCGCCTGCGGCAGCTCGCGGGTTCCGGGTGAACGTGCTTTTATTTTGTAACGGAAGCGGCTTGACGCTCGACCGCGAACTTGACGCAGTTTCGCCTGCTCACCATGGCAACGCCGAAGCGCGGTCACCTGCCCCGTAAAAAAGGCCCGTGTACGTGCAGCCAACGTCGGTTCCGTTCCTTCGGCTCCTACAGGTGCCACAGTCCGGTAACCAGACCTGCTGCTGGAAGTGGATTTTTGATGTGGGCTTGTGACTTCCAGTAGAACCCGCCTCAGAACCTGTTTGTGTGTGTGTGAGTCTCACGAACAGGATTCATTCTTTTCACGGAGGATAAGGCGGAAATTGTCCTGTGGTTTGGCGCCACCTGCTGAGTGACACATGAACTACTTCGGAGCGACACTTCTGCAAAGGTTTGATCACCGTGACTGCTGCAAGCAAAATAATTCATATAAATATATTAATTCATTTTTAATTTGAATGGAGTCTTTGATGTCTCATGAAAGACATGGAAGGCAGGTGGTTCTCAGCTCCAAAGTTCTTCAACAGCCGCCTGCTGCAGCGTTACAAAACTGCACATTTATATAAATATTTGTATTTCTTTTTGTTTTGACTGGAGGTTTATGTTCAAACTAAACCTCCATTTCATTCACTTCTACATTGTTCAGGGCTTCACATCTCAGCCTTAATTCGTTTTGAGGGTTGTAAAATTGCAGAGATGGAAAACTTTACTTGTGAAATAATGTTTTTGCAGTACTTTTATTGAAAAATGTTTGAATGTTTTAAATCGCACAGCTGGAAATCCTTCAGGGCTTCCAGTCTCACTCCAGCCATGGCTGCAAACACTGCAGCGGCTAGTTTTCAGCAATCACACGCATTTTCTTCAGGAAATGCAACATTCTAGTTTAATTTTCTAGTTTCTATTATTTGAACCTAAACAGCTTTTAAAAATCATCATAATTCATCTGTGTAGGAAAAATAGCAGCTGGTAACCTAAATTTTTACATTGCACCAAAACAGTTTTTCCCTTTTATTTTTGTTATTTTTATTAAATTTGTAAACAGAAACAAAGATCTCCTGAATGTCAACATATCAATTCTATCAATTATTTTTTCAATAAATTTAAGGAAAACATGAAATACTGTATATAATATAAACATCTTTCGTGAAATATCTGAAATGTGAAGGCAAATGCTTTGCAGCAAAGCAAAAAAAAAAAAAAATCGGTTATATTTTAAATTTTTTTATTAACATACAGAATAAACAAAAGTATTTTGTTAAGTGTTCAAAATACATCTGTTATCAGATAATTCAGTCATTTCAGGCCCAGTAGAAACAGCCTCGTCATTTGTTACGAAATAACCTGAAACTTGCAGGGAGACGTGCAAACTTCACACTACACGCACGTTCTACTGCTGATGTGGAATCATTTCAGGATCTCCCCTCATTAAACTGGTCCCATCCAGTCACTGCTCCTCATTTTAGTAAATTAGCAGTGCATAGTTTAACAATAAATCATAACAGGTCTGTCATAACACAGTAAAGCTTTCAAGGATAAAACACAAATGATACTTTAGTTAAAGAGTCCATAAATAAAATATAGGAACAAAACATGCATGATACAGTGTGAAATTACATTCATAAGTGTGGAGATAAGAAATGTTGAAATGACACTAAAGTATGAGAAACTTTCCTGAACAGGTTTATTTGTACTTCCTGCTCGCTGCTGGGATTATTGTTAGCGGATTTGTAAAGTAAGAAGCTGTATATTTTGCAAAGTGGTTGTGACTCATCCTCCTCCTCCTCCGGTCGTGGAAACTACAGGGTGTTGGTAACTTAACATAATCAAAAATGGAAAACTTGTTTTATGAGGAATATCTCCATGTTAACATGAAGAAAAATGCTGAAATGTGCCTCTTTTTTATCCTTGGCCTACAGTAGGAAGTAACACTAAGCGTTTCCTGCATTATTTCACCGTAAACACATTTTATTGTGAAGGCAGTGCAGGGTTTTCACGGACAAACCAAAAACACTTACAGTGTGTTAGTTTCTGTGTGTGTGAGTGTGTGTGTGTGTGTGTGTGTGTGTGTGTGTGTGTGTAACATGAAACATGCTGCAGAGACAGAAGATGGACCAGTGTGTAAGTGAAGCAGTGTCTTCGTCCTTTTGACTGCTCATAAATGTGAATATAATCTAATTCAAAAGACTAATAATCACATTTAGGGCTCAAACCCATTTCCAGAAAAGTTGGGACACTGTGTAAAATATACATTTGACTGTGTGTTCAAAGAAACCAACCAATTTATTTTTCAAAGCCCAATTTTTCCCTCGTTCTCACTTGAAACAGGGTTTCAGCTGCTGCAGGGGGTTGACATAGTTTTTCCATGAACACTGTGAATTATGAATGATATAGACAAGAACAATATAATTATTCTGCTTTAATAGTTACTATAATTGTTTTTGTTCTTCTTGTGAACTGAATTAAAAACTTGAAGGTTACACTGAGTTCACTTCCTGTTTGTTGCCACAGCAAATATCGAGCTGCAGACGTGTAAAATGAAAGTGATTATTCTATAAATGAATAAACTAGTAGAAAATGAAGATGTTGCAATAGTGGCAGATGTTAAAGAAGCACAAACCTTCAGTCACTGGACCAAAAAGTGCTGTTAAAGAAAGACGATATGAAGGTAAAAGACGAAACAGAAGTTGTTGTTTCGTCCTCACAGACGACGTCAAACATCGAACTTCCTTCTCTGATCTTGGTTTGTGATTCTGAGCAACTGTTGGGTAAGAGAAGCAAAAAAGTCCTTTAGTTAAAGTTAATGAAGCTCGCGTGGAAATGTTTTTTATTCTGGATTGAACAATAAAAAGATATAGTGATAAACGTGATAAAATGAACATATCTGCAGCGCAGACGCAAAGTTAGGCCCAAAAAATATTGTAAATTAAACTTTATCATTAAAAAATGATTGTATCTAATTTCCAGAGCCCAGAGCTCTGATTTTTTTCTGATGTCTGTAGTATGAAATCATGTTCATAAACTTTGACTCATCTCTTATTTAATCATAAAAACTGACAAACCTCTCATGTGTTTATTCTTACTAACATCCTGTGGTTTTATTTTTAAACCCTTGTCTTGTAAAATTACTTTTTTTTTAACAAAATCTTTGGTCAGACATTTCTGATTTTATTTTTCTAACAGATGAGTATGAGTCAACAGAAACACTACTTTGTTATGTTCCGTCCTGCGAATGACTTGGACACAGACGAGTGGCAGAGCCTTAAAACTGCCGCTGAAAAAAGTCACAACATGATCAAATCCATAAGTGCGCAGTTCTGTAAATCCTGTGACAAAAACTAAATCTTCAGCAGCACTGAATATAAATTCAGAATGAATAATGTCCTACACTGTCCAAGCTGTGCAGTTGACACCATCCTCTGAGAAATGTCCAGGCTGACAGTCCTCACACTCCGTGTCAGATCTACTGGTTCCTTGGAGACAGAGAGAAACTGGGATTTATTACAGGAACCAAACATGAAATAAAAATCATGATTTCTTGTTTCTTACCAGCTTCTTTGACACTCTGACCAGGTGGACAGTGTCTGTGTTTGTCTGCCAAACTACATCCCGTCCCATCGTCTGACAGACTTTTGCAGAAATATCCCTCTAAAACCCCACAGACTGTGTCTGTTGTCGCTGTGCAATTCTGTTGCACAGACAGACCCAGACCTAAAAGAGAAAAACATGAAATGGTTATTATTAGCTTTGACAATTAAAATAAACGTGTTAAACTCGAATTACAGCATTTATTTGAGGCTTTCCATCTGACTGTACCTGGGTAACAGGTAGCGCAGGGGAAACACTTGCTCAGTCCATTGGGCTGATTCATGAAAGTCCCATTGTCACAGGGGACACACAATGTCCCAGACAGCTGGTTACAGTCTCTTCGAACAACTGTCCCTGTTCAGGACGACACCACACAAATGTCAACATCACTGCAAGAGGGTTTGTCCCTTACGATCAGCGGGTTAGTCAGCTGTCTTTGGACTGAGCCCCAGTTCTCATCAGGGTCACATTTAGACAAGGTAGATCACCATGGTAACCCGACAGGTGTGAACAGTCTCTTCAAACAGCTGTCCCTGTTCAGGACATCAGGGTCTGCACCGTTAATCCAGATTAGGGTCAGCCCGGGATGAAGTCAGGCCCCGTTCACACAGGATCCTGGTTACAGAGAAGTGCTGAGCTCGAGTCACAGCTGATCTCAAACTCGGATTCAAACAAATGAAGTATTTCATCAAAACTAATAACCACATAACGAGGATCTGTGGTCCCTTTTAAAAGCTGAAAAACAAGGTGACACCCACCACTGCAGGACATAAATCATCAAAAATAAAAATCATCACATGGCTGCAACTGAAGGACTTTTTTTCATCGTTTATTTAAATTCATTTTGTATCTGACTTTTTTTTTTTGTTTTTGTCTTTTTGTAAAAATTGCCCGCGACGTTAGAGATGATGGTGAGTTCATGTTTCTCCGTTCTTCTCAGCTGCAGACACTGATCCGATTTTCGAATAAACAGTATTTTTTTTTTAGAAACGCTTTCAACATGGCGTCGCTTAATTCCAGCTATTTGCCTATAATATCACATTGGTTAACGAGGTAAACGAACCGAATCCAGCCCACTGATGTTTCCTAATGTTGTGGAAAGTTTCGCGTTTTCCACCATCGACTAAGTGACATTATCGGGAACTGTGACATACACAGAATTCCGACAGCGCGTGAATGCAGCACACGTCATGACCGGGCGTTTTCACGTTCGTCTGAACTCGTGTCGGGCGTTCGTACCTTCGTGGCACATCGGGCAGCATCGTCCCTCCCTCGTAGTGAACTCTCTGGTCCTGCAGGTCCGACCTGGTCCCGCGAAGGCCGCGACCAGCCCTGAAAACCAGCGTGACACTGGGGTTAAACGCGCCGTGACGCAGCGTCCGGCGCCTCGGCTCATCGACGCCCCGACTTACCGAAGACAAAGAGCGAAGAAAACATGGTGGTCCGAAGGTCCAGAAGTTTGAGTTTATGAATGTGGTTTTGCTTCAGTTTTTACAGGAACTTTACAGAAAAGGCCGAATTAAGTCGGTGCTAAGACGAGAGAAGGAAGCATCCATCCACAGGAAGCCACGGAACGGTTCTCCCAGTCACGTGATCCCTGAACTTTTCAGGACAAACTTCATAATCAAACAGCAGCAAGAAACATATTAACTCAGCGTATTAATCACATGTCACGCTAATAAATCAGCCTTGTCTGAATTAAAATACCACAATTATTTTATTCAGGAAAAAATTTCATAAAAAAATTAACTAAAATAAGAGTTCTGATTTCAATAAGTTGTCCTTAAATCTTGTAAATATATATATATTTAGCAACAGAATGATAATGATAAAGCTTTGTGCGCAGTATACTGATGAATTATTGTTCCATAAATCACCTTCCATGCAGCAGACAGAACCGAGACATGAATTCTGTTTAAACTGTTTTATTAAAAAGCAGTTAGACAATTGTCAACTAATCCACCATAATTAAATAGTTTAAACAAGGCAGATGTATCACAGGGATCTCACACACACACAAACATTCAGATTCACACACTCATATGGGCAAATTAGTGTCCCCAGTTTAATCTACGATGCACGTTTTTAGACTCTCAGTTTTTTCAAGTTTGTTTCCACAGTTGTTTAAATTTACTGACATTTCTCAAATTTTGTTTTTTCCTTTTCATTATGGAGAAAACAACAATATGACAAAACTGGAAAAAATGCAGATGGTCTGAAAACCTCTGGAATGTTTCCCGGCCTGTGAAGACCCGACACACAGAAAGGCCCCAGTCTTCCAACAGGTTCTTTGTTTCACATATTCTCTGTGAGACGACAGCTTCACCACGGTGCTGCACATGAAATATCAAAACAATGACTATGCTAATGCAAAAAAATTAAACCCTCTCAGTAACTCTTGGGTTGATCCGTTGGCTCTGTGCAACTTTATGAACGTATGAAACTGGACCAGTACGATGACAACTGTGAAACTGTGGAAACGTGAACCACAACACACACACACACACACACAGTCACACACACTGCAAACACACCAGACGTGTCTCAGACTGTCGCAGAGACGCACAGTTAAAGCTAATGAACATGTCAACTGTCCAAGCCATCACTTCCGAAACCAGACGATGTTCTGCTGCTGTGGGGAATCACTCACCGACGTTCAGGCAATAAATTCAGTCTGGTGGGTTTTAGTGGTGGTGCAGTATGTAAACTTGACGCTGACCTGACTTATTTAGGAGTCAGTAAAAACATTTAAAAACTCAGCAAGGAAAACATTAATGAAAACAAAAACCATATTGAGTTAGGAAATCACAAAAATGAAGATATAATGACACAAAACTATAAAAAATTGCTTTGATGAAACGTGATCTGTTGGTCATAAATATTATAGTTGTTTCTCGGTCTTCTTCACATGCCAGGTCACAGATGAAACTATAGTGTTAGAGTTTTTGAGCGATCAAGTCCTGCCACGACCCACCTCTGGTACTGGAAACTCTTGATAAAAACAAAAACAAAAAAAAAACAACAACATAGAGTTAGGACTACACCAACAGTCTTGGAAAATAAATAGTTCAGATCCAGCTGAGAAGTCTGAAGGTCTTTTTTTGTGAATCAAAAACTGATCTTGAAAACATTTTCCCATCATGCCTTGCTCTGTTCCTTGTACAAACTTGGAAAATGAAAGCTGTTTGATTCTGATTCATGGCAGCCATCAATTCGTGTGTTCATGGGTGAATGAGACATTAGAGTTCAGATCCAGCTGAGAAGCCTGAAGGTCTTTTGCAGTGTGACTGCTATCAGTTCAGAAGACAGAGCAGAAGATGCAGCATGTCTGGAGTTTAATGACTGTACACTGCAAAGACAATGTGTCCGAATCCAAATTCATCATAACTGGATTCTAGACAACATTTACTCTGCAGTGTACAAAAAAGGTCCCTGTGTTCTTCTCTGGGCTTTATTAAACTGATGAGAGAAATATGTCCCCATAAAGTGGAGCTCTCTTACATTTGTCAAGAAATCCCAGAGTGATTTCAGTCAGAAGAACACTGCTGTCTTACCTGTTCTTTCTTGCATTGGCAGCATGCTCACTTCTTCCTGTGTTTCCTTTTTTGGTAAAATAAAAAACAGACAAATAAAAAACCCAAAATATTGTCATTAGATAAACCAAGTGTTGTCATGAAGTTAATTTTCCTAAAGTGCAAACATTAGAGTAACAAACAGACCTGCTGGGTTCCGTGTGGATTTTTGTCTTTGTCTGTATTAAAAACAAAACCAGTGAAAAATGAATCATCATCCATCAAGACCACAGCAACATGTTCCTGAATGTGAATTTTACCTTTAAGATATGGAAAACAAAGTTTCTTCCGTCTGTATAGTAATAAGAAAACTGGGAAAACAATGAATAAAAAAGGCACGAAAACACTGATCACAATTATGGTCACATTTAAAGTGTGTTCTCCACATTCAGCATCAGTTGAAACATTTCCTGGTCTTTTCAGCAGGAGGTTTTTTGATTCACATCTGGAATGAGAAATATTTCAATCAGCAACATTTGTAGAGAACAATAAATTCTGAGAAACCAGGTTGTTGTAGCTAAGAAACCAGGTGTGTTCCATCAGGGCAGCGAGAGCAAAAAGCTGATGTTTCACTCACTGTGTGTGTTGGATCCATCATCATAAAATCAGACCTTTCTTATTATTGAGAGTCTCAATGTTCCATCTGAAAATGTTCCATCAGGGCAGCATGATGGAAGAAGAAATCCCACCAGCAGTTTGAAAGAGTGTCTAAGGAGTTTGTTCCTGACCTGTTTTCTCTATTAAATTACAAAAACACACACAATTTTTAAACAACACACACAACAACACACACAGGATATGTATGTTTAATGTAGTTCAGTATAGATCCATCATCATAACATTTTATCAGACCTTTATTATTATTGAGACTCTGAAGCTGACATTGAAAACACAGTTTATAAAAATATAATATATATAAAGACATGAAATGTTCGTTGAATTGCAGCTCTTTGTCTTGTGGTTCACAGCATGATGGAAGAAGAAATCCCACCAGTTTCATCAACAAACCAACTACAGTTTGAAAGATCGTCAACTTTCTCCAAATGTAACCAGCTTAAATGGTTCAAGAAAATGTTCAGACAGTGTGTTGATGTCACAGTTTGGTAAAAGACTTTTTCTTCATTGTTCATTGTGAAGTAAATGTTGACAGCAGGGAACAGCTTACAAAAAATGTCTTTGATTAGATAAAAAAATAATAATTTTAAACACTTTAGTAAATAAATCATCAGGTTTATTTTTAAATCACATGCCATTAAATCTACCTATCTTGCATAACTTCTTGTATATCTGTAGAATGCAATAATAATGTTGTTATGGTTGTAATAAAAACCCATAACACACTTATGTCAAGGTTGATTAAAACACTCAAACTTCAACGAAAGAGGTGATCATCAACTCTTAACCTTGACTGGTAGTTGTTTTTAATTTAAAAACTGAGTATTTTCTTGGATCATCAGATTTAGACAGTTACCTTTCAGACAGTGTGTTGATGGCCATTTTTAGACTTTTTCTTCATTGTTCATTGTGAAGTAAATGTTCTTACAAAAAATGTCTTTTTGATAAAAAAAGTTGTATCTCTAATGTGTTTTATTAGCTTTGTTAAAATTATTATTATTTTTTTTAAAAAAGCTCCATAATGTCAGCAAGGGTCCCCATCCAGTTCTTGCTATTCAGGTCAAAAATAAATACTGACTAAAACTTGTTTTACAAAGCAACACTGCACCACAGGTCACTAAATGTGGTGACTGTGTGTTATCATGGAGCATTTAAGTGATCCAGACATAGGAACTTTCAGACTGTTTTGAGTTACAGAAATCAAAAGAATCTTACAATTAGTAGATCCATTCTAAACACCAAAATCTATACAAAAATCTGTATTTTCTTACATTGACAGTGTTCTCATTTCAAACTTATCGTAAGAGTCTGAGATCACTGATTACCCCCTGTCATCTTTTAAGCCTGCACAATCAAAACCAACCTTTGCTGCTGACGTACTGTCCTGGTTCACAGCGTCGGTGCTGGTTTGCTCTCACACAGCTGTTCTCTGTAGAGACCACACAGTAAAATCCATCCAGTGGTTCACAAACTGCATCTGATGTTGCTGTACATGGCGTCTTAATGCTCAGACCTAAACCTGTCAGCATTTACATTTAGTCATTTGGCAGCCTTACCAACCGAGTTACAGCCGGCATCAACACATGATGATTACAAATATTAGTAATACTACCTTCAATACAATTCCTACAGGTATAGCAGAGTCGACGTGAAGTAGGATGATTCATGAAATTTCCTTCATTACAGGGTAAGCAGGAGGTTGTTCCTAAAGCTCCACAATCTTTATAAACGTGAGTTCCTGTTAAATAACCAAAAGAAATTAAAGTTTGTGTTATATACTTAATGTAGTACATGTACACACAGCTGGGTAGCTAGATAGACAGAGTTCCTTTATATCATGCATATCTTACCAGTGGGACACATAGAACAGCAGTTTTGAAATAGCTCGTACTCCGTATGATTACACAGGGGTTTATGTCCACTTAATGTAAACACCAATTCACAGTAAATCTGAACAGTAAGAGAAGAGACAAGTAGGGAAATGCTTTGTGAGTGAGGGGAGAGTAGGTTTAAAAAAATCAGAAAACATTGAAACATGAAATATTTAGCTTTACAGCTGATTCTGTTACCAAGAAACATGCATCTGTTAGAGCTTTTCTTCTCAGATTCAATTCCATGGCAAAGTTTTCATGTGGTGGGGATACCTGACTAAAAAAATAAAAAGAGCAAGTAGAGAACTATTGGCATAAATTTTATCTCTTGCAAGACAAATCATTGACAATCAAGACAAAGAACTGCTCTAATGCTACCTTGTGTTTTGAACACCAAATAGATTTTACACAATACAGTCGAGCCCCATTAACACTGTGTATAATGACACCACTCTTTACAAGTGATGTGATCTGGACCTTACCCTACGAGCCCCCTAGTACAAAGCCAGTATGACAGTGGAGCCTGTTGCTCTGTCAAATTCTCAGGGGGAATTAAAGTGAGCAGTTGGGCGTGTTCCTCCTGTGAAAACACTTCTGACTCTGACCAAATTTCCCACTGCATATTACAAGTGGTAAACACAAACCCTCTCCGCTGATTTCTCCTCATTTTGTCCAGAGATAATATACACCGCTGAAAAATTAAAGGAGCACTTTTTAATCAGAATATAGCATCAGGTCAGCTAAACGTCTTGGCTATTCAACTGGATAGTTCAGGAGCAGAGGGGATTGTTAATCGGTTTCAGCGGGTTTGGTGATAAGGAAATTTACAACATGTTCATGGAGGGGCAACAATTAGATGAACCCCAAAACAGCAACATTTGATCCCTCCTCATCTTTCATCTTTCACTCCCAGCGCCGAAGGGGGTGGGGAGGACTGCATGTGCCAGATGGCCTCCGGGACACTTGCGGGACTTTTGGTTGGGACCGGTATGGGACTGAGGGTTTTGGGGACACTTAACTCACTTAGGTGGGGGCTGTGTAGCGAGCCGTCCGGTGGGCCAGGGGTGGGGTCGCTGGGGATCATGGGTACATGGGGTTTGTGTTTGTCGGCGCCGTGACAGAGGGTTTTGTGTGTGGGACTGACCATCACGGTGCGTTTATGCCCCCGTCTGTGTGTTAAATTAAAGACAAGAACCGCGTCACCTGGTTGTCTGTCCGCCAGTATGAGGCACCCGGGGTCGTGCGGTGTCTGGGGCACGAGTGACCTCCCACCACCTGGGGTAGCGTTAGGGTCGGGTTAGCCTGCTAACGCCCAAGCTAGCCGCTAGTTAGCTGCAGGGTTAGGGTTAGGGCTAGGCTAGCTCAAGCTCCACCACCCGCAGTGGCCGCCGCACACCCCGCCACGCTGCAACACGCTCAAATATGATCTGGTAGATGCTCACTTGAGCACTCAATACGAGGTTCAAATAGTTATTTGTGCATCGAAAAGAGGTGGATTGTTTTGTTTTCTTCAGTTAAAGTGACTGAACAGCCCTTTACTGGTGCAATAAAACTTTTAAGGTGAACCGAAAAAATTTCAGTAAAACAGACGAACCCAATGACTCGGTTTCCCTACAGAACCAATAGAAACTGATGAACGTATGTACTGGTCCAACAAGACTGAACAAATAAAGGAAGTTCAGCTACTTACCGTCAGTGTAAAACATGATCTGCTGAACTTTTCCTCATCACAGGCTGAGAGGCTCAGAAAGACAGTTTTCCCAAGTTTGGCCTCCAGTCCAATCCAGTTTGATACCAGAGGCAAAACTTCGACACGGAGCCTGAAAACCAAAGTAGGTGCAGTTTAGATCCCAAGTACAGGAAGGAACAAATACTGGGGAGGGGCCTCAATCAGCGGCCAATAGAATCACTGTAAATTATCTGTTTTTATATGATGATTTTATCCAAATTTGCTTCTCATTCAGTCATTATCATGCACACACAGAGCTGTGGTTAAATTTTGCAATTGTAGTCCAGTTAGGTTGATAAATAAGCATATGAACACTTGGGTTGAGGTGTTAGTCTGCTGAAAACATTTGTCCCATCATTCTGCATCATTCTCAGATGTTTGACTTGATTTATTCCAGACCAAGGTCATCTTTGACTCCACATAGGGGATATTTACAGGTTACACAGCTCCCAGGTAAACAAGACAATAAAAGCAATGAAAACAACAAGAGTAATGCACTTACTAATGTGATGCAATGCGCAAAATAATTAAAATTAAATCAAATCAATTTACTCTTCTACTCTCTTTATTCTCCTGACCAGCTTCAGTCTGTTCCTGTCCTTGTTGGTGCTGCCTGAACCCCAGCAGACCTCAGTGAAGTGAAGAGCTGAGGCCACCACATTCAACACATGACTCTGAACAAGTCCAGTGTCAGTCCAAAGTTCAGTTCCAGGTGGGACCTCTCTGTGACCAACTTAGAAATCTGAAAGGTCAGTCTATTACAGCAAAACATTTGTTGATTCAGCAGTTCTGTAAAGGGCTGTGTTCAGTTTGGAATCAGGCAGAACATATAGCATCAGTTAAAGCCATCCATTTCCTGTAAAAACAGGCCCTGACCATCACACTACCACCAACATGCTGATTGTTAGTAGGATGATCTTTTATGAATTTCTGTTTTACACCATCTTACCAAACACACCTTCTAGAAAAGTTCAAGTTTTGTCTCATTACCCCACAGTATCGTATTGTCCAAAGGTCTTGGGAATGATCAAGATATTTTATACAATAAGGATGAAAATAGAATATGTGGTGTTGACATTGACACTGTAAATGAAACAAAGTTTTTTGGAGACATCACTGAAAACAAGAAACCACAAATTAATTCAGTGGAATCAACTTTTATACAGTCTATCTTGATATGATAAAGCTTTGTGCGCACTCTACTGTTTAATTATTGTTCCATAAATGACCTTCTGCAAGGAAGTTTGGGGAAACAAAAACTCCCAAGTAACTCCCACTAACCCAATTTGTATTTTTATGAAATGTAATTATTTGCAAAATTTTAAAAGCAAGTAAAAAAATTGCTACCAAAGAACATAGAAAATAGATTTGAAAAGAGAGAGAAAATTGTTGCTTATTTTGCCTTTATTTAAAAAAAAATCATTCAAAACAAATTTGAACAGCACATTTCAGTCACAGGGTGAATTTATGTTGAATGTGCTGAAGAATTCACTATGACTTTGTATCTAAGGGCACCGACGTTTGTTATTATATATATATTTTTGTCTTTTTTTTTATCTGGGATTTTATGGAAAAAGAGTTTCAAGGTGTGACAGCAGTTGTACCTGCTGAAATATTTTGCTGTCAGTGGGGCAACAAACCAGATTTCTTTTTTCCAATCAGATTTAAACATGTCAACTAAGAAAATATGTGTGACAGCAGACAACAAAAGATGAAGACAACGAAAGATTAGACGAGTGAGCAGGAATCAGTCATATCTGTCCAAGCCGTCACTTCAGAAACCAGATGTTCTGCTGCTGTGGGGAATCGCTCACTGACGTTTTATTTTTATTTAGCAGTTATTCAAAACATTTAAAAACACAGCAAGAAAAACATTAATGAAAACAAAAAACAAAGAGTTAGGAAATCACAAAAATGAAGATATAATGACACAAAACTATAAAAAATTTGATGATTTTTGGTTTGATGAAACATGATTTATTGGTCATAAATATTATAGTTGTTTCTTGGTCTTCACATGCCAGGTCACAGATGAAACTAAAGTTTTCTAGCGATTAAGTCCTGCCACCACCCACCTCTTGTACTGGAAAATGCATTGTGTTGGTAAGAAAACAATCATGAAATCATGATTTTGTGTTTCTTACCAGCTTCTTTGCCCCTCTGACCAGGTGGACAGTCTCTGTGTTTGTCTGCCAAACTACATCCCGTCCCATCGTCTGACAGACTTTTGCAGAAATATCCCTCTAAAACCCCACTGACTGTGTCTGTTGTCGCTGTGCAATTCTGTTGCACAGACAGACCCAGACCTAAAAGAGAAAAACATGAAATGGTTATTATTAGCTTTGACAATTAATTAAAATCATCACATGGCTGCAACTGAAGGACTTTTTTTTCATCGTTTATTTAAATTCATTTAGTATCGGACTTTTTTTGTTGTTGTTTTTGTCTTTTTGTAAAAACTGGGACACGACAATGTCCCAGAGATGATGGTACAGTCTCGTTTGAACAACTGTCCCTTCTCGGCTGCGGACACACCGACGAATAAATGTTTTTTTCAACATCACTGCAATTCCAGGGTTTGCCTATAATATCACATTGGTTAACAGCTGTCTTTGGAATCCAGCCCACTGATGTTCTCATCAGGGTCACATTTAGACAAGGTTTTCCACCATCGGTAAGTGACATTAGGTGTGACAGTCTCTTCAAGCAGCTGTCCCTGTTCAGGACATCAGGGTTTTCACGTTCGTTAATCCAGATTCGGGCGTTCACCTTCGTGGATGAAGTCATCGTCCCTCCACAGGATCCTGGTTACAGGTCCGACCTGGCTCGAGGCAGCTGATCCAAACCCGGATTCAAACCAAATGACAGTATTTTAAACGCGCCATAACGAGGATCTGGCGTCCCTTTTAAAAGCTGAAAAACGGTGACCCCACCACTGCAGGACAAAATCATCAAAAAGAAAAAATTTTCATCGTTTATTTAAAGTTTTATTATCTGAATTTTTTTTGTTGTTTTTTTTGTCTTTTACAAAAACTGAGCACGGTGCTAAGACGAGATGATGGTGAAGTCCATCCACGTTTGTCCGTTCTTCTCGGCTGCGGTCACTGATCCGATTTTAATAAACTGAGTTTTTTCAACATGGCGTCTTCTTAATCCAGCATTTGCAAACATATTAATCAGCATTGGTTAACACGTAAACGAACCATAAATCCAGCCCATTTCATCAAAAATGTTTAAACTTTTAACCATCGTCTAACTGAAAACAGAAATGGGAACATCCCTGAAAACAAGAATTCCGAATAAGCGCGTGAATCAAAACGTCAAAACCGGGCGTTTTGACGTTCAAAGACAAAGATCTTGTCGGGCGTTGATAAACCTTTATGGAACATGAAACTGGGGCAGTAAGATAACCCTCCCTCGTAAACTCTCTGACTGCAGGTCCGACCTGGTCCCGCGAACCACGACCAGCCCTGAAAACCAGCGTGACACTGGGGTTAAACGCGCCGTACAAACACACGTCCGGCGCCTCGGCTCATCGACGCAGAGACTTACCGTTAAAGACAAAATGATAAAATATGGTGGTCCGAAGGTCCAGAAGTTTGAGTTTATGAATGTGGTTTTGCTTCAGTTTTTACCGGAACTTTGCAGAAAAGGCTGAGACGAGTGAGCAGGAATCAGTCACATCTGTCCAAGCCGTCACTCCAGAAACCAGATGTTCTGCTGTTGTGGGGAATCACTCACTGACGTTCTTATTCTTATTTAGGAGTCAATCAAAACATTTAAAAACAAAAAAAGGAAAACAAAAAACAAAGTGTTAGGAAATCACAAAAATGAAGATATAATGACACAAAACTATACAAAATGTGATAGTTTTTGGTTTGATGAAACATGATCTGTTGGTCATAAATATTATAGTTGTTTCTCGGTCTTCTTCACATGCCAGGTCACAGATAAAACTATAGTGTTAGAGTTTTTGAGCGATCAAGTCCTGCCACCACCCACATCTGGTACTGGAAACTTTTGTGTTGGTAAGAAAACAACAGGAGCAGAATTTTAAAAATGGTGAATTACTCTATTTTTAATAAAGATTTTTTTGCGATACGTCTTCACAAAAATATTAGTGTTAGATGTGACAAACACTATAATATAGATTTTGCTCCTTTTATTAGCTTAGTTTATGCATAGTAAATATATTTCAAGTAATGACACGAACTCTATGGTTAATTTATCTAAAGGTAATTCTGTTCACAAGTTGTTTGTCTAAAACCAACCAAAGGCTGGAGCCTTGTTCACATGAATTATTATCTAAACTCCTCATAAAACCTGAATCCAACCTTCATCTAAGTGACAATAAAACGTGAGCACATCTTTGGACGAAAACTTTAGAATTATGTACATCAAGGCCTAAAGTGTTCAGTTCCTTTGAACAGTAGATGTACGACATTGAAGTGGAAAACGCATCACATCGCTGCATCAGTAAGTAACTGTTAAACTTATTATTTACAAGGAATAAATGAACAGGTTGTACCTTATCTGTTGGTTTCTGCTTGTGTGAAATCCAAACTAAATGGAAATATGAATACTGATTTATCACTAACAATAAATGATTAATACTGCCACATTAGGGGCTTTCCTGCTCTGGTTTTACTAAGTGGTCTTTTTTTCTTTTCTCATTTCAAAACCACTTCCTATTGTGCAGTTTCACGTAAGCCACTGAAATAACAAGTGGAAACACGATAGTTCACTAGCGCTCTAACAATGTAGTGAACTGGAACTGTTTTTTGGTGGAACAAGTGATCACCGCAGATTTACACAATCAAAAAAACAAAAAAAACAAACAGTTGCTCAATCTCATTGACAAGTATGGATCAGATTCATTCGCAGCTACAATGAAAGAAAAAATGCAGCTTACATAAGCCTTTTCTTTCATAAAATGTTTTAAAAATGTGTCCATTATTGTCTATATTTCCAGTTGTATTCTATATACAGTTATCATCATTGACTGCTTACGATAATAATTATTCCTTTTAAAACTAAACCCACTGATTAATGTCAGGTTTAGTTTTAATGTAGATTTGATGTTTAAAGTGATACTGGTGAAACAGTTGTAAAGAAAATTCAGCTACTATATGATCGCTGGAAAATGCTGTTGTTGAACTTCTGTGCTATACAGTCAAATTATTCAGTGTTGAATGAAGTACTCAAAAACTGTACTTAAGTAAAAGTACAAATACACATTGTATTTACTCTAGTAAAAGTATAAGTTCAGCTCACTATGAGTCATGATAATCTGTCAAATAAGTCTTTTAAATAAGACCATGAAAGTAGAAAAGGCAAAGTGGTTTATGAAATCTATAAAGGCCCCATTTCTCCACACGCTCGTACATCATGTCCTTGACTTTCCACCACCGATGATTTCGTAGTCGACTCAGCTTCAATGATAGAAGTCAGTTCAACAGCACATATTAAACAAACCTCAAAAATCCTTCATTAAGTACAGCAAAGTACTTAATATTTAATAACTCTATTTAACTGTATTTTTGTATATTTATGATATAAGTTTGGTCTCATCAGTCTCCATGTCCTCTAAAGATCAGAATCGGCCGTTTAAAAACCCGTATCGGTCGACCACTATACCACAGCATAATCACTTACTATTAATATAAATTTACCCATAAAAGTCCACGCAAAAAATATTTAATTAATAAAGATTTAATTAATAAAGTAGACACAATAATAGGAGCAATTAGGTAGCGGCAAGTGCATAGCAGCTTATCCCTAACAGTGGTATTAAGCTTTTGCATTCTGCACGTACACAATCTTTCAACACCGGCACATTAAACGCAACGACAATTCAATAACACAAAAGGTGTTTGTTAAAAAGTGAAATGATTGTGTTAAAATGTCCCAAGTAAAGAAACCGATAAAGAAAGGCACTAATCAGTGTAAATCTGTCTCAGTCGGTGCTGACAGTCGTTAAGTGTGTGCTATCTAAAGATTCTAGTCTTTGGTCTTCAGTCGTTCTCATGATGATTATTTTAAACATGTTTAATAGTTTAATATTAGGATGACATTGCTATGGACGCAGATCTAGTTATTTCACCTCCAACTGCATCTGTAGACTCTGTAATCCGCTTTGTTCTCGCTTTTACATCCGTGATTTTGCTGCTTTTTCATTTTCTGTTGTTTGACCCACAGGTTAACTTAAAAAGTCAAAGTTCTGGGTCGCAGACATATTTGTTTCGGCACAACCCTACGCAGGAATTGTGGTTCTCGTGGAATGTGGAATGTAGGACGTCCAGAAGTTAAGTCTGTTTTTGTTTGTGTGGCCTGTCCAGTCACTGACCGTCTTTGCTTGTCTTTTGTTGTGTCCGCAGAAAGCGGAGCTTTCCTCAACATTTGTTATGACATTTCGAAAGAGCCAAAACTGTCCTTGTCTCTCACGAACCAGGTTACAGAGCAAAGAATGCGACCAGTAAAATCGCCATTTACGAACCTGATCACGTCCCATCACCGACCTCTCGTACTGGAAGCTACTGTGTTCGTACAGAAAAAAAAAGGCAAGTTGATAGAATTGCACCTTTCATGTTAACATGAAGAAAAATATTAGGATGTGCTGTTTTATACTGATATAAAGCTCAAAATGCACTGATGATTATCTGTGTTTAGTGCCAGAAGTGATAACACAATTACATCCGGTAGGTTTCTGCTTCGTTCATTTGCTGCAGTGGGAATCTTTTAATTTGAAGAGATTTGTAGGCTTTTACTGAGAAAGTCAAAGTATTTATCAAACATAATTTTGTTGGGAAGTTGCGTTTAACTTCCATGATGTAACAAAGTGGCAGAAACACACTGCAATGAAACGAGGTGGGCGAGTAAAATAGAGTCTGAACCCGTTAGAATCACCTGGTTTTTAGCATTAACTGGTTATCAAATGTGATCCAACCTTCATCCAAGTAACAGAACAAATCCAGAGTTTGTAGGATTACAACACTTAACCTTGATTATGGAGCACACCAATAAACATTTACAGATCTGATGGAAAGCATACGTAATGAGTTGGATTTACCATATAAATATGTTTTGCCAGCAATAGCATCAACTAAGCACTTTTTTTCTGATGACTATCATAATTTTCTCCAAAATTTGTGTTTCTGAGGGTCATGAACTGTGAAGTACAAGCATCTAACTAGGACCAGAGATACACTGAACAAGTAAGTGCAGTTTGATGACTTAGAGGTAGCTGAAACAGTAATTTATCGAGTCGTCTGATTTAAAGCTTGAACCTGTTTCGTAGTAGTGTTAAGAACTGTAGGTAAAACGTTTTCCTCTTTCGGTGAAGAGGATATTTGGTCTGTTGTGTGCTCGCGTGCGCAGACGCTGCTCTGTGCCGAATTGTCAGGAATACTGAAAGCAAACGAACGGGCACATTGATGACGTTCACTCGATGCAGTAGTAGTCTAGCAGCTTTGTCCCATTTTAATGCACAGCTTTGATGTGCTGTAAACAAAACACTTTCCCACAGCCTGAGTTTTCTGTCGTGGCGCGTCACCTGTGCGCGCTGAACCGGGGTTTCACACGTGAGACCTCGGGCGACCTCCCGCTCCAGGGGTCAAATGGGAAATAGGCTTAGCACAGGAGATACACAGACGAATTGATTGCTGTTTGAAACTTGTTTGTTGGCAGCTGATTTTCCGGCACCTCTCTCATGTCGGCTGATTTAATCAGTTTTTAATGGTGTTGAGTGAATATTTCAAACCTTTTTTTAAAAAAGTTAGGTAATTCAATGTAATATTTTATGTTTATTTTTTTATGTTTGTTTTAAGTAGAGTAAAAATTTACAAATTAAATTTTGGTAATAATATTACAGTTATAAACATTGATTTTTGTTGGAATTATTCAAATTAGATTGACAGTAAATAATAATAAAAAATTACTGAGTGACTTTACTGCAAAAAACATCACCTCAAACCTCGTGAAACACGTCCTATAGTGACTGCTCAGTAGGTAAAGCAGCCTTCAACAATCTCAGGGCAACGTAGCTGCTGCAACATAGCAGCTCTTTCACCGGCGTGCGAGTGTGGTCGTGAGTGCGAATGACAAGCTGTGAAAAGCGCTTTGGGTACCAATGAGGTAGAAAAGCAGCGTAAGAGAGCGGAAAGATTTCCCACAACAGCGTGAGGCTTGTGGGGACACAGCCCAACGACATGAGCCGGCTGCAGCCACAATTAAAACCGGGGTTTAATTGTCAACAGCAGCTACAACAAGCAACCACGTGTCCATTTTCCACTAATGACTGTGTCTGTCTTTAGATTTCAATCTTTTGGAAAAGTTATGTAACGAGTTACTTTTGCCAGGCTAGAATAAATAATATTATTTTAAACAGAGTAACAAATATCAAGCAATAAATTACTTTTTGATTTACGAGCAAAATGTGTGAATGATGCAATTAATATGTTTTGTTTTTACTTCGATTGAAGATCTGACTATATCTTCATAATAAAACCTTATACATAAATGAACGTAATTCTAAAGGGTTCATTTTGTCATTCTTGCCACTGTAAATGAAAATCTGTGGAATTTGTAAGTCAGTAAATAACCATAAATCAGTGCATCCATATACTGAGTATTTAAAAATAAGTAAATTAAAACAGGCTGTAAGTCCTTTTACTCAATATTAGAATATGAAGAGTTAATGACCATGCTTTTACTCAACATAAGGTAGTAAGGACAAAAATTGGATAATAAATAAAAAGTCATTTAGTATCGAACATTAAAAAAATTGGAAGGGATGCAAAAGAAGCACTAACCTTTTGCTAGGAAACCAAGTGTTATTAAAAAAGACAAGACAAGTAACAAAGGCACAGTCAAAACATAATGATGTCTTGATGCATTTCTGCAGACAACATCGTGGCTCGAACTTCCTTCTGTGACCTTTGTTTGGGTTCCTAGGCAACTGTTGGATAAGAAAAGACTCCTTCAGTATTTATTCTTCCAATGGAAATGAAATTCCACCTGGTGTCACAGTGATAATGATAATAATGATAGAGAATAAATTGTAACTAAAACACGGGCCGGCAGGTAATTCTGGCTGCCTTTTTAAAAATATATATTCAGTCCTGCTGCTTCAGTTTGTCATGGTCTCTTAGTTAATAGTTTAAATCTGACACTGTTCTCACTCAGTTACCTGCTTATTAAAAATAACATCTTGGGACGATACGACTTTATTGATTTTATTCTCAAACTACTGTTTCTGTAGTCTTTACATTTACTTGCTTCTTGTAGTATTCCAGCTTATTTACTGAAATCACAATGAGCAACCTTTTTAGATTTTACTAACTAATGCTACTTTTGGAATTTAACATCATACAACATACAAAAAAATGGACTTTAAGTCAGCTTTTTTTCTGTTGTCCCATTTTTTTCTTTGAACGGTAAAATCACTTTAGGAGTATCATAAAGAATTCAGTGAGGGAGAAACGTCAGTGCTGTGCTTGTGAGGCCTCCGTGCTTGAATAGCTGCCATTCTGTTCCATTTTAATTTATGTATTTTGTATGTGCTGATTGTGAGTGGCTGCTATTTGGCCACTTCTCCCCCGGAAAAGAGATTCTCAGTGTCAATGGGATTTCCTGATTAAATAAAGGTATAAAAAACAAACAATAATTCAATAAAAGCTCCTCCACAATGCCATGGGGGGACTTAACAAGGGTTTAAAATTTACAGATCAATGTTGCATAATCAAAAACCCCAGTGAACACTTGCAATAACGAGTACAAAATATTGGATGTGTAGGAATTTTAGCCATTGTCAAACATGACCCCTATTTTTTATGTCTCAAATGTATGGTTACAAGTTAAATAATCATAAATTAAATGAGATTTAGTTACAACGCTGATCTTGACTTGTGACGTCTATCTGTAACCCACAGACATTGCAAGTTGCTGGGTTCCTTCCTTAGTGATGTCCTGCAAGGCCTTTAATGCTGCTCTCACATTCAGCAGGCTTTGCGTGTTCTCCCCCCACCTTTAGCTTTGGCAAGTGAAATATACGTTATTAGTTATTAGATTCGGGTCCAATGACTAACTTGACTATTGCAGAATATTACGGTTTTGCCCCAAAAATGTCTCGGGTTGTTTTCACAGTAATCTTCAGGTAGAGTTTGTCTGCCCTGTAAAGCTTAATCTGAGCAGATAACAACCCTAAACACTTTCTTTCAGTAGTCACACCATCTGCTTATTTGTAAATGAACTAAAGAGAAAATACACATGTCTTGACATGGAACCACTCAGCAAAATATGGGTTTATAAATGAATACACTGTAATTCCCAAACAGGTTGTCCAATATTTTTGACCAACTCCTTAATTAAGCCCACACTTTAAGGACATCTTGTTTTATTCTCAATCTATACAGATAAATGTACAGATAAAAAATTATACCTCTATACCTAGGGGTCTGATTGAATATAAAGAAACAAATATTTTGTTTGTTGTGCTTTTGGAGTAATTTTAAAGAGAAAAACGTCTTACACTGTCCAAGCTGTGCAGTTGATACCGTCCAGTGAAAAATAGCCTGGTTTACAGTCTTCACACACTGTGTCAGATCTGTTGGTTCCTTAGAAACAGACAAAAATTAGGTTCATTACACGAAAACCAAACACACAAAGAAAATCATCACTTATCAGATTGGAAAGCAGTAAGTAGCTTAACTGTCAAACTAGTCTTACAGTATTTTCTCTTACCTGATTCTTTGATGCTCTGACCACGTTTACAATCTTTATGTTTTTCTGCCAAACTACATCCTGTTTCATCGTCAGAAAAACTCGTGCAGAAATATCCACTTAAAACACCACAGACTGTGTCTGTTTTTGCTTTGCACTTTTGTTTCTCAAAAAGACCCTGAACTAAAAAGAAATGGTTCATTAGAAAAACGGATTGGTCAACTTTAATTACAGACATTTAGCTTTGATTTGTAGTAGTGATTAAATCGGCTTGTACCTGGGTTACATAGAGTGCAGGGGAAACACTTGGTCAGGCCGTTGGCTTGATTCATAAAAGTCCCACTCAGACACGGGGCACAGCGTGTGCCTGACTGAGGTGTACAGTCTCTCTGAACAATTGTACCTGTCCAAGAGAAAACAAAGTTAATCTCAATATTACACCAAGATCAAAATAAAGAAACATGAATTGGTTAGTCAGCCTTAACCAATTATCAATGGAAAATATACTTTTATCAAGATCAAAATAACATATTTTTATTTAAATTGCATAAAATGAAGGTTGTTTAGTCAGATGCCTATTACATTTTGGACAGACTCAAACAATTATCCATGGTAAAAAAAATATAGTGCTTTTAGTTTTTAATCAGTAACGTAAAATAGTGTTTTGTAAAACATTAACATAATTTCATAATTTTTTTATTTAATCTGTTTCCTAAAAAACCATTGTATTGGTTTTCATTTTTGAGTACTTCGGGTTGTAATTTTTAAGTGGTATTTTCCATCTAGACCAGTAGCTAAATAGATCAAATATAACAATTTAATAAAAAAGTTATATTTAAGTGTTCAAACTTGGTGTTAACATACTGTTTTTAATTAAAAAAAACTGCAACATTAGTGTAGAATTTTATATACATATTCTTTCTGAATGTGTGCTTTTAAGAAGTATAACTTTTACGTCTCGCTACAACTAAACGCTTTCATCTGTAATGCATACAGTGACTACGTGGTTTCTTAGTCAGCCGTTTTATAATTTCACAGAATGAATAAATAATGTAACCCAGCGGTTATATGAGTGCACTGATTAAATGTGACGGTTCTAATTTGCCTGAACTATGAGAGGATGTGTAATGACATTTCATATTACAAGCAGCTCCAGTTCATCAGGTCGCCCTGCTGTTCTATTTTGACCGCAGGCACTCAGGTCTCTGTCCCTAACAGGGACTGCCCCCCGAGTCTTGGGTTATAAGAAGCAAGAAGGGGAAACGAACAGCTGCATAACTGGAACACACTACGAACGAAGGCGCTTCTCTGACCCTGAAAGGTAAGAAACTCAACTTCAAATGTCTATTGTGCTTAAATTTACGTCTCCCCTATACTTTTTGATTATGTAATCATTTTATTATTCGTCGTCAAATGCCTATGTTTCCTGTGGTATAGCCTAATAAGATTTTAGAATAATTTCTATACAGCCGCTACGTCCCAACATTGTAAACGTGCTTTTGTTACATTATCTTAATGCAGAATTCGTCCGTTTATTAATAGACGGGAGTAAAAAGAATAGATGGATTTTTCTGTGCTCAACTTACGTCACAGCACAGCTATGACATGTTGGGGCATGTTTATGCAATTATTTATTGAAAAGATGAATTCGTAATAAAAATGTATACAAAGTAACAACGTTAAAAGCACGTTTCTTTAAACACGGTTCGGGTTTCCCGTGACTTGTGTCCCTCAGAAATTGAGTAGTTGTCGAAAAACGCTGCACACAAAGGCCACGGCCCAGCCAGGCTGGAATAAACGGCGGCGGGTCAGGACTTTCCGGAGCTGCTGACAGGGGTCCATACCTTCCTGACACATGGGACAGCACTGTCCGTCCCGGGTAGTGTACTCCTTGTCCCGGCAGCATAACGCTGGAACGGCGAGAACTGCGACACACCCTGAGAGAGACAAGCTGATTTGTGTTAGCTACAGGCTAGCAGGCTAACGTTAGCATGAGCTAAAAGCGTTTAGCCACTGTGCTGCACTTACCGAGGACCACAAAGGTCGGAAACATGTCACATGCTCACACACGGGACTTTGTAGAATTTTAAACCATTAATATTTTGTTAGTTACTACGTCAACCCCCACAATAAAATTCTACCCGAATGCTCCTGTAGTCACGTGATCATGACTACGGCACTTCCGGGTTGCTGTCTACGTCCCTCCCACACGAGACACGTTCATGTTTTTATTAGACGTTTGCAAACAGGAACGAAGAAAAAAATAATTTGGTCACATGAATTACCTCAGACTTCAGAGTAAAAACAAAGTTGTATATGAACTATACATATTAAACAGCCGTTATTTCGTATTTATCATGATCAGACATTTTCATGTAACCATCTTTTTAAGTAACATGAGTTTCAAGCGCGATGTAGGTCTCTCTATAGTTAACAGCTTCAATTATTCCACAAAAGTTGCTGCATTATTATCAAGCTAATAAATATTATGGTATATACCTAATACACTTGGTCAAACTATCTGTATATATTTATTGTAATTTCATTTTACAGAAATTTACACAAACTGGTGGTACTCAACAAACACTGTACAAAATTTTTCCAGCAGTGAAATAATGTACAACAATCATTTTATATGACTAATAATGACACACCTTTAAATGTTTATTGTGAAGGGAATGTGAATCAAAAACTGATCTGATGAAAACATTTATCCCATCATGTCTTGCTCTGGTCCAGTGTCATTCCAAAGTTCAGATGTAGCTCAGGCAGTTGTCCATGAACCCGCGGGGTCAGTGGTTCGATCCCCAGTCCCTCGTTGCCATGTGTCGCGACACTGAACCCCCAGCTGCTCCCGGTGGGTCTGGTGAGCACCCTGCATGGCAGCCATCACCATCGTTGTGTGCGTGTGTTCATGGGTGAATGAGACATTATAAAACGCTACGTAAGCGAGCGTTCACCATTTAGATCCAGCTGAGAAGTCTGAAGGTCTTTTGCAGTGTGACCGCTATCAGTTCGGAAGACAGAGCAGAAGATGCAGCATGTCTGGAGTTTAATGACTGTACACTGCAAAGACAATGTGTCCGAATCCAAATTCATCATAACTGGATTCTAGAGAACATTTACTCTGCAGTGCACAAAAGAGGTCCCTGTGTTCTTCTCTGGGCTTTATTAAACTGATGAGAGAAATATGTCCCCATAAAGTGGAGCTCTCTTACATTTGTCAAGAAATCCCAGAGTGATTTCAGTCAGAAGAACTATGCTGTCTTACCTGTTGTTCCTTGCACTGGCAGCATGCTCACTTCTGCCTGTGTTTCCTTTTTAGTAAAATAAAAAACAAACAAAAAAAAACATATTGTCATTAGATAAACCGAGTGTTGAAATTAATTTTCCTAAAGTGCAAACATTAGAGTAACAAACAGACCTGCTGGGTTCCGTGTGGATTTTCTTCTTTGTCTGTATTAAGAACAAAACCATTGAAAAATTAATAATCATCCATCAAGACCACAGCAACATGTTCCTGAATGTGAATTTTACCTTTTAGACATGGTAAAGACAGTTTCTTCCGTGTGTATAGTAATAAGAAAACTGGGAAAACAATGAATAAAAAAGGCACGAAAACACTGATCACAATTATGGTCACATTTAAACTGTGTTCTCCACATTCAGCATCAGTTGAAACATTTCCTGGTCTTTTCAGCAGGAGGTTTTTTGATTCACATCTGGAATGAGAAATATTTCAATCAGCAACATTTGTAGAGAACAATAAATTCAGAGCCGTTGTAAGAAACCAGGTGTGTTGTAGCTGATGTTTCACTCACTGTGTGTGTGGTTGACAAATCGTCAATGTTCCATCTGAAAATGTTCCATCAGGGCAGCGAGAGCAAACAGTGTCTGAGGAGGCTGTTCCTGTGAACACACACACACACACACACAGGATATGTATGTTTAATGTAGTTCAGTATAGATCCATCATCATAACATTTTATCAGACCTTTCTTATTATTGACACTCTGAATCTGACATTGAAAATACATTATAAAAATATAATACAGTGAGGGAAAAAATTATTTGAACCCCAGCTGATTTTGTAAGTTTGCCCACTAACAAAGAAATGATCAGTCTATAATTTCAATAGTAGGTTTATGAACAGTCACGACAAAAAAATCCATTTTCAAAAGAATTATAAATTAATTTGCATTTCCATGAAGGAAATAAGTATTTGATCCCCTATCCGTCAGCAAGATCTCTAGCTCCCAGGTGGATCTTCTACAGGTAACGAGCTGACATTAGCAGCCCTCTCAGCTCGTTATCTGTATGAAAGAGACCTGTCCACAGAAGCAAGTAATCAATCCAGATTCCAAACTCTTCACCATGGCCAAGACCAAAGAGCTTTCCAAGGATGTCAGGGACAAGATTGTGGACCTACACAAGGCTGGAATGGGCTACAAGACCATCGCCAAGCAGCTGGGTGAGAAGGTCACAACAGTTGGTGCAATTATTGGCAAATGGAAGAAACCTAAATTAACTACAATCTCCCTCGGTCTGGAGCTCCATGCAAGATCTCACCTCGTGGAGTCTCAATGATAATGAGAACGGTGAGGAGTCAGCCCAGAACTACTCGGGAGGAACTTGTCAATGATCTCAAGGCAGCTTTAGTCACCAAAAAAACAGTTGGTAACACACTACGTGAAGGACTTGCAAGGTCCCCTGCTCAAGAAAGCCCATCTACAGGCCCGTTTGAAGTTTGTCACTGAACATCTGACTGATTCAGAGGAAGACTGGGTGAAAGTGTTGTGGTCAGAAAGCTCTTTGGCATCAACTCAACGTGTTTGGAGGAGGAGGAATTTTGACTCAAAAACACCGTCCCCACCGTCAAATATGGAGGTGGAAACATTATGCTTGGGGGTGTTTTTCTGCCAAGGGGACAGGACAATTGCACCGCATCAAAGGGAAGATGGATGGGGCCATGTACCGTCAAATGTTGGCTGAGAACCTCCTTCCCTCAGTCAGGGCATTGAAAATGGGTCGTGGTTGGGTATTCCAGCATGACAATGATCCAAAACACATGGCCAAGGCAACAAAGGATTGGCTGAAGAAGAAGCATATTAAGGTCATGGAGAGGCCTAGTCAGTCTCCAGACCTTAATGACATTAGACATTAATGACTTGGAGAGGATCTGCAAAGAGGAGTGGGCCAAAATCCCCCGAGATGTGTGCAAACCTTGTGGCCAACTACAAGAAATGGCTGACCTCTGTGATTGCCAACAAAGGTTTTGCCACCAAGTACTAAAGCACGTTTTTCAAAGGGATCAAATACTTATTTCCTTCATGGAAATGCAAATTAATTTATAACTTTTTTTGAAACACATTTTTCTGGATTTTTTTTGTCATTGTTGTCTCTCACTGTTCAAATAAACCTACCATAGAAATTATAGACTGATCATTTCTTTGTTAGGGGGCAAACTTACAAAATCAGCTGGGGTTCAAGTCTTTCCCGCACTGTACATATAAAGACATGAAATGTTCGATTGCATCTCCTTGTCTTGTGGTTCACAGCATGATGGAAGAAGAAATCCCACCAGTTTCATCAACAAACCAACTACAGTTTGAGAGATCGTCAACGTTCTCCAAATGGAACCAGCTTAAATAGTTCATGAAAATGTTCAGTGTGTTGATGTCACTAAATAACTAGTTCAACAAGAAGTTTGATATGTTGCACTTTCACGTTTTATTCTTTCGCTCAGTCTAAATCCAGAGCCACAGCCACCACTAACTGTAGTTAACAGTCGATCTAGAGATCGCTGCGTCTGTGCTCCAGAATGTCATAGTTACATTTACATTTAGTAATTTGTCAGACACTTTTATCCAAAGTGACTTACAAGTGAGGAACAGGCAAGCAATAAAATCTAAGTTAAGGAGAAAGTAAGTAAAGTGTTATCAAAAAAGTGTTACAGTTTCATGAGATGCAAGTGGAGAAAAAAGAAAAAGCAGGAAGGTTTTTTTGTGTTTTTTTAAAGGAAAAACCCAAGAGTTCTGTTTTCAGCAGTGTTTTAAATATAGTGAGTGAGGTCACTGAGCACTGAGTTTGGCAGCTCATTCCACCACCATGGGATCCCTGAGCTGAAGGGTTTTCCTTCAAGTGTTATAATAGGACTAAACTACTCCATAACCACAGAAATTGTGACGTTCTACACAGAAGTGCATAAATACAATTTCTGGCCTTCACGTCCAGAAAGTGCCAAATAACTTTTAACCTCTCTTGGTATAAGTTTGGGTTTTGTACATCTTCTGCTGAGATCAGCAACTTCCTCTTAATACTTTCCGCAACAGTGTTGAGTGATCTAACCATGCTAATATGGTTAATATGAAGTAATAAGTGAAACGTTTTTCACTAAGCATTTAGCTATATAACTTAAAGATCAGAAGGATGGACAAATGCAGCATTTAAATAGAAAAATCTCAATAAGTCTCCCGTCATATTTCACATGGGGATTTTCTGCTGTTTTAAGTTGGGGAAATCACAAACTCATAATATTTACATATTAACAGAGTTATTTAATAAATAGATTCAATGTAAAAAAATTTAAAGGTTCCGTAAATGGATACTGTAACTATAGGACCCAAAAGCAGAAGCCGAGACACACCAAGAGTGCAGGAGGTTTATTAACACATGAACTCCTAAAAACAGTTAAATAATTAACTCAAAGTCAGAAACTTAGATTATATCCAAAACCTTACAAGACAGAAACTTAGACCATAGCAAAATACACTCTTAATGAGAAGACTAACACTGTAACAGAAAATCACTGTAACAGAGGAGATTAATATTACAAACAGAAACTTACTCTAAACAGACTCACGACAGTATCAAAGGCTGAAGATCAGGAAAGGAAGGAAGGAAGGATTAGGAAGGAGCACCAGAACGGACCATGACACACTAACAACCCCGAAACTAAATGCAAGGCCTTAAATACAAAACATGAAGGTGATGATGACAAAGATGATGAAAGGCAAAGGGCGAGTGCAAGGACACACATAGAAAAACAAGGGCAGCAAAAACCCAAGACAGGAACAATATACCAACTCAATACATCCAACATGGATGTCTTGATGATATGCATCTATTTGTTTTCAATAAATTAACAGTATTCTCATTTGTAACTACACACTAGCACACAGAAACCGACCTTTGCTGCTGACGTACTGTCCTGGTTCACAGCTTCTGTGTTTGGTTGCTCTCACACAGCTGTTCTCTGTAGAGTCCACACAGTAAAATCCATCCAGTGGTTCACAAACTGCATCTGATGTTGCTGTACATGATGTTTTTATCCTCAAACCAGAACCTGTCAACACATAAGCAGAGACAAAACTGTAATCCAGGAGACACCAACAAACTACTTTTTCTGATAGACCAAAAAGACATTAGACTACCCTAAATTTGATACAACAGGAAGGAGATTAAAATAGAAACAGAAATAGAAATGTTATGGCAGGAAAAGGGAGAAATATAGCTCACCACTAACTGTTAAGAAGTTGTATGATTATTGCTGCAAACTAGTCCTACTAATAAAAATGTTTCTACTGCTTTTTTTTTTATTTTTTGTTGTGACTGTTGTGAAGTTGAAACCAGAAACATAGTGTAATGTGGAGTTCCATGGTAGATTTTAACAAAACATGGTAGGTTAGTAGAATATTTGGCGATGAGTACTTATACCCAAATGGAACATGTGAGGCCATTAGTGAAGACCGTCAAAGAGGGGGACAGACTCCAGACTTCAGGACAGGTTTCAACACACAGACTGGAGTATGTTTGCCTCCCAGCCTGACTGTGGCTCTCACTCGGACATTAACACCCGTGCATTCTCTGAGCTGGACTATATCAACATCACTGCTGTTAGTTTAACAACACAGAAACAGATCACTACAAACCCAAATCAGAAGCCATCGACCTCGATCTTAACATTATATAGTACAGCAATAAACCGTAAAAAGTATACAGCTTCTACAATATCTTCTGTTTGGATACTGAACTGCAGTTTGTTGCCTTATACTAGTACATGCATAATGACAATAAAGTTGAATATAATCTAATCTAATCCAATCCATATGCATAGTCACTGCCTGACAACGTGAGGTTGTTAAACCTAATGCACTTCAAGCTTTGAGCCATCAGTTCTTTAGAAACACTATGTGGGATCATACATATGTATCTGTAGCTTGGTAGAGCTAAAGTATACGCTACACACATAATAGTCTTTTTTGGCATGGAGAGAGATATGTCTCATTTTACAGAATAACCACTTTAAGGTGCAACCATTGGCATCAGAATAAAATAGAAAATTAATAATGTAACATTCATTGACCACTGTGTAATGCAAGAGAAATGGGTTCTATCGTGTGTATTTAAATGAATGCACGTTTTCACCTTATTTTCATGAAATATCTGTGTCTCAATGAATTGGATCAAAGCCTAAACAACTTCATCCAATCATTTATGTCTGTTGTCATTAAATAAAGTAACATTGTGTCACATGTAGCAATCGTATCAAACCATTAAATGTAGAAAATCTATAACAGTTTGTATCTGCATTATCACCGTGACATATTCACACTAGTCACAAACGGATTTCAGAACCCTAAAACTCTTGGATGTGCAGGTATATGACTTAAAATAATATCTTAAATGGTTTGAACAGACTTAGATTTAATATTTGATTAACAGAAATGTACCTTCATCACAGTTTGTGCAGCTGAAACAATATGCAAGTCCAGAAGGCTTATTCATGTAGGTTCCCTCTAGGCAGGGCAGACAGGAAGTACTTCTAAACTCTGTGCAATCAGTTTTAACTCGACTTCCTGTTGTAAGGAAAAAACAATTTAATCAACAAAGTATCAACACTTTATCATTTTTAATGTCACATTAACATTGAATTGGATCTTACCAACAGAACACCTGGGGCAGCATCCGGTTTCTGTCAGATACTCCGCTCGGTGACATGTTTGGGTGTCATCCGTTAAAACCTTTATTACCAGTGTCTGTGAAGAAAAAGCTTTTTGTTTCTCATGCCTTTATGTCTGCACAATGGCTGGTTGACATACTGACACTGTCAAAGAATTGTAAAATCACAAACAACGTAGAGGCCATGATGAGGAACTGAGAGATAAAGAGCATTATAACAAAAATCCAAAGAGAACGAAACATGAGTGAAAAAGAAAAGTGATGAAACCACAAGAGACTGGAGGGGATGAAGAAGGAAGATACATTTGTTTGAAGCAGGGTTTTGTTTTTTTGGTAATTTTTCATATTCTGTTTGCAGGAAGTTTTTACATATTTGCAGATGAAGCTTCTCTCAGACAAATGTCTTAATTTTGGGGTTTTAATAACTTAATTTCTCTGCATGAGACCAATCGGAGTCTAACAAAGTTGTATTTACATGTGGAAAATCACTTGTCTTCAGCAGTGATTTTAAAGTTTATTATCGTTGGGATTTAAAACCCTAATTCCAAAAAAGTTGGGACGATGTGTCAAATGTAAATAAAAACAGAATGCAATGATTTGGAAACCTCATCAACACTTCAACAGAAAAGAAACAACTTATCAGATGTTGAAACCGAGACATTTAACATTTCATGGTAAATATTAGCTCATTTTGAATTTGATGGCAGCAACACATCTCAAAGAAGTTGGAAGAGGGTGACGTTTACCATTGTGTAGCCTCCCTCTTCTTTTGACAGCTGTCAGGAAAGAGAGGAGACCAGTTACTGTTTGAGGAGAGGAAGCTCTAAAGCAAGATTCTTTTTTGTTTATGATGCGCCAAATGTTTTTTATTGTTTAAAGTTCTGGACGGCAGGCAGGTCAGTTCAGCACAGGAACTTTTTTCTGAATTTGTTGCATAATTTTTGGAAGCAATTTGTCACAAAAGTCAATTTTTTCTGTAACAAGGCAAAACTGTTTCCCTATGGGATCAATAAAGTCATTTGAATCTTTAAAATTAGTAACCTCTGCCCGTCTTTACATTCAAGAGTCTCTGTCTCTCTGAAATACGTCTTTTATAGCTGCCTCGTTACTGACCTGTTAGTTGTCTAATTTTCCTCCATTTGTTTTTGATTTGTGAAAGTTACTTTTCCAGCCTTTTGTTGCTCCTATTCCAACTTTTTTTTTTTAAACGTGTTGCTGCCAGAATAAAAATGAACAAATAGTTTACATGAAACTGTAAAACGTCTCAATTTCAACATCTGTTACGTTGTTTTTTTCTATTGTGAATTAAATGATTTGATAATTACAAAGTCATTTCATTCTGGTTTTATTTCTGTTTTAAGCTGTTACAAGCCAATTAAAAATTTTACATTTGTTTATCATAAACAAAGTTAAACACTAGTTTGAAGTTTGTTCATATGACTCAACAATGAAGTGAGCAATGTCAGGTTAGAAATTAAATAATAACCTAGAAGTGTTTTGTAAACAGACCTCACAAGAGAATTCATTAAATACTTAATTTAAACTTGATTCATTCAAGGTTCTGAAATGTAAAACTAATTGCTCCTTACAAATTTAAATCTGTACATATGTACACACAGAAAACCATTACAGGTAAGTTCATAAGTGTATTCAAGATGCACAAACAGACACATTATGCTTATTTACAATATGATAACAACAACAGCTTAGACAGAGTCATTTAATAAGTAACGGATAATGCATGGGAGGAGTGTAGGTTTCAATAAATACATTAATAAATAACAGAGGTTAGTGGATGACAGGACGGGCAGAGTGATGGTTTAATGCTGGCACACAGCTGTTTGATGTCACAGTAAAGGGAAGGGAGAATAGTAAAGAAATATGGCAATAAATGATTTTTATAGAAGAGAAGTATGGAAACACCTGCTACTAAATAATAATATTACAATAATATAATTGCAGAAATTAATTTTAAAAAAGTCCCTTTCCAATCACTCCTCATTGTGACTCCAATTAAATAATACATGCAAATCCCAGCCTACACGTAAATCCCCAGACTGTCCCCCAGTGTGTCCCTGAGCGAGACACTCAGCATCAGCTGCCCACTGGGGTTAAAAGATGCGTCAAATGCATATGTGCAATATGTAAATGAAGTTTCAGGTCAAAGTGAAACATTAAATGTTAAACAGTCATGAAGTTTAAATGCATGAGTCCACACTAAGACTTGGCTCTGAACAAAGACAATATGTTACAGAATTATGAACAACAGATGTTTCTGACTTTTACTGCAGCCAAGAGCCCAAACGGTTCAAATCAGCCATTTGCTGTAGTGCCAGATGTTTGACCAGCCACCAGATGTCACTGCTGATTCTGGGACAATGTTGTCGTACATGTGGAAGTTAAGGGGAAGATTTGTTGATTTGTAGGTGAAAGGTCAAGCTGGTGGGGGACCATTACCAAAAGCTAGAGTAGACATCTGAACAGTGGTGTGACATGTTCTTTTAGTGAATATGAAGAATCATGTCAGACGTTCTAATAAATGTGAATGTACATTATTAGTGTAGTTCAGGTCAGGAGTTATGAGCTCATGCATTTTAACTTATGGCTCATATACAGATTAATGTGATGTCACTGGAGATTTACTCAATTATCCTTTCAATTTATTTTTATTTATTTATTTATTATCCAGATTTAACAACAAACATTCATCCCTACTTACAATCAGTGTCCGTTTGTTTTGCTATAGACAAAAAATTTCCCAATATTCAACTTACACTCAGTCGTGTCACTTGATACTAAACAGAGTCTTAAGGAAGACGTTTAAACCACAGCAATAAATGGATCAGTGTGGATATTTTAAACATGAGGTTCACTCATGTTTCATACGCTGTGCGATAATCAGTGTGATGCAGAGATGTGAGGACTTATACAAATACTAAACAGCTGTTTAGTGTTGCACAGTTTGCACAATTCACTGTTTCCAAAACATAAACGTTGCTCAACCAATGGGAAGTACCAAAAACATTCACACCCAACAGTGGTGCTGATCTCAGAACTTTCCTGTTATGAGGACATGAGTGTTAGATTAAATATCACAGAGCTGAAATGCAGCAGACTTTAATTTGCTGATCTGTGATGTTCAATAATAGTGAAACGCCCACGACAGTGACAGTTAACACAATGGTGTGAAACAATTCTCATCATCAGAAAGGAAAGTATCACCTATGATAAACTTTCCCACTGTTCACTATTGCAGAAAACCTGTGCTGCATGTGACCCCCACAGTGTTTCAGCCAGGACAGATGCTGAAGCGACTGTCGACAAAAAGCTTTAAATTATCTGCTTATTGTTGGTCTCTGAAGTTATTTTAAGACTGACAACAACTGAGAATCAGAATTAAGATTTCTAATCACGTTTTCTGATCAGAAAGGAAAAGGAGGAGTGATTTGACGTGAAAATGATAAACTTCAAGAATTTACTGGAATAAACAGTTTTACCAGGAAACACGCGACTGTCGTACATGTCCTCAATGTCATTTTATAGAGCATGTCGATTCCAATTGGCAGACGTCTGACAGATGTGTCGTAACATCCAAAAACATGAAGATTATCTGGAAAGAAAAATGAATCATATTTAAAACTGCACTGAACATTAGGTACAATAAGGTCAACTTTATATTTGCTCAAGAAAACTGTAGTCTCCGTGATTTAAAAAAAAAAAAAAAAGAGAAGTTGATCATGGAAAACTTGAAACCAAAGAAAACTGTCACATGGAAACTGACTGAAAATAATTTAAAAATGCAACAGTGTTACATATTTCACACAGTAGAATCCTGCTTCAGAGTAACTTACACTAATGCACTGAATATTTCATATTTAATCTGCTTGTTAAAAATTAATCTAGTTAAACTGTGATATCAGGAGTGCAGGTTGAGCTCAGCAAGATTAACTCGTGTTCATATTCACATATGTTTTTTAAAAATGGACAAACTCCATGATTTCTGTCCATCAATTGTTTCCAGCTTTGGTTATTAGTAGAGAACAGGAAGCTCCAAATATGAGACACATGTGAATATGCATCAACAAAAACTCATTCAAAACATTATAAACTGGCACCTTTTATATCTGAGATGAAATCTTTGTTCCTTGTACAATTGAACATTTCTGATGCACAAACGTCTTTGTGCAGAGACTCGGTCTGAGGACGTGACACAAACCCAAACTACAGAGCTCGTTAAAAAATGCTTAACGTTCTAGGAACAGAAACTTTATCTGTGCATGACGGAAAATAAGTAAAATGGAACTAGTGTAAACACCTTTATGAAAGTTCGACACGCTGTCACCACATTTCACCACATTTCAGTGTTGAACGTTAGAATTTATTCAACAACAAAATGGCGACGCTGCTCAAACAAAGGCGCGTATCTGACCTACATTCTTCAGATTCTTCACGCGGCTCCTTCACGGTGTCTCAGGTCTCAGGTTGACCACAAACAGGCCTGACGATCCCTCCATCGAACATTCATATTAATATGCAGAAACATGTCCGACCGCAGCTGCAGCGTTGGGGTTATTTGCAGCAGCTGCAGCGGGTGTCGATCCGCCCAAATCAAAAAAAGCTGTTTTGCGCCAGTGACTCGTTTCGATCTGACTGAGCCGCGTGAGGGAAAAAAAATGCGCGGGTACTAAACCTTTGCGAGCTCCCCCCATATTCTGTCCCTTCCGGGGCTCCGTACTATTTTGACTAAAACTGTAAAACATTTTATGTACTTGATAAAAACATTAATAAATGCATTTAAATTTACTTAATAAATAATAAAACAGTGTTTAAAATATCTGGATGGCTTATTTAATAATAATACAAGTTAAACTTAAAAAGGCTCATCTTCAAATATTATAAGAAATATAATAATATGATTTTACATGTGCAATAACCCTACACACACACACCTGCACTTAGCTAAATTATAAATACATTAAATAATGGACAAACATTTGCCTATTAATTTGCACATGATATTAACATTATTGACATTAAGACAGTATAAATTAATCTTCAAATTAAATAAAACAGGAAGGCAAAGAAATGGGAAGTTTATCATCTGATCCCAACCCAATGGAGGGAAACTCAGCATTTGGTCATGTCCAACGGTCCCAGACTTCAGGCAGTCATTGCATTTTCACTCAATTGTTAAAAGCATAAAAACATTATTATTGCAGCGCCGGACACACCGTGGCAGGGTGAGCGGCGGCCACTGCGGGTGGCGAAGCTTGAGCTACACTAGCTGAGTTGCTGTTTCCAAACAAACTGTGTATTTTTGACAAGAACATTCCATTAATAACTTTATTGAGACAGCCAGTTTTAGCCTGTAGCTGATCACTTTTCTAACATTCTGTTAATGGATGAACACTAAAGAACAAAATCCTTGTCTGATTTTATTATTGACATATAGCCTCATTTTAACTTTATATTTCTTTGCCACAAATTTAGACTAAGTTTTTTGTTGGTCTTATGAGGAACATCAGTAAGTATCACACATGGGGATCAACAGCATCATCAGCAAACCTCTGTGGTGGCTGGTCTTGACAGTTTCGGTCTTAGAATATCTACTATCTGATTAAACAGGCAGATACGCCGGCAGACAGTTTAACGTGGCTGTTGTTGGACTGACACATACTCTCATTTTCACTGTGTCCTCTTGTGTTTGACTGTATCTCTTCAGATGTGAACTGCCACATTCATAACTTAAATTCTAACATTCTTCGACTCAACCCTGAGATCGCCAGAACACCCGAGGCCGCGCACCCTACCCGGCCGGGCGGAAGTGCTCGGAGACGGCGTCGCGACCGTAAACAAAGACGGGGGAAACGCGGAGGGCTAAGAGCTAAGCTAAGGCTAACACCACACCGACTATCTTTGCCCAGCATTTTCCTCGCTAATGTACGGTCGCTGGTGAACAAAATGGACGAGATTCGACTCAACATCAACCACAGCAAAAGACTCTGGAACTGTAACATCACAATCTTCACCGAAACTTGGTTAAACAGCGGCGTACCGGACAATGCTATCACGCTAGCTGACCACCACGTGTTCCGGGCAGACAGAACGGCAGATGACTCCGGTAAGACCAGAGGAGGAGGACTGTGCATTTATGTTAACAAAGCTTGGTGCACGAACTCTGTCACTCTTGGGAGACACTGCTCAGCTAACCTAGAGTTTCTCATGGTTAAGTGTAGACCATTCTATCTGCCACGGGAGTTCACCTCCACCATTACAACTGCTGTTTACGTCCCTCCCGATGCTGATGCCAAGCTTGCTATGAAGGAACTTCATACGGCCATCAGCAAACAACAGACTGCTCACCTGGAGGCTGCATTTATTGTTGCTGGAGATTTCAATCACTCCAACCTAAAGGCAGTGCTCCCCAAATTCCACCAAAACGTTTTTGTCACACCAGAGGAAACAAGACGCTGGACCATGTATACACAAACATGGCCGAAGCCTACGCTGTGACCCCCTCCCCACCTGGGACAATCAGATCACCTTTCTTTGTTCCTCACCCCAAGTATTCACCCCTCATCAACCGTGTGAAGCCATCAGTGAGGAACATCAAAGTGTGGCCAGCAGGGGCTGACTTCACACTCCAGGACAGGTTTCAACACACAGACTGGAGTTCGTTTGCTTCCCAGGCCACCAGTGGCTCTCACACGGACATAAACAGCTACACTTCCTCTGTTCTGGATTACATTAATGCCACCATAGACAGTGTTACATCCCAGAAGCAGATCACCACATACCCAAATCAGAAGCCATGGATGAACAAGGAGGTGCGCCTCCTGCTGAAGGCACGTAATGCTGCCTACAGATCCGGTGACGCAGAAGCCTACAGCACTTCCAGGGCAAATCTGAAGAGGGGCATCAAAAGGCCAAGCACCGCTACAAACTAAAGCTAGAGGAGCACTTTTCCAACTCTGACCCTCGACGCATGTGGCAGGGCATCCAGGCTATTACGGACTACAAACACAGCCACTCTACCCTCCCGGACACAAATGTCTCCTTCCTGAACCAGCTTAATGACTTTTATGCTCGCTTTGAAGGAGACAACAAAGAACCTGCCACCAGAATCACTCCTTCAACCAACCTCTCACCCATCACACTCACCTCCACAGACGTCTACACCGCACTGAGCCAGGTCAACGTGCACAAGGCTGCTGGACCAGACGGCATCCCTGACGCGTTCTTAGAGCATGTGCTGAGCAGCTTACTGGGGTATTCACAGACATTTTTAACATGTCCCTTGCCCAAGCAGCTGTGCCAACATGCTTTAAATCCACCGCCATTGTGCCAGTGCCGAAACACTCCAGCCCAACATGCCTGAACGACTACCGCCCTGTAGCACTCACGCCCATCATTATGAAGTGCTTTGAGCGGCTGGTCCTGGCAAACCTGAAGGACTGTCTCCCACCCACACTAGACCCACACCAGTTTGCCTACCGTGGCAACAGGAGCACAGAGGATGCAGTCTCCATTGCACTGCACTCTGTGCTAACACACCTGGACAATAAGAACACTTATGCACGAATGCTGTTTGTTGACTTCAGCTCAGCATTCAACACTGTAATACCCTCTAAGTTAATTACCAAACTTAGAGACCTGGACATTAACATATTACTCTGCAATTGGATCATGGACTTTCTGACCAACAGACCTCAGCATGTTAGGTCAGACCACATCTGTTCCACCACCATCACGCTCAACACTGGGGTACCACAGGGCTGTGTGCTGAGCCCTTTCCTCTACTCCCTCTTCACCCACGACTGCAAGCCCATGCATGGATCTAACACCATCATTAAGTTTGCAGATGATACAACAGTGATCGGTCTCATCAACAACAACGATGAGACTGCCTACAGGGAGGAGGTCCAGCATCTGGTCACTTGGTGCAGGGATAATAATCTGCTCCTTAACACCAACAAGACCAAGGAGCTCATTGTGGACTTCAGGAAGGAGAAAAGAGGCTCACACGATCCCATCCATGTTAACGGGATGGCCGTTGAGCCTGTTTCATCCTTCAAGTTCCTGGGTACCCACATCTCGGAGGACCTGTCCTGGACCACCAACACCTCCAGCCTAATCAAGAAGGCTCACCAGCGCCTCTTCTTCTTGAGAACACTCAAGAAAAACCATCTTCCCTCGGCTATCCTGGTGAACTTCTACCGCTGCACAATAGAGAGCATCCTAACCAACTGTGTCACAGTCTGGTATGGGAGCTGCTCTGCTGCGGAGCGTAAGGCACTGCAGCGGGTAGTGAAAACTGCCCAACGCATTACAGGGACTCCACTTCCAGCCATTGAGGACATTCAAAGAAACACTGTCTGCGTCGAGCACGCAGTATTCTTAAGGACTCCTCTCACCCCGCCCACAGACTGTTTTCTCTCCTGCCTTCAGGCAGGCGCTTTAGATATCCCCGGACACGAACCACCAGACTGAGGAACAGCTTTTTCCTAGAGCTGTCTCCTTATTGAACTCTGCCCCCACTGACTTCACTGACCTCTTTGCCACAACCATACACCCCGACATTCTCCCCAAACAATTGCACTACTCAATATTGCACTATTCAATATTGCACATACTCATTGCACTAGCCTGTATATACTCACCTGTAAATACACGTCTGTAAAATGTCTGTAAATAGCAAACTGCATATTATATTCATATCTACTTGCATATTCAATCTGTAAATTTCTGCTCTAGTTAACAACACCCTGTATAGTATGTTCATAGCATCTGTAAATATGATCCATAATTTCTTGTGTACATATTTTCTCGAGGTAATTTATAACCTATATCCTGCACTTGCTGCTTATTGCACTTCTGGTTAGACATAAACTGCATTTCGTTGCCTTGTACTTGTACATGTGTAATGACAATAAAGTTGAATCTAAATCTAAATCTAAAAATCTAAAATACAATTGTATGAACTTAGATTCTAGCTGGTAGAACCATTTGTTTTGCTCTTGATTCATCTTCCAGATCTGCAGACGTAGCTACAGAAACTGGTTAAAGTAAGTCCGTTATTTCTCCTAAACCGAAGCCCAATGTCAGCGTTTCACTGCTGCAGCCTGATAACAGCTGAAAGACTAAAGATAAAGACATAATTGTGACTTTTAAGTGAGTCTAGAAATCTGCTGATAATATGAATTTTTTATATTTTTTATATTATTTAAAGTACTGTGAATTAAATTGTTTTCCAAAACACTAAATATCCCTCACAGTCAATCAGAAGGTTTATTTGTTCATTTTTTTCACTGACACATTTTTTCACACACGCGTATGTCTCTCTTTACTTGTGAGGACACTCGTTAACATAATACAGTCCCTAACCCCTCACCCTAACCTAAACCTGAGCAACCCTGACCCTAAAACCCAGTATTGAGCCTCAAAGATCCTTTTGAAGTTGTGTGGACTATCTAAAATGTCCTTACACAACCCCTCCACTGCTGCTCAGTCTCCACAGGAGACTTAAGACATGCCAACACACATAGAGATTTTTATTGGTTTGGTCGTCTCTTTGTCTCCGTATCTTCAGCTCTGTATGTTCAGCGGCCATGTTTTTGCTGCCTCGTACCTCACTTGTAAGTCGCTTTGGATAAAGCGTTTGCCAAATCAATAACTGTAAATGTAAAATGTCAGAGAGACAAACATCTCAGTAAAACTCATTCAACCTCATCACAGAATGGCTAGGAAGAAATTGCAGCAACAAAGTTTGTTGCAAATTTAAAAGAATGAGAGCATGAGGACAAAGATTCTGTTGTCTGACACAAATTTAGACTCATTCAGCAGAACTTCAAATTCACTGGTGACCACCAAGGTTCTTCTCATCATCAAGCAACTACTATCACTACAGTGAAGCCTGATGGTGGCAGCATCATGCCCTGGGTGGACGTCTCAGCATCAGGGACAGATAATCTGCTCAGAACTGAGGGAATGATAAATGCAATGAAATGCAGGAAGGTTCCTACTTCAAGAGTCTGTTTCAGAGTGAAGGCACCTGACACCCGGCTGACGGTTAAACTGGTAGAATGGCAATGATCAAACTAACAGCCAAGACAATGTCAAGTGTAAGAGTCCTTGAGTGGCCCAGACTTGAAGCCCACAGAACATTTGTAGAGAGACGGGAAGATGAAAGTTCACAAACACTTCCTGTCCAATCTGATGGAGCTCAACATCTGGCAGGAAATGTAATGTTTTCTCTAAATCCAGGTGTGAGAAGCTTTCAGAGCATAGTCTGACCTGTAATAACTGCTAAAGTGGATTCTGAAATATGTAAATAAGAGGTTTCAGGTTAATTTTTAATAACAGTGTATAATGACCAGGGACGTGTCCTATCACATTACAGTGTTGATTATTTAAAACTCTGTAATCTTAAAAGTGTTGACGCAGTGTAAATGAGCTGAAATACCAGTGACGGCTTTATCATCTTATCGACATAACAGGATTATAATGTCTGAGTCATATTTGAGTATTGCCGAACTGTTCAACCATGACAAAAGGAGAAAAGACAACAGTGTGAGGCCTGTACAAGTCTGTGTCATGTTCATAGTTTAATCTTTAAAAGTGCCTGTTATCATATCTTGATATTGTAAGTATTCAGGATTTCAACCTGTTTTTTCTTCAGTTAAAGTGACTGAACAGCCCTTTACTGGTGCAATAAAACTTTTAAGGTGAACCGAAAAATTTGAGTAAAACAGACGAACCCAATGACTCGGTTTCCCTACAGAACCAATAGAAACTGATGAACGTATGTACTGATCCAACAAGACTGAACAAATAAAGGAAGTTCAGCTACTTACCGTCAGTGTAAAACATGATCTGCTGAACTTTTTCTCATCACTGGAGGCTGAGACCTTCAAGTGGCCTCAGAAACCTGAATTTCCTCTCTGCAGGTTAGATCCCAAGTTTAAAAGGCTGAGAAATAAACTCCAGTCCACATCCAGTTTGACACCAGAGGTGAAAATTCGACACGGAGCCATGAAAACCAAAGTAGGTGAAAGTGAAACTGTACAGATGATCTGGGCCAAGTACAGGAAGGACAAATACTGGGGAGGGGCCTCAGTGAGACGGCCAATAGTGTTATAAGTTAGGTGCTTTTTGTCCCTGTTTAGTTGTTCACTGCTCTTAACTTGTATATTGGCATTCATTTCTCTGTTTTGTGTGTGTCCCTGCAGCATTCCTCTGTTCCTCTGCTGGTTACCAGTGCACTCACAGTTTGCCTTTCATCATCATCATCATCACTGCCCCTGCATGTTTGTATTTAAGGCCTTGCATTTAGTTTTGGGGTTGCTAGTGTGTCCTGGTTTGTTCTGGCACATCTCCCTGATCTCGTTCAGCCTTTCCTGATCTCCAGCCCTTAATACTGGTCGTGAGTCAGTAGATAGTTTTGGCAGTTCAGGTTTTGTTATAGCCTAAGAGTCTTGCTTGCGTTTATGCTGTTTGTGAGTTAACATTGTTAAAGCTTTTGAGAGTTTTGTTAGAGCACAGGTCTGTGCCTTTAGGTTCATACTGTTGTGAGTTAGTATTGTTAAACCTCTGAGAGAGTTTTGTTTGAGCACAGATCTGTGTGTTAAGCGTCATAGGATCTGTAGTTCATGTGATAATTTATAACTGTATTTCATGTGCAAATAAACCTGTTGCACACTCTGCGTGTCTCAGCTTCTGCTTTTGGGTCCAGTAGTTACAGTTTCTTTGGTTACAGTATCTAGTTACGGTAACCATTACAAATAGAATCACTGTAAATTATCTGCTTTTATATGATGCTTTTATCCAGAGTAGTTAGAGAAATATTTAAAGTCAGTGATAAAACTTCACCGAGATCTGACAACCAGAACAGGTTTGGACGTCGATACTGCTAAACTGTAACTGTAACTTTATTTGTTAAGCCCTTTAAAACAACAAGGTTGAACAAAGTTCTGTACAAGTTAAGGCATAAAATATTCAAATAAAACAAGATAATAAGAAGTAAATAAAACCCAAAAATTTTACAATAAATAACACACATAAAATAATGTCAACAACACAAACTGCATCAAAAGCCAGTGAAAACAAATGGGTCTTAAGAAATTATTTAAAAACAGGCAAGAAAGAGGCCTGTCTGATGTGCAGTGAGAACTGGCTTAACTTTGGCCAGTTGCCTCAGGTGGAAAAAACTAGACTTTACAACAGACCGAATCTGGCTGTCAAGCTTTAGGTTGGTGTCCATTTTAAACCCAAGGTTAACAATTTCTGATTTGGCATAGTCAGACAGGGGACCCAAGTCTACAGAGGCAGCGGCCCCCTGAGAGGAGTTGGTTCCCAGCACAATTACCTCAGTCTTTGAATCATTAAAATGTAAAAAGTTAAAAGCCATCCAGGCCTTAATGTCCTTTAAACAGTCCAATAATGAGCTGACAGAGACAGTCCAGTAATGAGCTGACTGAGAAACCAGCCCTCTTATTTAGAGGGACATAAATCTGACAATCATCAGCATAACAATGAAAACAAATTCCATGTTTTCTGAGGATGGAGCCAAGGGAAGCAAATACAAAGAAAACAGGACAGGGTCTAAAATAGAACCTTGTGGAACCCCACAGGATCAGAGGAGCAGAGGAGGACAGGGAATCTCCAAGTTGGACACAAAAACTTCTGTCCTTTAAGTAGGACCTGAACCAACTCAGAGCTGGGCCCTTTGTACCAACCCAGTGTTCTAGGCGGGAGATCAAAATATCATGGTCCACTGTATCAAATGCAGCAGTTAAATCAAGCAGTACAAGGACCACACAGTCACCAGAATCAGAGGCTAGGAGAATGTCATTAAATACTCGCAGTAGAGCAGATTCAGTACTGTGTTTTGTTTTAAAACCGGATTGAAAGATCTCTAAAAGGTTGTGCTCATTTAAAAATGCTATTAACTGGCTATTAACAATTTTTCTCTAAAAGCTTTGATAATAAATGTAATCTGGAGATTGGCCTAAAATTAGCAAAAACAAGTGGATCGAGCCCAGGTTTCGTAATGAGAGGTTGAACTATGGCATGTTTAAAATTTTTGGGGACCAGCACAGAGGTCAGATTACTGTTTATAATGGTGAGAACAGATGGCCCTAAAGTAAGAAAAACCTCTTTAAAAAGACGAGGGGGAAGAGCATCACAGGGTGAACCTGAGGGTTGCAAGTGATCAACAATCTCCTGAACCTGAGACAAGGTGACAGGCTCAAACCGATGAAAGACAGCAGAGTATAAATGAGGGACTGACGGGTCAAAAACAGGAGGAGAGATTTGGGCCCTTGCCATAGAGACCTTATTAAGGAAAAAATTAAGAAAGTTTTCACAGGTTTCAGATGTGAATTCAAAACATACAGTCTGAGGAGCATTAAGGATTTTGCTAATAGACTGAAATAACACACGGGGTTTGTGACAGTTGGAAATAATAATATTAGCAAAGTGTTTTCTTTTAGAGTCTTTGACTGTGGACTGATAGAGACGCCAACAGTCTCTCAGCATTTGAAAGGACACTTGCAGTTTGTCCTTCTTCCATCTCCGTTCAGCTCTGCGGCACTCCCGCCTCACAGCACGAGTCTCGTCATTTAGCCAGGGCTCAGATTTAGCTTTAGTGTGCCTGAATTTAAGTGGAGCTACAGTGTCCAATACAGTCTGGCAGGTGGAGTGAAAGCTGGAGCTGAGATCGTCTGTAGAATTGTCCATGGATTCAGGCATCACATAGTTCTGACTGAAGAGGACTGAGAACTGAGCAGCTGTGGAGGGGTTAATAACCCGAGAGACTTCTCACAGTGAAAAGGCAGGAAACGTGAAATAACACGGGCACATGGTCTGAAATAACAGCATCACAAACCTCCAAGTTAAAAACAGGCAGACCATATGATAAGACCAGATCAAGTGTGTGTCCACGGCCTTGTGTTGGTCCAGTTACAGACTGGAATCCTTATTGTATTTCGGTGGTCTGTAGATCACTCCACACAGTACAGGGTGAGAGCAGCCAAGCTCAAACACATTTCGAAGCTGGATAAAGCGGTGGACAGCGACAGCTGTTTACACTTATAGGGGCTCCGGTAAATGGCGGCTGTTCCTCGACCCGACATTGGTTGGCGAGTAAAAATAGCAACAATCTGAAAGGAAGGTGCTTGGATTCACCAGCATCAGCCCATGTCTCAGTCACACAGAAAAACTCCAAACCATTGGAAAGAAAGAAATCCTTAAGCATAAACGTTTTGTTTGCCAGGGATCTGGCATTTACCAGGCCAAACCTGGTGGGAGCTGGGGTGTTAGCCGACCATGGAGTCCGCTCGAGAGACCGCAGGTTCCACAGATTCACTCCACGCTGGCGCAGGCGAGGAGAGGGCAGGAGGCGGGGCTGGAACAGGTCATCAGGGCCGACGATCGGTATCAACCAGGTGCTGACAGGCTGCAGCGAGCGCCGTGAAGAAGCGATGAACCGAACCAAACTCAGCCAGAGAGGAAGCACCACAACGAAGCACACAGACTTTCAGCCTAACCAACCTTCCACTACGCTTACCGCGACGGCGGTGGCGTTTCTTGCGTGGGGGTGGCCCAGGAGTGCGGCCCAGGAGTGCGGCCCAGGTGCGCTGGGGTTCCCGATAGTAATGGGGGCAGCATTTTATGTCCATCCTGGGTAATCCACAAACAACTGTTATCAGTTGGCCTAAGATCCAGTAGAGACTGACGACTGTACACCAGCAGAGAGTTGACATTATGAAAAATAAGTGTCAAAAACAGCATAAACACAAATGAAGTATGGAGAGGCAGACGGCGAGCCATACACACATGCGCCATCTTGACTTCTCCCATAGAAGTTAGCAAGTCAAATGACAACAGGTCATTCCCTGATGTCCTGCAGCACAGGAGCAGCATGACATGAATTTGTGTGTTACAGCAGCAGTAAGAACGAAAAACAATATTAAAAAAAACAACTGTATTAACTGTGCAAACAAAGTATTAAAAATAAAGAATCTTGTATTATGAAATAAAAAGCTACCAGCGTTTTTTGCAGTAAACACATGTTTTAGATGGAAAAATCAAACATCAGAAATCCACATTTAAAGTACACTAACCCACAGGTCAAAGAAGATAAAAATATTATGGAAAAACAATGAAAATGTTGAGTGGCTCCTTCAAATTATAAAAAGTTATGAAAAAAAAGAAGAGACACACACATAAAAAAATACGGGCCCCGGAAGGGACATGGTCGAAAAAAAATTTATGAGGGGAAAAAAAAAAAAAAAATGGGACATGGTCGAAAAAACAAAAGGTTTCTTGCAAAAACCTTTGCGAGACCTCGCAAAACATTCGCAGGAAATCCCAAAATGGTTTGCGAGATATACTTCCGGGGCAGTTGGCTCCGTAGTAGTTAACCTTTTTTTTTATTGCAAATATACTTCACTACGAAGCACTGACTTAATGTCTATATTTGAGGCCAAGCTCAAACTAAAGTTCTTTGAAAGGCTCCCATACCGTAAACGTGCCCTCCATTGTTGTAATATCCATGATAACTAACTAACCCGGAAGTATATCTCGCAAACCATTTTTGGATTTGCTGTGAAAGTTTTGCGAGATCTCGCAAAGGTTTAGTTTTTTTTTTGCCCAAAATTTCCCCCCCCCCAATTTTTTTTTCGACCATGTCCCTTCCGGGGCTCCGTAAAAAAAATCCTTCTTTTGCTTAGAAAACATTAACAACATCAATGTCCACCAACCCCATCAGAAATAAACACAGGTCAACATCTGTAAGTCAGATTAAGCAGGAACAAACCAAATCACCATCACCTCACACTTCCTCTAAACCCCTACAGGGAAACACAAGTGAAAACTGGTCCAAATGTCAAAGCCCTGAGATTGAAGGGAAGTGAACCTGAACTAGTTTAGTTCTTAGTTTGTCTAATACAAACTAAACATTAAAATATTCAAATGTGTGATGGGGGTCAGTGTATTATATATATATATATATATATATATATATATATATATATATTATAGTCACATTTGTTCATCACTTATATGATCCAGGTTCCGAGTTTGTCTCAACACTGTGGACTGAGACAGGGTCCCAGCCAGGAGAGACAAGAAGGTCTCTGAGGCATGTCAGTGTAGAAATATTCAATATGTGGATTGTCACTATGAGACTGATTAAACCTGAACCAGAACCACCAGTCAGTTTCTTCCCCCAGGCTACGACTGAGCAGAACTCTCCACTCTGTGACGACTCGATCGTTCTTCAGTCCTTTCCCTTTGAACTCTATTTTCTGCAGGTAGCTGGTGGGTGGAGCTTGAAGGCTGATCGCCTGTGACTGTGGCATCTGGGTGGAGTCTTAAAAAAGGCCCCATTTTGGGGGGTCTCGGTCTCCCTCTCTTCCCTGGGGCCTGGCATTCTTTTCAACATACCTCCTTTGTTACTGGTTTGCTGCACCCACCCATCCATGCATTACATTCACTACTGAAGTTTTGCTTGACTAACACACCCCATCAGTTATGTCGAATTACTTTATGTTACTAGATTAAAAATATACCAGTGGTTAAACTAATCCAGCAGGTAACAACTCACACAGAACCAGTAAATTTGGGGCTCATAAAGTGCAACAAATGTGGAGGGGCCTCAAAACCGATGTCACAATGGTCCCAGCTCTGAGAATAAATCTATTCTTCAATACATTTGACCAGCTGCCCACTCCTGCCCCCACCCAGTCTCCCCCGCTGAAATCCCCCGTCCCTGCCCCCACAGTGAGTCAGTCCAGCAACACCTCCCTCAGCACGACCCTCAGCCCATACTGCCCCTCACAAAAGCCCAGGTGAGGAAGGAGCTCTGCCACTGTCGCCCGATCACAGATGACAATGAACTTTGTGGACTGGTGCCAGCGGAGCTATCTGCAGATCAATGTGGAGAAACCAAAGAGCTGGTGGTGGACTTCTGCAGGCGCTCACACTCCACTCAGCTCCTGGTGAACATCCAGGGAATGGACACTGAGAGAGTGGACTCTTCACCTGAACAATAAACTGGACCGGTCTCACAATACAGACGTACTCTAAAGGAAAGGACAGAGCAGACTCTTTCTGCTGAGGACACTGAGGTCTTTTGGAGAGCAGGGAGAACTACTGAAGACCTTTATGACTCTGTGGTGGCCTCAGCCGTCTTCTTTGCAGTGGTCTGCTGGTAGAGACAGGAGGACACTGGACAAGCTGGTCAGGAAGTCCAACTCGGTTTTGGGGACGCCCCTGGACTCAGGAGGATGGTAGCCGAGTTATCATCTGCGCTGGAGAACGATGTCCACTCCCTGTACGACGCAGTGTCACGTCTGAGCAGATCCTTCCTGACAGACTGTTCCATCCTAAACGTCTGAAGGAGCGACATCGAAGCTCTTTTCTCCTGCTGCTGTCAGACTTTAGAATCAGAGCTGCTCCCACTGAACCACTATCACCATTAGTCACTTTAAAACTGTTTGTTTAAACTGTACAATACAAATGACTCATGGTGAAATTACTTTATGATTGTTTACATATGTGATATACTTTCATTTTTAAAATGTACTCTGCACGTTCTCTGCTGCTGTAACATTTATGCACTGTGAGACAGTCCTTCACAGTCCTGTCATGAATGAAAAGTCTTGGTGTGTCCACAAAAACAAGTTTGTTGCAAGTTTTACTCCAGGCTGAATTTAACATCAGTACAACAACGTCCGGGTGAGATAAAGATCCAGTCTGTAAATCAGCTGCAGCAACAATGTTGGAAATTCACATGGATGTTTTTTCTCCACACTGCAAAGACAATGGACCAGGATCCAAACAGACAAGAACTGGATTCTAGAGGACATTTCCTCTGCAGTGTCAGAATCATTGGCTGGATGTTTTTGTCTGGACTGTTTCCTCGTGAGTTGAGAAAAATATCTCCTCTTTTTTACACAGAACCTATGGGACAGTTGTAAAGACACACACAGAGTGTAGATCAGTGAGACAGTCGTCAGTCAGGGACATTTTACTGAAGGACATGCTGCTGTCTTACCTCCTGCTGCAAACATGCATCCACAATAATGTTTCCTCCATTGAGAGAATCTTTTTGCTGAAATATGGATAAAAGAGTGACAATAATAATGAGATAAACATAAACAATATTCCTGTTTGCTCCTGTAAATACAGTGAAGACACTTTAAAACATGCCAGATTTTGACTGTCTGCAATTTTTCTTTCTGTAATAAAACATGAATTAAAAAATTAAGATAAACCTTTATTGTTCCCACAGTGGGAAAATTTCCAATGATTGGACAGATCATATTTTTATCAAAAAAAATGTTTTGTTTTTACCTGTGTTTTGATTCCTGTTCCTCTTTTTCATGTAAAGAATAAATAAAACTGCTCCGAGAAGTAAAAGTAAAAAAGCAACAACAGCTCCGATCACACTTCCTGTCCACTTTGAACTGTCGTCTCCACATTCAGCATCAGCTGCAGCGTTTCCTGCCTTTATCAGCCGAAGATTCTCTGATTCACATCTGGAATGACGGGACATTTACAGACATATGTAGGACACCATGAGTTCACTGCAGCAGGTGTGAAGCTTCACTCACTGTGTGTGTGGACGACAAAGTGTCAATGTTCCATCTGAAAATGTTCCATCAGGGCAGCGAGAGCAAAGAGTGTCTGAGGAGGCTGTTCCTGTGCACACACACACACACACACACACACGAATAAAGGTTTTAGTGTTTGATGCACTCACATTATTTAAAGGTTATTGGCATCAGAGCTTCATTTTTGCTTTTTCAGAATACGCTGATTATAGTGGATCTTAAAGGGAAAGTTTCTTGTATCACGGATTTAATAAAAAATTAAGTATTGATGTAACTTTTTAAAAATGTTGCGTGGATGATATGATAAGAATGTATAATCCATTCATGCACACAAGCCTGCAGTTGTATTTTCTGTGTAAGTCGTGTTCAGAAAGAGCCTTTGGGAAAATGAACAGATGGGACATATTTAATAATTTCCTATTACTAAACGGTTATCAGTTATCAGTGAACTTCCCTTTCTCTTTCACGAGAACAGTTCTTGAATCAATTCTTAAAATATGAGAATTTCTAATCATTTGACATTTCACTGGAACAGGTAGATGTACTGTGTGTGGTAGATGTACTGTGTGTGCAGGAGACGAGGTGGAAAGGCAGCAAAGCACGTAGTATTGGAGGAGGATACAAACTGTTCTACCATGGTGTGGATAGGAAGAGAAACGGAGTAGGAGTGATCCTGAAGGGGGAGTTTGTGAACAATGTTCTAGAGGTGAAAAGAGTCTCAGACAGGGTGATGAGCCTAAAGCTAGAAATCGAAGGGGTGATGGTGAACGTAGTGAGTGGGTATGATCCACAAGTTGGCTGTGAGTTAGTAGAGAAGGAGAGATTCTGGAGTGAGTTTGATGAGGTTGTAGAGAGTATCCCCAGAGGAGAGAGAGTAGTTGTTGGAGCAGACTTCAATGGGCATGTTGGTGAGGGGAACCGAGGTGATGAGGAGGTGATGGGCAGGTTTGGTGTAAAGGACAGGAATCCAGAAGGACAGATGGTAGTGGACTTTGCTAAGAGGATGGAAATGGCTGTAGTTAACACTTACTTCTAGAAGAGAGAGGAACACGGAGTGACATACAAGAGTAAAGGTAGGAGGGTGGACTACATTCTATGTAGACGAGGTCATTTGAGAGAGGTTAGTGACTGTAAAGTGGTGGTAGGCGAGAGTGTAGAAAGACAGCACCGCATGGTGGTGTGTAAGATGACTCTGGTGGTCAGGAAGAAGAAGAGAGGAAAGACAGAAAAGAAGACCAAGTGGTGGAAGCTAAAGAATGAAGAAACTTGTAAGGAATTCAGGCAGAAGTTGAGACAGGCTTTGGGTGGTCAGGAAGAGCTTCCAGATGACTGGGAAACTACAGCAGAGGTAATTAGGGAAACAGGTAGGAAGGTGCTTGGTGTGTCATCTGGTAAGAGGAAAGATGATAAAGACACTTGGTGGTGGAATGAGGAAGTACAGGACTGCATCCAGAGGAAGAGGTTAGCTGAAAGGAAGTGGGAAGTAGAAAGGACTGAGGAAAGTGGACAGGAGTACAAGGAAGTGCAGCGCAGAGTGAAGAGGGAGGTGGCAAAGGCCAAACAGAAAGCACGATGAGCTGTATGACAGGTTAGACACGAAGGAAGGAGAGAAGGACTTTCAGGATAGCCAGACAGAGAGATAGAGATGGGAAAGATGTGCAACAGATAAGGGTGATTAAATACAGAGATGGAAAGGTGCTAACAAGCCAGGAGAGTGTGCAGAGAAGATGGAAGGAGTCTTTTGAAGCTGATGAATGTGGAAAATGACAGGGAAAGAAGGGAGGAAGATGTGGATGTTGTGGAGCAGGAAATAGCAGAGATTAGAAAGGATGAGGTGAGGAAGGCTCTGAAAAGGATGAAGAGCGGAAAGGCTGTAGGTCCTTAACGTACCTGTGGAGGTGTGGAAGTGTCTAGGAGAGACAGCAGTGAAGTTTTGACAGGTGTGTTTAACAGGATTTTGGAGAGTGAGAAGATGCCTGAAGAATGGAGGAGAAGCGTTCTGGTGCCGATCTTTAAGAACAAGGGTGACACAGAACTGCAGCAACTACAGAGGGATAAAGCTGATGAGCCACACAATTGGAGGCCAGGCTTAGGAAGGAGGTGGAGATTTGTGAGCAGCAGTATGGTTTCATGCCCGTCACGAGCACCAACGCCATTTTCGCTTTGAGGTTGTTGATGGAAAAGTACAGAGATGGTCAGAAAGCTGCATTGTGTCTTTGTGGATTTAGAGAAGGCGTATGACAGGGTGCCGAGGAGGAGCTGTGGTACTGTATGAGGATGTCGGGAGTGGCAGAGAAGTTTCAGAGTAGTTCAGGACATGTATGAGAGGAGCATGACGGTGGTGAGATGTGCCGAGGTCAGACAGAGGAGTTCAAGGTGGAGGTGGGACTACACCAAGGATCGGCTTTGAGTTTCCCTTCTTGTTTGCTATGCTGATGGACAGGTTGACAGATGAGGTCAGACAGGAAACTCCTGGACAATGATGTTTGCAGATGACATTGTGATTTGCAGTGAGAGTAGAGAGCAGGTGGAGGAACAGCTGGAGAGGTGGAGGTTTGCTCTGGAAAGAAGAGGCATGAAAGTCAGTCGTTTAAACGAGAGGGATCCAGGTAGAAGTGTGAGGTTACAGGGGCTGAGGTGAAGAAGGTGCAGGAGTTTAAGTACTTGGGGTCAACAGTTCAGTGTGATGGGGAGTGTGGAAAAGAGGTGAAGAGGCGAGTGCAGGCGGGTTGGAGTGGGTGGAGGAAAGTGTCAGGAGTGTTGTGTGACAGAAGAGTGTCAGCAAGACTCAAAGGAAAGGTGTACAGGACAGTTGAGACCAGCTCTGCTCTATGGGTTAGAGACAGTAGCAGTGAGAAAGAGACAAGAGGCAGAGATGGAAGCAGCAGAGATGAAGATGTTGAGGTTCTCCTTAGGAGTGACAAGGTTGGACAGAATTAGGAACGAGTTCATCAGAGGGACAGCACACGTTGCCTGTGTTAGCAACAAAGTCAGAGAGGCCAGACTGAGATGGTTTGGACATGTGCAGATGAGGGATAGTGAATATATTGGTAGAAGGATGTTGGAGATGGAGCTGCCAGGCAAGAGGGCGAGAGGACGACCAAGGAGGAGATATATGGACGTCCTAACAGAGGACATGAGGTTAGCTGGTGTCAGAGAGGAAGATGCCCAGGATAGAGTAAAGTGGAAAAGGATGATTCGCTGTGGCGACCCCTGATGGGAAAAGCTGAAAGAGTAGTAGTAGTAGTGACATTTCACTGGAACAGGTCTGAATTATTTGTTTCCTGTGACATAATCTGTTAAAAGCATGTTTCATTATTTATGAATACAGGTTAATTTGAAAGTTCAACTGCTCTAAACTGTTTTATCAAAGTTAATCTTTGTGCTCCTTCACTCTGACTAACGAACACGTTTAGATCAGTTCTGTTTGGTGAACTTTGGTCTTCTCATTTTAAAAACAAACTTAAACTTTAAGTCAATCTTAAGGTCTCCACACAGAAACCGACCTTTGCTGCTGACGTAATGTCCTGGTTCACAGCGTCGGTGCTGGTTTGCTCTCGCACAGCTGTTCTCTGTAGAGTCCACACAGTAAAATCCATCCAGTGGTTCACAAACTGCATCTGATGTTGCTGTACATGATGTTTTTATCCTCAAACCAGAACCTGTGAACACAGACGTTACATATGGAAATGCAGAACTTCAGTTGTTTTTAATGTGTTACAGATTAGCAAGTTGCTATGCTGATGGACAGGTTGACAGATGAGGTCAGACAGAAATCTCCCTGGACAATGATGTTTGCAGATGACATTGTGATTTGCAGTGAGAGTAGAGAGCAGGTGGAGGAACAGCTGGAGAGGTGGAGGTTTGCTCTGGAAAGAAGAGGCATGAAAGTCAGTCATAGCAAGACAGAATACATGTGTCTAAACGAGAGGGAGCAAGGTAGAAGTGTGAGGTTACAGGGGGCTGAGGTGAAGAAGGTGCAGGAGTTTAAGTACTTGGGGTCAACAGTTCAGTGTGATGGGGAGTGTGGAAAAGAGGTGAAGAGGCGAGTGCAGGCGGGTTGGAGTGGGTGGAGGAAAGTGACAGGAGTGTTGTGTGACAGAAGAGTGTCAGCAAGACTCAAAGGAAAGTGAACAAGACAGTGGTGAGACCAGCTCTGCTCTATGGGTTAGAGACAGTAGCAGTGAGAAAGAGACAAGAGGCAGAGATGGTTCACTGTGGCGACCCCTGATGGGAAAAGCCCAAAGAGAAGTAGTGGACAGATTAGCAAGTTATTTTTTGACTTGTAGATTTACAGTGTGTTTCAATTATCAATCTGACATCTTTGGGAAATATAATACAATAAGATTAATAATGCCTGTGCCTTAAAATACTGCCTTTAAATCTATTGTAAGAATATTAATAATTACAAAAGATTAACAGAAATATACCTTCTTCACAGTTTGTGCAGCTTCTACAATATTTAAGTCCAGTGGGCTGATTCATGTAGGTTCCCTCCAAACAGTGCAGACAGGAAGTACTTCTGAACTCTGTGCAGTCAGTTTTTACTCTGTGTCCTGTTACAAAAAACTCAATTAATAAAATATCATCCATCCATCCAATTTGCACTCTAACCACTGGTTAGAGCCTATCCCACCTGTCACAGGGTGAGACATGGTGTCCACCCTGGACAGTTCTCCAGTCTATCTCAGGGTCAACACAGCGAGATATTCATTCATGGATAATTTAGACTCAAACATGAACCCAGTGCTTCTCAAATAGTGGGGCCCGCCCGGTGCACTGCCAGGGGGGGCGTGTGCGACCCTGGGGAACATGCTTTTTTTTGCCGTACTAGAATAAAGTGTAATTGCACATCCAGTCCAATAGTTGGCAGTGGCGCTCTCATTGTCAGAGTGTGCGCAGGGAGGATTAGCTCTATGGTGTCGGGTTTTTTTGCACCGAGCAGGCGACATGAAGTGAGTGAACGAACCTGTAGACAACATGAAGAGATTTTAACAGGGATGAAAAGAAAGATAATGAGACAAAAGAAAGTCACCGAAAGCTAAGACGAGGAAATATGAAGCAGCGCTTCCAACACCCCGCGCGATTAGAACGGGGCGTAACAGAAAATAATTGGGAAGCACTGCATTAACCTCACATGCATGTGTTTGAACTGTGGGAGGAAACAGGAGTACTTGGAGAAAAACATGTAAACTGAAGCTGGGCAGTGGATTCAAACTGGGGACCTTCCAGCTGCATCGATGTTAAATGCATCATTTAAACATGTGTTTAAAGCGTAGGTTGGAAAAAGTAGGTCAATATCTCCATTACTGGCATTAAGAAAGGAGAATCGCTAACTGTCCAGCTCAATGAAAATATTTTTATCACTGAAATGTCCCTTTATCATCCAGCAGGATCTTACCTGTAGAACACTTAGGACAACATTCATTTCCTATCTGATACTCGGCTCGATGACACGTGAGACAATGTCCACTGAAGATTTTCATCACCAGTATCTGTGAAGAAGCAGAAAAAGGTTTTTATCTGTGATCTCTGCCTGATACTTGGTTTGAATTATGACACTGAAACTGACAAACTGAAGGAGAAACAATGAGGTGGAGAGAAAAAGACTCTACAAGTTCAACAAGTAGAAGATGAGGTGGGTGGAGGAAGAGGCTGATTAAAGCCCACGAGAGGAAACCTGAGGGAATGAGACCAACATACTGAAGAGGGACATTAAACTGCAGGTTTACATCAATTCTAAATTTCTACATTTGAGTCTTAGTCACCATCTTTATTTACTTATGGTTTCATACACATGACACTAAGCAGAACCATAAGGTGGAAGTTTAACTGCAGTAAACTGCTCAGTCTGGACACAAACACAGTCTGGACCTGATGGTTTTCATAAATGTGCTCAGAAAGACTTTTGTCCGTCCGTCCACGGTCTTGTGCTGCTCCAGGTCATGGGGGCTGTAGCCTGTCCCAGCTGTCAGTGGGTCAGAGCAGGGTCCACCCTGGACACGTCTCTGGTCTGTCTCACTATTCTGGTTTTTGTATCTGTCTCTTTCTTTTCAGCTGCAGTTTTAATGAAAGAGAAACTGCTCGTGTTCTGCTGAACTCGGACCTTCATTTGTCTCCACGAGTCTCAGATGAAACATCACAGATCTGTAATGCAGCCGACTGTGACCTGCTCATCTGTGATATTCAGTTATAATAAACACCCACAGCAGTGACACAGAGCTCACAACCACAATCATGTGCAACACTTTTTTTAGAAATGGCGAGAAACTGTCACACTTCACCTCTGACGAGTATTTTAGAAAACATGTCATGACAGTGTTTCCCATGAAGCTGCTACTAACTTAGTTTAATTTTTTAACTGTAAGTTATTTTATTAGTGACAGATACTAAGAATCAGAATTAGGATGTAAAAATTTTTCTCTGATCAGAAATGAAGAAGAAGAGCAATGTGACATAGAAATGACAGAAATAAAAGGAAGATAAACTTCCAGTTATTTACTGTAATAAACAGTTTTACCAGGAAAGATGTGACTGTCAAAGACGTCCTCAAAGTCATTTTTAAAAAAAGGTTGATGGTTTCGATTGGCTGAAGACAACATCTCACTGAGATCTGGGATGAAGTTTGTTGTGTTGTAACATCAAAAAACAAGAACATCTGGAAGGAAAAAGAAATGACATGGTCAAAAAGTAACTTTGCCTCTTTAGTTAAAATGCAAACAACAACTAAACTAAATAAACTGAAAGTAAAAGACCAAACAGATCCACAAAACTAATTTCACACAGTCACTAATGTGTAAAAAATGTCAAAAGCAGCAGTATAAAGTATTCCATACACCATAATCCTGTTTCAGAGTGTTACACTCCTCTTTAGGGACTAGGACCGCAACATCCAAGTAAAATTGAGGTTGTTCCCTCCACCGTCCCCAAACCGAAATCCACAACTCGAATGTAATGTTAAAAAGTGCAATTTATTCTATAATATACAGTATATATAGTGAAACTCAGGGTGAACCAAAGCCATAACAACAAAACTAAAGAATCTGTTTCCCCATAAAAGTGCTGACTAGCCCCTAAGCAATAAACAAAAAGACACTAACCCCAACTTGAAAAACAAGAGAAGACAGAGGAGAGGAAATGGCAGATCACCCCTACTTCACACAGGTAATAATCACAGGATAAAGATGGTGCTATTAATACTAATTACAAAATATACAAACAAATACCCAAATTGGCCCCAATGCTACTGATTGACTAAACAAAAAACAAAAATACTCAAAGACGTTTTGGAGGCCAAAGACAGAACCATTACAGTCAGAGCCCACAGCTGGTGGGAACCAGACTTTTTAAATTAGACAGACCAATCAGCTCCGGCACTGCCCCACCAGTCCAGCCAATCAGAGAAGACACCTATAACTCACACACAGATCCACACAAGCAAAGAGCACTCACTCCTACTCAAAAACACAACTGAAAAAGAGCAACATACATAACATCTCTAACACAGAGGAACTTACACTGATGCTCTGACCCTTAAAGAAGTAATCTGATTACTGAGGGTAACTGTGATATCAGGACTGCAGGTCGAGCTCAGCAACAGTAACTCATGTTCTGATTCATAACTGGTTTTTAAAAATGGACAAATTCCATGATTTTTGTCCATCAATTAGTTTCAGCTTTGGTTATTAGTGGAGACATGGAACAGGAAGTTCCAAATATCAGACAAATAACAACAACTTATTCAGAAGATTCTGAACTGGGATCTTTTATATTTGAGATGAAACATTTTTGTTCTTTATTCAGTGGAAGATTTGAGATGCACAAACTTCTTTGTGCAGAGACTCGTTCTGAGGACGTGTGACACAAACCCAAACTACAGAGCTCGTTAATAAATGGAGATCAATATCGGAAGTTAATGAGCAAGACCAAACCTCAAACACGGACCTTGTATGTTGTGTAAAAAACCCTCTTCACAGTTCTCAGAAATGTATTTTTCATATTTCTGTGTGTGTGCAGATTCATTCCTTCAGATTCTAAGAGATGGTGATTTCATTGTCAGAGTGAAACCACTTTATTCATCATGTGGTTGTTGTGACCTTTGCAGCGTGTTTCTTCTAATTTCTCTGTTGGTAAATTGGTGATTTTTTTTGTGTTTTTTTTAAGTTATGTTCATATTTCAGTTTGCAGGTATGACCCAGGTGCAGCCTGAACTACTTCCTTTGATTTCCCTGCTTCCGCCCTTCAACCTTCTGCAGATGCTGATAATAAGTTTGACAAACGAACAAACATTTGAATTGCTGCATCCGGCTGTTTCCCGCTCTCCAGCTTTAATTCACTCGTTCATTTAATTCAAACGGAAACACATTCGATTTTTATGGATATTAATACACGTATAGTTAGAAATACACGAGTGTCCACCGGGACCAGACTGATAGACTGAGACCGGTTCTGGTCTCTGACTGAACCAGTAATGGAAATTCGTCCACTTACCGTCGAACCCTGTGAAACATGATCCACGGAGCTGGTTCCGATCAGAGACGTTCACGGAGCCTCGGAAACATGAACTCCGTCTTTGTAACGTAGAACAAATAATAAATGTCTCCTTTAATTCACACAGAGCAGGAGGAAAAACGGTAGATCTCAGGGAAAATAATACGTAAAAAATACGTCTGAACTGTAAGAACCACAGAGAACTGTGGGGGAAACGGAAACTGTGGGCATGCGTTTCCTCATGAGACACAATCATAGTCGTAGTAGGATTTTCCCGTTAAAATACCCATATTGGACAGAGTTACAAACGATCTGATCAGGTCACAGTCACATGAAAATGTTCTTATATAAACGGATAAAACGATGAAAATGAAAAAGTGTCAGTGATTTCTGGTCCAAACATGTTCCGCTGGACAAAGATAAAGACTCAGTAACTCACATTTTGAATCCAACAGGCTGTAACAGAGAAAGATGGAATGAGTGAACCGTCACAGAAAGTCAGTCAAAGTTTGATTATGGTTTTATTTGATTTTATTTTTGAGACGTTTATGTCAAGATTTGGGACTTTTGTCGGTGTTTTTGTTAATTTCCTGTCTTGGCCTTTTATTTTGAAGTATTTCTTTCCTTCCTCTTTCTTTTGGTTGCTTTACTTTTCTCGTTTCCTATTTATTTAAACCTCTTCTCGTCCACAGTTTGTTTGTACGTGCTTTCCTGTTTACTCTATTTTTTTCTCAGTTGGATCTTCACTTCTAACTTTCCGTTCTTTTTGTTTTTATTTTGTGATTTATTTTTCCCCACAGATTGTGTAGTTTGTTTGTTTGTATGTTTCTTGTCCTCCCTTTTGGAGAGATTTTTAGTTTTTTTATTATATATTTGTTTATAAAACAAATATAGTTTTTTGTAATATTGTTATTAATTAATGTTTTATAAACAAAATATTTATGTTCCACACCCTGCTGTCGTCACCACCCTGGGTCCTTATTCTATACATTACCCCCAATCTGACATTTTACAAAAAAGGTTTTGGATCAAGCCAAGAGGAACAGAGCAGGAAAACAGTCACAATAAATTATCCTTTACTTTGATCTAATCCTGATAAAAGTTCAGTAACGGAGAAGAACACAAAATCATTTTCAGCTTATCTGTTTGTGTGTCTTCTTTTTAAAACACAAATGACTGTGTGTGAGAAAAGAAACATCACCAGTGAACGGAAACAGAAGAGAATTAATGTGATGCCTGAATGACAAAAATCACGACAAACGTTCAGTCATTTTTTTGCAGTAACCACACCTGTGTGTGTCAGTTTTCAGTTACCAAAGATCCAATTTTCGTTGGACTGTGGGTGAACAAATTTTAATAAAAGACACCAGACACATACCTTCACACCGAACTGAGCCGCTGGTTGGATGAGAGTCGTTCTTTTACTTAGAAACATTAACAATATCTTAATGTCTCAGACATTGTTCTGATTTATTTTACATAAACAAACAGCAGCTGTAACATTTGGGGAAATAGAGTCAAATATTGACTCTAGCCACAGGGGTTGCAAGCCAGTAACTTCTGTTCCGGTCCCAAGCCCGGATAAATAGAGAGGGTTGCGTCAGGAAGGGCATCCGGCATAAAATTTGCCAAGTACAACCATGCGAGTCATCCATAGCACTTTCATATCGGATCGGTTGAGGCCCGGGTTAACAACGACCGCCACCGGTGCTGTTAACCTACAGGGTGCCGGTGGAAATTGGACTACTGTTGGTCGAAGAAGGAGAGGAGGCAGAAGGGTTCGTGGTCAGAGAGAGAAGGGGAAAGGCAGGAGCTTAGATCTGAGAGTAGGGACTCTTAACGTTGGCACAATGACAGGGAAAGGTAGAGAGCTGGCAGACATGATGGAGAGAAGGAAGGTAGATGTACTGTGTGTGCAGGAGACAAGGTGGAAGGGCAGCAAAGCACGTAGTATTGGAGGAGGATACAAACTGTTCTACCATGGTGTGGATAGGAAGAGAAACGGAGTAGGAGTGATCCTGAAGGGGGAGTTTGTGAACAATGTTCTAGAGGTGAAAAGAGTCTCAGACAGGGTGATGAGCCTAAAGCTAGAAATCGAAGGGGTGATGGTGAATGTAGTCAGTGGGTATGCTCCACAAGTTGGCTGTGAGTTAGATGAGAAGGACAGATTCTGGAGTGAGTTTGATGAGGTTGTGGGGAGTATCCCCAGAGGGAGAGAGAGTAGACTTCAATGGACATGTTGGTGAGGGGAACAGAGGTGATGAGGAGGTGATGGGTAGGTTTGGTGTAAAGGAAAGGAATCCAGAAGGAGAGATGGTGGTGGAACACAGAGTGACATACAAGAGTGGAGGTAGGAGTACACAGGTGGACTACATTCTATGTAGACGAGGCCATTTGAGAGAGGTTAGTGACCTTAAAGTGGTGGTAGGAGAGAGTGTAGCCAGACAGCACCGCATGGTGGTGTGTAAACTGACTCAAGATGGCGGCGCGTGCACATCACGAGGCCCGGTGTCTCTCCAGTTTCTGCATTTTTGCAGTATTTTTCCTGCTCATCTCGGGTCTGTTCATTCAGAACAGTAGTGCATTTACATCGTACACCCGACAGGAGCTTCTGGATATTGGTTTGTACATTTCCGACAGTTTTACCAACATTCTTCGTCTCAACCCTGAGATCGCCAGAACACCCGAGGCCGCGCACCCTACCTGGCCAGGCAGAAGTGCTCGAAGACGGCGTCACGACCGTAAACAAAGACGGGGGAAACGCGGAGGGCTAAGAGCTAAGGCTAACAACTCACCGGCTATCTTTGCCCAGCATTTTCCTCGCTAATGTACGGTTGCTGGTGAACAAAATGGATGAGATTCGACTCAACATCAACCACAACAAGAGACTCTGGAACTGTAACGTCACAATCTTCACCGACACTTGGTTAAACAGGTGTACCGGACAATGCTATCACGCTAGCTGACCACCACGTGTTCCGGGCAGACAGAACGGCAGATGACTCCGGTAAGACCAGAGGAGGAGGTCTGTGCATTTATGTTAACAAAGCTTGGTGCACGAACTCTGTCACTGTTGGGAGACACTGCTCAGCTGACCTAGAGTTTCTCATGGTTAAGTGTAGACCATTCTATCTGCCACGGGAGTTCACTTCCACCATCATAACTGCTGTTTACGTCCCTCCCGATGCTGATGCCAAGCTTGCTATGAAGGAACTTCATACGGCCATCAGCAAACAACAGACTGCTCACCCGGAGGCTGCATTTTTTGTTGCTGGAGATTTCAATCACTCCAACCTAAAGGCAGTGCTCCCCAAATTCCACCAAAACGTTTTTTGTCACACCAGAGGAAACAAGACGCTGGACCATGTATACACAAACATGGCTGAAGCCTACGCTGAGACCCCCCTCCCCCACCTGGGACAATCAGATCAGCTTTCTTTGTTCCTCACCCACAAGTATTCACCCCTCATCAACCGTGTGAAGCCATGAGTGAGGAACATCAAAGTGTGGCCAGCAAGGGCTGACTTCACACTCCAGGACAGGTTTCAACACGCAGACTGGAGTACGCTTGCTTCCCAGGCCACCAGTGACTCTCACACGGACATAAACAGCTACACTTCCTCTGTTCTGGACTACATTAATGCCACCATAGACAGTGTTACATCCCAGAAGCAGATCACCACATACCCAAATCCGAAGCCATGGATGAACAAGGAGGTGTGCCTCCTGCTGAAGGCATGTAATGCTGCCTACAGATCCGGTGACGCAGAAGCCTACAGCACTTCCAGGGCAAATCTGAAGAGGAGCACTTTTCCAACTCTGACCCTCGAGGCATGTGGCAGGGCATTCAGGCCATTACGGACTACAAACACAGCCACTCTACCCTCCCGGACACAAATGTCTCGTTCCTGAACCAGCTTAATGAATTTTATGCTCGCTTTGAAGGAGACAACAAAGAACCTGCCACCAGAATCACTCCTTCAACCAACCTCTCACCCATCACACTCACCTCCACAGATGTCTACACCGCACTGAGCCAGGTCAACGTGCACAAGGCTGCTGGACCAGACGGCATCCCTGGACGCGTTCTTAGAGCATGTGCTGAGCAGCTTACTGGGGTATTCACAGACATTTGTAACATGTCCCTTGCCCAAGCTGCAGTGCCAACATGCTTTAAATCCACCGCCATTGTGCCAGTGCTGAAACACTCCAGCCCAACATGCCTGAACGACTACCGCCCTGTAGCACTCACGCCCATCATTATGAAGTGCTTTGAGCGGCTGGTCCTGGCAAACCTTCCACCCACACTAGACCCACACCAGTTTGCCTACCGTGGCAACAGGAGCACAGAGGATGCAGTCTTCATTGCACTGCACTCTGTGCTCACACACCTGGATAATAAGAACACTTATGCACGAATGCTGTTTGTTGACTTCAGCTCAGCGTTCAACACTGTAATACCCTCTAAGTTAATTACCAAACTTAGAGACCTGGACATTAACATATTACTCTGCAACTGGATCATGGACTTTCTGACCAACAGACCTCAGCATGTTAGGTTAGACCACATCTGTTCCACCACCATCACGCTCGACACTGGTGTACCACAGGGCTGTGTGCTGAGCCCTTTCCTCTACTCCCTCTTCACCCACGACTGCAAGCCCATGCATGGATCTAACACCATCATTAACCAACAAGACCAAAGAGCTCATTGTGGACTTCAGGAAGGAGAAAAGAGGCTCACACCATCCCATCCATGTTAACGGGATGGCCGTTGAGCCTGTTTCATCCTTCAAGTTCCTGGGTACCCACATCTCGGAGGACCTGTCCTGGACCACCAACACCTCCAGCCTAATCAAGAAGGCTCACCAGTGCCTCTTCTTCTTGAGAACACTCACGAAAAACCATCTTCCCCGGCTATCCTGGTGAACTTCTACCGCTGCACAATAGAGAGCATCCTAACCAACTGTGTTACAGTCTGGTATGGAAGCTGCTCGGCTGCGGAGCCTAAGGCACTGCAGCGGGTAGTGAAAACTGCCCAGCGCATTACGGGGACTCCACTTCCAGCCATTGAGGACATACAAAAGAAACACTGTCTGCGTCAAGCACGCAGTATTCTTAAGGACTCCTCTCACCCCGCCCACAGACTGTTTTCTCTCCTGCCTTCAGGCATGCGCTTCAGATTTCCCCGGACACGAACCACCAGACTGAGGAAGGACTTTTTTCCTAGAGCTGTGTCCTTATTGAACTCTGCCCCCCACTGACTTCACTGACCTCTTTGCCACAATCATACACCCCGACATTCTCCCCATAACCATACTCATTCCACTAGCCTGTATATACTCACCTGTAAATACACGTCTGTAAAATGTCTGTAAATAGAAAACTGCATATTATTTCCATCTATAAATTTCTGCTCTAGATAACAACAACCTGTATGGTATGTACATAGCATCTGTAAATATGATCCATAATTTCTTGTGTACATATTTTGTAGAGGTAACTTATAACCTTTATCCTGCACTTGCTGCTTGTTGGAATTCTGGTTAGACATAAACTGCATTTCGTTGCCTTGTACTTGTACATGTGTAATGACAATAAAGTTGAATCTAATCTAATCATCTAAAATGACTCTGGTGGTCAGGAAGAAGAAGAGAGGAAAGACAGAAAAGAAGACCAAGTGGTGGAAGCTAAAGAATGAAGAAACTTGTGAGGAATTCAGGCAGAAGTTGAGACAGGCTTTGGGTGGGCAGGAGGAGCTTCCAGATGACTGGGAAACTACAGCAGAGGTAATCAGGGAAACAGGTAGGAAGGTGCTTGGTGTGTCATCTGGTAAGAGGAAAGATGATAAAGACACTTGGTGGTGGAATGAGGAAGTACAGGACTGCATCCAGAGGAAGAGGTTAGCTAAAAGGAAGTGGGATGTAGAAAGGACTGAGGAAAGTAGACAGGAGTACAAGGAAGTGCAGCGCAGAGTGAAGAGGGAGGTGGCAAAGGCCAAACAGAAAGCTTACGATGAGCTGTATGACAGGTTAGACATGAAGGAAGGAGAGAAGGAGTTGTACAGGATAGCCAGACAGAGAGATAGAGATGGGAAAGATGTGCAACAGATAAGGGTGATTAAAGACAGAGATGGAAAGGTGCTAACAAGCCAGGAGAGTGTGCAGAGAAGATGGAAGGAGTATTTTGAGGAGCTGATGAATGAGGAAAATGACAGGGAAAGAAGGGAGGAAGATGTGGATGTTGTGGAGCAGGAAATAGCAGAGATTAGAAAGGATGAGGTGAGGAAGGCTCTGAAAAGGATGAAGAGCGGAAAGGCTGTTGGTCCTGATGACGTACCTGTGGAGGTGTGGAAGTGTCTAGGAGAGACAGCAGTGAAGTTTCTGACAAGTCTGTTTAACAGTATTTTAGGGAGTGAGAAGATGCCTGAGGAATGGAGGAGAAGCGTTCTGGTGCCGATCTTTAAGAACAAGGGTGACACGCAGAACTGTAGCAACTACAGAAGGATAAAGCTGATGAGCCACACAATGAAGCTGTGGGAAAGAGTAGTGGAAGCCAGGCTTAGGAAGGAGGTGGAGATTTGTGAGCAGCAGTATGGTTTCATGCCCCGTAAGAGCACCACTGATGCCATTTTCGCTTTGAGGTTGTTGATGGAAAAGTACAGAGATGGTCAGAAGGAGCTGCATTGTGTCTTTGTGGATTTAGAGAAGACGTATGACAGGGTGCCGAGGGAGGAGCTCTGGTACTGTATGAGGTTGTCGGGAGTGGCAGAGAAGTACGTCAGAGTAGTCCAGGACATGTATGAGAGAAGCATGACGGTGGTGAGATGTGCCCTAGGTCAGACAGAGGAGTTCAAGGTGGAGGTGGGACTACACCAAGGATCGGCTTTGAGTCCCTTCTTGTTTGCTATGCTGATGGACAGGTTGACAGATGAGGTCAGACAGAAATCTCCCTGGACGATGATGTTTGCAGATGACATTGTGATTTGCAGTGAGAGTAGAGAGCAGGTGGAGGAACAGCTGGAGAGGTGGAGGTTTGCTCTGGAAAGAAGAGGCATGAAAGTCAGTCGTAGCAAGACAGAATACATGTGTGTAAACGAGAGGGAGCAAGGTAGAAGAGTGAGGTTACAGGGGGCTGAGGTGAAGAAGGTGCAGGAGTTTAAGTACTTGGGGTCAACAGTTCAGTGTGATGGGGAGTGTGGAAAAGAGGTGAAGAGGCGAGTGCAGGCGGGTTGGAATGGGTGGAGGAAAGTGTCAGGAGTGTTGTGTGACAGAAGAGTGTCAGCAAGACTCAAAGGAAAGGTGAACAGGGCAGTAGTGAGACCAGCTCTGCTCTATGGGTTAGAGACAGTAGCAGTGAAAAAGAGACAAGAGGCAGAGATGGAAGCAGCAGAGATGAAGATGTTGAGGTTCTCCTTAGGAGTGACAAGGTTGGACAGAATAAGGAACGAGCTCATCAGAGGGACAGCACACGTTGCCTGTGTTAGTAACAAAGTCAGAGAGGCCAGACTGAGATGGTTTGGACATGTGCAGAGGAGGGACAGTGAATATATTGGTAGAAGGATGTTAGAGATGGAGCTGCCAGGCAAGAGGGCGAGAGGACGACCAAGGAGGAGATATTTGGATGTTCTAACAGAGGACATGAGGTCAGCTGGTGTCAGAGAGGAAGATGCCCAGGATAGAGTAAAGTGGAAACGGATGATTCGCTGTGGCGACCCATGATGGGAAAAGCCAAAAGAGAAGTAGAGAGTCAAATATTGATAAAACCTTAATGATTATATAAAGAGACTATAACGATAAAGTGAGAGGCCGAGTCCAAGTTATGAGCTTTTTTTTTTTGTGGCCAAATTGTCTGTGTCTTTATGTGAAAATGTCTTACAACACATCGTCCACTTAGTTCCTCTAAAAGGTCAGTTTGTGCTGAGCTGGTTTCCTGTTGCTGAGTTGGAAATATTCATATTATTAGTGTGAACTGTATCTTTAATAAGCTGAGAAATAAATGAGGCCACGTCCACCCGCTCACATTATTCAGTGAATCTTCAGTATCAGTAATAAAACCACAAAAAGACCAGAACATGTTTGTCTTTAATTAAACCACAAAGTCAAAACCAGCTGTGATCAAAACCTGCCCTGAAAACACAAACTGTCTGTATTTAATGGACATAAACAGTCGGACTGTCGTCAGTTTGACAATTTCATGAGGAGGTTAGTGAAAGAGAAACTCTACACAGGGAGGAAACAGGAAGTTACTGTGGTTTGAATTTGGTGGAGCAGTTAGAACATAGTAAAATATTTGGTGGCTGATTAACGTCCTCGATTCATATTTTGGAGGGCGTGTCCGTCCTGTTCCACAGTTTTTAGACTGAGCTGTGAGTCTGTCTCAGTCAGAGAAGCTCAAATGAACCGAGGAACATGATTTTCTGAAGGTGACAACAAACAGCACAAATACACAACTTCACATCTGTGACATCTGTAAATATCAGGGATTTCTAAACTCTCTGTGAACTACTGACTTTGTCCAAAGGTAATTTCCATCCATCCATCATCTGTAACCATATAACGGGAGGCTGGAGTCTGTCCCAGTGTCCACAGGTCTGCTGCCAACAACCATTCACACTCACACCAGTGAATCTAACATCAAGAGTTTGGACTGAGGGAACCAGAGGAACCCAAACAAGAACTGGGACAACAGGCAAAGTCCACACAGAAGAGCTGCAGTCTCAGACTCTCCACTGTCGCCTGTAGCTGCTCACGGGGGATTTGTTGGGTTTTCTCTAAATGTCTGGACTTTACTATGTAAAGTTCCATGAGATGACTGTGTTGTGAACTGGTGCAGTAACAATAAAGTTGAATTAAATTGAAACCCACAACCTTCTAAAAGTAATTTACTCTTTATTTTATGTTAGTGGCTCAAGACTGAGTTAAATGCAATGAGGCAGAACAGGTCTGGACACATGGACTGGACTTTAGGGGGATTTCTGTCCTCTGCCTCTTTCACTCGTTATTTAAACCAGCTTTAAACCAGGGGTCTTCAATGTTTCGAGCAGATTTATCCACAAACTACATGAATCTAACATGACCACGTTGTTTCCAGTTCACTGCGGTGAGTGACACACACTAGTGATACAGAGAACGGAAAATGAAACTTTAACTACACAAACTGTCTCACAAAGTATTTTCATATCTTACTTCCTTTGAATTAACTTTAACATCAGTTTGTGGAGTTCAGTGCAGCATGTGACTTCACTTAAACTCATGTGGAGCTTTACAGATGGTCACATTCATATGGGTTAAAATTCAGTCCGTCGTTCTTTACAAGACAGTGACGTACAAACAGAAAAGAGCAGAAGTGACAGTTAATGAACTTCAGGTTCACTCACAGCGTTTGTGAACACGTTAACGTTTAACGCTGTCATATTTAATTAGATGGTCAGAAACACTCACATTTACCTTATGTCTTATTATAGGTCTGTGTGTATGAGGGGCTGAGACCTGCATCTGTAAGTCAGAATAAACAGAAAGAAACTAAATCACCATCACCTCACACTTCCTCTAAAATCGTTCCCCAAACAGATAAATACAAGTGAAGCCTGGTCCAAATGTCCAAACTCTGAGGTTTAAAGGAAGTGAACCTGAACTAGTTTAGTTCTTAGTTTGTCTAATACAAACTAAACGTAAAAATGTTCAAATGTAGAGAAGGTAAAAACAACAAGCAGTGTGATGGGGTCAGTGTATTATATATATGTTATAGTCACATGTTTTGTTCATCACTGATATGATCCAGGTTCAGAGTTTGTCTCAACACTGTGGACTGAGACAGGGACAGTGTCCCAGCAGCAGCAGCTCTGATGATTTTAGTCAGGAGAGACAAGAAGGTCTCTGAGGCATTTCAGTGTAGAAATATTCAGAGACGTGGAGGAGAACTTGTAACGGAGATTCTGTGGGTTCTGGAAATTCTGGACTGTGTCTCATGATTCTGTAGGTTTAATGAATGTTAAATTAAAAGCAGCTACTCATCAGCAGCTGGACTATTAGTCATCCACAAAACGTGGGTTATCACTACGAGACTAATGAAACCATTTAATGACATTAACCTGAAAAAAATGAAGGTTTCATCTTGTTTTATCTATGGGTTGGAAGTATTGACTGTTTTGATTTCCTCTAAATCACTGATTTGCATAATGAACATGCACAAACCCCAATCACATAATTCTCATAGTTGGCAGATGCAGATTCAGCTTGATGAATCAGCTTGATGAAACTGCATCTGCATATAGTTTTACACAAGGATCTGTTTGAGTTCACCTCATTCTTTGTTTCGTTAAAAACATGTGTTGGTCTTATGCACATTTCAAAAATGTATTAATTAAAAAATAGTGTGCCACTGTTTTTAATGTGACGGTGAATGTAACATTAAATAATTAGAATAAATTTTTAGTTCAAAACCATCATGTGCTGCGAGTTTCTGTGAGTCTTTCTCTTAGTGGAAATAAACTTTTACAGCTTTAAATACAAGCATCTCAAAGTGTCAGAATCAAAAACAAACAAACATAATACAGACAATGACATTTAAAATAATAAAAAAAACATTGAAACAAAGCAAATATAAAAAATACATAATAACTAGAAAAATACTTTCCAATAAGAAAATGCATTTTTTTAAATACATTATATGTATTTTTTATTTTTATTTTCCAAGCAATGCTAAAATAGCTGAACTGTTTTTGCTGAAATAGCTGAAATGTGATAAAATGTAAAAAAATCTTTTTTTAAAAAAAAAAAAATGTAAAAATATTATAAGTAAAAATAAGCTGAATTGAACCTTAACTACTTAAAAAAGATGAATCATTTTGCCACAAGTAGCTTTAACACAAAATACTTGATCCTGGAAATTGTAGCAGTGCAGAGCTGATGGCAAATTTTAAATCTAACAGATTAGCAACAGTAGAACTTATAAACTATCATGACTGTTTCAAAATATCACACTGAGGGTGAAATCTCACAATGTCAAAGCATGAAGCACCATTTAGATCTCAATGCTGACAAATTTGAAGAGAAAACGAACAATTGTGCAATCAGCAAACAGAGACCTATTACTGCATGTAGACGGAAACCACGGGCTCATTTTAGCATTTAAATGCTAAATAAATGGAAAAAGCATCAAAAGTCTTTTATTTTGAGAGATTATATCCTCTATGTGTGTGTGTGTGTCTCCACTGTAGGTGGACTAAACTAAGTTAAGCATTTAAATGCTAAAAATATGGAAAAAAAAAAATTAATCGGGCTTTTATTTTGAAAGTGCATTTCCTGTGTGTGTGTGTCTGTGCACTGTAGGTGCACATCATCACAAACTCATTTTGGAATTCAAATGCTAAAAATTGGATGGATGGAACCCTGGATGTTATAAATGCATAAATCAATGTCTCAGTGTCAGTGAAGGATATAATATGCAATAAATATATTACGCATCTGAAAAGGGCAGTTTGGTGATATCCTCAATGAGACGACTAAAGGTTTTGAACTTTGCCTTGTGCGAGACAACAGAGTTACCAATTGTTAAAATAGTCTGTTTTTAGTTTTCAGACACGCAGGTTTTCAGGTCAAACACTCATGATTCAAGCTTATGTATTTAGTTCTTATCTTAAAATTCTTAAAACACAAAAACACACACACACACACACACACACACCGGGTTCTAAATTCTAAGATTTTCCAATTAAAATCAAATCTAGACTTTATGTGTAGAGAATCTTTCATACATATTAATGTGATTTAATTTGCTTTACAGATGATTGATAAAAAGGCCAAAACAATCCAAATAGTGATAATAATGCCCACTAAACAAGAGCATTTAAAATAAAAGATAATAATCATGGAGAAGTTGACAGCGAGGGCAATAAAACATAAGGGCAAGACACTATAGGACAGAGACTAATGCACAAAAGAAAAAAATTACGTAAATAAACCTAAACTAAAATCCGTGTGTCACAGGTTTGTCCAAGGACCCAGAACTACAGGACACAGGAGGAAGGTCTGAATATTTATTGATACCAAAACTGAATGACAACAGGGATCTAAGGTTAAACAATCAGGGGCCTGATGGAATGGAGGGACCAGGTGAGACACAGAGAGCACAGGACCGAACTTGGACTAAGCAGGCAGGTTAGTGGTAGATAGGTTACAGGTAGACAGGTTACAGGTAGACAGGTTACAGGAAGACAGGTTAGTGGTAGACAGGTTACAGGTAGACAGGTTACAGGTAGACAGGTTACAGGAAGACAGGTTAGTGGTAGACAGGTTGCCGGTAGACAGGTTAGTGGTAGACAGGTTACAGGTAGACAGGTTACAGGTAGACAGGTTACCGGAAGACAGGTTAGTGGTAGACAGGTTAGCAGATAAGCAGGCAAACAGGCAGGTCTATCAGACAGGTGGCAGGTGAACCGACAAGCCGAGTTTTAAGATTTTAGGTCCAAAACGTCCTGCAGGAACCACTGGAAGGATCACTGCCGTGCTGCAGAGAGGATGTGGAAAGGGCAACAAAATAAAAGTCCAGGAGAGGAAATGGAGATGAAGGGCTGAATCATGACACCATGAGGAATAAAAAAGCCATAAAATACAAAATTTAGATAAAAACATTCATACAACTAATAAAAAATTCCTAATTTTTCATTCATTTTTATTACTTAGTTTGTTTTCTGTTGTGTTGGTTTGTTGAAACTACATGTCAGGGCCACTGTAATCTGAATTAACAGTGGAGGTTTCTCTGTAGTCAATCAGGGGCCAGTCCAGAAACTCCAGAACTTCTTTCAAGTCATTTTATAGATCTGTTAGATCTAAAGGAGATTGATGTGGTGGAAGAACAAGAAACGTGTGCAGACGTGTTTGTGCTGCTTCATAAGGAATCATTTGTAAACCTGCAGTGGACACAGATGATTCATGTTTGTGAGAATCTGACCATTTCCCCTAAGTCTCTAAGTGGGAGTTGACAGACCCGGTAATGACACATAATGTGTCTAGACTCTTAGGAATGTACGTGCTTTATGAACCTCTCAGCTATGACTTTCATAGATTGATTCATCTCAATCCCAATGTTACACTTACATTTAATAACTATGATGTTTATTGGGAAAGAAAAAGAGAAACTGATAAGAAAAGCAGATAACAGGAAAGAAAAGACACAATAATCTAAGTCGGGACTGTCTCTGTAAGTCGCTTTGGATAAAAGATGATAATTTGGTTTATGAGATCATGACATTTACATTTGATTGTGCAGACACCCACCACTGGGCTCTTCACATATTGTTTTGAAACATGTTTCCAGTGGCATCATATCAGCAAAGTACAGTCATAATCATGTGCATTTGGTCAGGTAGTTTCCCTTTTATTTAAGCTACAAACCTGTTTTTTACGTCTCATCTCTCCCACGTGTCTCTCAGTCGCTGATGTGTCATTTTTCCCAACAGTTCAACAGCACCTTTATCAGCCCACTCATCTCCCACATCATATGCCTCGATAAAACGCAGGCTATATTATGAATTTTCCTTGTGTGGAATGGAAACTCAGTTACTATTTATACGTGAAAGTCTGCAGATATGTTTACTTTTAGTTTCCACCGTGAGAGTAAAATACCTGTGACCAACCTCAGAAACCACCTCGTTCCCACAATCAAAAGAGGAAAATTTGACACTGCAACAAATCTTACTTAGAGAAAACTTTTTAAAAGTTTTTTTTAGTTTCTGATATTGATTCAACTGTACGTAAAAACAGTCACAAAGATAAAACTTCAATAATATTCCAAATTCCAAGCGGCTCTGGTTGAACCTCTTGGAGTTATGAGCTGAAAAACCCGACTGAGTCGGATCAATAATTACTTTAAATTATTGAATTATTGCTCTTTGTTTTGCTGCGCTAACAATAAACTCTGCAATGTCATGTTAGATGCTCAGGATCTGATTGGTGGCAAATCTCCACAAATAACTCAAGTACATTTAGTTTCTTTTTTTGAGTGGTTCAGATCACGAGCACATTAATGTTTGACCACGCCTTTTTATGGTTTTCACCTTTAGTTTGTAGTGCAAGAAGAAGGTTTCAGTAAATGTTTGGAACAAAGAAAACAGACTAAGAGTTTTTATTGAAGAACACGTCAGCTTCATGCTCGGACGCGACGCTTTAAGCGGGAATTGAAAAAATAAATGGAACCACATCAACATTAGTCAAAAACTGGGCTCTTTAAGGATGTAGAGGATCCGGGTGTTTCTTTCCTTGAAAGAGAAGAGGGTTATGGAAAGAAATTATTCTCTCACTGAGGATCGAAACAATCGTGGGCTTCCATGACTGTGCACAGGTATGAAGCGAGCAGGTTTGCCCCTTCAGGAGAATTCAAGTTTCCAGCGTTCTCAAATTGGAGCTGCGTCCTGTTAAGCCTGACTGAGTTACAGTGGTCATTCCTAAGAGTACACGCATTAAAACTGGAAAAGAGAAGAGTGAGGGGTCTTCGTTTGGAGGCAAACGTGGCGGGTTGTGTGTCACTTGCGGTTAAGTAGAACGACACTGTGCGAATAAAAGCTGCAGCATCAGCAACAAGAGGACACACAAACGAGGCGTGAAATGGATATGAAACCTATGAAACATATGAAGCCAGTCATCTCAAAGTTTCCCATTCCATGGAAACATAAGGTAAGATAAGATACGACTTCATTGATCCCACAGTGGGGAAAGTCTTGTTTTTCAGGAACTATAGAACAAAGAACAAAAAAGTGTGTTTAACTTTAAACAAGATAAGAGAAAATCAAAAGTATTAACTGTACAAACAGTGTATTAAAAATCAAAGAATAAAGAATCTTATTTAACAGTGGAAATATATAACAAGTGAATATTGCAGCTCTCACACGGTGGAGAAATCAAGCACGGAAATCCAAACAAGCACCAGGAAAAGAGGTCGTTTTTCTGATCGGCTGGATTTTCATCAACTGTCTGACAAAAGTCAGATCCACATCTGAACTGCAGCAAACATAATGTGTGGAGGAGCTTCTACTCCAGGCCTTATATACCTGAGGCCCCTCCCACAAAAACTGATTACTACAACCAATTAAGACAAACTATTGGTTCTTTTCTACAGAAACAATAGAAATGTATTTAGTATATTAGTCTCGTGTATCTCACTGGGAAACATTAACATTAAATGTTATTAAAGGGACTTTTAAGACTAATTAGATTTAACACTAAAATCCTCAAACTCCCCGCTGTTCCATCCCAGGATGGTACAGTCTAATCCCCCCTGCTATAAAGAGCTTCAGAGTGCAGAGGGTCGAGAGAAACATCCCAGGATTTTGCAAGTGAAGTTTCAGTTCTGGCAGAACTGGAACAGAAACACAGAAGTCACCTGTGAGGTTTCTAGGGCTTTAGTGGAAACAGAACATGAAAGCAGTAGAGAAACTGTCCCTTCCATGGAGCAGCAGAAGCACCGAGGTCATTCAGGTCGACACGACCGGTTTCTTTTCCAACCTGATGTCCCTTTACATGAAACCTGTGGAATCTCTAATCACTCACTTCTTCACTTCTTCTTCTTTCACTACTGCTGTTCACACCACAGCAGTAAATGACTCTGAATGTCCTGCCCCGTGTTTCTCCTCAAATTCTCAAAGTCCTTTTGAAACCTTGGTAGTTTATTAAATCTTCTATCCTGCTCCGGTCAGACAAGCTGTGTTTGTTAAAAAGTCTGCACACATGCCAGAGACACTTTGTCTTTTCATTCAAAGCTGAATTGTCAACAGGAAAATGTGTGTGTGTGTGTGTGGGGTGTGTGTGTGTGGAGGCAGATTCAACATGCAAGAAAGGTCACAGCTGCTGTCAAAGCCAGTGTGCTGTGACAACAGTATCTAGTCTGAATTTCTATCGTAGTTGTAACATTTCATGTAAATCTCAGACACTGGTGTGTATTCATGCGGCATGTAATTAAAATTTTATATTAAGTCATCTGTTTACTCCTCATATGATAATGTGCTGATATATTTAGCAAATGTACTTATGCTCCAATAAGAACAAATGTCAACACCTTTTGAGGCGAACATCCTGCCGTGAGTTCCTGTTTCTGCAAACGTAGAAAAGAACACGCTGAACCTTTGAACTGCTGCAAGTCGAACCCTCGACCTGCTAAATTGAAAAGGCGTCTGTTCCACCCCCCACACACTTAGGTTCATATCAGCTTTGGTAAGACAGATATGAGTTTTCTCTCTCTACTGGAATGTTGTTCCACTTCTCTGAAACGGGGCCGTTGTAACAGTTTATATGTGTGTGGAGCAGAGAGAGCTGTCACCTCGTGTGGACACTGAACTGTCTCTCCCCCGAGTAAATGCAGAATCAAATACAAAGACACATTTGTGGAGATTTTTCCACAACAGCCACAATGAAATAACAGCATCTGATTATGTATCGTGTAGTTTAATGGATAGAATGTAGGTGAAACTGACTGAAACACTCAAATAGTGTTTTATTCATGTTCATCACATCAAATGTTAATAACTATTAATGTTAAATCTGGTAGTTTTAAATTTAAAATGTAGATTAGCTGACTAAACAAAAGCAAAAATGTTTGTCTTTAATTCTGGTTATACTTAATGATTGGATGATTCGTGGATGATTCCTCAGCTCAGAGATGGTTGTAATCGGTTCTGTGATGCTGCCATCTCCTGGTCCCCTGTGAAAACAGACGAGCTTTGAGCAGCACCTCATCCAGGTGCCTATAAATAAAGGTTATTGTTGTCATTATTTAAAAAATCCAAATGAATCATTGTACAAACATGTGACGGTCGGTGACAGATGAGACACAGTCACAGAAACATGTGGAAAACAGAGTCGATCCAACACAGAGGCTGACACATGACGATCAACACGAAATTACCGTATATCTGAAAAAACAGAAACATTTTAGTTTGACAAAAGGTACATTTATATTAATCATTTTAACCAATCAGCTAATTGATGAAATAATCTTTGTAGCCCTAAACTAAACCTTGTGTTGTCTTTTATGAGAAATAATATCCACTGTCAGAAAGTCTCTGCTTCTCTTTCAACATTTGACACAGTCAGAGTTTATTTAGTTTATCAGAAAGTGAACTGAATGTGCTTTATTATTTCATATTTAAGTCACTGTTTTCTTCCCAAGTTACAGTTGACAACTGATACAGGCCCCAGTAATATGAATATCAATAATATTTCCAGCAGCTAAGGTTGAAAGTAATTACAAAATGTTTCAGATTTGTTAAAACTGTACATGCAGATGAAGGTCAGTCTGTGAGAAAAAATGATTTGCTCTGCCACAGTTTGGATTCCTTCAAAGATAAATAAATAATTATATTAAAAATGTCAAAGTTCGGCAAAACACACTTTATCCATTAGTGAACAAAAGCAAACTTTGCTGAACTCACTGTACAATAAAGAAACCTGAAAGTCGATATTCACACACACATACAAGTAACAATGAAGGATTAATGACATATTTAATTTTCAGTGAGCTTTGCTTTAATAACTTTCATATGAAAACTGTGGAGGTGTTTGTCTGAAACCTTTCTAGGTTATAAACAGGAAGTGGTGACCTCAGGTTAACCAGGCGGTGACTAAATGACTTGACCGGTGAGTTTAATGCTCATTTATTTTATGTCACATCGTTCATTCATTCATACAAAATGCAAAATGTAGATTTGATTTTAATTGGAAAATCTTAGAATTTAGAACCCGGTGTGTGTGTGTGTGTGTTTTAAGAATTTTAAGATAAGAACTAAATACATAAGCTTGAATCATGAGTGTTTGACCTGAGAGCCTGCGTGTAATGCTTCACAGTCGCCCCGCGCTACCAACTGAGCCACAGTCGCCCCACTGTGGGGCTGCATAGCAGCTCCCCCATCGGTGTATGAATGTGTGTGTGTTTGAGAGTGTGAATGGGTAGATAAGAAGCAGTGTAAAGCGCTTTGAGTACCAGGTAGAAAAGCGCTATATAAGTACAGATCATTTAGCATTTACTATTTTAACTTCTGTTACATTTCACAGTCCGGAAAGTTCAAAGAATTCAACTTTAAATCATTAAACAGTTTGCCCACATTTTTAATCACACACTGTCTTTGTCCTATTCCTGTTCCCACTTGTGGCTGCAGTGCAGTGTCCACTGTCCAACATCACTGCTTTAGACCAAAGAGTCCAACTGTCCATCATGTTACAGTTCACATCAAACTGTCTGCACCTTCTGCTCCAGCTGTTTATTTATTGAGGATAAAATCCAGAATCACATGATCCATCTGCAGATTCTCGGTGACTGCCCATCAACTCAGAGTGAAACATAGCTCATGGTCGCCACTATCTCCAGACAAATGTGGAGAAGCCAAAGAGCTGCTGGTGGACTTCTGCAGGTGCTCACACGCGCACACACACACAATTTTATACGAGTTATTAGGAGGGAACGACAAATTAAAATGAAATGCACTCTGTTTTTATCTTCTTCTTTGGATCATAAACAGAGTCATATTGTTTGAAGATGCTCATAGTTTTAATTTAATTAATTATCCTTGAAATGGAAATGTTTTGTTTTTTCTTTGTACTTTGTAAAAACGTAAACAGGGTCCTGGAACATGGAACATTGGAGACTGAGACCAACAGATGGGACATATTTAAAGGTTTCCCATCATTTAAGGTCAATTCCCCTTTTTCTATCCCATGAGAACAAACACACAAACCCGTTTCCACAGAGGTTTGTGCTCATTAGCACGTCTTAGCATCAAGCGTTTACCTGGAACGTGTCCAGTGAGATTTCAACTGATCCACAGCTGGTTCACAGCTTGTGTGTTTGGTTGCTCTCACACAGCTGTTCTCTGTAGAGTCCACACAGTAAATTCCATCCAGTGGTTCACAAACTGCATCTGATGTTGTTCTACGTGATTTTGTTTTCTTTAAACCAGAAGCTGTGAACACAGAATAGAAATGTCATTTTATTTGGAGTTTCACAGGTTGATCAAACTGCTTCCAGACTTTTCAGACGGTTTATTTCTGACATTGAATGAAACAGGGGCAGCTGTGATGTAATCACACGGACACTGTGGTCACACATTAATAATTTAGTGGGTTTTGCTTATTGTCTTTAGTTCATTTCCTCATCACGTGAGACGGTCTCGTGTTCCGTTGAATACTTGATATTTTATTAAAGTCCGAATGAATAACTTCATCTGTCACACGTTTACACAAAGAGAGGTCAAGACAAAATAGAAACACAGATTAAACCTTTTATTAAAACGGATCAGGGCAACACACAAGCAGAGCACCGGTCACCAGCTGACGTGCTCACGGGTAAATTTGAAACCACGGGTTCGGCTTAAATCGGTAAATCCGCAGCCGAATAGTGACACGTGACTCGTCACTTCGGGTAGGATCGATGACGCCTGCTCAGCTAGGCAGCCTAGATCGTCGTGAGGATCAGGGATTGGTTGGTTGTCCTAGTCGCCTGCGCTTCTTTTAGCGGGAAAACTGAGCGGCTGGAGCCGGATACTGGATCGAAGTAATTCAGCCACAATAGTCAAAAAACTAAAACTGAATATCGACAGTTAAAAATAATATCCTCCAATGAAATCTGGAGGACGCCCGGCTAGAATAGTTGGAATGTCTTCCTAATTATACAAAACCAAAATTTAAGTTCGGCTTGAAATTCCAGTCGTCAGAAATTACTTTAAAGATAAAAACAGGCAGGAAAGACGTTAAAAATATAATTTTGAAAAAGTATGAAAGAGATAATTAACGACAAAGTACTTTTCACAACATCCGCTAAGTTTCCCTAATTCCTTCTTCAGGAAGAAGAGCTAGTCCCTCCTCTGGATCAAATTCAATCCTTTGATCAGTTTAATCCCACAACATCGACATATGTAACATGTGTAATGTACAGAAATGAAAGAATATGACCTGGTATTTGAACTTTTACTCAGTAAAATCTAAGACACGTGTGATTTGATGAGGACCGCCTGGGTTGCACTGATAACTTCCACCAGAGGATGGCGCTGTTACACCACGTTACTCTCTCTCGTCATCCTGAATTAATCTTTTCATATTATAACTCCATGATTTCTAGTCGCAGAAAGGACGGTGTCATGTCAGATTCTGCCAAATTTGCTTATGAACACATTGGCATGAGTTTTACAAAGTTAGACGCCTGATTTGTCTCTGTTTTAGGTTTTGAATCCAAAGTCTTTCATGTCCAAAGTGAATTTGCACCTCAACTTTTACGACTGTCTTGTCAATCCATCCCTGGGAAGCTGCTACCATCTTGATTAAAAACGTCATTTGCAAGTGAGTTAAGAGACAGTTTTGGGTCTGGTAGATGAAAACTCAGCAACATTTATGCTGATGGCATATGTGTCAATCAGTGGCCTGGAAACCGACGTGATTCGTTGCTTTACTCTCTGTTCTCTGGAAAGTGAAGCACAAGGTCTTTCGGTGTTATCTGGTCCAGGGGAGGGACAGTGGTGGGTTGTTTGGAAAGAAAGAAAGTCCATCTACCTCCGTCCTGTCGCCAAGATGGAGATTAAACTTCCTGACTCTGGCTCTGGATGCTACAATTACATCAATAGTACTTCCACATGTATTTTATTTCGTCCACACTACCTCGATCTGTATATTACATATTTATACTTTTTACTGTTTATTGCTCTTTTGTTTAGATACTGAACTGCAGTTTGTTGCTTCATACTTGCACGTGTATAATGACAATAAAGTTGAATATAATCTAATCCAATCCATATGCATAGTCACTGCCTGACAACATGAGGTTGTTAAACTTAATGCACTTCAAGCTTTGAGCCATCAGTTCTTTAGAAACACTATGTGGGATCATACATATGTATCTGTAGCTTGGTAGTATATGCTACACACACATAATAGTCTTTATTGGCATGGAGAGAGATAGGTCTTATTTTACAGAATAACCACTTTAAGGTGCAACCATTGGTGTCAGAATAAAATAGAATATTAACAATGTAACATTCATTAACCACTGTGTAATGCAAGAGAAATGGGTTGTATCGTGTGTATTTAAATAAATGCTCCACCAGCTGATGTATGATAACATACCCTTGCACGTTTTCACATTATAATAAAATATCTGTGTCTCAATGAATTGGATCAAAGCCTAAACAACTTAATCCAATCATTTATGTACGTTGTCATTAAATAAAGTTCAATTAAATTTTTTCAATTCAACTTTATTTATATAGCGCCAACTTACAACAAGGTCATCTCAGGGCACTTTACATAATAAAGTCAAGACTATACAAACATGTATAGAAAACCCAACAAATCCCCCTTGAGCAAGCCATAGGCAACAGTGGAGAGGAAAAACTCCCTTTAACGGAAGAAACCTCCAGCAGAACCAGGCTCAGGGTGGACGGACATCTGCCTCGACTGGTTGGGCAGAGTGGAAAGTGGAGAGAGAAAAGAACAGAGCAACAAAAGCAGCAACAAAACATTGAGCAGGGTAATAGGACAAGTAGCCGCACACTGGAGGACACACAGCGCCAAATCCGGGGACACCTGTGGACAGGGAGAGAGAAAGGGGGAAAGACAGGGAGAGAGACGACTACGGGACAAAGAAGACACAGAGTTAATGTCATACAGTGGTGACATTATAGATGTGGGGTGAGAGGAGAGAATGAGGAGAAGAGGAAGTGGCACAGTGCAGAGTCCCCCAGCAGTCTAAGCCTATAGCAGCATGACTATAACCAACTATAAGCTTTATCAAAAAGGAAGGTTTTGAGCCTAGTCTTAAAAGTAGAGAGGGTGTCTGCTTCCCGAATCTGGACTGGGAGCTGGTTCCACAGGAGAGGAGCTTGATAGTTAAAGGCTCTGCCTCCCATTCTATTTTTGGAAATTCTGGGAACCACAAGTAGACCTAGATTCTGAGACCGAAATGGTCTATTAGGATGATATGGTACTAGGAGATCTTTTAGGTATGATGGAGCTTGACTGTTTAGAGCTTTATAGGTAAGAAGAAGGGTTTTAAATTCTATTCTACATTTAATTGGAAGCCAATGGAGAGAAGCTAATGAAGGTGAAATATGATCTCTCTTACCAATCCCAGTCAGTAATCTTGCTGCAGCATTTTGGATTAATTGGAGGCTTTTTAGAGAGTTACTGGGGCAGCCTGAAAGTAGAGAATTACAGTCGTCCAATCGAGAAGTAACAAATGCATGGACCAGTTTTTCAGCATCGCTTTGAGACAGGATGCTCCTAATTTTGGCAATGTTCCGTAAGTGGAAGAAGGCTGTTCTAGAGATTTGCTTTATGTGTGAGGTAAATGACAAATCCTGGTCAAAAATGACTCCAAGATTCCTTGCAGTACTACTGGGGGCAAGAGTTATGTCGTCTAAAGTAGCGATATGGTTAGAAAACATGTCTCTTAGACTATTAGGCCCAAATACAATAACTTCAGTTTTATCTGAGTTTAGAAGAAGAAAATTATACGTCATCCAGTCCCTTATGTCTTTAAGACATGCTTGTAGTTTGATTCATTTATTTGTTTCATCAGGTTTCATAGATAGATATAACTGCGTGTCATCAGCGTAGCAGTGAAAATTTACAGAGTGTTTTCTAATAATGTTGCCAAGGGGAGGCATATATATAGTAAAGAGTATTGGTCCTAATACAGAGCCTTGTGGAATTCCATAACTAACTTTTGTGTATGTGGAAGATTCATCATTAACATGAACAAATTGGAATCTATCTGATAGATACGATTTAAACCAATTTAGTGCTGTTCCTTTAATTCCAATTACATGTTCTAGTCTCTGTAATAATATTCTGTGATCAATGGTGTCAAATGCAGCACTAAGATCTAGCAGAACTAGTATAGAGACAAGTCCGTTATCTGAAGCCAGAAGAAGATCGTTGGTGACTTTAATCAGTGCAGTTTCTGTGCTATGATGAACTCTAAATCCTGACTGAAATTCTTCAAACAAGTCGTTTCTGCGCAGGTGGTCACATAATTGCTTTACAACTACTTTTTCAAGTATTTTAGAAATAAAGGGGAGATTGGATATTGGTCTGTAATTGGCTAAGACATCTGGATCCAGACTAGGTTTTTTAAGTAGAGGTTTGATTACAGCTATCTTATAAGCCTTTGGTACATATCCTGTTTGTACAGATAGATTAATGATATCTAATACGAACGTGTCTAATAAGGGTAGAGCATCTTTGAGCAGTCTAACTGGAATAGGGGCTAGCAGACATGTTGTTGGTTTAGATGCCATAATAGTTGAAGTTAATTCAGCAGGGTCTATGGGCACAAAGCAGTCTACAAGGGACTGAGGACTTACTAATGATTCTAATGTTGTATTTGTGGGGAGGGTCTGGTGAATTTTATTTCTAATAGCTATGATTTTGTTTGTGAAGAAGGTCATGAAGTCATTGCTACATAGCGTTGAGGGAATACTAGTCTCAACTGAACTATGGCTCTTAGTCAGCCTGGCTACAGTGCTGAAAAGAAACCGGGGGTTGTTCTTGTTTTCCTCTATTAGTGATGAATAATAAGCTGTTCTGGCTTTACGGAGTGCTAATTTGTATGAGTAAAAAATCTTTTTTAAAGTGACATTGTGTCACATGTAGAAATCGTATCAAATCAGTAAATGTAGGAAATCTATAACAATTTGCATCTGCATTATCACCATGACATATTCACACCAGTCACAAATGGATCTCAGAACCCTAAAACTCTTGGATGTGCAGGTATATGACTTACAATAATATCTTAAATGGTTTGAGCAGACTTAGATTTAATATTTGATTAACAGAAATGTACCTTCATCACAGTTTGTGCAGTTGAAACAATATTTAAGTCCAGAAGGCTTATTCATGTAGGTTCCCTCTAGGCAGGGCAGACAGGAAGTACTTCTAAACTCTGTGCAATCAGTTTTAACTCGACTTCCTGTTGTAAGGAAAAAACAATTTAATCAACAAAGTATCAACACTTTATCATTTTTAATGTCACATTAAAATTCAATTGGATCTTACCAACAGAACACCTGGGGCAGCATCCGGTTTCTGTCAGATACTCCGCTCGATGACATGTTTGGGTGTCATCCGTTAAAACCTTTATTACCAGTATCTGTGAAGAAAAAGCTTTTTGTTTCTGATGCCTTTATGTCTGCACAATGGCTGGTTGACATACTGACACTGTCAAAGAATTGTAAAATCACAAACAACGTAGAGGCCACGATGAGGAACTGAGAGATAAAGAGCATTATAACGAAAATCCAAAGAAAAGTGATGAAACCACAAGAGACTGGAGGGGATGAGAAGACGACTGGAAGGACTGAAGAAGGAAGATACATTTCTATGAAGCAGGCTTTAGTTTTTTTGGTAATTTGTCATATTCTGTTTGCAGGAAGTTTTTACATGTTTGCAGATGAAGCTTCTCTCAGACAAATGTCTTAATTTTGGGGCTTTAATAACTTAATTTCTCTGCATGAGACCAATCGTAGTCTAACAAAGTTGTATTAACATGTGGAAAATCACTTGTCTTCAGCCGTAATTTTAAAGTTTATTATCGTTGGGATTTAAAACCCCAATTCCAAAAAAGTTGGGACGATGTGTCAAATGTAAATAAAAACCAAATGCAATAATTTGGAAATCTCATCAACACTTTATTCACAATAGAACAGAAACAACTTATCAGATGTTGAAACCGAGACATTTTAACATCTCATGGTAAATATTATTATTATAAATATTATATACTGTAGATGGTGGGATTTTTAAAGTCCGTGCAATTTTAAATTCAGGAACTTTTTTCTAAATTTGTTTCACAATTTTTAGAAGCAATTTGTCACAAGTCATTTTTTTTTTCTAACAAGGCAAAACTGTTTCCCTATGGGATCAATAAAGTCGTTTGAATCTTTAAAATTAGTAACCTCTGCCCGTCTTTACATTCAAGAGTCTCTGTCTCTCTGAAATACGTGTTTTATAGCTGCCACGTTACTGACCTGTTAATTGTCAAATTCTCCTCCATGTTTTTGATTTGTGAAAGTTACTTTTCCAGCCTTTTGTTGCTCCTATTCCAACTTTTTTTTAAACGTGTTGCTGCCAAAATCAAAATGTTTCAGTGCGTCCCTGAGCGAGACACTCAGCATCAGCTGCACACTGTTGTTAAATGATGCGTCAAATGCAGAGACAAAATTTCATTGTAACATGTATGTGCAATATGTATATGAAGTTTCAAGTTAAAGTTAAAAAGTCATGAAGTTTAAATGCATGAGTCCACACTAAGACTTGGCTCTGAACAAAGACAATATGTTACAGAAATTATGAACAACAGATGTGCCAGATGTTTGACCAGCCACCAGATGTCACTGCTGATTCTGGGACAATGTTGTCGTACATTTGGAAGTTAAGGGGAAGATTTGTTGATTTGTAGGTGAAAGTTCAAGCTGGTGGGGCCCATTACCAAAAGCTAGAGTAGACATCTGAACAGTGGTGTGACGTGTTCTTTTAGTGAATATGAAGAATCATGTCAGACGTTCTACTAAATGTGAATGTACATTATTGGTGTGGTTCAGGTCAGGAGTTCTTATGAGCTCATGCATTTTAACTTTATGGCTGATACAGTTTAATGTGATGTCACTGGAGATTTACTCAATTATCCTTTCAATTTTATTTATTTATTATTGAGATTTAACAACAAACATTCATCGCTACTTACGATCAGTCTGTTTTGCTATAAACCAAAAACGTCCCAATATTCAACTTCTACAGGAAAATGAAACTTACACTCAGTCGTGTCACTTGATACTAAACAGAGTCTTAAGGACAACGTTTAAACCACAGCAGTAAATTGATCAGTGTGGATATTTGAAACATGAGGTTCACTAATGTTTCATACGCTGTGCGATAATCAGTGTGATGCAGATGTGAGGACTGATACAAATACTAAATGGCTGTTTAGTGTTGCACAGTTTGTACAATTCACTGTTTCCAAACCATAAACGTTGCTCAACCAATGGGACGTACCAGAGAAGATTCACACCCAACAGTGGTGCTGATCTCAGAACTTTCCTGGTATGAGGACATGAGTGTTAGATTAAATATCACAGAGCTGAAATGCAGCAGACTTTAACCTGCTGATCTGTGATGTTCAATAATAGTGAAACACCCACGACAGTGACAGTTAATAAACACAAGGAACTGAAACTATTTTCACTGTCAGAAAGGAAATTATCACCTTTGTCAAACTATCCCACTATTCCAGAAAACCTGTGCTGCATGTGACCCCCCACAGTGTTTCAGCCAGGACAGATGCTGAATCGACAAATTATTTTAAGAGTGACAACGACTGAGAATCAGAATTAAGATGTAGGGTCCTGTGCCACAATCCAAGACACTAAATAAATCACTAACACTCAAACATAAACTCACAGTATTTATTTTTATTACATCAAATACAAATGATTTAAAATCCTTGTCACAATCGTATATAGTCAATCACACACTTTTCAATAAGCCTCCGGTCAAATGACAAATGTGCACACGTGAGGATTAGACAAACCACCGCACACTTTATGTTAAACACTCCACTCGTGAACACAACCAAAAGGTTATAGGTTAGTCACAGGGGAGAATTGAGACGGTAGATTCCCACAACGGGTTATGACAGGGAAGTGACATACAACACAAACAAACAAACAAACAAACAAACAAACAAACAAACAAACAAACAAACGGAAAAAGATAGTCAGACCGCCCTCACAAGACAAGCTCCCAGATCTTTTTGTCTACAGGCCATGAAAGGCCGGGCGGACCAACTTCACACAAAAACCTAACAGGAGGACAGCAGGAAGTGGTGACCAACCACTGCAACACAAATAAAAACATCTGATTTTTACACACACAAACAAAAAATAATTTTAATCTTATTACTTAAAAATCATGTCTCCATAATAAAACAAAGCCTGTACCTGCTATAGTCTTCCTCATACACAGGAGACTTACAACTTCAGTACGTGCCCCCTAAAGTGCTGCGTGGCCACACTGCAGTATCAAAGAAAACCATTAAAAATACATTAATGCCATCAAAAACATCTTTAGTTGAATTCATCACCAAGCACCTTGTCTCACTTGGTTCAGCACAGGGCCAGCGTTCCCTCCAGCCTCCTATCCAAAGTACCACCTCCCACAAACACACCTGACTCCTTTATCTGCTCTCCCTCCAACCAATGAGCAGGCAGCAGGGAGATCAACTCTTCTTTGATGGCACTTTGATGTTTTTCTCCTTTAACTTAGATTTTATTGTTTGCCTGTTCCTCACTCCAACTGATTTCTGTCCAATTGTTTCCAGCTTTTGTTATTAGTGGAGACATGGGACAGGAAGCTCCAAATATCAAACAAATAAATCATTCCAAAGATTATGAACTGGCACCTTTTATATCTGAGATGAAACATTTGTTCCTTATACAATTGAACATTTGTGATGCACAAACTTCTTTGTGCAGAGACTCGGTCTGAGGACGTGACACAAACCCAAACTACAGAGCTCGTTAATAAAATCTTATTGTGTGAAACCACGTGTTTCACTTTGTGTTTCTGATCTTTTATTTGTTCATGACGGAAAATACCGAAAACGGAACTAGTGTAAACAACTTTATGAAGAGCTCAACACGTCACCACATTTCACCACATTTCCTGTGTTGAACGTTAGAAAAGATTCAACAACAAAATGACGCTGCTCAAACAAAAGTGCGTCTCTGACCTACATTTCCTTTCGCTTTCGGTTACACGAAGATTCTTCACACGGCTCCATCAAGGTGTCTCCGGTTAACCACAGGCAGGCCTGACGTTCCCTCCATCGAACATTTATATTAATATACAGAAACATGTCCGACCGCAGCTGCAGCGTTGGTGGATATTTGCAGCAGCTGCAGCGCGTGTCGCTCCGCCCAAATTAAAAAAAGCTGTTTTGCGCCAGTGACTCGTTTCTATCTGACGGAGCCCCGTGAGGGAAAAAAAGATGAGGACGGGGACTAAACCTTTGCGTGATCTTTCTTATTAGTCCATATTTAGGTTATTTTCAGCTGCCAGTGAACATCCACATACGCAAACGTGTGAGTGAAACTGTAAATTAAACTGTTTTCCAATTCTGTAAACACTAAATATCCCTCACAGTCAATCAGAAGGTTTATCTGTTCATTTTTTCACTGACACATTTATTAACCGAACATAATAAAGAAGCAGCTTGTAATAAGGAAAACTGATAATATAATATAACAATGTGTCTCTGTAACAAAACCCTTAAAAATATCCTCATTCCTTAGATAAAGACATTTTGCCAATATTAGCTACAAATATTATCAAACTGTGTTTCAGGACAGTAGCTTCAGTTGCTTTTTGTCACGAGGCTTTTGCACCGGTGACCCGGTTTAACATGGTGTCAGTTACTAGTGACGAGGACATGACCTCATGACCTCATTAACAAACACATAGTAGAATTATCACCATCACAAGTAAAAAACGTACAAATTATAACATGGATAAATGTTAAATTCATGGCAGAGCTGCTGTATTGTTGTATGTGTATATACATAATACAATCCCTGACACCTCATCCTAACCTAAACCTGATCAACTCTGTCCTCACAACAATGTTATTAACACAAAATGTGTCCACAGGAGACTAAAGACATGCCCACTCACACAGATTTTGATTGGTTTGGTCGTCTCTTGGTCTCGATACACTAAGGTCTTGGTTTTGTCTTGGTCTCAGTTAAGGTGGTCTTGACTACAACCCTAATGTCCTTTACAGATATGGGAAAACTCACGTCACTCCGATCTTCAGATCTCTGCACTGGCTTCCTGTGGCTGTAAGGATTAAGTTCAAAGCTCTGTCTACAGAGTTGTCGACTCTACAGCTCCGGCTTACTTAAACTCAATCATTCAGGTCTACAAAACTGTCAGTTTTGTAGACATCTGCTGGTCCCAGCACCACAAATAAGACACCACGGAAAACTCTACAGCTCAGTGATCCCACGATTATGGAACGAGCTGCCAAACTCTGCACGTTCAGCGTCCACACTCACAGCAATGAGAACACTACTGAAAACAGAACTCGTCTGCATCTTCCTTTGCATGAAAAAATATTATCTTTCGTGTACTTACATACCATCAAACCGAAAGACTTTTCTGACAGCACTTTGATGTTTTCTCCTTGACTTAGATTTTTTGCTGCCTCGTACCTCACTTGTAAGTCGCTTTGGACAAAGCGTTTGCCAAATCACTAACTGTAAATGTAAAATATCAGAAGGAAAACATCTCAGAAAAACTCATTCAACCTGACTTTCATCACAGAGTGGTGAGACATTGCAAACACAGTTTTAAGTTTGTTGCATATTAAAAAGAATAAGAGCATGAGGACAAAGATTCTGTGGTCTGACAGAAATTTAGACTCCTTCAGCAGAACTTCAAATTCACTGGTGACCACCAAGGTTCTTCTCATCATCAAGCAACTACTATCACTACAGTGAAGCCTGATGGTGGCAGCATCATGCCCTGGGTGGACGTCTCAGCATCAGGGACAGATAAACTGCTCAGAACTGATGAATGCAGTGAAATGCAGGAAGGTTCTTCCTTCAAGAGTCTGCTTCAGAGTGAAGGCACCTGACACCCGGCTGACGGTTAAACTGTCAGAATGGCAATGATCAAACTAACAGACAAGACAATGTCAAGTCTGAGAAGCTTTCAGAGCATAGTCGGACCTGTAATAACTGCTAAAGTGGATTCTGAAATATGTAAATAAGAGGCTTCAGGTTCATTTTTAATAACAGTGTATGACCAACAGGGATGTGTCCTATCACATTACAGTGTTGATTATTTAAAACTCTGTAATCTTAAAAGTGTTGACGCAGGGAAATGAGCTGAAATACCAGTGACGGCTTTATCATCTTATCATCATAACAGGATTATAATGTCTGAGTCATATTTGAGTATTTCTGAGCTGTTCAACCATGACAAAAGGAGAAAAGACACCAGTGTGAGGCCTTTACAAGTCTGTGTCATGTTCATAGTTTAATCTTTAAAAGTGCTCGTTAATAATTTTTCTTCAGTTAAAGTGACTGAACAGCCCTTTACTGGTGCAATAATACTTTTAAGGTGAACTGAAAAATTTGAGTAAAACAGACGAACCCATGATTCGGTTTATCTACAGAACCAATAGAAACTGATGAACGTATGTACTGATCCAACAAGACTGAACAAATAAAGGAAGTTCAGCTACTTAGCGTCAGTGTAAAACATGATCTGCTGAACTTTTCCTCATCACTGGACGCTGAGACCTTCAAGTGGCCTCAGAAACCTGAAGTTCCTCTCTGCAGTTTATGTTTTAATTTAATTTTATTCACATTTAATTTGAATATTGCTGATGTTTACTTTAAAAGAACGTTTTTGGATCAAGCCAGAAAAAACTAAGCAATAAAAACAAAGTCACAATAAATGATAATTTACTTTGGTTTGAACCAAACTGATAAAAGTGCAGTAAAGGTGGAGAAGAAATAAATTGTTCCCAACTTTTGTATTTGTTTATTTTCTTTTTTCAACACAGTCATTTATTGCAGTAAACACATGTCAGTTTTCAGTGGCCAAGGATACAATTTTTGAGGGATTAATGATTTTTTTAGATGGAAAAATCAAATATCAGACATCCACATTTAAAGTACACTAACCCAAAGGTCAAAGAAGATAAAATATTATGGAAAAAACACTGAAAATGTTGAGTGGCTCCTTCAGTCCAATTATAAAAAGGTAAAAAAATAAAGACACACATAAAAAATCCTTCTTTTGATGAGAAAACATTAACAACATCAATGTCCACCAAGCCCATCAGAAACAAACACAAACCACCATCACCTCACACACTCTAAATCGTCAGTGACGTCGGGGGTCAGTGTATTATATATATATATGTTATAGTCACATGTTTTGTTCATCACTGATATGATCCAGGTTCCGAGTTTGTCTCAACACTGTGGACTGAGACAGGGACAGTGTCCCAGCAGCAGCAGCTCTGATGATTTCAGACATGAGAGACAAGAAGCTCTCTGAGGCATTTCAGTGTAGTAATATTCAATATGTGGATTGTCTCTATGAGACTGATTAAACCTGAACCAGAACCACCAGTCAGTTTCTTCCCCCAGGCTACGACTGAGCAGAACTCTCCACTCACACAGAACCAGTAGTCAGTGCAGCAAATGTGGAGGGGCCTCAAAACCGATGTCACAATGGTCCCAGCTCTGAGGCTGAGGCGGATCAGAAGTGGTAAATCTATTCTTCAATACATTTGACCAGCTGCCCACTCCTGCCCCCACCCAGTCTCCCCCGCTGAAATCCCCCGTCCCTGCCCCCACAGTGAGTCAGTCCAGCAACACCTCCCTCAGCACGACCCTCAGCCCATACTGCCCCTCACAAAAGCCCAGGTGAGGAAGGAGCTCTGCCACTGTCGCCCGATCACAGATGACAATGAACTTTGTGGACTGGTGCCAGCGGAGCTATCTGCAGATCAACGTGGGGAAACCAAAGAGCTGGTGGTGGACTTCTGCAGGCGCTCACACTCCACTCAGCTCCTGGTGAACATCCAGGGAATGGACACTGAGAGAGTGGACTCTTCACCTGAACAATAAACTGGACCGGTCTCACAACACAGACGCACTCTACAGGAAAGGACAGAGCAGACTCTTTCTGCTGAGGACACTGAGGTCTTTTGGAGTTCAGGGAGAACTACTGAAGACCTTTATGACTCTGTGGTGGCCTCAGCCGTCTTCTTTGCAGTGGTCTGCTGGTGGAGACAGGAGGAGACTGGACAAGCTGGTCAGGAAGGCCAGATCAGTTCTGGGGACGCCCCTTCACTCAGGAGGATGGTAGCCGAGTTATCATCCGTGCTGGACAACGACGTCCACCCCCTGTACGACGCAGTGTCACGTCTGAGCAGATCCTTCACTGACAGACTGTTCCATCCTAAACGTCTGAAGGAGCGACATCGAAGCTCTTTTCTCCTGCTGCTGTCAGACTTTACAATCAGAGCTGCTCCCACTGAACCACTATCACCATTAGTCACTGTAAAACTGTTTGTTTGAACTGTACAATACAAATGACTCATGGTGAAATTACTTGTATGACTGTGTACATATGTGATATACTTTCATTTTTAGACTGTACTCTGCACATTCTCTGCTGCTGTAACTTGGAAACGTCTGCACAGTGGGACGAATAAAGGTTTATCTTATCTTCACGTGGACTGAGACAGTCCTTCGCAGTCCTGTCATGAATGAAGAGTCTTGGTGTGTCCACAAAAACAAGTTTGTTCCAAATTTTATTCCAGGCTGAATTTAACATCAGTACAAGAACGTCCGGGTGAGATAAAGATCCAGTCTGTAAATCAGCTGCAGCAACAATGTTGGACATTCACATGGATGTTTTTCCTCCACACTGCAAAGACAATGGACCAGGATCCAAACAGACAAGAACTGGATTCTAGAAGACATTTCCTCTGCAGTGTCAGAATCACTGGCTGGATGTTTTTGTCTGGACTGACTCATCCTGAGTTGAGAAAAATATCTCCTCTTTTTTACACAGAACCTATGGGACAGTTGTAAAGACACACACAGAGTGTAGATCAGTGAGACAGTCGTCAGTCAGGGACATTTTACTGAAGGACACGCTGCTGTCTTACCTCCTGCTGCAAACATGGATCCACAATAATATTTCCTCCATTGAGAGAATCTTTTTCCTGAAATATGGATAAAAGAGTGACAATAATAATGAAATAAACATAAACAATATTCCTGTTTGCTCCTGTAAATACAGTGAAGACACTTTAAAACATGCCAGATTTTGACTGTCTGCAATTTTTCTTTCTGTAATAAAACATGAATTAACAAATTAAGATAAACCTTTATTGGTCCCACAGTGGGAATATTTCCAATGATTGGACAGATTATATTTTTATCAAAAACATGTTTTTTTTACCTGTGTTTAGATTCCATTTCCTCTTTTTCATGTAAAGAATAAATAAAACTGCTCCGAGAAATAAAAGTAAAAAAGCAACAACAGCTCCGATCACACTTCCTGTCCACTTTGAACTGTCGTCTCCACATTCAGCATCAGCTGCAGCGTTTCCTGCCTTTATCAGCCGAAGATTCTGTGATTCACATCTGGAATGACGGGACATTTACAGACATATGTAGGACACCATGAGTTCACTGCAGCAGGTGTGAAGCTTCACTCACTGTGTGTGTGGACGACAAAGTGTCAATGTTCCATCTGAAAATGTTCCATCAGGGCAGCGAGAGCAAAGAGTGTCTGAGGAGGCTGTTCCTGTGCACACACACACACACACCCACACACACACACACACACACCCACACACACACACATACACGAATAAAGGGTTTAGTGTTTGATACACTAACATTATTTAAATGTTATTGACATCAGAGCTTCATGCAAATTTTGTCTTTTTGCTTTTTCAGAATATGTTGATTACAGTGGATCTTAAAGGGAAAGTTTCTTGTATCGCGGGTTTTTTATTGTATATTGTATCCTCTAAACCCACGTGGCATGGATGATATGAAAAAAATGTATAATCCATTCATGCACACAAGTTTGCAGCTGTATTTTCTGTGTAAGTCGTGTTCACAAAGACCTGGGACATATTTAATAATTTCCTATTACTAAAAGGTTATCCGTTATCAGTGAACTTCCCTTTCTCTTTGACGATAACAGTTCTTGTTCAGTTCTTCTATCAAGTCTTAAAACTTGAGAATCATTTGACATTTCACTGGAACAGGTCTGAATTATTTGTTTCCTGTGACATAATCTGTTAAAAGCATGTTTTATTATTTATGAATACAGGTTAATTTGAAAGTTCAACTGCTCTAAACTGTTTTATCAAAGTTAATCTTTGTGCTCCTTCACTCTGACTAACGAACACGTTTAGATCAGTTCTGTTTGATGAACTTTGGTCTCCTCATTTTAAAAACAAACTTAAACTTTAAGTCAATCTTAAGGTCTCCACACAGAAACCGACCTTTGCTGCTGACGTACTGTCCTGGTTCACAACGTCGGTGCTGGTTTGCTCTCGCACAGCTGTTCTCTGTAGAGTCCACACAGTAAAATCCATCCAGTGGTTCACAAACTGCATCTGATGTTGCTGTACATGATGTTTTTATCCTCACACCAGAACCTGTGAACACAGACGTTACAGGACGATGGAAACACAGGATTTCTGCTGGGTTTAATGTGTTACAGATTAGCAAGTTATTGTTTGATTTATCAAGTCTCTGTTTCGAAAAGATGATGATTCTGACATCATTGGGAAATGTGATAAGATAAGATAAGATAGAACTTAATCTCACAATGGGGAAATTCTTGTGTTTTAGCAGCCATAGACAAAAGGACACAGAATCTGCACAGAACAATGTGCAGTTTAACTGAAAAGGCATTTAGAATTTGAGGGTAAACTAAAAATATATACATATTTACATTGGAAAATGTAACAGATGAGTATTGCAACATCTGGTTTATTGCACAATAAATAAGAATATACAAGTAAAATTGCACATTGTGTGTCACTGCAGTGACACATTAAATAGTCTGATGGCTGTGGGGAGGAATGAGCGACGGTAGCTCCTTCCTGCACTGGGGGTGTAACAGTCTAGTGCTGAAGGAGCTGCTCAGAGCCTCACAGTGTGGTGCAGGGGGTGGGAGGGGTTATATCCATGATGGATGTTAGTTTGTTCGCCACCTCCTCGATGGAGTCCAGTGTGCAGCCCAGGACAGAGCCAGCTCTCTTAACCAGCTTGTTCAGTCTCTTCCTGTTTCTGTCCGTGCTACTCCCAGCCCAGCACACACCAGACCATGGAGGACTGCTGAGGCCACCACAGTGTCGTAGAATGTCCGTAACAGCTCCCTGCACACACCAAAGGACCTCAGTCTCCTCAGCAGGTGGAGGCGACTCTGGCCCTTTCTGTACAGAGAGTCTGTATTGTTTGTCCAGTCCAGTTTTTTGTTTAGGTGGACACCCAAGTATTTAAAGGTGTCCACAACTTCAATGTCTGAGCCCTGGATGCTCACCGGTGTGTGTGGTGGAGGGTTTCGTCTGAAGTCAAGCACTAACTGCTTTGTCTTACTGGTGTTCAGGAACAAATAATTGTTCTCACACCAGTCCACAAAGTCCAACAACAATGGCTGTGTAGTCTGAGAATTTCTGCAGGTGACAGAGGTGGAGTTGTACTTGAAGTCTGACGTGTAGAGTGTGAAAAGAAAAGGGGAGAGCACAGGCCCTTGAGGTGCCCCCGGGCTGCAGACAACCACATCCGTCACACAGTCCCGCAGCCTCATGAACTGTGGCCTGTCCGTGAGGTAGTTGACGGTCCAGGCAGCCAGGTGTTGGTCCACGCCTGCCACCTCCAGCTTCCCCCTCAGCAGTAATGGCTGGATGGGGTTGAAAGCACTGGAGAAGTCAAAGAACATGACCCTTACAGTACTCCCAGGGGACTCCAGGTGAGACAGGGCCCGGTGCTGCAGGTAGATGATGGTACAGTCGGATGGAGAATAAAAGAGTCTCTGCACACACTCTCTCTACACCGTACTGAAGTGATTTCATCATTGCTGGACAAAAGGCGGATGCTGACTGACGACACCACTGAACTTGTTTGTGTAGGGGGCGACTGTGGCGCAGTTGGTAGCGCGGTTGTCACCACAGTTGTTGGTTCGATCCCTGACTCCTCTGGTCACATGTCAAAGTGTCCTTGAGCAAGACACTGAACCCCACTTAGTTCCTCCCAGTGAGTGTCGGCCAGCTGCACAGCAGGTCCCCCATTTGTATGAATGTGTGTGTGTTTGAGAGCGTGAATGGGTAGATAAGAAGCAATGTAAAGTGCTTTGAGGACCAACAGGTAGAAAAGAGCTATATAAGTGCAGATCATTTACCATTTAATTGCTGTCTCGTTTTAACCCCGCTTGTAAACACACAATTGACCTCGTGCGAGAACGTCTCAGAAGAACAGATCAACTTCTGACTGTTTGAGCAGTTTCAGAAACTTCCTCGTACTTTGCATTTTCTGTAATATACAAGCGGTGCAGACCTGTCGTAGAAAAGATGTTTTTTCAAGCCTTACATGGACATTTCAGAGGTGTTGATTATGATAATGATTAAGGACATTCCGGTGTCGTCTTCTTTTCCTTTGGGCTGTTGCCTTTTCAGGGGTCGTCACAGCCAATCATCTGCCTCCATCTAACTCTGTCCTCTCCTTCCATCTACCTTCATGTCCACTCTCACTTCCTCTAGTCCTCCTGTCTGTCACCTTCAACCTCTATCGATATATTCAGTCTGTCCTCTGAACGTGTCCAAACCACCTCAGTTTGGCCTCTCTGACTTTATGTCCAAAACTTCTAACAGGATCTGTCCCTCTGACGTCCTCATTCCTGATCCTGTCCATCCTTGTCACTCCTAAAGAAGAACCTCAACATCTTGAGCTCTGCTACCTCCATCCAGCTCTGCCTCCTCATTTCTTCAGTGCCATTGTCTCTGAGCTGGACAACATGGCTGCTCTCACCACCGTCTTTAACACGTGTCCTTTCATTCTCGCTGATGCTCTTTAAACACACCTGACACTTTACTCCATCTGTTCCCACCTGTTTGCACTCGCCTCTTGAACAGTATCAGTGTCAGTATTTAATCTAAAAACGATATTAAAACAAACTAAGATGGAACACACACTAAAGCAAAAAGTAAAAGAAGTTTAAGTCAAGAATATGAAAATGTTTTTGCATGAAGCCCAACATCTCTGCTGACTTTAACAGTTCATCCAATGACTGCAAACATCTGAACTTTCTCATCATACATGTCCTTGAAAAAGAAGCTGTAACACTAAACATGTCTTGCAGTAATTCCAGAGGCTTTTGTTTCTGCATCAGATCTTTAGTAAAATATCATTAATGTCTAATCTCATCAAAATCTTTCTTAGTTCTTATACTGAGGGATTTTTGGCATCTCCAGTAATAAACCTGCTTAAACCTACTGCCTTTAAAACTGTGCTCAGACTTTGTTACTACAATTAATTACAAAAGATTCACAAAATTTACCTGCTTCACAGTTTCTGCACCTTCTACAATATTTAAGTCCAGTGGGCTGACTCATGTAGGTTCCCTCCAAACAGGGCAAACAGGAAGTGTCTCTGAAATCTGTGCAGTCAGTTTTAACTTGACTTCCTGTTGTAAAGAAAACAAACAATTATTCAAATATCATCCATCTTGTTCAGGGTCAGGTTCATGGCTGGAGTCTGTCACAGGGAAACACAGACAGACAAACATTCACACCAACGAGCAATTTAGCGTCAAATATTAACTGACCACGCACGTGTTTGGACTGTGGGAGGGAACGAGTGGCCAGCAGAAAACCCACACGAGCACAGGGAGAACACAGGGATTTGAACTGGGAAACTTCCAGCTGTGTCCGTGTTAAATCCATCATTTAAACATTTACAGTGGAGCTCGGAAAAAGTAGGTGAAACTCTCAGAAAAGCTAATTAGAGAAATTACTCAGCAAACCTGGAATCGCTCAATAGCTGCTTCCACACACACACTCTAGCACTAACACCTCCACCATCACCGTGCTGCCCAGTTATAATATCACTGACATTTTATCATCCAGCTGCATCTTACCTGGAGGACACTTAGGACAACATTTATTTCCTATCTGATACTCGGCTCGATGACACGTGAGACAATGTCCACTGAAGATTTTCATCACCAGCATCTGTGAAGAAGCAGAAAAAGGTTTTTATCTGTGATCTCTGCCTGATACTTGGTTTGAATTATGAAACAATGAGGTGGAGAGAAAAAGACTCTACAAGTTCAACATGTAGAAGATGAGGTGGGTGGAGGAAGAGGCTGATTAAAGCCCACGAGAGGAAACCTGAGGGAATGAGACCAACATACTGAAGAGGGACGATAAACTGCAGGTTTACATCAATTCTAAATTTCTACATTTAAGTCTTAGTCACCATCTTTATTTACTTATAGTCTCATACACATGACACTAAGCAGAACCATAAGGAGGAAGTTTAACTGCAGTAAACTGCTCAGTCTGGACACAAACACAGTCTGGACCTGATGGTTTTCAGAAATGTGCTCAGAAAGACTTTTGTCCTTCCGTCCACGGTCTTGTGCTGCTCCAGGTCATGGGGGCTGTAGCCTGTCCCAGCTGTCAGTGGGTCAGAGCAGGGTCCACCCTGGACACGTCTCTGGTCTGTCTCACTCTTCTGGTTTTTGTATCTGTCTCTTTCTTTTCAGCTGCACTTTTAATGAAAGAGAAACTGCTCGTGTTCTTTTGAACTCTGACCTTCATTTGTCTCCACGAGTCTCAGATGAAACATCACAGATCTGTAATGCAGCCGACTGTGACCTGCTCATCTGTGATATTCAGTTATAATAAAAACACACAGCAGTGACACAGAGCTCACAGCCACAATCATGTGCAACACTTTTTTAGAAACTTTGAGAAACTGTCACACTTTACCACTGATGATCACCGCCTCGAGCAGAACAACGTCCGTGAGGTGTGGAGAGGACTGAAACACATCTCAGGCCACGGGTGACCAGACCTGGGCAAATGAATTAAATCTGTTCTTTAACAGATTTGATTCTGCCCAGTCCCCAGCCCCCATCCAAAAAGCCCCCTCTTCACACCTCAGCTCCAGTCCAGTCGTCTCCTCCCAGCTGCAGCTCTTCACACCTCAACTCCATGCAGACCACTCTGCCCCTCCTCCCACTGTCACAGAGAGCTCCCAACAACCCACAGCTCCAGACCAGTCACCGCCCACCCCCCTCTGCCTCACTGTAGACCAGGTTAGGAGAGAGTTAAGGAAGACTAAGGCCAGGAAGGCCACAGGCCCTGACAACATCAGCTCCAGGCTCCTCAGGGAGTGTGCAGACCAGCTCTGTGAGGTTGTTCTGTCACTATTCAACCTGAGCCTTAGACTGGAGAAAGTACCCGTGCTGTGGCGGACTTCCTTTCTGGTTCCGGTTCCAAAAGTATCACATCCCAAGGAGCCGAACCACTACAGACTTGTCGCCTTAACCTCCCACCTGATGAAGGCTATGGAGAGGATCATCCTCGGCTACCTCCGCACTCAAGTGAGCTCAGCACTGGACCCGCTGCAGTTTGCCTATCGACCTGGCATCGGGGTGGACGACGCCATCATCTACCTGCAGCATCTGGCCCTGTCTCACCTGGAGTCCCCTGGGAGTACTGTGAGGGTCTTTGACTTCTCCAGTGCTTTCAACCCCATCCAGCCATTACTGCTGAGGGGGAAGCTGGAGGTGGCAGGCGTGGACCAACACCTGGCTGCCTGGACCGTCAACTACCTCACGGAAAGGCCACAGTTAGTGAGGCTGTGCAGCACGGGGGCACCTCAAGGGACTGTGCTCTCCCCTTTTCTTTTCACACTCTACACGTCAAACTTCAAGTACAACTCCCACCTCTGTCACCTGCAGAAATTCTCGGACGACACAGCCATTGTTGGCTGTGCACTGGGTGAGAATGAGCAGCAATACAGGGGGGTCATCTCGGACTTTGTGGACTGGTGTGAGAACAATTATTTGTTCCTGAACACCAGTAAGACAAAGCAGTTAGTGCTTGACTTCAGACGAAACCCTCCACCACACACACCGGTGAGCATCCAGGGCTCAGACATTGAAGTTGTGGACACCTTTAAATACTTGGGTGTCCACCTAAACAAAAAACTGGACTGGACAAACAACACAGACTCTCTGTACAGGAAGGGCCCGAGTCGCCTCCACCTGCTGAGGAGACTGAGGTCCTTTGGTGTGTGCAGGGAGCTGTTACGGACATTCTACGACACTGTGGTGGCCTCAGCAGTCCTCCATGGTCTGGTGTGTGCTGGGCTGGGAGTAGCACGGACAGAGACAGGAAGAGACTGAACAAGCTGGTTAAGAGAGCTGGCTCTGTCCTGGGCTGCACACTGGACTCCATCGAGGAGGTGGCGAACAAACTAACATCCATCATGGATATAACCCCTCCCACCCCCTGCACCACACTGTGAGGCTCTGAGCAGCTCCTTCAGCACTAGACTGTTACACCCCCAGTGCAGGAAGGAGCTACCGTCGCTCATTCCTCCCCACAGCCATCAGACTATTTAATGTGTCACTGCAGTGACACACAATGTGCAATTTTACTTGTTTATATTCTTATTTATTGTGTAATATTTCGTGTTCCAATGTAAATATGTATACATTTTTAGTTTACCCTCAAATTCTAAATGGCTTTTTCTGTTAAACTATAATGCACATTGTTCTGTGCAGACTCTGTGTCCTTGTCCATAGCTGCTAAATCACAAGAATTTCCCCCCTGTGGGATTAATAAAGTTCTATTCTATTCTATTCTATTCTTCTATGAATATTTTAGAAAACGTGTATATGACAAATTCTACTCGACATGACAGTGTTTCCCTCAGTGAAGCTGCTAAAATGTCTTTGAACAAAAATGTTTAACTTCTCAGTTATTTTATTAGTGACAGATACTGAGAATCAGAATTAGGATGTATAAACTTTTCTCTGATCAGAAATGAAGAGGAAGAGCAATGTGACATAAATAATAGAACTAAACCTGAAGATAAACTTCCAGTTATTAACTGTAATAAACAGTTTTACCAGGAAAGACGTGATTGTCACAGACGTCCTCAAAGTCATTTTTAAAAGAAGGTTGATGGTTTCGATTGGCTGAAGACAACATCTCACTGAGATCTGGGATATGAGAACATCTGGAAAAAAAAGAAATCCCATGGTCAAAATCTAACTTTGCCTCTTCAGTTAAAATGCAAACCACAACAAAATTAAATAAAAATGAAATTAAAAGACCAAACAGATCGACAAAACTAATATCACACAGTCACTAATGTGTAAAAAATGTCAAAAGCAACAGTGAAAAGTATTTCACGCAGCTGAATCCTGCTTCAGAGGAACTTACACTGATGCTCTGACCCTTACAGAAGTAATCTGATTACTGAGGGTAACTGTTTTATCAGGACTGCAGGTCGAGCTCAGCAACAGTAACTCATGTTCTGATTCACAAATGGTTTTTAAAAATGGACAAACTCCATGATTTTTATCCATCAATTAGTTTCAGCTTTGGTTATTAGTGGAGACATGGGACAGGAAGCTCCAAATATCAGACAAATAACAACAACTTATTGAGAAGATTCTGAACTGGGATCTTTTATATCTGAGATGAAACATTTGTTCTTGATTCAGTGGAACATTTGAGATGCACAAACGTCTTTGTGCAGAGACTCGATCTTAGGACGTGACACAAACCCAAACTACAGAGCTCGTTAATAAATGGAGATTAATATTTGAAGTTAATGAGCAGGACCAAACCTCAAACACGGAGTTTGTCTCTTATGTATAAAACCTTCGTCACAGTTTTCAGAACATTCTTGTTTTTCATATTTCTGTGTGTGTGCAGATTCATTCCTTCAGATTCCGAGAGATGCTGGTTTCATTGTGTCTCTGAGGGACAAAGACTTTGTCTCAGAGTGAAACCAATTTATTCATCATTTTGTCGTTGTGACTTTTGCAGCGTGTTTTTTCTAATTTCTCTGTTGGGAAATTGGTGATTTTTTTAATGTTTTTTTTTTTAAAGTTATGTTCATATTTCAGTTTGCAGTTATGACCCAGGTGCAGCCTGAACTACTTCCTTTGATTTCGCTGCTTCCGCCCTTCAACCTTCTGCAGATGCCGATAATAAGTTTGACAAACGAACAAACATTAAAATTTTCTTTTGTTCAAACGAACAGTTTTAACGCAGCTGCATCCGGCTGTTTCCTGCTCGGCTACAAACGCGTCATTTAATTCATTCGTTCATTTAACAAACAAACACATTCGATTTTTATGGATAGTTAGAAATACACGAGTGTCCACCGGGACCAGACTGATAGACTGAGACCGGTTCTGGTCTCTGACTGAACCAATAATGGAAATTCGTCCACTTACCGTCGAACCCTGTGAAACATGATCCACTGAGCTGGTTCCGATCAGAGACGTTCAGGGAGCCTCGGAAACATGAACTCCGTCTTTGTAACGTAGAACAAATAATAAATGTCTCCTCTAATAAAAACAGAGCAGGAGGAAAAACGGCGGATCTCAGTGATCAAACGTCTGAACTGTGAGAACAAAAGAGGAAACGGAAACTGTGGGCGTGTGTTTGTCTTCAAGTGACACAATCATGAGTTAACATATTTAAAGGTTTGTAGGCAAACCGACAAATAAAGGAAGCCACGTCCACCCACTCACATTATTCAGTGAATGTTCAGTATCAGTAATAAAACCACAAAAAGACGAGAACATATTTGTCTTTGAATTAAACCACAATGATTAAAGTCCTCAGTTCATATTTTGGAGGGCGTGTCCGTCCTGTTCCACAGTTTTTAGACTGAGCTGTGAGTCTGTCTCAGTCAGAGAAGCTCAAATGAACCGAGGAACATGATTTTCTGAAGGTGACAACAAACAGCACAAATACACAAATACACAACTTCACATCAGTAAATATCAGGGATTTCTAAACTCTCTGTGAACTACTGACTTTGTCCAAAGGTAATTTCATCCATCCATCATCTGTAACCATATAACGGGAGGCTGGAGTCTGTCCCAGTGTCCACAGGTCTGCTGCCAACAACCATTCACACTCACACCAGTGAATCTAACGTCAAGAGTTTGGACTGAGGGAACCAGAGGAACCCAAACAAGAACTGGGACAACAGGCAAAGTCCACACAGAAGAGCTGCAGTCGCAGACTCTCCACTGTCGCCTGTAGCTGCTCACGGGGGATTTGTTGGGTTTTCTCTAAATGTCTGTTTAGTCTGGACTCAAGTTCTGTGAGATGACTGTGTTGTGAACTGGTGCAGTAACAATAAAGTTGAATTAAATTGAAACCTACAACCTTCTAAAAGTAATTTACTCTTTTATTTTATGTTAGTGGCTCAAGACTGAGTTAAATAAATCAATGAGGCAGAACAGGTCTGGACACATGGACTGGACTTTAGGGGGATTTCTGTCTCTTTTACTCGTTATTTAAACCAGCTTTGTCCTGTTGGACACACAGGGGTCTTCAATGTTTCGAGCAGATTCATCCACAAACTACACGACTGTAACATGACCACGTTGTTTCCTGCTCGCTCTGTTTAACACACACTAGTGATACAAGAAGATGACACTTTACAAAAATGACACTTTAACTACTCAAACTGTCTCACAAAGTATTTTCATATCTTACTTCCTTTGAATTAACTTTAACATCAGTTTGTGGAGTTCAGTGCAGCATGTGACTTCACTTAAACTCATGTGGAGCTTTACAGATGGTCACATTCATATGGGTTAAAATTCAGTCCGTCATTCTTTACAAGACAGTGACGTACAAACAGAAAAGAGCAGAAGTGACAGTTAATGAACTTCAGGTTCACTCACAGCGTTTGTGAACACGTTAACGTTTAACGCTGTCATATTTAATTAGATGGTCAGAAACACTCACATTTACCTTATGTCTTATTATAGGTCTGTGTGTATGAGGGGCTGAGACCTGCATCTGTAAGTCAGAATAAACAGAAAGAAACTAAATCACCATCACCTCACACTTCCTCTAAAATCGTTCCCCAAACAGATAAATACAATTGAAGCCTGGTCCAAATGTCCAAACCCTGAGGTTGAAGGGAAGTGAACCTGAACTAGTTTAGTTCTTAGTTTGTCTAGAAGAAACTAAACGTTAAAATGTTCTAAAGTAGAATAGGTAAAAACAACAATGAGTGCGGTGGGGTCAGTCTATTATATATATATATATATATATTATTGTCACATGTTTTGTTCATCACTGATATGATCCAGGTTTGTCTCAACACTGTGGACTGAGACAGGGACAGTGTCCCAGCAGCAGCAGCTCTGACGATTTCAGTCAGGAGAGACAAGAAGGTTTCTGATATATTTCAGTGTAGAAACATTCAGAGACGCGGAGAAGAACTTGTAACGGAGATTCTGTGGGTTCTGGAAATTCTGGACTTTGTCTCATGATTCTGTAGGTTTAATGAATGTTAAATTAAAAGCAGCTACTGATCAGCAGCTGGACTATTAATCATCCACAACATGTGGGTTGTCACTATGAGACTAATGAAACCATTTAATGACATTAACCTGAAAAAAATGAAGGTTTCATCTTGTTTTATCAATGGGTTTGAAGTATTGACTGTTTCGATTTCCTCTAAATCACTGATTTGCATAATGAACATGCACAAACCCCAAACACATAAATCTCACGGTTGGCACTAGTTTTACACAAGGATCTGTTTGAGTTCACCTCATTCTTTTTTTTGTCTTTAACCCTTTATATTCTCTATTATCTATGACCATTTTTAAGTTGCTTAAATCCTTTTCCATTTATTAGCTTGTTGGATTCCCAATAAAAAGATGCACTTTCAGCAAATAACAGCAAATGTTGAATGCTGAATATTTATATTATAGTAGAAAAACAGGAGGAAGGGTTGAATATTTATTGATACCAAAACTGAATGAGAACAGGGATCTAAGATTAAACGATCAGGGGCCAGATGGAATGGAGGGACCAGGTGAGAAGTGAGATGGCGGATGAGCAGGGCAGTGAAGGAGAGCGTCATACTGAAGGAGCAGAGATGAGTGGCAGCCTACAGAGAGGTTTGGGTGACACAGAGAGCACAGGACCGAACTTGGACTTAGCAGGCAGGTTACCGGTAGACAGGTTAGGGGTAGACAGGTTAGTGATAGACAGGTTACAGGTAGGCAGGTTACCGGTAGACAGGTTACAGGTAGACAGGTTACGGGTAGACAGGTTACGGGTAGACAGGTTACGGGTAGACAGGTTACAGGTAGACAGGTTACAGGTAGACAGGTTACGGGTAGACAGGTTAGGGGTAGACAGGTTACCGGTAGACAGGTTACAGGTAGACAGGTTACCGGTAGACAGGTTACGGGTAGACAGGTTACAGGTAGACAGGTTACGGGTAGACAGGTTACGGGTAGACAGGTTACGGGTAGACAGGTTACAGGTAGACAGGTTACAGGTAGACAGGTTACCGGTCTGCTAAGATGGTCTGTTGAAACTACATGTCAGGGCCACTGTAATCTGAATTAACAGTGGAGGGTCAATCAGGGGCCAGTCCAGAAACTCCAGAACTTCTTTCAAGTCATTTTATAGATCTGTTAGATCTAAAGCAGGTTAATAGTTGATGTGAGAATTTCTTTTTTTTCTAGTAGAGCAGGTTGAAAGTTCATCATAGTGTGAAAAGAACCGACCGAGAACATGTAACGACGCGGAGTTTGAGTGATTTTGGTTACTGCCTCCAAAACAAATGTCCCATTGTGTTTATTACTGCTAATGAGGTGAGAGTGACGACCTACACAGAGTCTGTGTGACGTGTGACTGTTGAGCTTCGTGGACTTTAAAGAAAGAACAAGAAACATGTGCAGACGTGTTTGTGCTGTTTTATTAGAAATTATTTGTAAACCTGCAGTGGACACAGATGATTCATGTCTGAGAATCAGAATCTTTCCCCTAAGTCTCTAAGTGGGAGTAGACAGACCCGGTAATGACACATAATATGTCTTATTCCTAATACTCTTATGAATGTACGTCCTTTATAAACCTCTCTATGCTCTAAAGCTATGACTTTCTCTTTCTAGTTGATTCATCTCTATCCCAACGTTACACTTATATTCTACCTACTATGATGTTTATTGGGAAAGAAAATAACAATGCAAATGGCAGGCGTCCGGTAATACAAAAGCAGCACGTTTCCAGCAGGAGCAACGACGAGAATCTGGTCCCGAACTGAGGTGATGGCCAGGTATAAATGGACTGTGGGAAACAGGTGAAAACAATCAAGGTGAGTGATTTGTGGTGAAATTAGTAGTTAACTAAAGAGTGGAAACAGGACGTGGGAAAAAAGGCAAAAAAATAAAACTCCAGGTCAGGAAGTGGAAATGAGGACAGAATCATCGGATTCAATTCACAATTCTGCTACTTTTAGTCCGAAGGTTTGAGACCCACAGAATATGTTTGCAAAGTTCGAAGAACCGAACAAAGTAAACCCCTCGTGACAAACCACGTCTGCTGCTTCCTGTCAGGGATACGAATGACAGAAAGGTCGTCTGCTCCATCTTCACACATAACATCATGTAACATACCGTCTTTATCATGTGACTGCAACCTCTTCTTTAAAACTTATAATCATAAAATGCCTCTAAATTTATCTTCCTTCTGAAATGTCTGTCAGTTTCCATTTGTTTACACAGTAATAATAAAATGTTGTCCCCCAGTGGAACAAAGAGTCCTACAGACATCTGTCATTTATGGAATTCATTTTTTATTTGAGAGATCGTCCTAATCCTGTCAGTGTGAAGCCTTTCGGACCCGTGACATTTATTAGCTCGAGTTTCTCAGTTGTAACATTTCATGTAAATCTCAGACACTGGTGTGTATTCATGCGGCATGTAATTCAATATTTTATATTAAGTCATCTGTTTACTCGTCATATGATAATGTGCTGATATATTTAGCAAATGTACTTATGCTCGAATAAGAACAAATGTCAACACCTTTTGCTCGCTGCATCTGAGCAAGAGGCGAGCATCCTGCCGTGAGTTCCTGTTTCTGCAAACGTAGAAAGGAACACGCTGAACCTTTGAACTGTTGCAAGTCGAAAAGGCGTCTGTTCCACACCCACACACACTTAGGTTCATATCAGCTGTGTAAACTCATATGTGTAAGACACATATGAGTTTTCTCTCTCTACTTGAATGTTGTTCCTGCTTCTCTGTAACAGTTTATATGTGTGTGGAGCAGAGAGAGCTGTCACCTCGTGTGGACACTGAACTGTCTCTCCCCCGAGTAAATGCAGAATCAAATACAAAGACACATTTGTGGAGATTTTTCCACAACAGCCACAATGAAATAACAGCATCTGATTATGTATCGTGTAGTTTAATGGACAGAATGTAGGTGAAACTGACTGAAACACTGAAATTGTGTTTTATTCATATTCATCACATCAAATGTTAATTACCATTAATGTTAAATCTGTTAGTTGTAGGTTTAAAATGTAGATTAGCTGACTAAACAAAAGCAAAAAAGTTTGCCTTTAAATTGTGGTTATACTTAATTATTATTAGAAAACTGGACCATCCTCTTCATAATCCTCATGCTGCTTCTTGTTGGGCATATTGATCATAGACGTGGTTATGCCGATGAAAGTGTGTGACGACGACTCAGTGAAATCTTTGTCGAAGTCAAACTGAAACAAACGTGGATGATTCGATTCGTTCCTCAGCTCAGAGATGGTTGTAATCGGTTCTGTGATGCTGCCATCTCCTGGTCCCCTGTGAAAACAGACGAGCTGTGAGCAGCACCTCATCCAGGTGCCTATAAATAAAGGTTATTGTTGTCATTATTTAAAAAATCCAAATGAATCATTGTACAAACATGTGACGGTCGGTGACAGATGAGACACAGTCACAGAAACCTGTGGAAAACAGAGTCGATCCAACACAGAGGCTCACACATGACGATCAACACGAAATTAGCGGACATCTGAAAAAACAGAAACATTTTAGTTTGACAAAAGGTACATTTATATTAATCATTTCAACCAATCAGCTAATTGATGAAATAATCTTCGTAGCCCTAAACTAAACCTTGTGTTGTCTTTTATGAGAAAAAATATCCACTGTCAGAAAGTCTCTGCTTCTCTTTCAACATTTGACACAGTCAGAGTTTATTTAGTTTATCAGAAAGTGAACTGAATGTGCTTTATTATTTCATATTTAAGTCACTGTTTTCTTCCCAAGTTACAGTTGACAACTGATACGGGCCCCAGTAATATGAATATCATTAATATTTCCAGCAGCTAAGGTGGAAAGTAATTACAAAATGTGTCAGATTTGTTAAAACTGTACATGCAGATGAAGGTCAGTCTGTGAGAAAAAATGATTTGCTCTGCTACAGTTTGGATTCCTTCAAAGATAAATAAATAATTATATTAAAAATTTCAAAGTTCGGCAAAACACACTTTATCCATTAGTGAACAAAAGCAAACTTTGCTGCACTCACTGTACAATAAAGAAACCTGAAAGTCGATATTCACACACACATACAAGTAACAACGAAGGACTAATTTTCAGTGAGATGTGCCTCTTTGAACATTTGACATTTCGGAAAGTTTAAAGAGTTCAACTTTAAACCATTAAACACTTTGTCCACATTTTTAATCACACACTGTCTTTGTCCTGTTCCCACTTGTGGCTGCAGTGCAACAACGCTGGAAATTCACCTGGATGATTTTCCTGATCAGAAGTGGACGTGTGCAGTGTCAGAATCACTGGTTGTAAAAACATCACCGAGTGTAGATCAGTGAGATAGTCCTCAGTCAGAGACATTTCAGGGAACACGCTGCACAAATATTATATATGCACAATATTCTCTTCTCCTTTGGGGGGTTTCGTTTTCTGAAATATAGATAAAAATAATGTTGAGATAACATAAGTATACTCCTGTAATGCAGTAATATCAGTGAAGACACTTAAAACATAAAACATCCCAGTAAAAAACTCTTTAATCAACAACTTAATGATTTGACAGATCATATTTTTATCAAAAAAATGTTTTGATTTTACCTGTGTTTAGATTCCATTTCCTCCTTTTCTTGTAAAGAATAAATAAAACTGCTCCGAGAAGTAAAAGTAAAAAAGCAACAACAGCTCCGATCACACTTCCTGTCCACTTTGAACTTTGTCTCCACATTCAGCATCAGCTGCAGCGTTTCCTTCCTTTATCAGCTGAAGATTCTGTGATTCACATCTGGAATGACGGGACATTTACAGACATATGTAGGACACCATGAGTTCACTGCAGCAGGTGTGAAGCTTCACTCACTGTGTGTGTGGACGACAAAGTGTCAATGTTCCATCTGAAAATGTTCCATCAGGGCAGCGAGAGCAAAGAGTGTCTGAGGAGGCTGTTCCTGTGCACACACACACACACACACACACACACACACACACACACACACACACACACACACACACACACTATCATACAGGTTATTAGGAGGGGACGACTGTTACTGGATGAACATGATCAGATTTATCAGATTTACAAATGATAATTAAATTCACCTTGTTTTTATCATGTTCTTTGGATCTTGATCACAGAACCACATTGTTTGATGAACTGATTAATTTTATATTTAAACATTTTAACGTTTTGCTTTTTCTTTGTACTTTGTAAACAAAGTGTCTTGTATCAGTGATTTGATTTGAAAATTGTCTTTATATTGTGAATATTGTGTGTCTGTTATTACCGTAGCACCAGACGGTGGCGTGAGGTTACAGGCAGCTACAGGTTAACCTGGCTAACTGTAGCAACTTAGCTACGACTAGCAGGGTTGCTAGCGGCCAACCGGAACCGGCTCTGACGTAGCGGAAGTGAGATCACTCGTGTGTCGGATTTGTCACTCGTTCACAAACTGCTGAAATCTGATGTTGCTGTAAACGATTTTTTTATCCTCAAACCAGAACCTGTGAACACAGACACAGTTTTTGTTGTTTAACAGTTATGAGACCAGAGAAGATGATCTTTCTGAAAAGTTTGGAAATTGTGATGGATGGAGATCCAGCGCAGCTGATGGCCGCCTCTGTGTTTTGGTGCTCCCTACTTTAAATTTTGAACCCTGTGGATTTATTTCCTACTTTTCTGGTTTCCACTGTCGATTTCCTGGCCATTCTGATCATGGAGGTGCGCAAGCGAGGGCCCACAGGACAGGAAAAGGGTCAGGTGTGCTTGTGTGTCTGTGCCCACGCGGAATTCGAACTGCGCTCCCCGTCATATTCCTGTCTAACGTTCGCTGACTCTGCAACAAAATGGAGGAGTTGAGTTTCCTGCTGGAAAAAAATGAGACTTTTCTACATCCTGTGTTATTGGCTTCACGAAATCAAGGCTGTGTGATCTTTTACTAGAGGCCTTCATCATTAACTGTAATGATGATGTAAGAATATTAACCATAATAACAGAATACTGTAGTACAGAAGATCTAGATCTAGATCACTCTGAATGAGGAATGTGGAAACTGAGCTGCATGACCACAGCTGTGGTCAGTACTATGGCTGGACTGCAGACACAGATTTTGGATCTAGCTCGGTTTGAATGTTTGGTGCAGAATGGCTGAGGTAAAAGGCCCAACTTCAAATTTATTCATAGGGATCAAAACTGCTAGCGGCGCCCTGCTCCGGTGACCTCGGTCGAGTCTTCGCGCTTCCTGGGCATCTCCATCACCCAGGACCTCAAGTGGGAGCAGAACATCAGCTCCCTCACCAAAAAGGCTCAGCAGAGGCTGTCCCTCTTACAGCAGCTGAAGTTCCAGCTCCCTGTACAGATGCTGGTGAATGTTTACACTGCCGTCACTGAATCTATTCTCACATCTGCAATCACAGTAAGATTCGCTGCAGCCACGACAAGGACGTGAGTGTTCTTAACGGTGCCTGGCAATAAACAACTTCTGATTCTTATTAAAATGTGTGTGCAGATAAAACCCAGGCGTAAACTGTCAGGGAAAAAGACAGACAGAGACGAAGGACACACTGAACTCTGGGTTTATAACTGTCCAATCGTCTCAGACTTCACATTATCTGTCATAAACACACAGATTAACTTTGTCCTGCAACAAAATAAATTAATATTATCGTCATGGCCAATTTAATAAGAAGGAATTCAGACTTTGATCATTTTAAAATGTTAGTAATGAGTCGAAAACAAGTGATTTAAATCATATTTCTGCAGCTCAGTAAATCTGAGGTGAAGCTCTCGCACATGAACTCACAGGGAAAAGTTGGAGGAATATAAGATTTCACAAATGTTGCATCAGCTGATTTTAACAGTTCATCCAATTAATTTATCATCATACACGTCCTTCAATAAAAACATGTTGTAACTGCTCAAACAGTTTTCCAGAGGTTTTTTGTTTCTACATCCAGTCTAATTATCATTCATATAAAATCAGTCACGTCTAAGTTTAATAAAATCAGTGCTCAGACTTACTTACTATTAATAATTACAAAAGATTAACAGAAATGTACCTGCTTCACAGTATCACACTGTTCCAGGCCCGTACCAGTCCACAGGTTCGCAGACGAGCTGTAACTTTGCAGGCAGGTGCAGAGGCTTCGAACCACGTGTCAAACTCGACAGGGATGTTTTGTTGGGACGTTCTGAGCTGGAGCTTGACAGACACTTAAAATGAAGTTAGATTTCAGCTTTATATAATTAAGTTTTACAATACCAAAAAAGTCATGTGCACATGACCTTTGCAGGGCTGTAAACCAGTTACTGAGCCAGCAGGTGACGCCCACGGGCTCAATGAATGAACCTTAGAGTCTGAAAGAGTTTTCAATACACTGGTCCAAAAGGCTTCAGTGGTTCATGAAGCCTCGTTTGGCCACGACTACAGGACCGGCTGGAACGCTCACTGCAGTGCTGAAAGCAGGGGAGGCAGGTGAAAACAGAGTTCACTATGGAGCAGGAACAGGATGTGGGGAAAAGGGGCAAAGGACAGGAAGTGGAGATGAGGCGCTGAGTCACGACATTTACATTTTTTATTCTTAATAATTGTCTTTTGATAATAATAAGCAACATGACAATAAGCAACATGATGGTTTTGCAAATCAGAATATGAAAGACTTTTGTCCGTCCGTCCACGGTCTTGTGCTGCTCCAGGTCATGGGGGCTGTAGCCTGTCCCAGCTGTCAGTGGGTCAGAGCAGGGTCCACCCTGGACACGTCTCTGGTCTGTCTCACTATTCTGGTTTTTGTATCTGTCTCTTTCTTTTCAGCTGCAGTTTTAATGAAAGAGAAACTGCTCGTGTTCTTTTGAACTCTGACCTTCATTTGTCTCCACGAGTCTCAGATGAAACATCACAGATCTGTAATGCAGCCGACTGTGACCTGCTCATCTGTGATATTCAGTTACAATAAAAACCCACAGCAGTGACACAGAGCTCACAGCCACAATCACTTGTAACACTTTTTTTAAACAGCCCTCCTGTCACCTACACCACACTTTAATGACGAATCACAAGAATGAAAAATTCTACTTGACACAACAGTATTTCCCTCAGTAAAGCTGTTAAAGTCTCTTTGAACAAAAACTTTAAAATTCTGTTTAATTTTTGACACTGAAGTTATTTTGTAATTAGAATCATAAGATATGAAAACCAAATGTTTTCTGATGAGAAAGAAGCAGGAGGAGCAATGTGACATAGAAATGACAGAAATAAACCGAAGATAAACTTCCGTTTATTCACTGTAATAAACAGTTTTACCAGGAAAGACGTGACTGTCACAGACGTCCTCAAAGTCATTTTAAAGATCAGGTCGAAAAACAAAGAATATCTGGAAAGAAAAATCACATTTTAGGTTGAGAGAACGATAAGATTAACTTACTGACATTTGTTCTAGAACAAACTTTGTGTCTTTTTGGTTAAAATGGAAACAAGAACTCACTAATAAAAACACTGTAGAAATCTAATGTCACACAGTGACTGTGTAAAAGCAGCAGTGTAAAGTATTTCACGCAGCGGAAACCGGCTTCAGAGGAACTTCCACTAATAGTTCCTTACAGAAGTAATCTGATTACTGAGGGTAAACTGATATCAGGGCTGCAGGTCGAGCTCAGCAACATAAACTCATGTTCTTATTCACAAATTTAAAAATGGACAAAGAAGAAGATTTTGAACTGATATTTTATATCTGAGCCTCCGTGGACTCATCAGATGAAATCGTCGTTTCTTATACAAAGTAACATTTGTGAAGCTTGAACTGTTGTTTTTGTAGAGACACGGTGTAAAACTTTTAAATTTAAATATGGAGATTAATATCTGCCCAAACCTCAAACACGATCATGTGAAACTTCTGATGATCACCTCTGAGTTTTACGTTTTTTTCTGGTGTAATGTCTCTGAGGGACAAACATTTCAAGCAGTCAGTATTTTATTAGATGATCAGAAATGCTCACATTCATCTTTTGATCTACAGTTTATGTTTTATAATTCAAAGTGATCAGAAACAAACACCATGACACATCCTCTAATGAAGTAAATAAAACTGAGGAGTTAAGGAAGAAATAATACTTAGTAAATACATGTTTAAAAACACCAAGCAATAATAATTTGTTATCTGTTATTAGGATTCTTTGTTTTTTATCCTTTGTTTACATAGTTAATATTATTGTGTGTGAAATTCTGGACTGTGTTTATTAAAGGCTTTGAAGTGTTCTTTCAAAATATTTGTGAAAATATTTTGTAATCTACACTTAACAATCGGTCTCTAATAGTGAAGTAGATGATATTTATCTGGTTTGGAAGCAGCGTTATTGGACCTGAAACAAATTAATGGTCAATTATTTTCCACAAATGTGAGTAAAATTGAATGGCAAAAAAAAACTATCCATCGCTGGAGATTTCTCTGATTTCATCTTGTGGATAACACCAAGTGTTTCACCACTTACACTCCCACCGGCGTCGCTTTACCAAGAACAAGAGTGACACTAACTGCACAGAACTTGCACTGCCAGGAGTAAGTGACACTGAGGTTTTGATTTCCGCCTTCTTTCAGAAACATGGTGCGATTAAACTTGCGCAACAAAAGACAGGAGTGTGAGTAAATCTTGTCCAAAATGTCCAATCTATACACTACACATACTAACCAGATTAACTTTAAGGCTGACAAGAAGAAACTTTCTGAATAACAGGCTGGATTGTGATACACAAAAAGCTCCAAACAGAAAAACTCTCAAAGTCATTTCACACGTAGTTTCGTCCTAGTAGCAGACAAACACAGTCGTACAGCCTGGTGAATTCAGAATCAACCAGCCTCCCCGGAAACTCTTCACTGGCGGATGGACTCAGGTGCCAACGTTGATGTAGGAAAGTGCTGATCTCGGCTTTCAGCCCCTGAGCACCACATCCAGGTCACGGCCCCGGAGATGAAACCTCCCAAAAACAACTTTTTAGAAATAGGTTAAAATATATGTAAAATAATAACTGAGATCATTACGAGATCAAATTAAATAAAGGAGACAAATTCACAACTACAGCTGCGTGTGGCGGACAAAAATCCTGGTTACTGTGACAAATGAACATAGGTGAGGACTGGCATGCAGCTCGATGGGTTTATTGTAAAATACTAATTTGTGAGTTCGACATATCCTGTCATGTATAGGAAATATTGTCTAAAGGATGGAAGGATAATGTTTACAGTTCCTCTAGGACTTTGCTAAATGTGAGGTCGACCTCTTTATTTCCAGCCAACGTTTTTGTTGTCCTCAACTTCATGTGACTCTTCCGACCACAAAAAGGCGGTTGAATCCCTGTTTAAAAAGTAACATCGAGATCATCACAAGTGAGTTTTTTTAAATAAAAAAACTGCTGATCGTCAGTTTAAATCTTAAACTACAACGTCTGTGTGCATATGTAGTTTTGCTGTTTTGATAAGGCTGCATAATTAAAAAGCATCTTTTTAATAAACAAAGATATATTAAAACATAGATTTTTATTTTCCTGCATTGTCAGTGAGTTTGGGATCGTTGTCCTGCTGAAAAACTGAACTGTTACAAAAAAGAGAAAACCTCATGGTTTCATCTTCTCAGCATTTATGATCCCACAAATAGAAAGGCAGAAATGCAGCTCCACACTCTGACAGACAGGATACAGCTTATGAAAAAATGTCTGCACTTAAACCCACTGGCCACTTTATTAGGTACAACTGTTCAAATGTTTGTTAATGCAATTAGACACTGACGCTGGCGAAGTCCTATACATTTAGCAATAACACCCTGGTTTATCGTAATGTAACTGCAGGACATTTAGATTTAACGGTGAAAATGTTAAATCTGCCATTTATTAATAATAAACAGGTGGACCTAAAGTGATGGCAGTGAGTGCAAAGTGTTCCACTGAATTTGTTCGAGGTTTCTCCCGTCCAGACTTGTGTGCGTGCAGATGTTTCCGTGTCTAAATGGTTCTGCTGGAGGTTGGTTCCGTTAAAGGGAGTTTTTCCTCTCCACTGTTGCCTACAGCTGCTCAAGGGGAATTAAACAAGTGACAGACAAAAGAGTGAAGACGCACGGATCCAAAGCTGGAAACATCTGCAGAAAAGTACAAAGAGACAGAGAAACACCGATACAGGAGAAAGTTCACAGATAACGTCATGTGACAGTGACATATCAGTGCATTAGGACGAGGGGACATCCCCTTCTCTGCTCTATAACCCAGAAATATTTACATCACAACTAAATATTAATGTGCATTTGTAGTTTAGATTTTATCATGGATTCATTTGTACATCATGGCTGATACAATAAAAGCAATACTGTGAAACATGATCCACTGAGCTGATTCCGATCAGAGACATTCACGGAGCCTCGGAAACATGACTTTCCTCTTTGTGATGATGCCAGAGAACTAAAGAAAGTGAAAAATAAAAGTATTTAACCAACATGTAACATCTAGAACAACGCCTGATCTCAGTGACAACACATCTGACTTTAAGATGCAACAATATGCAGATCTGTGGGTGAAACTGAAACTGTAGCTGTTTGTCTCCAAGTGAAACAAACAGCTACAGAAACAATATGATCAGGTCACAGTCACATAACAAAATGGATAAAAGGATCAAAATGAACGTCCAATGAAAAAGTGTCAGTGATGTCTGGTCCAAAAGTCCAAACTCTCACCTCGAAGCGAAGTGAACCTGAACTAGTTTAGTTCTTAGTTTGTCTAATAGAAACTAAATGTTAAAATGTTCAACTGTATTGGGCCAAGTAGGTAAGAACAATAAGCAGTGTGATGCGGGTAAGTGTATGGTACAAAGGGGAATTTGTCTCATGATTCTGTAGGTTTTGATGTTAAACTAAAAGCAGCTACTGATCAGCAGTAGGAGTAAAAAGTTTGTAACTCCCGCCTCCCCCCGTGATTTGGCCATGAAGCTCCGAACCCCTTCACTGACTCCTTTAATACTCAGAGAAACACACTTCACAGTCTGATACTTGAAACACATTCAAGTTAAAAATCCCCCTCATCAACAGACTGACCACATCTGCAGGAAATGTTTAAAAAATGATAAAACATGAACTCAAACTAACAAAAAGAGTGTTTCTTGTGTTCCTGATAATCAGAAACAATTGTTTATTTTATTACTGTGATTGTCATAGAACCTTCACATTCAAATCTGTTTGGATGCACATTATTTCCGAATAACTGCATAAATGAAAATACCTGTTGACTTATTCATACGTTTACTTGTTTCTTTTAAGGAAATCGGTTTGCAGCTAATCCGAATTTACAGTGGAGGTTTCTCTGTAGTCAATCCGGGGCCGGTCCAGAAACTTCAGAACTTCTTTCAAGTCGTTTTTATAGATATGTTAGATCTAAAGCAGATTGATGCGGGTTAATAGTTGATGTGAGAATTTCTTTTTATTCTAGAAAAAGCAGGTTGAAAGTTTGTAAAAGTGTAAAAAGAACCGAGTGAGAAAATGTTACGATGAAGATTGAGTGAGTCGTCTGAAAACAATGCACATTTGATAATGATGATGTCACGTCAGGTTTTTCACGTCTCATCTCTCCCACGTCTCAGTCGCTGATGTGTCACTTTTCTCTACAGTTCAGCAGCACAGTTATCAGCCCACTCGTCTCCTCTCACACATCATTTGCCCTGATAAAACAGAAAACAACTGTGTGGATTGGAAACTCATTTCTATCTCATATATACAGAGATTATTTTACTAAGTACTGCAATGAATGCAGCAAGGATGGTTGTGGTTCCTGCCCCACATTTACACAAATCTCACCTTCTTTGCTGATGTGCTGTCCTGGTTTACAGCTTTTGTGTTTGGGTGCTCTCACACAAGGCTCCTTCCTAGAGAGGACACAGGAGAACCCGTCCAGTCATTTAGAGGTTGCGCCTGATGTCGAGGTGCACATCTTTTAATGCCGAGACCAGAAGCTGTTCACGCGTGTCCAGTACAGGTTAGGTACAGACAAATACTCTTAGAGATAGAAATGCACAAAAACTAAGGGAAGGCAGTCATCCACAGACCAGAGGGTTGGTGGCTCGATCCCCGGTCGCCCCCTGCTGCTTGTCGATGTGTCCTGACACTGAACCCCAAGTTGCTTGTGGTGGGTCAGATGAGACCCCTGCGTTGCAGCCATCGCGTATGTGCATGTATGTAAGTCGCTTTGGATAAAAACGTCTCCTTAATGACCAACTGTGGGGAATAGAAAACATGTAAAGGTTGTTGAGGATTTTTCGGACCTATCACACACACACACACACACACACACACACACACACACACACACACACACACACACACACAGTGTGTTCAGGCTTAACGTCTATCTTGTCTGTGTGTAAAAGATTTTTGTTATTTCTTCTAAAGTTCATTTCCCACTTACAGCGCGAGTTGCTGGACAATGAAAACGTGTATTTTTACTAATTTTATTCCGATGTTGAAAAGAAGAACGTACCTGCATCACAGCGTGAACAGATGAAGCTCGAGGCACAGAAGTGTACGAGCAGCTGGTTGAGGTTCCCCCTGTGCAGGGCAGACACGATGTGTTTCTGAACCTGCCACCCTGTTAAAAATATAACCAAATTTAATTTCATGATACTTTTACTGCACACTTTTTAGTAATGTACACTCGCCTTCTGGATTTGTTTGTGTGGTATCTTTTTAAATTTCCAACAATAATATTGTAATTTGGACGAGACTCAATTTCCACCAAACCGGCTTGTTTACAGTTTTCACTATTGTCTCTGTTTGGACGTAACACAAGCCAGTGTCTTCCTGCACCAGTCCTGAGTCTGGAAGGGCAGCTGAGGTAAAACACATGCCAAATCAAACAGGTGATTCATAACTTCCACAATGAATCGGTCACGGCCTGACCGCCACCGATGCTGTTGACCTACAAGTTGTCATTGGAAATTACTGTCTGTCGAAGAAGGAAAGGAGGAAGGCGTGACCGTAGGCAGAGAGAGAAGAGGAAAGGCAAGAGTGTAGGACTGACCGGAAGGACTGTGAATGTTGGGATTATGACCGGGAAGCCTAGAGAGCTGCTTGACATGATTCAGAGAAGGAAGGTGGACATACGGTGTGTCCAAAAGTCCAGGTGGCGAGGCTGGAAGATTAGGAGCAGGGTAGAGGAATGAAGGTTAGCTGCAGCGAGAGAGAATATGTGTGTGAATGAGAGGGACCCAAGTGGAACAGTGAGGTTACAGGGAGCAGAGGGACAGAAGGTGCAGGACGTCAAGGACTTAGTGTCAACGGGTGGAGAAATGTAACAGGTGTGTTGTGTGATTAATGAAAGGAAACGTGTTGAAGACGGTGGTGAGAGCGGTCATGTTGTCCAGCTTAGAGACAGAGACACTGAAGAAAAGACGAGGCAGAGCTGGAGGTAGCAGAGCTCAAGACGGACAGGATCAGGAATGAGGACGTCAGAGAGACAGATCATGTTAGATGTTTTGACTGAGGTGGTTGGGTTGGAAATGTGTGTAAAATGTAAATAAAAACAGAATGCACTGATTTGAAAATGTCAAACATGATTCACAATAGAACCTAAACAACAAACACATATTTTGTGGAAAATATTTGCTCATTTTGATGATTGTTGAGTCGTGAAGACTGACCTGAACTAAGGCAGGCGAGACCTGCACTTCTTTAGATGTCGTTCTGGGTTCTTTAACGAACGCCATTCTGCTCTCTGAGTAATTCTGGTAATTCTGGAGAATCAGGTCCAACATCGGGAGACTGATGAAGAAATCCTCCGTATTATTGGGCGAGTGGTGGTGCTTGGGCACTTCGAGCAGGGGGTGGGGCACAAGCTGCAGAAGCTTTGTAGTCTGGTCGTAGTCCACAGGATCACGTGCTGTTTATGCCATTTGTTTCACGATTTCCACGTCTGACCTCTGACATTGTTGTTATCTTTGAATGAGTAAATGAGCTCTTCACCTTCGGGTGTTTGTATCTGCCCGACTGTGCGACAGTCGCAGGAAATGGACTTCATCAACACGCCCATTCACTGGCGCTAATTCCGTCTGGTTGCGAGCGAAATTTAAGTCTTTAGCTTTCCAGGTGATTTCAGACAAAACTCATTTCAGTGAAAAAAACTGCTGCATCTCTGATGTTTCTTCTGCCTTTAATTCCTATTTGGTAAAATACAAAAACACAAGTGTTGTCATGAAGTGGAAATTTCTAAAGTGCAAACCATCCTCAGTGATGTTGGTCGAATGAGTCACCGGCCATCAAAACCACAGTGACGTGTTCCAGAGTGTGAATCTTACATTTTAAATAAGGCAAAGACGGTTTCTTCATTTGGTATAATACGAAAATCGTGATAGCAATGAACAACAAAAGCACGAAAACACTGGTCACATCTGTGGTCACATGTGAAGTGTATTCTCCACATTCAGCATCAGTTGAAATATTTCCTGGTCTTTTCAGCAGGAGGTTTTTTGATGCACATCTGGAATGAGAAACATTTTAATCAATGACGTTTGAAGAGTATCAGTCGGTCTCACCAGGAATGAGGTTTTTCAGTGGCTGATGTGAAGCTTCACTCACTGTGTGTGTGGTCGACAAAGTGCAAATGTTCCATCTGAAAATGTTGCATCGGTGCAGTGAGAGCAAAGAGTGTCTGAGGAGGCTGTTCCTGCACGCGCACACACACACACACACACACACACACACCGAACACACGACACAATGAAGGCTTCACTGTTACTATAATAATCATAGCCTGTGCAGAGCATGAAGCACAAAAAGTGGCACCTGTGTGGCGTCTTCTTGTCAATTTGACATTTGGTAACGTGCTGGTTTATATTAAAGTTCCACGTGTATTATTTGCGAGTGCTGAACATGCAGATGTGTCATGTGGACGTACACAGTAGGTCTGTTTCTGCACTGCTGGTTACCAGTTTGATGAACTTTGCTCTTGTGCATTTAAACTTGAAACAAATGTTTAATTCTGCACATGGAAACCAACCTTTTTTCCTGACGTACTGTCCTGGTCCACAGCTTTTGTGTTTGTGTGCTGTCGCACAGCTGTCCTCTGAGCCGTCCACACAGTAGAATCCTTCCAGTGGTTCACAAACGGCATTAGATGTTGTGGTACATGCCGTTTTCATACTGAGACCTAAAGCTATTATCAGTGTTACAGTCAGCGTGCAAGACAATATCTTTGTTTGTTGTTGGACAATGAAAAGTGATATTTTTGATCCTTTCACACCATTTAAAATCCATCCCAATGAATCACATGAAGATATGAGAAAGAAGGTACCTGCATCACCATGTACGAGCAGTTGGTTGATTCATGAAGGTTCCTGCGGTGCAGAGCACACAAAGTGTTTGTGAACTTTCTGCAATCTGCCTCAACTTGGAATCCTGTTAATAATTTAAAATTGTATTTTACAGTGTTCATAGTCATATTTACTAGCCATCTGGATTTTTCTGTGTGGTACTTGTTAAATTTAAAACAACAATAATGCTCCAAAACAAAACTGCTTGGTCACAATATTCACCGTTATCTCAGTGAATATCTCAGTATGTCTAACAAAATCCAAACTTTGGTTGTTGTTCCCCTTTATTAATGGGCTGAGGTGCTGACACTTAACCATTAGGGTGGGGATTGTTTTGGGATAAAAAGGATTAAATGTGCATTACAATCATATTTCACACTGTATGTTCTCAAACAAATGTTGAGAATAAGAACATTGTGGAACATCCTGATTGTGGAAATGAAGAGTGCTGTGCACAAATATTTATTTTCAGATAAATATCCAAATAACAGTCAGTTGCATCTTACCCGCAGGACACAGCGGGCAGCATTCACGTCTTATCTGATACTGTCCTCGATCACATGTGAGGGTGGTTGTACTGAACATTTTCAGTATCCAGTCACCAATAAGAAATTGAGATGAGGAGCAACAAATGACTAAAAACATGAAGATATACGGCCATTTATTGACTGTGATAAACGGTTTTATTAGGACAAATGTGACTGTAGTTGACGTCCTCAAAATCATTTTTAAGGTCGATGGTTTTAATTGGCTGAAGACACCATCTCACTGAGATTTGGGAAGTTTCTTGTGTTGGTCCCATCCAAAAAACTTGAGGAAGATTTGGAAAGAAAAGGATATTATTTATTTTAGCTCTGCACAAAACGGTATTTACAGCGGATGACGACATCAACTTTATTGATATTTGCTCAAGAACAAACTTTCAAAAACAAACTTTGCCTCTTTGGTTAAAATTTCAAAAGCAGCAGTGTAAATGATTTCACGCAGCGGGATCCTGCTTCAGAGGAACTTAGACTGATGCACTGACCCTTGCGGAAGTAATCTGATTACTGAGGGTAAACTGTGATATCAGGACTGCAGGGATCGACCTGAAGGTGGATCTTTCACGCAACACAAACAGCAACTGATGCAGAGTCATTTGAGGCAGTTGACACTTGCACTACAGTATTCAAATGAGTTCAAGCTGATCTCATTTTGAAAAAGGCAGAAACATTTACTGAAATGGGTCATTTATGATCTGTACAATGCAAGAAACATATAATCATTTATCCCATTTATTTATGATTTACCTGCATATGTTACGGATCCCAAGGCTGGACCCGGAGAAACAAAAACTGAGCAGCAGCACTGGGTTCATCCTGCAGACTGCACCTGTGCATGGGACAGTAGAAAACTCACACCTTCATCATGGTGCATAATGCATCACCATCAACATGAATGTTCCATAACTCACGGTTGTATTTTAAACAACACTCTTCTTCATCACCTGTACTCAGTGATGAAGAACATACTATATTAATATAGTATTCAATCATACTCCTTTGCAGCTGCTCAACTACACTGTCAGCACATTTAAAAAAATTAGACCTTAAATTGTAATAAATTATACATTTTTGTATTTCATTCATTCTCAAATCTAGGTAAATTAAAATTTTAAGTTCATCACACGGTGCAATGTAAACGAGGCTGGCGATCTGCCTGCAAGACAACGCTCAGGTCCGCGGCGCCCGCAAATACCGGCATTTCCCCGGCAGAACTTGTGCTAATCGTCTGTGCAGGTGAAGATCTGGTGAACTGGGATCTGCACGTCCCCGTTGGTCCGTCAGTCAACGCGTCATTGCTGGAGTTGTTGGTTTCTGCTCATTCTGGTGCTCGTCAGGTTATTGCTTCACTGCGCCGAGAACTGGGACAGAGCCGGTCCGTGCTGGTCCACACATTAATATGAATAAATGACTGAAGCTGTTTCATTTTTCTTCTCCTTTCTGTCTGAAGGAAGCGGCCACATGCGCCAGTGCGCAGGGCGGTGACGCACGACGGTCACTGTGCCAACGACAAAATACTGCTACGACAAACGTTCTATTACTGTCACTGTGTGATGGTACAACATGAGTAAAAGTGAAATAAACAGCAAATCATAAAACAGCTGCATGTCAGAGTGTCTATGAGGAAGACACTGAAGCCCAGCTGCTTCCTCCGGTGGTCAGAGCCCTGCGTGTGTGAATGCGAAGCGACAGTGTAAAGCTCTTAGCATAAAACCATGATGGGAATCCACAACCTTCACACACATCCCTGCCACTACAGCTACTGTCGAGAGTTAAAAGTGAAACTGGTACATTCACACACACACACACACACACACACACACACACACACATTATAAAACGGGTTATTATGAGGGGGCGACTGTTACTGGATGAACATGATCAGATTGATCAGATTTACACATGAAAATTAAATGCACTTTGTTTTTATCTTGTTCTCGGGATCATAAACACAGAATCACATTGTTTGATGAACTGATTCACGGACACATTTTGCTTTTTCTTTGTACTCTGTAAAAAAAAAGTGTTTTGTCATATCAGTTAATTCCCCTTTTTCTGTCCCATGAGAACAAACACACAAACCTGTTTCCACAAAGGTTTGTGCTCATTCGCACGTCTTAGCATCAAGCGTTTACCTGGAACGTGTCCAGTGAGATTTCAACTGATCCGTTTTCTACGGATGAATCCTGGTGCTCAAACCGACCTTTGCTGCTGACGTACTGTCCTGGTTCACAGCTGTTCTCTGTAGAGTCCACACAGTAAAATCCATCCAGTGGTTCACAAACTGCATCAGAACCTCTGAACACACAGACGTTAGATGTGGAAATGCAGAGTTTTTGTTGCGTTGAACCCTTGTGCCCTCATCACAGTTACTGTCCTCTGGACAACTTGAGACAAAAATGTCCACACCCAAAAAAAAGTCGTCGTACAAACTTCAAACCTGCTTAAAACAAACAAAAATTAAATCATATTCAGGGTTATAAACCTTTAAATGCCAGTTTACCTACCTGAACCATGACTTATTACAAACCCCCCCCCCAAAAAATCACATTTCTTCCCCTGTACTAAATAGTAGTACGGTCGGGCTTTGGCAGTGATTAGAGTTTTGGACGTGTCAAGGTGTAGCAGTAAAATTGATTTGACTGCTTTCGTTTTTTTTGTTGTGTCAGACACTCCCCATCCGGAAAAAATGCCCCATTGACTTCAATATAAACCATGTTTTTTAAAATATTATTCTTGTTACCGTTTAAAAGAAATATCTTTTAATGTGAAATATTTCACATTATTGAAAGCCTGGATATTATGTGAAATGTGATGTGTGTGTTTGAGAGAAACTGATAAATTCTGTGAGAGTGTGTGTGTGTGTTTGTGTGTGTGAATACGTAAGAATGCACTGATCATTTCAACTAAATTATTAAAATAATAATTGCAAAACATAAAACAAAACATACCTGCTTTACAGTTTGTGGGGCTTAAACAATATTTGAAAGTTCAGTGTCCTGATCCACGTAGGTTCGCTCCGAACTGGTCAGACAGGAAGTACTTGTGAACTCTGTGCAGTCAGTTGTTACCTGACTTCCTGTTATAAAAACCCATCAATTATTAAAAACATCACTGACATTTTATCAATGAAACGTCCCTTTAACATTCAGTTGGATCTTACCTGCAGAACACACAACAATCATTCCTTATCAGATAATCTCCTTGACCACAGGTGAGACAATGTCCACCGAAGACTTTCAAGACCAGGATCTGTGAAGAGGAAAAAGCTTTTCACGTCTGAGGCCTGATACGTTGTTTGAATGAGACACTGTCATAAAGTTATTGAGAAAAACGAGGTGGAGAAAGAGCGAGGAAAGAAAGTATTTTTGACTTCCTCAGGGTCATGGTACAGATCAGGTTTCCTCTGGCTGTAGACACCATGTCACTGATGATGTCATTGATATGCTGACACATGCACTAAGTTTAAATAACGTATCCAGACACAGCGCGACTGTAGGAAAAAAGTTAGGGTATCACGTATTTCACAGAGTGGGTCAGAGTATAAGTAATCTGATTACTGGGGTGAAGAAGTATCCTGATTAAACTCTGATAACAGGTAGTGTCACGCACCCCAGATGTGCTTCTTGTTTCCTGACTTTTATTTTGTAATCCCTCCGCCTCATTTCCTGTTTCATCAGCCCTGTCTCTTTTCGCCCGTGCCCCGTTTTCAACCCAGATCTCCCTTTTATCTCCCGGCTGTCTTCTTACTCAGCAGCCGTCATTTATCAGTCTGTGTTCTGAGCTGTTTGGGTCCTGCTCACTAGCCTCCACTGAGGTCAGAGCTCAACGAAAAGAGAGAAATATGAATACATATGGATTACAATTACGTTTAGTCTACAGAAATGCGTTTACGTTTAGTAAACTGAAATTAAGCTTTAGTATTAGCCAATTCCACAGCCTGTGAGTGATTCCATTGTCTCCAGTAACGCGTGAATTCAACTCTTTGAACAAACTGAACATTGCAGACATGTAATTATCAGTTCTCCTTGGACTTACAGCTCGAGGTCCACTCACGTAGGCTGTGTGGCTTCGTTTCGGCACATGAGGTCCCTCCCTGTTTGGATGGAAAATTCGAAGAAGATTTTAAAGACACTGTCAGGGAACGGGGCAGAGACGGGGCCTGGTTCTGGACTCTGGACAATAATTGTGTGCGGGAGCCAAATGGATTCCAAACGTGATGGTAGGTTCACTGGTTTATTGGGATCCTTCTGTTCTCCCACTAATGCGTATTCAGAACCTCGTTAGTTTAACAAAGATGTGAGCTGTAGCTTGTCCCAAATTACAAAAAGGGACAGACTTCTGCTGTTTGTTCTCTTTGTTTCTGTTCGCTCTGTCTGATTTACAGTGTCATAGCATCTGCAGACAAACATTTCTCTCGACAGCAATTGTTGCAGTGAAACGTCCAAACAGAATAAGCTAAAGGAAGGAAATGAGAAACTCAGCTTCCTGAAAGATATGCAGACGGAGCGGAAGGAGTAAAGTGATACGAGTGATGCAGTTTGTTAGTATTCGTTTTGTTGTTCAGGATACAACTCAGAATGAAGCTCCACCTTGTTCTGTCCCTTTGCGTCTTCTCAGGTGAGGACTGATTACCCGACTGTCTCCTCCAAGCTGGACCACGCCACGTTTGGACAGCAGCTGTACATTTATGCAAATGTTTGATCATAATGTAAATGGATTGTACGCTCATTTCTTTCGCTGCTGTTCTGCTAAAAACGCAGTTTGTTGTTGCATGTTGAAACGGTCGAACGTAGGAACGCGTTCCACCGGCTGTTACAGAATTCACTCTTCATGTTTCCAGCAGCTCTTTGTGGAGAAAACCCCGGGCCCCTCAGTAAAAGGCTGTTTGCAGGAGCTGTAGGAGACAGCGGCACAATAACGTTCCACTTTCCTCAGTCCGGAAGCACAAAGTTCTTCTGCAAGGGACGATGCGAAGACCACAACGTCCTTCTTAAAACAGACGACTTCAAGGCCAAGAGAGGCAGATACCGCATTACATATAAAAACCAGCCGCCTGGAGGAAAACTGTCTGTGACCATCACAAATCTGACCCGGTCCGACTCGGGAGGGTACAGTTGTGGTGTGGGCAGGTCTATGGTTCTAGATTCAATCATTGAGTTTGAGGTCCGAGTTTCAGATGGTGAGTTCCTATTGAATAATGAGTTAAACGTGTTTTAAATGAATGTCTGTCGCCCTGTTTTAAGGGTCAGCTTTAGTTTTACCAGTCCTTTTAAAACTTGTCTGGATCAGTGCTGAGACCGCTGCCCCAGGCAGGACCGGGACGTCTCTAAAACAAGCAGATGTTTTGAAGCAGCTCACAGGACGTGCAGATATAACTCCGTTCATCTTGTCTGCAGACCAAACATCTGGTTTTAGCCTCGCTGCAACTGAAGGAAAAACATTCAAACGTAGATGCAGAGACATATACTATCGAGACAGAAAATTCTTCTGCAAGGACCCCTGCGAGAAGGAAGAGGACATCCTGGTGGACACAAGGAGAGACAAGGCTCAAAGAGGCAGATACGGCCTTGAGTTTCGGAATAAATCAGCCCCTGGTCTGTACGCCGCATTCATACCGGTGACCAGGTCGGACAGAGGATGGTACAGGTGTGGCTACGGCGACCCTTTGTCTCCAGACTCGCACTTCAGGTTTCTGCTCCGCGTTTTAGACGGTGAGTTTCTGTGAAATCCTTTTAGTCTGAGGCCAGACTAAAAGTACAAATATGAGCCTCAACGAAATCATCAGCATAAATAATGAATCTTTTTCAGTGAATTAAAATAAATGTTTTGTTAATATTTATATATATATTTTTTACAATTTTCTAGCAGTTACAATTAGGCAGATTATCGGTGTTAGGTAAGAATTATTAGGGATAATTATTATTTGGAGTTACAAATAAAAACATTAAACAAATAAACTGTATATGTTGTAAATTGGCCTTCTATTACCTAAATATAGTCATTCTTTACAAGCTATACCTTTTTTTTGCTTTCGTAAATTACCATTTTACTCTATTTGTATTATTAATATAGTTATTACAACAATGTTACCCCTCTATTACCTTATTACCAAGGCTTTCATTATTATTGTTGGGGTGTAAGTGCTACCCAAACACATTCTTAATATACAGGTATATTAAGAATCGATGTGATTAAATAACTACATGACATTTACAATCTATTCTGTCTGCTTCCACTTCCAAACCAAACCGGACCTTCCACCCTTTTACAACATCCGTCATATGGACCTGCACAGCAACAGCTCCCCAGCCTCAAGGTACAAGGTCATTTTCAACAAAAATATGAATATATTTTTTATATAAATAAGAATTTTGCTGCATCTCCACGGGCCGGTCCCATGACCTGTTTGCTCTGTGGACATGTTCTTCCACTGGGAACAAGCACACAGGCCACTGGTCTCTCTCTTGTCTCTCACCCAGGCTACTCCTTAACTCTGGGTACGTCCGTCCTCCTGGCTGGTGTGTCACTGTCGGCTGTAGTTCTGCCACTCCTCTACATGTTGAGGAAAAGGAGGAACCTCTGCTGCAGAGGACGCAGTGATGGCCCGAACATGGAGGTGACTCTTTTTAACTGTCTGTACAGTGCAGAAACTGCAGGCATTAACAATGAATGTGCACAAAAGGAGTTGGACTTTGGAACTATCTTGCATTTAGTGGTCCAAACTGATCGTCAGCACGATCTTTTTTTCCTTGCTCTAAGTTGTTTCATCTTGACATTTCACTTGTTCCACTTTTGCTCTGTAAACGTTGATTATCCCAAAGCCTTTTACTTTATCTATTCGACTTATTGCCACTAACACTGGTTACTACTGTGCCGCACATCACGTTTAAAGTCCGGCCTGTTTCACTTCAGGTATCTGTCATCAAGGTGAACGAGGCTCCAGTCCCCAGCTGTCAGGACTCGGTCTACCAAAGCCTGGATCCAGGAAACAGGGATCAGGACCACATCTACTCTACAATTACACACACAGAAAACAAATAGGGTTGTTTATATTTGCAACTGGAGCTTGTGCTGCAGCTTATTATGATCTGCAGGATTCGATTTGTGCTTCAGGGGATTTTATATGTAGATGTGTTTTTTAATTACTTATTGTCTGTTCGCACTGAGTTACCCATGTTTCTGGTTCATTTAAGTTTCTCACGACCAATTTTCGTTTTCTGTGTGGCAGCTTTAAACCGTTGCATGGGTCTGTCACACAATAGACCTGTCTGAAACTCCCGAGGCTCAGGTGTGGTCAGATTTAACTAAGGCACCTTGGTTACAGTTAGAGAAAGATGGTGGTTTGGTGTGAAGCTTAATGAACGTTTTCTCCACGGTGATGCTTAAACTTGCTCCTGTTGTGGAAAATTGACAACTCCTGGTCCCAATCACAGACGCCTCGAGTGCCAATCAATACAGAAGCTCAAGCATCCAGGATGTCTTTAAAGGTTTTATTATCTTGCAATAGAGAAGTGCAATAAAAATGAATTGCCAACTGAAGATTGAGGTGCCAATAGAATGAAGATTACAAAAGCCATGGCATTTTGAAATGCGATGGATTTAACCTTTATTTTAAACTGAACTGAGAATTGAATTGCCACTTTGGATATTGAATTGTCTTTAGAGTTATGGATCTGACAAACTTCGAGCAGGCGGACGATGCCATTAAAAGTAAATTTGTCTGAAAGTCTACTGCACTAATCATGCTAATCACACAAAACATATTCCTAAATCTCTCCCCATACTTTGTTATACTTGATGTCTTTTTTGCAACTCACTTGAAAATATTTACAACCTGCAATAATTTGTAACTTTTGCTTTGACACTCAATGACTGTTTAACCTAATAAATATGTTTCTGTACAGAACGCACATTCAACATCAGCTAACGTACAAAAAAAAAAACTCAAACTGAAGCCTTAACACGTGTGAATCACGTTTATAAATGTGACATAACTAAACCCTCGCAGACACTGAGTTGGGGAATTATTGCACACTTATTACCATTACATTAATCAGAGGAAAGAACCGATTTGGCTAAACATGTCTTTTAAAAAGAGCTTAGATGCCCACATACACCAAAACACACAAAAGCATAAAAGCTAAGAAACAAAATAAAGGTATGTAGCACCAGAGTTTCTTGTTGGCCTCCCTAAGGTCCCGTTCGAGGATCTCCTTTTGTTCATTCAGCCACTGGTTTTCCAGCTCTATAATACTCAACTTGTCTTGAATGCTTTCTTGCTCAAGGTCCGTGGCTTCCAATCTTTGAAGTTCCTCAACGGGACTTGACGCGTTGGCTTTATAAAATCCGGCCTTTATGCTTTGTTTTAAAGCAATCTGTCTGAGATCCAGAGCCTGCCGTCGCGAATTCTTCTGTTTCTTGTAGTTTTGTCTCTGATCTTTTTTGAGCCTGGAAATCTTTTGCTCCTGGCTCTTGATCAGCTGAGTTTTAAAATCATTCCACTGCTGCAGCGTGTGGTGTCTTTTCTTGAGGTCTTCCAGGACTTCGGTGGTTTTCTGCAGCTGTATTTGCAGACCCTGTCGTTCATCTCGCAGCGCTTCGTTTTCGATTAGAAACCTTCGGTCCTGGTCATAAAAAGCCTGCTGCACATCGTTGTACTGTTCCTTCAAATACGCATTTTCACATTTCAGTTCTTCACAGAAACACTCAATGGCTTTGATATCCTCTTGCAGGGTTTCGTTTCCTGCCTTTTCCTTGTTTTCCTGCTCGTGCAGTGTTTGAGTGAAACTCTTCTTCTCGGCAGCCCATTCCTTCTGTAGATGCTGCATTTCACTTTTCAGAGCATAGTTCTCACTCTGCAGGTTGGTGAACTTTAAGACCAGCGCCTCATTTTCCTTTTGGAGGAACCTTTTTCGCTTGTTTTTCGACCACCTTGGAACTTTATGGAGCTCCTCATTGACCTGCTTGAGCTCCGTGACCTGCGCTTGGAGTTTCTGGTTGTTTTCAGTGAGTTCGTCCTTCTCTCTGCGCAGAGATCGTATCTCATCCTGCAGTTCCTCCACGTAACTCTTTGACCCAATTTGACACATTTTCTTCTTTATCATACGAGGTATTTTGCAAAGTCTGGAGAACCTAACAGAAAGATGTCTGAACTCGCTGTCAGCTGAGTAAAATGCGTTTACAATCTGCCAGGTCGTAGCTTCTGGTTAGAGTGATGATGTCACAGCATATCAAAGGCTACTTAGACATCAAAGACAAAGTTTTGTGATGATGTAAATGGTTTAAAATATATTTTTAGACCCGCCTTTACAAATTTTGAATAATAACAAAACACAGGTCAGTGTGCTGTTTGACGTTGAAATGCCGTTTTGAATTGTTAATGTAGTATTTGCAGCAGATAATCCTTGTACAGGATGGCTGAGCTGTTTATTACCATCTGTTCACCACTATTTGGATGTACAATTATCACCTTTTATTTATAGCATCTGATACATATATAATCACTGTAAAAACTCTTCTAATAACTTGTAATAATAAGTCCTTGTGAAATATTTACCACTGAAATGAAGGATTGCAGGTGTCAGTCTTTTCACAGTTTGTTTCTGCTTTATTCTTTTTTTTATAAGCAAGTTACAATTTACTACAATTATTGCAAAAGTTACAAAACAATTAAGTCCAGGTTATATCCGATATTTAAAAATGGGTAATATGTAAATGTTGTCAAACATATTTCAAAAGTCCGGAAAAACCTTTATCTACTGTGTTTGTACTGTGAGCCTTTGAGTAACTCCCATAAATTGTTTACTTTTTATATTTCTGAATTGACAAAACACATTTACTAAAGTCTCTCCTTTTGTTAAATCAAAATACAAAATGTAAATTTCAAAACAAAACCTTTGGTCAGGCAGTTGTCGATGGACCACAAGGTCAGTGGTTCGATCCCCGGTCCCTCCTCGCTGTGTGTTGAAGTGTCCTCGTGCAAGACACTGAACTCCTAGTTGCTCCTGGTCGAACAGATGAGAACCCTGCGTGGCAGCCGTCGCCATCGTGTGTGTGTGCTTGTTTACCAAAATTACTCTGCAAGTTGCTTTGGATAAAAGCGTGTGCTACATGTCTAAATATAAATGTACAGAACACATCTGTAAATCAGAGAAATCAAATGTTCTTTTCTGATTTATACACAGTAAAACACAAACACCTTTGCCCAATCCCAGAGGAAGGATGTGGCACAAAAACAGCTGAAGTGCACAACACGAATTAAAAAACGACACACATGTCTGTGGTGTTTGTGGGAAAAGGAAATGACGATAAACTCTTGACTTACAATGTTTGCGTTGAACATTTTGATATTGATTATTGTACGGGATGATTTGATGCACAAAATGTCCATGGGGCATCATCTGCAAAATAACAGAGACCTGAAAGCGGTGTGGACACTGAGGGGAAGCTTTATTTGTGTTGTGTGTGTGTCAGTGTAGTGTAGGTTTGGTCCAGATCCCGGGAGGCTGGATGGAGACTCATGTAGGTGGAATCTTCATGTTTCCAGATCGGACGAAAGTTCTCATAGACGGGAGACTGGAAACAGACAGAGAATAAGAACAAAAGAAACTCAGTCCATCTGTGGGTGATGTGAGAGCAGCAGGCAGGAAATGGAACCACAACACATTTGATTCATAAAGGTGGAGACTATATGCTGTATGTTGGTGAGATTGTCAGGAGAGGGCGAACAGCGGATCGTGTCTCAGAAGTGGGTTGATGTTGTAAAGATTTTGTTTTTTCGACTTGAGCTGAAGTTCATTATAACAAAGTGTTTTCAGAGTGAACAAAGTGCGACGGAGAGTCACCTCCATGTTTGTGTCACGTGAGCTTCCTCTGGTCTCCAAACCTGTGGATCAGACAAAATATTGGTTTGTAATACGTGTGACTGATGGGATCACATCATGAAAACACATGAAGGTTTTATTTGCGTCCTCTTGTTCCGCACAGCAGATCATGACAGATTTTAAAACACGAAAATGACAAATTAGAAGAATTCTGCTTGGACTAAGGCTTTTTGTAAAGCTTCTCGGATGCTGCGTCAGATAAGTTGTTGAATTAGTTTGTATGTTGGACATGAAAATGTTTAAAATGTAAAGTTTTCCTGCCTGTGTGTCTGTGTCCATCAGCTGTTCCCTCACATTTTGGTTTACACAGCCTTTTCCTGCAGACGATCAGCACGGCCACTGACAGGAGAACAGTGACGATGACCAGAGACACGGCGACATACGACATCGAGGTATCTACACGAAAAAAAGCACATGTAAAGAAATTACAATTATCATTACAAATCATAAGTTTTGAACATGTACATGCTATTGAACACACACTCTCAAAAAGGGGGGTGGTATTGAGAATAAGCAAGGACCCAAGGTGGTGACGACAGCGGCGCAAATGATAAAGATTTATTAAAGGAATAAAACTCATTCACAGAGGGGAGGACGAGAAAACTAATTAAACGACTAGGAAAAGAACTGAAATTTATGGGAATAATAACAACAAATAATCTACCAAACTAAGTGACTGAACAGAAGGCAACAGGGCAAACGACATAACCAAATCAAGAAGCAAAGGGGAATTCAACTACAACAAGGGAAAGCAACATATGTAGCAACAACCAACTCAAAGAGAGGACGAAAGATAGATTCAAGCAAAGAACCTAAACCTCAGACAAACAAGAACGAACGAACGAACAATGACTGTGTGAGGGAGGTCTCACAAACAGTGAGGGGAGAACTTTAAATACATAGGACAAAACGAGGTAAAGGAACCCGAAAGCAGCTAACAGGAAAGAAAAGCAATACTACAAAATAAAAGTCCAAGACAGGAAACAAACAAAAACTGCACCAACAAAACTCGAGAATCCTGACACATACACAATCTGAAAGTATTATTTCTATATCTGTGGAAAATACTATTGGGATTGGCTGGCAGGTGTCCAACTGTCCAACAATACACTTCAAGCAGGATTACGACCCGTTACTGCTCACTCCCGTCCAGTGTAATAAACACGTGTCTGTCCCACAGTTATTGGAAAAGATTCTATAGTCGGTGAGACCTGCACACCAGGATCTGCAAACTCTAATTATTTTACTGTGTTTGGTCACACTCATATCTCATGCCCCCACATTTCCTGTCTGCCTCGTCACTCTGAATAATCAAACATATACATTGTATGTACAAACTGTCAGATTTACAGTTGTATTTACTTACACAAACACACAGTGAAACAATAATGACCCACTCATATTAACAGTAAATATCAGCAGAGCGTGATTTTTCTTTCTTGCAAAAATACCTGTGTAATTATGAATAAAACCTACTTTCTGTATTTTTTATTTGCTCCACAGTCAAACTGCGTGTGTGTAAATGTCCTTTGCTGCTAAGAGACTGCAGCAATAAACAAGAAATTTCAAATGTTAAATTGTTTCTACTATTTCTGAGGATGAAAATAGAAAACTAAATGTCCAAGGTTACAGTCTAACCTTCAGCACAAAAGCTAGTCATTGAAAGTTCTGAAACAAACGCAGAATAACATCTGTAACATTATCAGTGGGAAAGTGGGTTATTTGTTCACCCTGGGAAATTAAAAAAATCTGAAGAGCAGCTTCATAATAATACCCAGCCTGTGTCTGGTGGGTGACATCACATTTAGGACATATCACGGAGAGAATGAGACTCTACACGCCACACTGCAAATATTTCACGTACATCCCACTATTTCATTGGCTCTGGTCAATAGACAGTGATGAACAATTTTAGATTTTAGATTTTAGCTGGGCGATCACAGATCAGTCGCATCACTAATTTTGTTTTACTAAAAACTGGTATTAAAGTTGTGGCTAATTGGTCCAACCTTAAAGTCTGTATATGAAAGTCTGGTTTGTGGCAAAAGCAGCGGAAATAGCTAAAGCACAAGTTTTTCACGCTTCCTTGGATGTTTGAAGACTGGACTGGATCTTACACTGGGATGATACGAGTGACAGTGAAGAAGGTCTGAGAGTTTTGGTTGGTTTTAAAGTCACTGGGGCTTTTTTGACCAACTTAACTTATTAACCATCAAATAAAAGTTTTGGAGCTGTGAACAACACAAACACCAAAAGATCAAACACTATAATTATACTGACAGATTATTTCTGATGGACAAACGCTAGTCTTACTGTAGATAGAAATGAAAACAGCTGTTTAGTGTCAGGTTTTTGTTAAATCTATGTTTGTTATAATGGGAAAAGTGAAAAGTAAACTGTTTCACATTTAAATGACAATAAAATAACTTCTCATTGAAATACACTCCAAGAATACACTGCAAATACACTACACAAGAAGAATCAAAAACTCACCCTCTGTAACAAAGACAGAAAACGTTCTGGATGAATCTGGAGACGAAGCTCTGCCGTAACCACACTTGTAGCGTCCCGTGTCCGACGTCTTCACCTGTGTGATGGTCGCGTACAGTCCAAATATAGATCCGTCCACATATTCGATGCCGTATCTTCCACTCTGAGCTTTTTTCTGGTCTGTTTCAATGAGGACGTCCTCTTCTTTTTTACAGTCGTCTCTGCATAAGAAGAATTTGCTTCTATTCACATCATAGTTGCACGGGTATCTGGAACTTTCCTTCTCTATATTTGTCCGAACAAAACCAGCGTTTCTGTCCAACAGTTCTGAAAAAAAGCACCAAAGTCAGCAGTTTCTGTGTTTACTTGGTGATGCAGCATTTTGAACTTCAAAGATCATAAATAACTCATATTCTTTCCACAATTTAGTTTGATTCTATTTGAATTACTGCTCCAGAAAATTCTACATACAATAAATAACAAACATTTAACAGGAACTCACCGTCTGACACTCTGGCCTCAATTTTACAGTATGAATCCGGACCCGAAGACGTGCCCACACCAAACTTGTACCGTCCTGAGTCAGACTGGGTCAGATTTCTAATGGTCACAGTCAAAATGCTTCTTCCAGATGATCCATTTCCAAAATGAATGCTGTATCGCCCATTTGTGGCTCTGAGACCATCTGTTTTAAGCAGGATGCCTTTGGCTGTACATTGGTCCTTACAGAAGAATTTCCAAGTTCCAGAAGAACTTCCAGGAGAAAAGTGGCACTCAATTATCCCATCTCCTCCTTCAGGTCCTGTAAAGGTGTCAGGCTTTGCACGGACAAGCCCATTGTTTACACCACACAGCGCCGCTGAAAAGACAGAGAATTCTGATGGTGAGAACTTCCTACTTAGTTTCTCTTGCGGCGTATAACATTTTTCCCAATATTAAAACAAAACATAACATCAGAGAACACCAGAAAAAAAAAAAAAAACTAATGCAGAACACTGTGATCAGTCTTCACCTGATAAGAAGCCAAACAACAGAACGTGATGGATTTTCATAGTGGACAAAGAAAGAACGGAGACAATCACCTCACTCTGTGCGTTTGATCAGTCGGGAAATTGACGCTAGTTTTCTATTTATTCATTCACTTCCTCTCTGTCTCTCGCTCTGCATATATTAGTTCACAGCTTTAGCTGCATCCGCTGCATTCACCAACGACGATGATGTAGGGGGAACAAATGTTCTGTGAGTTTCAGTAGATCAGAAACTATGATTTCATCACGATGTTGCTCCTGCGTATATGGTTGGGTGGTTTTGGAACAACTGTCTGCTCAAATACTCAAATAATAATTTATTCTTTTATCTCACTATTTTTAGCTGTAATGTATTGTTTTTTATCCTTTTATTTATTTTGACTTTTGACTTTGACTTACTTGACATTTGATTTACAAGTTTGTAAGTCTCTCTCTCTCTCTCTCTATATATATAAATATATACAAAAAAACACACACACACACACACACACACACATATATATAAAATTCACCAGCACATAACATCCGGATGCAAGATGCTAGCAGGCAGGACAGACATGGAACGCCATAACAAAGTGGAACATAGTGTACAGGAACATCTGTGACAAGTACAGGCTGGAAGTTCAAAGTCAAAATGGGACACAAAGCAGGGGACCAAATTTTACCAAATTTATAGACCAAACTTCAGTTTAAGGGATCATCTAGTGCTTGGGATTTTTTTTTTTACTATGAAAGGTTTGGTGATGAATGGTTCAGGATTCCAAGGTGCAATAAAATATGGGAATAAATAGTCTAATCTAATTTCATCTCATGAAATTTATGTGGAACCCGGACTTAAGATGGTTTCACTGCTTGTGTTCACAAGAATCGCGCTTAGCCTGGAAAAAGAGTTTATGCTTATACAAATTAGCCTCCGTAAAGCCAGAACAGCTTATTATTCATCACTAATACAGGAAAACTAGAACAACCCCCGGTTTCGGCACTGTAGCCAGGCTGACTAAGAGCCATAGTTCTGTTGAGACTAGTATTGATCACAGAATATTATTACAGAGACTAGAACATGTTATTGGAATTAAAGGAACTGCACTGAAATGGTTTAAATCTTATCTATCAGATAGATTCCAGTTTGTTCATGTTAATGATGAATCTTCCACATACACAAAAGTTAGTTATGGAATTCCACAAGGCTCTGTATTAGGACCAATACTCTTTACTCTATATATGTCTCCCCTTGGCAACATTATTAGAAAACACTCTGTAAATTTTCACTGCTACGCTGATGACACGCAGTTATATCTATCTATGAAACCTGATGAAACAAATAAATTAATCAAACTACAAGCATGTCTAAAAGACATAAGGGACTGGATGACGTATAATTTCCTTCTTCTAAACTCAGATAAAACTTATTGTTAAAAGTTACTGTGTTCGTGCCTAAAATTCTAAGAAACATGTTTTCTAACCATATCGCTACTTTAGATGACATACCTCTTGCCCCCAGTAGTACTGCAAGGAATCTCTAAATCATTTTTGACCAGGATTTGTCATTTACCTCACACATAAAACAAATCTCTAGAACAGCCTTCTTCCACCTACGGAACATTGCCAAAATTAGGAGCATCCTGTCCCAAAGCGATGCTGAAAAATTGGTTCATGCATTTGTTACTTCTAGATTGGACTATTGTAATTCTCTACTTTCAGGCTGCCCCAGTAACTCTCTAAAAAGCCTCCAATTAATCCAAAATGCTGCAGCAAGATTACTGACTGGGATTGGTAAGAGAGATCATACTTCACCTTCATTAGCTTCTCTCCATTGGCTTCCAATTAAATGTAGAATAGAATTTAAAACCCTTCTTCTTACCTATAAAGCTCTAAACAGTCAAGCTCCATCATACCTAAAAGATCTCCTAGTACCATATCATCCTAATAGACCATTTCGGTCTCAGAATCTAGGTCTACTTGTGGTTCCCAGAATGGGAAGCAGAGACTTTAGCTATCAAGATCCTCTCCTGTGGAACCAGCTCCCAGTCCAGATTCAGGAAGCAGACACCCTCTCTATTTTTAAGACTAGACTCAAAACCTTCCTCTTCGATAAAGCTTATAGTTGGTTATAGTCATGCTGCTATAGGCTTAGACTGCTGGGGGACTCTGCACTGTGCCACTTCCTCTTCTCTTCATTCTCTCCTCTCACCCCACATCTATAATGTCACCACTGTATGACATTAACTCTGTATCTTCTTTGTCCCGTAGTCGTCTCTCTCCCTCTCTTTCCCCCTCTCTCTCTCCCTGTCTTCAGGTGTCCCTGGATTTGGCGCTGTGTGTCCTCCAGTGTGCAGCTACTGGTCCTATTAACCTGCTCAATGTTTTGTTGCTGCTTTTGTTGCTCTGTTCTTTTCTCTCTCCACTTTCCACTCTGCCCAACCGGTCAAGGCAGATGTCTGTCCACCCTATATATATATAAATATATATAGGCTTAATTGATAAAGCTGGGAAACTCTTTGACCCCCACTGCCTGCTTTGGGACATTCTGGAGGTGAAGGTCCTCCAACTGAAATGTGCTCTGTGATTTTGTGTCAGTCTGACCACATTGATGTGAATCTGAGCAACGACTTGTTCCTCAAGTAAAAACTGAACTGTTGCAAAGTCTTTCTGAAGTTCAATTAAACAACCTTTGACTTGTATGAGTTTGTAGCATGTGTTGCTTGGTTAAATGTGTCTGCTGTTCATCTGCTGTTAGTCTGCAGTAAGTGTTATCTGTTCTGAGAAGGGAGAAGTGTTCATTGTGTGGACGTCTCTCTGTCAGTGTCATGAGTATTTTGGTAGTTCCTGTGAACATGTGGTCATTTGCATTTGTTTGCTCTTATTCTGTGTCTGTAAAAGTTTGTCCAAATTTCGCTCTTGCAAAAGTTTCACTTGTGACCTTTTTTTTTTTACTATTCAATAGCCATCCACATTAGCCACCAGGTAAGTGAAGAGATAAATGAGATAATAGTGATGCTGATGATTTGCTTTATTGTATCGTCTGCTCACTGAACTGCTGCTGTTGTATCTATCACCCGCCTTCCTGCTTCGGTCAAATGCTTCATTTGTTCCCTAATGTGACCATTACCTACAAGCACGTTCATTCAATCTGGATTTTTTGGCTGCCATGCATCTGGCCCACCCTAGGACACTTTGACATGCAGCAGGTAGGTGTGATACTCTGTGTTAACTTGTGAAACGAAACAGGAAATATATATTCTATCTGCAGCGTCAACAGCAGAACTAACAATGTCAAAGCTCAATATCTCTACAGTCATTAATACAGTCTTCTTGAAGCACTTCTGTCTGTCCCTGTCTTCAGACGTTGTTGTAAATTGGTGACATATAAATAAAGTTGAATTTATTTGAATTAATAATTGGGCTAAAAAAAATAGAGATAAACTCTGCATTTAGACATCATTAAGAACAAAAGATGAGTCACTATCAAAGATGATGTGTGGAATAAATAATCTAATTCCAAGTTCAAAGGTGGATCATAAAAGAGACCTTTTTTAAAAACATATTCCACCTTAATCGAAAATCTACCATCATGAACTGAAACATTTCTGTGTTCTGCATGTTGCTGCAACGCATCGGAGAAACCGTTGTGTGTTCCGTTATTTCTTTCATTTGTAGAACATTAGTAGTGACACAGCCGACAGTAACAGTCCAACTATGGGGACACGCACAACCAGAGGCGACTCCAGCCTGAGGACAGGATGTGACCAGCCCACAGAGGGCAGTAGAGTCCTAACAGGTCCACCAGTGCAGGTTACAGTGTAGGTCGTGTGCTGGGTTGGAGTCCTTTGCTACGTGTCACCCTCCCTCTCTTCTCCCACATTTCCTTTCTGCCTCGTCACTATGAACAATCGGATGAAGGCTAAACTGTCAAACACATTTTTGGACAGGTCTTCAGTCTGTCTTAGGGCCAACACAGAGACACATGGACAGACAGACAAACATTCACAGTCACACACAGATAAACATGCATGTGTTTGACCTTTGGGAGGAAAAGAGCCCAGAGACAAACTGCACGTAGGAAATAAGAAAAAACATTGTTACCCTCTGTAACAATGACAGAAAACGACGAAGCTCTGCCGTAACCACACTTGTAGCGTCCCTTGTCCGACGTCTGGTCTGTTTTAAATGAGGACGTCCTCTTCTTTTTCACAGTTGTCTCTACAAAAAAAGAATCTCCTTGTATTCACATCATGGCTACATTGGTATCTGGAACTTTCCTTTTCTATATTCGTCCGAATAAAACCAGTGTTTCTATCCAACAGTTCTGAAAAAAAGAAGAGTCAGCAGTCGCTGTGTTTACCTGGTGATGCAGCATCATTAACTTCAAAGATCATAAATAACTCATATTCTTTTCACAATTTAGGTTGATTAAATGCTCCAGCAATTCCTACACACAGTGAATAACATAAATGTTTAATAGGAACTCACCGTCTGACACTCTGACCTCAATTTTATAGCGTCAATCTGAACCTGAAGACGTGCCCGCACCAACCTTATAGCTCCCTGAGTCAGACAGGTCAGATTTGTGATGGTCACAGTCAAAATTATTCATTTATTCATTCACTTCCTTTCTCTCTCGTTCTTGTTCTAACTCTTTTCTATGATAGTTTCCAGCTTCAGCTGCATCCACAATATTATGATTATGACGAGGTTCTGTCAGTTTTTGTGGATCAGTCATTTTATGAGGCCAATGCTCGAGGTTACACAGTACACACAGTGTAGGAGACGTCACTGTTTTAGAGCTGAGTCTGGTTCTCAGCCTGAAGTTATTATTGCGTGACATCACATGTCCCAGCAGCACAGACTTAACAAATACACAGACAAACTGAGTAGAATTGGAGCTTCTTCTGTTGGAGCTTCCTTTTATTTCCCTGCTTTTAATTCTCTTTTTGAGATTAACAAGACGTCCTTTAGCAGCTTTGAAACCAAAGTAGAGATGGTGCTGAACAATGCAAACTTGTGGTTTTGTCTAATTATGTTTATTGCATGGGGTGGACACGAGAGCAGTGTGGATGCTGATGGGTGTGTCGTGTGTGTGTCAGTGTAAGGTAAGTTTGGTCCAGATCCCTGGAGGCTGGATGGAGACTCATGTAGGTGGAATCTTCATGTTTGGAGATTGGACGATGGTTCTCATCGGCTGTAGACTGGAAAAAGACAGAGAATAAAAACAAAGAGAAACTCAGTCCATCTGTGGGTGATGTGAGAGCAGCAGGCAGGAAATGGAACCACAACACATTTGATTCATAAAGGTGGAGACTATATCCTGTATGTTGGTGAGATTGTCAGGAGAGGGCGAACAGTGGATCGTGTCTAAGAAGTGGGTTGATGTTGTAAAGCAGGGATGTCCATAGTCCGGCCCGGGGGCCAAATGCGGCCCGTGGTCAATTTTTATCCGGCCCTCGGCAATGTCAGTGCACAAACGAGGAGTTGCGCATCAGATATTTCATCTCTGGCTGAAGTGTTCGGACAACACTTTCGGATTTTGCAGCTTTCGAGAAGTTGTCGCTGTTTTTTCCTCACCTTTTTCCGTGGACACTGATGATGTTCCAGACCATTTGTAGCTGGAGCCCATTGAGCTGCAGTGTGACGCCGAGAGCCGCAGTCAGCACCAGCAGCTTTCTCTCGCCAACTTTTACCGACAGCTGGATGAGGAGGTTTCGAGAGATTCGAGCATTTGCTAAGAAAATGCTGAGCTTGTTTGGGTCGACGTATTTGTGTGAGAAGACATTCTGAACTTAAATAAGAGCCGTGTGAGGACTCGGCTGACGGACTCTCACCTGCGAGGCACCTTGCGCATCAATGCCGCTGCCTTTGAGCCAGACCTGGACTTTGTGCTGCAGGCGAGTCATTTGTCATTTAAAATAAGTCTCTGAATTCACTTTTGTTAAGATCAAAATCGGTCATAAATTCAGACAAGTTGTCAGTTTTCACTCCAGAATAAACTTTTAAAAGTTCAATTAACATTTATATTTACTGATATGTCATATTTCAAATTAGCCCTGCAATCGTGGATATGTCTATTGTTTGCTAATTTCTCTGTTAGTTTATTCAAAAGTTCTGTGAATATTAAACAGCCATGGTGATATGTTTCAGGTTTCAAATGTAATTTGCACTCAACAGTACAATCTGTTTGGGAAAAAAAGTTAAGTGACTATGACCATGTGATATGCATGCTTAAGATTGTTAAAATTAAAATAAGGCAAATGTGAAACTAAGAATGGCTTGCTAAAATTTGTTTAAATATATATCTATATATCTATATCTATATCTATATCTATATTTATATATCTATATCTATATCTATATCTATCTATATCTATCTATCTATCTATATCTATATCTATATCTATATATATATATATATATATATATATATATATATATATATATATATATATATATATATATATATATATATATATCTGTGTGTGTGTGTGTGTGTGTTTAAATATATTGTGAATGTCAGCCAAGGTCGGCCCCCCCCACATTTTACCCCATCAAATCTGGCCCCCTTTGCAAAAAGTTTGGACACCCCTGTTGTAAAGATTTAGTTTTTTCGATTTGAGCTGAAGTTCATTATAACAAAGTTTTTTCAGAGTGAGCAAAATGCGACGGAGAGTCACCTCCATGTTTGTGTCACGCGAGCTTCCTCTGGTCTCCAAACCTGTGGATCAGACAAAATATTGGTTTGGAACATGTGACTGATGGGATCAAAGCTTGGATTATTTTCAGATATCTTGCTTAGCACAGGACATTGCCACAGATTATGAAAAAGCAAAGCAGATTATGGAGATGCAACACAAATGTTTGCACAAGCTCAAACTTCTACGACACTTTCACAATCTTTTCCAAAGTGACATTCGTGGTAACAAACCTCACAAATACACAACTCAGTTTGTAAGTAGACACGATAGAATGTTTGAAAAAGTTTTCCTGCCTGTGTGTCTGTGTCCATCAGCTGTTCCCTCACATTTCAGTTTACACAGCCTCTTCCTGCAGACGATCAGCACGGCCACTGACAGGAGAACAGTGACGATGACCAGAGACACGGCGACATACAACTTCAGGGTAACTGCACACACACAGACACACACACAATGATTTTATCACACACATGAAAACAACCACACAATGAAACTTTACATTATTACAAATTAGCTACGTTTTGAACATACATTGGACACACACACACACACACACACTGCTCACTCCAGTCCAGTGTAGAAAACATGTATTTATTCCACATAACCAGCGTGACAGCATTTGCTCATAGTGTGTCTGTACCTGCGTCAGTACATCTCGTGGTTTCAGGCAAGGCTGTGGAACTTCCTGAACTCAGGCCTAAACTCGCTGTGGTCGCTGGTGGCGTTGGAGCTGTGAACGACACAAACACACTGAAGAGAGACTGTATGTGTGATAAAAGCACATTCATGTTGTGATGGGGATACGGGGCAGTGCGCTCGTCCAACACGTATATAAATGGAAACTCGCCATCTCTGACATTGATCGTAAACCACAGGAAGGACCGGTCCAGGCCACACAAGTACAGTCCTGAGTCAGACTGTGTCAGCTGTGAGATGGTCACATAGACAAAGGCTCCGGTAGGAAATTTCGGCATATCGGATGCTGTATCTGCCTGGTCCAGCTTGGTGCTGGTCTGCGGCAACAACAACCCTGCCGCTGTCATCACACGCTTCCTTGCAGACGAGCTTTGTTGTTCCGGTGTGATTAAAGTAACTGGCAACTGTGAGATTCCCTCCAGGGTTTGCAAACAGGGTTTTGCCTCTGAAATGATCATGGTGCAGCAGCGCTGTTTAATAAAAAAAAGTAAGTATCTGCAATTGAAATGAGGAAGTCTGATCATATGGAGATGCAAAATGAAATAATTTTGTGGATAGCTTGGTTGACTCTGAACCATTGTAGACTGCTCGAGAATATCCTTTTTATGAAAGGTGGTTGTATTTAGCATGTGATTTTTCAGAGGTGAAAGGCGAGTGAAACCAGCAGCAGCTCGTGAACATATTCAGAACCACAAACCCGAGACAACAAAGACAGCTTTTTTATGACTGATCTGAAACTCACCGTCCACCACGATGACTTCAGATGTGAGCAGGGAGTGGCCCAAGCCACAGTGGTACCGTCCTGAGTCCGAGCGCCTCAGCTTCGTGATGGTCACAGAAACATCCCCTCGTCGAGAAGATACGATCGTGTATCTGTCACGACGAGCCGTGACCCCTGTCGTTTCAATGAGTTTTTCTGTGAGACGATTTTCTTTACAGAAAAACATACTTGTCCCAGATGAAGTGACGTTAAATGAGCATCTGACAGTGACGTTTTCGCCTTCCACCCCAGTATAGACGGCGGCTGAGGCCGTGTTTCCATCCTGCAGAGCTGCTGGAAGACGATCACAGAAATTCACAGTCTGTCACTGTGACACTGATTTGCACGATGCTGCCCTGCAGTTTCACTGTGTTAATAGTATTGTGTAAATTTTTAAAGGCAGTTAACTCCCTGCAGATCATCTGACACGTAAATGGTTTTAGTTTTTCAGCTGTTTCTTTTTCCCCTTTGTTCAGACACATGTTCATTACTGTTGACAGTCTCGACAAAGACACTGATTTAAAATGTAATATTCTTGTCCAGCTCCGTGGAGTCTTGATGTAACTCACCAAGACACGGGAACAAATCATTGCATGTGTGAAAGAGCAGACCGGCACAATTAAATACTACAATTACTGTCACGAAAAGTGACAAAGACAAAATATGAAACATGAAATTCTATAGAGAACTTTAGGAAGTTAACATGACACCATAAACAAGTAGAGATTTTAGGCACAAACCAGTCACAGCATCATCTCCTGTTTCGCAAAGTTCCTGTTTATTACGGCAAAGACTGACTGCACCTGTCAACCACTTCAAGTGTTCGCACCATTGCTTTATTATTTCCCTCATTCCTTAAAGCAGGACGTTGTATTTGGCTGGAAATGCATTTATTGTGATGCAAATTCATTTTAAAATGATCACAACTTACCAAATTCACTGCAGCGTGCGTCAAAGCAACAGTGCAAACAGAATCATTGAGGAACCAGAGGGTGAGTTATAAAAACACCTTATTTCCACATCGGTGCATTTCTAAATCCTGTTGCCTTTTACTTTGGCTCGACAAAACATGTAAACCTGCTACAGTTCATTAATAAATTCAAATATATTTTTCCAGAAGATCTGAGGAATTTTGGCAGGATTATAATGAGATAAATCTAAAATGTACGAACATCTATTTACTCAGCTGTTTTTGGTTTATATTAACCACTAAATCTTCTTTTTAATACATTGTAAATGCAACAAATATTCGGCATGAAAACGCAGTTAAATGTTAGCAAGTTTCTGGCTGTTGTTTTTAAAATGAAAATCATTTTTCTTTAAAGCCCCTTGACTTGTTTTATATTACCCCATCGACCGCTCCGGTCAACAAAGGACACAGCAAGTCGACCAAGTGACAGAAACACAGAGTGAATGTACTCACAGAGGAAGAAGCAGCAGATCAACGTGTGGAGGATTTTCATTTCAACGTTGTGATGCTTTAACTCTGCTTCTTATTTTTCATTGTTGGACAAAAGCATCTGCCAAATGACCAAATGTAAATTAAAAGATAAAGAGGAACTTTCCACTTCTCTAAATGATGGAGTCCCTCCTCCAAACACTGATGGTCGAGGCTATAAAAGGGAGGCAAAAAACATGGCCGACGGTGAAGCCAAACCCCACAGGATGGTTGGACCAAAGACAAATCAGCACGCGAGGTTTTAGTTGGTAATGAAACACTTGGCTTGAGGCCTGGATCGCTGGCTAACGTGTGCTAGCATAAACTGGCTAACATTAGCTCGAAGAAGCAGTCTGACAAGATGGAGTGACTTCAAACACGGACAAATGAAGCGTGGCAGCCAGAAGGGGCAGCTGAAGAAGTGTGCCGTTATTTGAAATGTCTGTTGGCTCGGGAAGCTGCTAATAATCCACCCAGTCGCTTGCTAGCAGTAGCGTGTAGCGTGACGTATCTGAACCAGGTTTGGCAGCAGGTTGGCTGAACAGCACGGTTGTCGAATCATTGTTTAACATGCCCCCACCCCTCCAGAGACAAGAAAGACACAATGAATATTCCTTCAACTTAAAGTGGAAAGTGGACATGTGTGAAAATGCCCGTCCAGAACACAGCAGCGCCGTCCTGCATGGAGAGAATGGAGCGTGGAGAGGGAGGCCTGGAAACAACAGAGACGACGGATGTTCTAATGAGGCCGTACACAAGCACGCTACACAATCACAAAGATAACACACTTTGCGTATGTCTGGAAGATTGACAAGCTCAGCCACAAGGGCGCGGACTCTGGCCCGGTCAACGGAGACCAAAAACAGCAGTTCTTCCTCATGAACTGATGTCTTATTATAACATGAAAACCACGAGAGTGTGAGAGTGTGTGTGTGTGTGTTTGGGGGGTAGTTTCAGATGGGATTTATTCCACCACTGGTAACATGCTAGATTATGATCATGTAGCTAAAGCAACTCTATGAATGTATTAGCTTTCAATTTGTGGAAAGTCTGAAATGACAAAAAAGTAAAACATGTTTTTAGTCGACATGTTCATGTTCAGCTTGTACAAATGTTCAAAATCAGAGGGAAGAGGGAAGCTAATTATTTTTTATTAGTTGAAAATAATTTAATGACATAATGCCTGACCATTTTTGCTACATACATTTACATGTCAGATTAATATGAAATTAATACAAATTCACCATGTAGAAACATTATCATCATCCAAAGTAACCGACAGTCATAGTAACAAAATGACAATTATAAAAAAATCTTACAATTTAACTTTGTATCAGCTTTTTCTCCCTTAGTTATCTTGATGTTTGTTTTTATATTTATAACAAGGGGATGTAAACATTTGCACCCAACTGTCTATATTAAATATTTTATACTTTACATACACTGTTCTAATTCTCTGGTGTCAGGTTAACACATAAAACAATATTGCATCTACCACAAACTCCTCCTGCGAAGGTTCTGTTGATATGAAATGTGTTTGCACAACACACAATATCCTCATAACGGGGATATAAAACTGTTTACCACAAAAGTATGACTTGAAATGATAAACAAGTTTGGTCCAGTGCACGAAACTAAAGCGTCATTAAATCGTTATCATTTAATCAAACACATTCAGTGAGTGAAACGCTAAAGCAAGAAATACATCGGGTCATTTAAAGGTTTTTTTGTTTTTTTTTTAGACAAGAAGAAAACTTTGTATAACCTTTAGCTGCAACTAATAATCTAGAAAATGATTTCAGCTCTCACGTAAGTCACCTGCTCAAACCACAGCAGTACAGTCCTGAGTCAGGTTTGGTTTGATTTCATATCTTTGCCACCACGTGTTTCAATTCCAATCTTGTTCGTGACATTTTCTTTGCAGAAAACCGTTCTGATTCCAGAAAAGGGAAACAAGTGGTTAAAAGCGACATCTTCTTCATTTCCTGCATGATAAAGATTTGATCTGAAACAACATTTCCATCGTGCAGAAATGAGTAAGAATTTAGCCTTTTTACTTCCCGTAAGATGCTGCAGTCTGAGAAAATATTTCTCGCATCACATTTACACAGATTCAGTCACACTGGAAACAACTTGGTGTCATCTTTGTTTTGTTCAGGGAGATTTCAACAGCATTTTTTAAAAATTCTCCATCATGTAAAGGCCAATCTTTATAGTTTGTCATAAGAGAGTGAGTTCCAAAACGGTCACATTGACATCTTGAATTTTTCTTATTGATTTTAGTTTTCTAAAAGTGTAGAGAAAACTACACAAATGCACTGACTACACACTTTATCAGGTACAGCACAACACATCTGTTTGTTACCTGGAGTCATCAGTCCCCTGATCTCACCAGCGGCAGAGTTGGAGTCTATCCTCACATCCATCATGGCCTAGTACAGTGGCGCCAGCAAGGAGTCCGCTCAGCCAGGAAGATCAGCTCATCCTGGGTCAGTTTGCAATGGAAACATCATGACCATCCCACCTTGGACAAAATAAAAAAAACAAACAGCTTTTACTCAGAGACTTAACAGCTGATCTAATCCAGGTCCTGGCAGCTGTTATATTAACTCCTGCACTCTCACCTTAAAGGCTATTACAAAGCTCCTCTTTGCCAATGTGATGTGGATGTTTTGCTTTATTGCTTGTAGATATTTCAATTCCAAATTTATGCCCTCAGCACATCATAAATGTCAAGGCTAAAAGCTGCGATTATTGCAGTTAAAGCTGCAAACAAACGTGTGCAGGCGCACGCACACACACACACACACACACACACACACACGCACACACACGTCGAGGAAGGAAGCCACACATTTTAAAACGAAAACAGCTTCCTTATTGATCAGTTGACAGGAGTGAAATGATAAAAGCAGTTCTTCTACTTTAACTAGTTTCCTCCATCAGAATGAAAATCCACCATTTTCTGCTCTTCTGCTTCGTATCAGGTGAGGAGTGTTTCTTTACTGCTGCACTAAGTTGTGCATTTTGACTTATTATTGACAATCACATCCTACTTGTGTATGTTTGAATGTAGGAACATCATCCAATAGCCACAGTAGCACATGTAAAACGATGCAGAAAGTCCAGACTGTCAGAATTCCCTGTTCATCTTTCCACAGCTCCGAGGGGAGGAAACGCCGGCTTCATCCGTGCAAATCCCAAAGTTTATACAGGAACCAAAGGAGGAAGTGCTACTATTACATGTGCTTTTTCTACTTTTGGAAGCTGGAAGTTCTTCTGCAAGAAAGAATGTGAAAGAGAAAACCTTCTGATTCAAACTGACGGCGACAGCGCCGTCAGCAGCAGATACAGCATTAGATACAGACAGGGACCATCCGGGAAAAAGAGGGTGTCTGTCTCCATCACCGGTCTGAAGAAGACTGACTCAGGACGCTACAGGTGCGGGTTGGGGAAATCTCAGGTTCCAAGTTCATATATTGACTTTGACATCAGAGTTTCAGATGGTGAGTTTGACGGATTATGGAAGCACAGCAAAAACATCAGCAATGGAACCTTTTAAAATGGCACTCGTAGCCGGTGTACAAACAAAATATTAAGATACAATAAGATATTTAACACACGTCTAAGCAGACAAACTTAGATAACAGCTTTAAGCTATGATTATGGAGAATTTCTACCAGGTGTACAAACTGAAATAATCTTATTGAGAGAATCCTGGAAAAACCATAGAGGAACAGATGCTGATCGGCCATGAGTGTAGCGCCGCCTGGTGGTGGACAGGGGTCACCTGACTGGTCTATGGCCGAAGTGCCCCACATGCAGCAAGTCAACCTGCTAATCAAGGCCAGCAATACATTTATCCTCAGCATCACAACGGTAACACCACCAGGTGATGTTCATGTCATGGCTGATCACTGTTTTACAATCCACCTTTAATCCTTTTGTTCCACAACTAGATCCATGTGCACATTTTCCAATATTCTTTCATATTACTTTTTATAGTCATGTTTTAACAATGTTTCAAAGGTCCCAAACGCGTGCATTTTAAGTTCATACAGGAAACACCACCTTGTAGAATATTTAATCTAGTGCGTTGCTGTACCCTTGGCAGTACAGCAACTCCTTGTTATTCATGTATATATTTATATATTTTGTGCCAGATGTCATTGCACATTTTAAAATTTAAACTAATTGAATTAAATGGGTTTGGCAGTAAATGAACAGATTATTACACGATGGAGGGGTTCCAGTCAAAAGCAAATGCATTTTTATAATACGTGACTGATTTTAACATGTTTAAAGTAACTACATCTATTCAGACAAAAGTATAAGACTGTCTTGAATATGTGCATTTGACTTTTGCTCTGTGTAGAGCAGAGTCACCTCAAATTGTGGGAAGAATGTGATGTTATGTATGGACGGATCACACTGACTGTAGTAAATGTAAAGCAGGTAATGTTCAGACGCTGCATCTCACAGACGGTACAGGTAACTTATTTATGTCTCCTACAGAAAATCTGGACAAAAAATCTGGTCTAACCCGTACAGAAATTCAAGGAGGAACTTTCAGCTATAGGTGCAGAGACACAGTCTATGGCAGCAGGAAATTCTTCTGTGTGGACCCGTGTGAAAAAGAAGAGAATATTCTACTAGACACAGATCATCTCATGGCTCAGAATGGCAGATACAGCATCAAATATAAAAATGGATCTGCACTTGGGCTGTTTGTCACAATCGAACAAGTGAGAAGGTCTGACACAGGATGGTACCGGTGCGGTTACGGTGACCCTTTGTCTCCGGATTCATACTGGAAGTTTCCGCTCCTTGTTCTAGATGGTTAGTTTTAAACTGATTGAGTTTGGTTCAGTTGGGATAAGGTCTAGTTATTGACTCAGTCAAAATTCCCACTTTTAGATGAGTTACAAAACTGGATGGATGTGAGCATCTGAAGTACAGACCAGACGACACCGTGCGCTGTAAATTGTCTTGATTCATTTGCAGCTGGATTGCTAAACGTAGCTTGCACCACATTCCTTTAACTGTAACGGAACAAGCTCTTGTTTTAATTATATTGTGGAGAGACTATGAGTCATGCAGTGCTTACTTTGTCCTGTTGGTTTAAAGAAAAGATGATGGAATAAAATATAGAAATATAAATGATTTAAAATTTTTAGGAAATCAATTGTTATATTTTAGTGAAACATAATTGTGCATTTTCAGTAGACGTCTGTCTGTCCACCTTTAATTTCGTACTGCAAAAAAGAATGAATTAACAAGTGATCAGCCTTGAGGTTCCATTACTTTTGCAATACTCAGATGTAGCAACAGTAGCAGTATTTGCAGTAATGACTGTTTCTTTGTCTTTACTGTTCAGCTCCAACTCCTCCCAAACCGAACCGGACCTCTGGACTTTTTTCAACATCAGCTCCATCAGCCCCTGCAGAATCCACCGACTCCTCTACAGGTACAACTTAGTGTAGTTTTGCAGGATTAGTGCCAACGTTCAGCAAAACATGTTCAAATGCATTTGTTGGCGTCACCAAGCTTTGCGGCCGAATTACACAACTTACCACAAGCTGTTGGTCAGCGTAGTACTGTAATTGTACTGTACATCTTGTTCTGTACTCGGATTTCCCTGCCTCTAACCACCACTAGTTTCTCCCTCCCGTGTGTCCCCCACCCAGGTTCTGTCTTGTCTGAGCTTGAGTTATTCCTCTTCTATGGATTCTTACTGATGATGGTAGTTTTGCTGCTGCTGTACCTATGGCACATCAGGACCAAATTTGGTCAGAGCTCCAGAGAAGCAACAGCGGGCACAAACACAGAGGTGAATTTTGGATTTTGTCTCACTTACTACACGCAGATTAAACACCATACAGTGATGGTTCACTGAACACACTGAAACTTGCTTCAGCAATCGAGGCAGCGAACGTAGAGGGCGGCGCGGCCTTGAGGCAGAATTATTCTCCTCCACTGACACACGTTAACATCGACAACGACCTCCGCTTGGACGTCTTCGCATGTCGTTTTTATGCATGCATGTCCACAAGGGGCACTTAAAAGACCCGCAATTTGCTGAAAATGAGTAAACAACACAAAAAAATTATTGAATGTGTGTTCTACAATTCACAACAATCAGTGTCTGTAAAGGTAAATGCAGATTTCAGCGATAAAATGGGCCTGATGAACTTCCTGTCAGACAGGAAGGGTTCTTTGTCAGGATGCTCTGCTGAGGTGTGGTGCCCCAAACTGACAGCACAAAATTAAATAACAAGGGAAAGTATGTGAATCCTCTGGAGTTGCCGTGTTTCCTGCAGTCATTGCTCAGATGAGGACATGAATCAAACATATGATTATACTGAGTGCTGAAACAATTTCAAACCACATAGTTTGTGTCCTATGTGAAGTATAGGACACTATCAAACTTATTTTCCTTTTTTAAAAAAAAAAGTTCATAATTTGAAATGCACTTGTCAGATCACTCAGTGACTTTCTGTTGAAGTCTAATAAACGTACAACATTACAATATATAAAATCAGTGTGAACGCCATGTGACTGTTATGAACGGTTACTAATAATAACAACTACTAATTTTCCCTTCTTCTTTTTGGTTCTATCCCGACTCACAACATTATCCAACCAGTTTGTCTGGCGCACATCTCTGCAAAGTTTAAATTTAGGAGGTCTACATGTTGGCCACCATAATCCTCTGCTCTGCGTGGGTCTGCGCCAACGTTTTTGTGTATGAGTAGGATTGAGCCTTTACTGCCTGTAGTTCCAATTGCAGAGCCAAGACGTGGCACACTGAGCATTCAGCTGATCCATCGGCTGGTAGTCGTCTCTACTGTGCCTCTGGCTACTACTGTAAATAACATTAGCTATCATTCCTGTTTCTTTTCAGTTTTCTGTCACCTATAGGAACTGGACCCCAGCTCCCGGTCACGAAGACTCTGCCTACATGAGCCTAGATCCTGCAAGCAGGGATCAGAATCAATCCTACGCCTACCCACAAAGACGTAAACCAAATGGTGACATTCTGATTTAAATCCTGATTTTTCTGTTGTGCAGCTCATGATTTTCCGTGAGGTCCAATTTATTTCATTTATGCTTTAGATATAATTAGTGGATGTAACTTTTTTTTATCAATCATCATCTGTTGATACAGAACTGACTATGTTTCTTTGTTCAGCATCTTTGAGCTGTACGGAAAGAAATGTGCCATCCAGCTTTTGCCAGTTACTCAACAAATCAAACCAAGTTGCAATTTGTAATAAAAGCCATGTAAAGCCAGATTTTACAAAATTTTGTCATTTGGTTCCATCAATAATAATTTTTTTTTGACATACTTGTTGATAAAACTGTGTGGTGGCATATGATATTGCAGGGGCTCAGCCAGGAATAAATTTCAGGGGTCTGTGCAGTTTGAAAACGGGAAGCGGTAATCAGTTATGAAGATTATCATCGTGAGTCATGTCAACTTGGTTGGAAAAGTTTTGCAGCTTATCTAAGCCCATCTTCAGCCTCAGGAGAAGTTTGAGAGGGTGGGCCTATGCTTCCACTGGCCTGAACAGGCTTGTTGGGTGGATAATTACCATTATGGGCAGCCAAGTGGTCTTCCTCAAGTGTGCACTTGGCAACATAACAATAGAAATCTAGAAGGAAACCACAAACTGATCAGTACCTGTGGTTTGACTCCCGCCATCTTCTGAATCGCAAACTAAGAGTGATCAGCACCCTGCACCACCAGGTGGAACATCTGAGGACAGCTGTCGATTTCTCACAGTGGGCCCGAAACAAGACCATGTCCATATTCAGCGGAACAGAGACGGAGCAGAGACTCCAAAGGAAAAACCTTGTGTTTTCTTACATGGCTGGAGTGTCAGAAGCTGAAGGATTTTTTGAAATGCGAAGAGCCTGAAAGACTGAACACCTAAATACAAGAAGAGTGACACAGTGTGTTAACGAGACAAAGGTTCTTTCTTCCTTTAAAACACACACAGAAGTCTATCCACAGGCCAAACCCTAACATGCTGAAGGTGACATGTTAAATGACCTAAAATGTTTTCACGATTAACATTTATGTAGAGTAAACAGCCAGAACACTAATCTGCTTTCTGCCACGTCGCTCTTAGGGGAATTTTCCTGGTATGTAAACACTGACAAAAGACTCTGGGATGGCCTGACCAGGATGTTTCAAGTTACACAGTGGAATCAGTAAAGTAAACCAACCGTTCAAAGTCAATATGTTTAAATTATATATTATAACCAGTGACATCTCAGGTTTTATTCTCAAAAGAGAGAACTGAAAGCTGATACTGTACGGTCACTGACCATGTGACAGATATGTCAGTTATTAAACACCTTGTTTGGGAAATGAGGTTTTTGTAGAAGTCGGTTTTTGTTAGAGGATGGATTGGATTCAGGTTTATATTCGTGTTATTTGAATAACTATTTCCTTGTTCACACAATCTAAAAACCCACTGTGCTTTGTTCTTACTCAATAAATACCATGTGTGTGTGACGCACCATCAGTTCCACTCTTCTCTCACCATGCTCTGCTCCAGACTTAAGCTCTTGTCCACAAGCTCTTGCTGGGAGTCCATAGTGCACAAGTACCGCTCAAACAGAATCCTTGCTACCGCTTAAGCCCTTTGCTCTTTTCCTGGAAAAGCCTGGGCGTACATGGGGTGAAGTGATGAGTCACAACCAGTATTTTAGCAAATCTTTGGGAATGTGGTTCAAGAGACAGAAAATCAATACACACCAAATCAAGTGGTAGAGCTTTATGCACCACGCATCTGCCGCAGTTTTTGACATACTACTCAACCTCTGTCCTCATCTTAGGCCGATAAAATCTCTAATCAGCTGAACTGTTTTATCCACAAATGTCTAAATTCATCATGCGAGGAGTACAAGTTGGTATACTTTTGTAATGGTGGTAATAGCGGCTGTAGCTCAGTTGGTAAGGCAGTTGCCCATGGACCACAGGGTCGCTGGGTTGATCCCTGGTACTGAGCCCCCAGTTGCCCCCTGTGGGCCAGATGAGCACCCTGAATGGCAGCCATCACCATCGTGTATGTCTGTATGTACCAAATTACTCTGTAAGTCGATTTGGATAAAATCCTCTGACATATGACCAAATGTAACAGGTGTCTCTCTGTGACTTGGTAGAGTAGTTCATCCACAATTAGCAATTTACTAGCTTCTTTGTACAGCAGCATGACTCTGGGATCAACAACACTGACTGTCCACTTTTAAATATTTCTTTTACGGAACTGATCCCTGTGCTTTGACTAAATCTTTCAACATTTGTGTTAAACCACCTAAATTCTGCCGTGATGTTAAAACGTAACACTCTGGAGTAAAGAAAGTGTTGATTCTGTGTCGCCACATAAAGTGTTTGAACTGGACCAGGATGTTTCAAGTTACACAGTGGAATCAGTAAAGTAAACAAACTGTTCAAAGTCCATATGTTTAAATTGTTATACATTATAACCAGTGACATCTCAGGTTTTATTCTAAAAAAGAGAGAACTGAAAGCTGATACTGATGGTCACTGACCATGTGACAGATATGTCAGTTATTAAACACCTTGTTTGGGAAATGAGGTTATTGTAGAAGTCGGTTTTGTTAGAGGATGGATTGGATTCAGGTTTATATTCCCGTTATTTGAATAACTATTTCCTTGTTCACACAATCTAAAAAACCCACTGTGCTTTGTTCTTACTCAATAAATACCGTGTGTGTGTGACGCACCATCAGTTCCACTCTTCTCACCATGCTCTGCTCCAGACTCACCGCTGCACTGTGTAAGTACAACACGCATGAAGCTGTCAACCGTGTTGTTTCATTTTGCAGCACAGGATTCTTTGGCTTTCCTGATATTCATTATTAATAGAACACGACAGAACTGCTGATACCTGAACATCAATGGGACAAATTCAATTTAATGTTAGTAAAATGTAAATGGTTAAAGCACCGAGACATTTCACATCATTTTATAAAAAAATACTATTTATTTCTCGTATAAATTGCAAACATGTTTGAGTCATCTTGGTTTTGTCCTTATCCAAAAAACTGCTGCTTTTCTCATGTTTTTCACCTTGTAGTTCAGACCAACTTGTCCAGAACTGATCAGGTCTGAAGCTGAATTTGAACTCTTGCAGTGGTTTCATGTAGTGCAGTCTGTCATAATGACAATACCCTCACCCCAACTGTTTCATCTTACTTGACTATGACTAGGTGGAGCAACGTTGCATATTTGACATTTCTGACACTGAGCGCTTTAAAAACACACCATTAGCCTTAATTTAGTTTTTTTTATTTGAGCTCAAAGCTTCTTAAATCATTTTCCAAATGTGCTACCCTAAGCCTGAGCCTCCTGAACTTGAGCAGAGCGTTACCTGCTGATTTGAAATCAACACGATTGATTGACACCATCTGTTGTTTGCAGCTGCTTGATAATGTCCAGACATTTCTCGTTCTGGAGCTGGAAAGGCCCCGTCGGGTCACGTGCCACCATCCACTGGGTTTAAATCAGTCCAAACACTGCTGTGGGCTGTTCCCGTCACGGTGTGATGTTAGGCATGAGAGCGTGCAAGTTGGCCACTAAAATAAAGCTGTTAAAGTGAATTCACACAGACATGCTACAGGAAGGAACAAACTTTTTACACTTATTTGTTTGTTGTTTCAGCGCTGGCAGCAGCATGTTTGCTTGTGGCTCCAGGTAAATGTCCTAATACGAAGGGTCAAAGGTCAGTGTTGGTAAAGGTGAAGCTGATCTTACCCACCAGGTGGTGGTCACGTTGTGACAGATAAGCATATTTAGACAAAAAAAAAGCTAAACTGCTAATTTTAAGAATTTTATTTTAAGTTACATTTATTATGATTTTTTTGTTCTATTTATTTATTTTCCTTACAGATTGCTCTACAGTGGAACAGGTTTCTCCACCCACCCCGGCCTCCTTGTCCACAGAGAGGGCCATCACCTGTGACGACCTGGACAATGTCCAGCAACTGAGCTGCGGTACGACTGAAAGCTTCACAAACTAGATTCACACACGTCTGATTACATGGGACTCAAAAAGTAAGTCAGAGACGGCATTTGGATTTACCACCTCTGGTTCCAAAATCCTTGATTACACTCTGGTTCCGTCATCATGTTGTAAGCAGCAGCATCAAATGAACTGTGGAAACTCTGTCTGTTTAACAGCGGCGGCCAGTAGTTTGAGGACACACATTAGACTGTTTGTACCAGACGCTACATGATCATGTTTACAGTAGTAGGAGCTGCATTTTCCTGGGTAATTACTGACAGAAAAGTAGAGACATGGATTGGTAATTGCTCTGTGACGTTTGTGAGACAGACAGCGGAGTGATCAGTGTGCAGGCAGCTCTGTACGGACGAGCGGACAACAAGACCTGCAGCGAGGGCTGGTCCCCGCAACAGCTGTCCAACACACACTGCGCTCAGCAGGGCGCCACGAGCGTCCTCAAGGAGAGGTACACGCACACACACACGCACTGTTTGTCTTTCTGTACTTGTGAGGACACTCGCAAGTTGACTTAATCCAATCCCGAACCCCAACCAAAACCTCGTTGTACCCCTGACCCTAAAACCCAGCCTTGACCCTTAAAAAGCCTTTTCAAGTCGTGTGGACCAGCTGAAATGTCCTCACAGCAACAAAAGGTAGCTCCTGACAATGGTCCACAGAGGTCCATAAAGACATGTCCAGCATTACAAAGGTTGCAGGCCTGCTCGTGTTCCGGCTCGATCCGGCCAATAAACTGCTCTTCGCTCCTAAAGAGTAAAATGAAGAGAAAATCCACTTACAGTTCGGTGCTGGACGACAAAACCAAGGACAGCAGCTGGGGTGGGGGGGGGGGGGTGCTAGCGCTAGCGTTCGTTTACTCGGTGCAAAACCCGACACCATAGAGCTAATCCTCCCTGACACTCTGACAATGAGAGCGCCACTGCCAACTACTGGACTGGATCTGCAATTACACTTTATTCTAGTACGGCAAAAAAAAACATGTTCCCCACGGTCTCACGCGCCCCCCTGACAGCCCCGCTATTTGAGAAACACTGGCTCACACAAACAATTAGCCACTAACAGTTAGTGTCGTCTCATCCGCTAGCTAACGGCTAACAGCTAACGGCTAATGCGCGGTAATTCTCTGATTGATCCACCAGCTTCATCATCCGACGTCACTCCTCGTACGTAGCGCTTTGCACTGTCCTCACCTTCACTCATCCACGCCCCTCCAATTCCCTCCCCACGTGCTGCCAATCACAACCGGGAGTTCTGACGGACAGGACGACGAGCAAACCAATGGACAAAACTTCAATCAAACCTTCGAACTACAATCTGTCCCTTTTCTAATGCCACACTGAGTATTAGGCTTTACTCTTGGACACATTATTACCTATATTACCTATATAGATTCAATAACTATTTACATTCACCCCTGGTAAGACTATAATTCATTCTGGTATTTAGTCAAAACATTTCCAATCTCTCTTTTGTTAGGAATGAAGTTATTAAAATTGTCTCCATATCCCTCAGAGCTACACCCTCCCTGCTGTCCCCATCATGTCCCCATCCTGGACTTATTTATATGCCCAGAGACACTTTTCCTAAAACAATCCACACATGAGGTCACGGAGTAGCACAAAACAGTCTGACATGGTAAAGATCTGGAATCGTTGTAGGTCCCCACCGATGCACCACAGCTCAGGGCGAAGGGTGTCCCTAGTTCATCATAGCTCAATATAATCACTGGCTTCCTTAGTCTCATTGAACAGTCCACTACAGACTCATCTGCAGAGGTGTCTTCGACCACATCTGCTCCTCCAGCTGATGCATCTACTTCTTGACCTGCTCTACCTTCAACATCTCTTTCCACAACTGGATCACTTGTGTTTTGCAAATCAATCCCTTGGTGGTCAGCAGTTTCTGATCCAGAATCTGCTTCAACCAGGTTCTCATTCGTTCTCATTCTGACTGAACCCTCATCAGCCCTAGGCTGCACAACTAGCAATGCTGGATGTGGCAGAATCCCTTGCCACTCTGCCTTGGAAACTCTCCATCCTCAGGCTCAGATTTAAAGACTTTGGTATGTTGTCCACAAGCTCTTGCTGGGAGTCCATAGTGCACAAGTACCGCTCAAACAGAATCCTTGCTACCGCTTAAGCCTTTTGCTCTTTTCCTGGAAAAGCCTGGGCGTACGGGGTGAAGTGATGAGTCACAACCAGTATTTTAGCAAATCTTTGGGAATGTGGTTCAAGAGACAGAAAATCAATACACACCAAATCAAGTGGTAGAGCTTTATGCACCACGCATCTGCCATGAGTTTTTGACATACTACTCAACCTCTGTCCTCATCTTAGGCCGATAAAATCTCTAATCAGCTGAACTGTTTTATCCACAAATGTCTAAATTCATCATGCGAGGAGTACAAGTTGGTATACTTTTGTAATGGTGGTAATAGCGGCTGTAGCTCAGTTGGTAAGGCAGTCGCCCACGGACCACAGGGTTGCTGGGTTGATCCCTGGTAATGAGCCCCCAGTTGCCCCCTGTGGGCCAGATGAGCACCCTGAATGGCAGCCATCACCATCGTGGATGTATGTACCAAATTACTCTGTAAGTCGATTTGGATAAAATCCTCTGACATATGACCAAATGTAAATGTAACAGGTGTCTCTCTGTGACTTGGTAGAGTAGTTCATCCACAATTAGCAATTTACTAGCTTCTTTGTACAGCAGCGTGACTCTGGGATCAACAACAGTGACTGTCCACTTTTAAATATTTCTTTACATGTACATGTACATGTACTGGATTGATCACAGGATCTTAATCCTGTGCTTTGACTAAATCTTTCAACCTTTGTGTTAAACCACGTGATATTAAAACGTAACACTCTGGAATAAAGAAGGTGTTGATGCTGTGTCGCCACATAAAGTGTGTGAGCTAGCTGATCACAGAGCAAAACATAAGTCACGAAAACACAATATGACATGATATATGATCTATATGGTTTATGGTTTATGTTTGTCCCTGCAGGTGCGAAGGCAGGAGAGCTTGTCAAATAAACACAAATGTGCTTCGTACCTCTGACCCCTGCTTTGGTATCTACAAGTACCTGGACACCACATACACCTGCGTCGCAGCAAGTCAGTTACATTTGTGTCTGGAACTGAACATTTGTCCAGATAAGTGGGATTAATGCGACGTGTCTAACTTGATGTGTGTTTGTTTCGTCAGGACACAGTGTGACATGTGAGGGATCTGTGTTAAACCTCAAGTGTGGTGAGATCACAATTTATTAAATCACAGTTTTGGTAAATTCATTTGTGAACGTGCACACAGTCATATTTCAGAATTTATCTAAATATGTAACTTTTCTCCCTCTTTTGTCAGATCAAGGGAAGGTTTTACACGTCTACAGTGCTAATTATGGACGCAATGATCAGACCACATGCTCCTACCAACGTCCTGCCGGGCAGGTCCAAAACGTGCAGTGCTCAAGGGCGTCGGACCTAGTTGCTCAAAGGTGCCGTTTTTCATAGATTTTCTCCTTTGGTTGACATTCACATAAAATGAAATCAGATCGGGCCACTTTATTACGCAGTTCTCGTGATTTGTGTTTAACCTCTGACTTCTGTCTAAATATCCACAGTCGATATCTCAACAGTGTGAAAACACTAAACTTACACACAAGTTTGTTGGGCATTTCTGGAGAAACGTCTGTTCAAACCAAACAAAAGGAAAACATCACATTTGATCAGTTATGGGTGAAATTAAACAATTTGAATCTTGCACAAAGGATGTTATTATTGCATTAGTGCATTCACACCAGAGCTGGACACACATCAGTTACTCCTACAAAGACGGAAAGCTCAAATCTGACCGAGGCATCGAAACCTGCGAAAGTGAACGTAGCCTTTGTTAAACAGCTGAATCCCACACGTCCATCTTCTGTCGAATCACACGCACACTTCAGTACAACCTCGTTTCGGCTCACATCCCTCTGCATCCACAGCTGCAACGGGAAAAACAGCTGCGCTATCAGAGCGAGCAACGCCGTGTTTGGAGACCCCTGTGGCGGCACCTACAAGTACCTGGAGGTGGCTCACATTTGTTTCTGTAAGTAGCTCAAAGGTCCGCTCCGCTCTGCCTGTTGACTCACATCCACCGTGAAAAGCCAAATGTAGTCAATCAATAGAAGTAGTATTTCCAAGTATAAAATACTTTGCTAATCATCAAACATTATTCTGCAGTAACAAACGTTTGTTCATTTTCTTTATTATGCCTTTACGTCATATTTTCTCTGTTTTCTTCGCAGCTTCGCGTTGCCTGCAAATAACTAAAATCACGTACCTGCGAGTGAAATCCATAGTGAAGTCATCAAGCAACAAATGAAGTAAATCTAATTCTAAATTTGGCCAAAAGAGTTCGGATACACAACAGTTACACTGGTCTCATATCAGGACAGTCAAGTGTTGAGCATCCAAATACTTTTAGCTGGATGTTGAAAATACACTACAAATGAATCAATATGAAATCAATGATGCCCTTCTGAGTTCTTCTGCTTCATATGATTGTCAAATAAACTTCACCTGCATCAAAAACTCTCGTGACTTTCTGGGATTCATGTCATATTTCCACATATTAAAACAAACGCAAGATGATATTTAACACTCATTAAAAAATTCACACACACATTTGTGTGTGGAGTTTTAGCTCTGGAGCTAATAGGCAATGTGTATTTTTAATTGCACACAGCAAGTCAAATTTTATATTTTAATGATATAAGTGGAAAACTCGCCTGTCTGACAGGCTTTGCCAGGTGCTGTGGACAATTATGGGTAAATAAAAACAATGTCCATTTGCTATAAAACCCTTTATATATAAAATGATTCAATTATAAGATAATTATTAATAAACGGCTGCACACTAAAATCCCCGGTTATGCGAGTTTATTCTCTACATTCGATCACACTGGGAGCTCCTCAGTTCAACAACAGCTATGTACAGCACAGTTCTCATTGGGAATCCGGAAAGTGTTTTCTCCAAAAGAATAATCCTCACTGAACATACAGGTTATGGAAAATAAAATAAAATGACACCAAAACGTCACTCAGTCAGATCAGAGATTGTCTCAGCACCCAAAGGTAAAATGGCTGCAGGATGGTTCAGCATTTTTGCATATTAATGCTGGATGATTTCTTTGTGTTGTCAGATGAATATCTGTTTTTCATGGAACCAGTTTGGTCAGTGTGTTTTTAGCTGTCCGATAAATGACTGCGTCAGGTCATTAGAAATCATTTTATTAATATTATAAGGTGATAGATGTTACACATTAGGATTTTTAATCAGTTACATCAGAAAACGTCAGAAATCCATCAAACGAATGACGGCATTTTTAAATTTCAAGTATTTTTAATCTGATTCCCAGCTGAAACTTCATCATCATCATCATCATCATCATCATCATCATCATCATCATCATCATCATCATCAGCAGCAGCAGCAGCAGCAGCAGCAGCTGGGAGCTACCATAAAACAAAGATCAACTTCCTGCTCGATCAGACAGACTCTGAAGTGACAGAGTCAGTGTTTGTGCCGTTTCTTCTTCAGGATGAATCTTCACCATGTTCTGTTCCTCTGCTTCTTATCAGGTGAGGACTCATTACCCGACTGTCTCTTTTCTGCTCTGGCCCATAAGAAATTATTGTAAAACTCTGACCAGAGATTTTTTTTTGTATGTATAATTTCCTGTGTTTTTTATTGTCTGCGGAATAAAAAATGTACAGAAACACAGAAAGTAGTGAATTTACTGTCAGTATCTTCAACAGCTCTGTGTGGTGGAAACAGTGGACTCATTTATACAGTATCAAAAGGAGGAAGTGGTACACTTACTTGCTACTTGACTCTGACTGGAAACACAAAGTTCTTCTGTAAGGAACAATGTCTTGGAGCAAACATTCTCATCAAAACAGATGGCGTCACAGCGAACAGTGGCAGATACAGCACTAATTATAGAAACGAATCGGGAACAGGAATTCTGACTGTGAGCATCAAAGACATCACCCTGTCTGACTCTGGAACGTACAGGTGTGGTTTGGGCAAATATTCGCTTCCAGAATCATACATTGACTTTGAGATCAGAGTTTCAGAGGGTGAGTTTCTGCTCAAAGTTATTAAACCTAATGCATTTAGAATATTGACATTTTTAAGAAACACCTGCAGTAAGTTTTAAATACTCAATATTCATAAAAAGTGGAAAAATGTAACGTAGCTTAAGATGGAAAACAGGTAATTACCTCTTGTTATGAAGTTAACATTGTTCACATACACGTCAAAGCTTTAGCAGGTATAAATCAGTTTTTAAATGTATGTGACTAAAATTATTACAAACCTGGAAAGTCATGATTACGTAATCATGTGGCTTGAATTCTCGCTACACTAAAGAACGGAAACAAGTTACACTGTGGGCGGAATGTGAGTTGTTGAGATGTGTGTGAATTTAACTCTGGATTATTATTTACCCATAACTGTGAGTGCGCTTTTCCGCAGCACCACTGAACATGACTGGCCTCATCCGCACGTTTACCGAAGGTGCCAACATCACATATCCCTGCCAGGCTACTGTCTCCAACAGCACAATGTTCCTCTGTAAGGAGCCGTGCAAAAAAGTGGACGACATTCTCATCAACACGACTAATGTCAAAGCTCAGGTTGGAAGATACGGCATTAAATACATAAGCGGATCTCTATTTGGGCTGGAAGTCACAATCACACAGGTGACCATGTCTGACACAGGAACATACAGGTGTGGCTCCGGCAACCCTTTCTCTCCAGTTTCATACTCTACGCTTCGGATCCTCGTTGTAGGCGGTGAGTGTGTTTTAAAACTTCCTGTTCAGTGCTGGACTAGCAGGACCAGTTTCTGCTTTGAATGCCAAAGTATTAAAAACTGAAATAATTAATTTAGATGTTTGCAGCTATTGTAGCTTTACAGAGTAGATTTCAGTTAATCACATAAAGACCCTGAACACAGTGGAGAGATTATACATCTCATCTGGCCTGGGAAAACCTTGGAACCCGACCGGAGGAGCTGAGAATCATTGCCGGGTAGAAGGAAGGACAGTCTCAGTAAACCTGCCGCCACCACGACAGCACTTTAGGGATGACGAGGGATGGACGGACGTGTATTTAGCCAAATTTAGCTTTTTTTAAAAAGTTTGGATAAAGAAGACCAGCAGACATGACTCACCGTCCAGTTACCAAACCTGCTAGATTGCAAAGTTTTGTTCATCTGAATGTTCTGGCTCCACCCGAACTGTGGTGACACTGACTTCAGGGAAGTTAGTAGCAAGTTTAATTTTCAATGGCCAGCAATGACTAATTTGACCCGATGACCCCACCGGATCTCATGTTGTTTGTGTCTGTGTCTGGTTGCCAGTATTTCTTCAGCAGCTGACTGTTTTACTGTTTACTGTTGACTGCTTCAGGACCTCCCACGTCCTCCAATGTCCAGCTCCCAAGCTACTTCCTGGTGGTTTTGTGTGTCTCCTTGCTCATTTTCTTATTCGCCGTCATAGTTCTGCTGCTGCTGCTCTACAAATGGAAGAAAAGGAGGACCGCCAGCAGTGACGCAGAGGTGACTTTAGCCTCTTTTTTTATCAGATAAACTGATCATGAGCGGTGCTTCACTAGCAGCTGTTATTCTCTGCTCACACACAAAATGAGATGTAGTTGGACTTGGAACATTCAGTGCTCATCGTGTGTCGGTTTAACAGATGTTAATGATGCGCAGATGATAAACCTACTTAACTGTAACTCAAAATTGAAATGCCCTGGCATAAGGCTAAATTCTGCTTTTTATCGCCATTTAATGGTTCTATTATTGCTTCTCATCTGAAATTTTAATGTAGCTTTTTATCGTTTTATCATTTCCTTAATGCTGTTTTGCCCTGGCGTCACATCTTGTCTGTTACTCTGGCTGTCGCGGTGTTTCAGGTTTACTGTTGTTCCTGTTTTATTTTCAGTTATCTGTCGTCTACGAGAACTGGAACGAGGAATGACGTGAGACTCTTTCTTCTGAAAACCACGATCCAGCTGCCAGGAACAGGACCAGAATAACTCTACAACGACCAAGAATAAAAAAGTAAATCATTTCATTTGTGAATCGTGAAACTTGAGCTGCGCTGCAGGGGTTGGGTTTTTAATCCTCTAACTTCTACTAATAAAAACTGAGGATGATCTGCATCCCCTACTTGATTAGAAAATTATCTAAACTGTCCAAATACCGTTTGAGAACCTTTTTTTTTTGCAGTTTTCCCAAAGATATCTTGTGATTTCACCTGAACGTCAGCTGTTCGTGTTGTAGTGATGTGTGATAAAGTAGCTGCAGCCTGAACAGAGTCAGCAGGCGCTTTGAGCAATCAGACATTAGTGCAGACGGTCTGTTAGTTGGTTGATGAATTTTATATCCTTGTACTTTAATAAACAGCTGTGCCTCAAACCTGTTTGTGTAGTTTTTATTGTGACACATTGCATTAGAAATTAATGTTCACGCCACAGTATCTCCACATAAACAGTGATGATATGAAAACATAAAACATTGAATAAAACCAAACCAACAAGGACACGAACAAATCTGCGAGGACGTTCGGGGGACAGCTTTTGTGTGTTCTGTGAGTGCTGAGTAGATTTGGTTGTGATCCCTGGTGGCTGGATGGAGACCCAGGTAATCCTCACATGTGGAGACTGGAGAGTCGTTTTCATAGAGCGAGATCTGGAAAAAATAATATGAATGATCTTTGACTGACAATGAAAACACACAGTTGCAGAAAAACCTCCACACTCAGGGGAACAACGCTGTGCACTCATGTGAACTCGAGCTGCTCAAGTAAATGAAACTTCTCTTTAACATGTCTGAAGATTGTTGCTGCAGCATGTTGTGAATCTAATAAATAAAGGTAAACGGCATGATAATACACTTTTTTTTTTTCTTTCCGATTATTACGGTCCAGTTCTTTTAAAACTGGAGTATTTCTCACATTAATCATGTTTTCATTTAACACAATAGAGAAAAATGAAAATCACCTAATTCAACTATGACTTTGCTCAGCATTTTAGTGGATATTCTTTCATTCTGGACATTTTTACAGCAGCAACATTGAACAAGAGAAGAAGGGAAGAAAGTCACCTCCGCATTTTTGCCGTCTGAGTTTCCACTGGTCCTCAAACCTGGGGAACAGAAAGAAATGCTTAACAGTCTGCACATATACAGGACTTTTCCACCTGTTGGTCCTCAAAGAAATTTACACCAATTCTTATCTACCCATTCGCACTCACATTAACGAATGGAGCAACTAAGTGGGGGTTCGTTGTTTTGCTCAAGGAAACTTTGACAAGTGAGGAGCCGGGGATTGAACCAGCAACTGTAGGATTGGTGGGCAATCGTGTTACCTACTGTGGTCCTACACAAAGCAGCCAGTGACAAAAACCGAACAGACCGACACTAAAATATAAACTATTCTTCATGTCTTTTTAAATTAAGGTAAAAAACAGATTGACACATTTTGACTGAAATCACGAAAACAAAATTATTTTCCCTTTTTTGAATAACACATAATAAAACTTTGTATAACCAGAAAGAAGCTGAACAACATTTACAAACTGGAAACAACCACAAGTCAATCACACACACACACACACACACACACACACACACACACACACACACACACTCTCTCAAATAACACTCTCTTTTTTAAATGTGGATACAACCTCAGACAACAGCACACTTTTGGAAAGTATTTACCAAATGATAACACACATTCTCACGTCTAAACAGCCCATTCAAAGGTTAAAATGTTCAATTAGGTGTGTGTGTTTCTGGAAAACTCCATCCAGTAGATTTGAGCTTTTAGGAGCCAAAAACAAGAGAGCAGCACGATGGCGAGTTCTAGAAGGTTTATTTCACAACGGAGGTTAAAGGAACAGTGACAAAAGGTCCAGGGTCTCAGCCTCGGGATGCAAAGCAGAATCGGAGTCTGGCATATTTGTGAGAGGGAAAAGCAGGTTGGTGAGCATGCAGCAGGTGGTTCCTGGAGTGAGGCTGGTTGTCAGGTGAGAGGCAGCGAGGTGAGTGGGGAGTTAATGAAAACCAGCGGATGGGATGAATGAAAGCCAGACTTGTATTTAACCAGAGGGTTCCAAACCTCAGTAGGTCAGAAATACAGCTCGAGAGTCAGGAACACAAGACAACAGGGAGCTGAGATTATATAGTCAGACAAACAGGTGAAAACAACTAGGGCCAATGACGAGTATAAGTGATGATGGAAAAGTGATGGAGCAGGAAGCGGAGTCGAGGGGTCACCAAAACAAAAGCGTGAAACGGGAAGTGAAGCTGGAGACACCTTCTGGCTTTCAAACCAGACTTTTTGACACTGTCCTGTTCTATGTGGTTCAAACTAAGGCTTATAATGCCAGGACTACTGGACAAAGCTCGGGGTGGACGCTTTTCCTGTTTGCGCGTGTGCGTCACCTGTTGCCTTGTGTTTCGGCTTCGATTTCGATCTCTTCCTGTAGAATATCAGAGCAGCCGCTGACAACAGGAGCACGGCGGCGACGACGACAAGCAGAGGCAGCACGACTTGGGGCTTTGGGTCATCTGCAGTCACTGCAGTCTCTACAAGCACATTTAGTTTGAGTAAACGTGCACATTAGGACTGTAAGACTTTGATTGGACGGCACCTCAAACCTGTCTGGGTTCTCCTTCAGGAAAACACAGGGTTCATCTCAAAGCTCACGTTCCCCTCAGTCACCTGTGACCGTCCAACAGGTCAGACACTTTTCACTTTGTCCTTTAGGTGGAAACTCACCCGCTGTGACTGTGATCTCCAGCTTGTGGATGGATGTGTCCAGACCGCACCAGTACAGTCCCGAATCCGAGTCCGTCAGCTGTGTGATGGTGACGTACAGGAATGCCCGGCAGAAGACGCTTCCAGGTATCTGCTGCTGTATCTGCCCCTGCGATCGGTGTCACTGTATGTGTTTATGAAAACCGCCTCGTCTTTACACTGATCTCTGCAGAAGAACTTCGCCTTCCCGGTGTGATGGAAGAAACACGCGACGGTGAGATTCCTTCCGGCTGTCAAGTGGACAGGTTTGTCTACAGAAGGATGACGGCTTCCATCCAGCAGTGCTGGTGAAACGTTAAATAAGAATCACAAAGTCTAACCGCAACAACTGTCACAGGTTCATACATACTGACAAACAGGCATGTTTTTAAATCTACCAGCTCAATAACTCCTATATTTGTCTTTACATTACTTTACTTTTAGTTTTTTTTTATATATTTTACTAATATTCTTATTAACTAAAGATTCCAAACTGCTTATTCTTCATTGATCAGAAATGCTAAAGTTTGAAACCAAACAGCGCGTGTATTAGTCTGTCAACGGAGAAACTTTTCCTCGGGCCTTAACACAGCAAAGGCTTTGAGCTGTGACTCACCAACTACAACGATGACATCAAGTGGGATGATGACACAGATGCTCCCAAACCACATCTGTACCGTCCAGAATCGGACGGGCCCAGCTGTGTGATGGTCACGAAAACATCTTTTCCATTGTACTCAATGGTGTATCTGCCACTTTGAGCCCTGACACCACTCGTCTCGGCGAGAATGTTTTCGTCCTCGCATTTTTCTTTACAGAAAAAGCTCCTGGTTCCGGACGAAATAAAACTGCATTTGACTGTGACACTTCCTCCTTCCACTCCTGTGTACAGAGCGAACTGGGCAGAGACGGCGTTTCCGTCCTGCAGAGCTGCTGGAAAGATGAACAGTCAGTGGTTACTGTTGCAGCCTGACCACAGTTTGTACACAGATCTACAGATTAGAGACAGATTTGCATCTTTTCTCGCCTCCTCAGGCGAGCCATAAAATGTCTCTATTCAACACATGCAAACAAGGCAAATAAAGGCCTTTATTTTAAATGTTGTTTACAACGTTCTTGTGGGGAACTTCCTGCTGCTCAAACTAATCATAGCAAAAACAAAAACAGACATAAAATACTGTGGACTAGAACTTGCTGTTTAAAATGATGTAGGGCCGTGTTTTTTCTCAAAGCTGTAAATGTAACAACCAGCACCTCATCAATTTTCTATGACTTTTTTCAAAGTATTTTGTATTCATCAGCTGCACATTTCCTAAAACCTGCTGCATGTCTGAGATATTCTTAAGGTCAAACCAAGTCAAACAGAACAATGTGAAGTCTGCGTGAACAAAAGAAAGCATGTAGTGTTGGACGTTCGGGTGAAGCAAAACGTATTAATCAATGAATTAATAATCACATTGAAAATTTAAACAAAGAAAAGAGATGTTTACATAATAAGAATAAATACCCAGATCCTGTAATAAATCTACTCACAGAGGAAGAAGCAGCAGATCAAAGTCTGGAGGATTTTCATATCGAGGTTTTGATGCTTTAATGTCGCCTCTTTCTTCGCCTCTGGTAAACCAGAAACTTCTCACTTCTCTAAACAACACAAACCCTCCTGGCAACATAACACCCAGTGCCCTGCTCTCTTCCCCCCTTCATCAGTCTTCATTTCCTAATGCTCGCATGCCCTTCGATTTATTATTGTACAGATATGGAGGCGAATCCACTTTCACCGTTTACCGTTGTCCTTTGGAGTTAATTTTTCATGACCGCCCTTTCTTATGGGCCCCGTGCCCGCTCCATCCAAAACATCCACTGTGCAGCACTAACGCAGCATTAGTACAAAATATAGAACATAATACAGCGGTTCATTATGCTTTTAAAATTGCATTATAGTCATTTGGACATTTAGGATGCGTCAGATATCATCTGCACATTGATTTAGTCTTTAAAAGTTTTTTAGTGGCGGACAGGAAGCCTGCACGAAGCAAACAAGAGAGGAGCCAGAATGGACGACTGGGACACATTGCACAAGTTTACTTGCAATAGGGGGAAGAGGAGAAATGTCAAGGTCAACATGGATGCAGAGGGAAGTGAAAGTGAGGAAAAGTGAGGTCTGTAACAAGGGTCGACAAAACAACGGGAGGGACGTGTTAACTGAGGCGGAGCGAAAGTCGACTGCTTCCTTCCTCCAGCTCAGCAGAGCCCAGGTATTCTAACGTACCAGGATCAGATTTTTAAAATGATCTATAAGCTTAGATTTCTTTCTAATTGCAGGAAAAATCACCAATTTTCATTGGTCCTAGATAATCACAGGTTCAAAGACGTGTCGGCTCTGTGGCTCAGACCTGCGACGTCTGTAATAGTTTTCAGCAGCTGTGTGCGTTTTTAGACATGTCTTATTTTAAAAAGACAAAACCTCAGGGACATACTTTGTAAGGAAACATTAGAAATGGGAGCGTTACAGATTTATGGGCAACAAACCCTGTGGCATCTGAAAATCTTCATTTAGTCAGTCCAATAATAATCCAGTATTTAAATCTGAACCTTCTGCTTTTTGTTAAATTACAACCACATAACCATAACCATTTCACAAAACTAAAAGTAACAGTTCAGAAATGTCTGAGTTTGGTTCCCCACTGCGGTGCTGCTGCTAAAAAGTTGCAGCAGAAGTCATATTAATATCCATATTTGGCCAGTTCTTGCTGTAAGTGTCCTGAAAACAGGAAGCAGAACCACATACAGACGATACTTACTTGACAGTTTGACTGAGGTCAACACAGAGCACTGGTTTTTGCAAACCCACGCTTGCTAAGATTGAAAGTCAGTGAGGCCTTTCTCCAAATGCTCAAACAGAACCAGAAGTTTTCGGATTTGTAAATTTGCTACAACATCGAAATGCTCTTACAGTCAGACCAGGTCATGAGTTTCCTGGATGAAGTTGTCTGGTGTAATAAATGCAGACATGTTAGAGGTTCTTTGCATCAGCCCTACATTATTTTAACGCAATCCTCAACATGAGGAAACAGATGGAATCCTCCTTCGTATAATCACTTCAAAAGCGAACACACGACTAGTGATGGGAACTCAGCGTGTAGCATTCACACCGTGGGGCTGCTGCCTCTTCATTTACATTCACATTACACACACACACACACACACACACACACAATGGCAATGGCTGCTACGCAGGTTGCTCATCTGACCCACCGGGAGCAATTAGGGGTTCAGTGTCTTGCCCAAGGACACCTCGACAGGACTAGGGATCGACCCACTGACCCTGTGGTCCGTGGACAATTGCCATGACGTCACATTGTGTTACTGTTGTGCATGAAGGCACATCAACAGAAGTATGAGAATAAGAATTTTTTGAGCATCAAAAATATACGACGAAGGTGCAAGGCTGATGATGGAGGCCGGCGCCGACGTGCGAAGCCCTCTGGGGGCCGGGCAGGAAGCCGAGCTGGGGGCCGGCGTCGACGTGCGAAGCCCTCCGGGGTCCGGGCTTGACGTCGAGCTGGGGGCCGGCGTCGACGTAAGGAGCCCTCCGGGGGGCGGCTAGGACGCCGAGCTGGGGGCCGGCTAGGACGCCGAGCTGGGGGCCGGCGTCGACATGAGGAGCCCTCCGGAGACCTCTGCACTAAAACAGGCGCCGGACGGCCTGCCGCTGACCTTGGCATAGGAACAGGAGCTAGACGAGCTGCAGACGACCTCAGCTCTGAAACAGGAACTGATGCGGGGTCTGTGCAGTCATCCACCTCCTTGGAACCAGGTACAGGAACAGGCGCGGGACTGCAGTCGACGGCCCCCGTGGAAACATGAACAGGACCAGGTGCGGGACCACAGTCGACGACCCCCATGGAAACATGAACAGGACCAGGTGCGGGACCGCAGTCGACGGTCCCCCGTGTAAACAGGCCCAGGGACAGGTGCGGGACCGGTGCAGTCAGCCACCTCCTTGGAACCAGAACCAGGAACAGGAACAGGTGCAGGACTGCAGTTAACGGCCCCCATGGAAACAGGACCAGGAACAGGTGTGGGACCGCCTTCAACGGCCCCCGTGGACACAGGACGAGGGACAGGTGTGGGACCAGTGCAGTCAGCCACCTCCTTGGAACCAGAACCAGGAACAGGAAGAGGTGCGGGACTGCAGCCAACGGCCCCCATGGAAACGGGACCAGGGACAGGTGTAGGACCGCCTTCAACGGCCCCCGTGGAAACAGGACGAGGGGCGGGTGTGGGACCGGTGCAGTCAGCCACCTACTTGGAACCATGAACAGCAAGAGGTGCGGGACTGCAGCCAACGGCCCCCATGGTAACAGGACCAGGGACAGGTGTAGGACCGCCTTCAACGGCCCCCGTGGAAACAGGACGAGGGACAGGTGTGGGACCGGTGCAGTAGGCCACCTCCTTGGAACCAGAACCAGGAACAGGAAGAGGTGCGGGACTGCAGCCAACGGCCCCCATGGAAACAGGACCAGGGACAGGTGTAGGACCGCCTTCAACGCCCCCCGTGGAAACAGGACGAGGGACAGGTGTGGGACCGGTGCAGTCAGCCACCTTCTTGGAACCAGGAACAGGAAGAGGTGCGGGACTGCAGCCAACGGCCCCCATGGAAACCGGACCATGTAGGACCACTGGTGAAAGTGAGGCTGAGGCATGAGCAGAGGCCAGGACCGGAACAGGAGCATGAGCGGGTTCTGGTAGATGGTTAGGAGACTCTGAGACAACTTCCGGGTCAGGAGAGTAGTTGGCTGGTTCAGGAACAGGTGGTTGAAGCTGGGCAGAAATGTCCCTCCTGAAAGCGGTCACGCTTTCCAGGACCTGGTGTGCCCCGGGCAGATCCAGCAACCAGGGCCTGGACTCAAAAAGGCCCTCTAACTGCCTTGCTGCTGCACAGCAACCCTCAGGATCTCCTGGGGTTGCAACAGCCTCCCCAAGTCTTTACATCAACTGGCATAGTATAGGGCATTGCTGGCGTTGGGTGGGGTCCAGAGCAAGGTCCGCTGGCAGTGGGGAAGGAGATTGAGTATTGGAGATTGGGTTAGAGGGAAGTTGAGGGCTAGGAGACCTTGGGTGGTGTGACTTACGGCGTCCGGCTGGTCGTCTCCTGAATGTGGAAGTGTCGTTGGGCTGTGGCGTAGAATCAACGGGGGTCGGGGGCAGACTGTGGGGCAGGAGCACAGGTGACTGTGGCCGGGACTAGTGTGCATGGGGTGTGAGTCTGGGTGCGGGTGTAACCTTTTCTATGGCCGTTCTTGCTTGATGAAATCACACTGGGGTGTATGTGGAGCTTGTCTGGATCCTGACCTGATGGAGAGTATAGGAAATCCGAGGCTTGAGCCTTTAACTCCCTCCATATGTCCCTTGCCTCCAACGGACTTAGAAAGACTGGTTCAGGATCCAGAACCGTCTGGGAGGGTGACATGGACAGTACTCCAGAGGTAAGGAAGTGAGGTTGCTGACAAGGGAGATTATTGGGTTGTAGTTTCATGGTGACTCTACCTCCAGTGTCCTGGGGGTCCAATTGTCTGGCCATATCATACTGTCAGAGCTACGTTTTTACGTTTACGTTTTTAAATAAATACACAAATATAAAAAAAAAAAAGCAAAATAGATCAGATTTCACAGTCCTTTTACTGGCTGGCAGGCTGGGCAAAGAAAAGCTGTCTTTGTGTTTGTTTTTCCCACACAAAGCCAATGGAACCAGAATGAACAGGATGTGCATTCCATCTTACTGAAATGCTAGTGTGGTTACTCTGGTTTGACTGAGTCTCTCCTGCTGATTTAGTAGGTGGAGGAGGGTGGCTGGTGGCAGGTGGAGGAGGGTGGCTGGTGGCAGGTGGAGGAGGGTTGGCAATTGTCTGGGTGTTAGTGGCTAGGGTGGTAAGGCTGGAGAGTGGCTGTGAGGAGGGACAACTTGAGAGACTCAATTTTTTTTGTTTTGCAGGAATCCTCTCCTCTGGCTCCACATAATGTATAATCTGATCAACGTTGGCTATTGTTTTTGTTGTGGAATTTGAAAGAGTAATTATTTTCCCTTCAATGGCAGTTATTGTGAATGGGCCCAGCATATCACTCTCCATCTTTCCTCCTTTGTTGTTCCCTTATGTTAGTCTTCAGGACTAAGTCACCCATTTTAAAGGTTTCTTTAGCTCCCTTTTCCAGCCTTCTTTTTTGAATTTTTTCCTGTGTTTTCCGGACATTTTTTTTTACCAATTTGTACACTTTTTCTTGGTTTTTTAATCCCTCAAACAACTCTTCATTGCTCAACAGGTTCTCCACCTTTTCTGTAGTCACCTACAGAAGTACACAATTATAAAACCAAATACTGATATGGTACAGGTTCCACTGTAGATTATCTCTTTGACAATCCAAAACTACTCCTGCAGTTCACTCACACCAACTTTAGCTACTTTCTCCATTCCCCGTCAGCTCCGTCACTCCCTCACCCCTCCCGCCTCTACTTCCTTTAACAAAAATAAAAGCCTCCACCACCATATCAAAAGACATCATATATAAATGAACATATTTACACATTTTATACGTACAAAGATGAAAGAAACACATTTGAAACCATTAATATGTACATTCTCATACACTTATTCATCTCCTACAACCTATATTCTCCACTGGGCTACACCCTTCCCCCTCTAAAGGTCTGATGTCGCCAACAGACTAAACTTTCACTTAACTAACAAGTGTAGAGTGTGTCTATCATAACGTCTAACTCTTTCCCCCAATCTTAATGACAGCACCGCCATGTATGATAGTAATTGGCTGGTCTTTACTTTTCCTAGGCTCATCATAAGTTAGCCTAACAACAGGTTTTACTGCTCTCTTGGGCCGGGATTCAATCTCTCTAGACCTTCCGCCATCTGTGGTCCGAGGGGATTTTGTCCGTCGTGTAGCCTGTTTACAAACAGGGTCTTTAGCCATCTCGCTCGCTCTTTGATCCGGATCACTTTCATCTTCTGCGGCCGATTCTTGGCTAAGCTCAAGTTCTTGTTCATCCAGTGGTTCCACCTCAGAACCATCCTGCCCCATGACTCTCATCCGATTGTGGGAGAGCAATCACCTCTCTTTCTGATTCACCTGAGAGCTTAACATGACTACTGGTGTTTTGCTCCCTACTCTCTGAGTGTGTAGCATAGCATCTGCGGGGTCTATAGTAGTCAGAGTCAGAGGATGTATCTGAAGCTAAGATATCATGTGAGATTGTTTGAACTTCTGATAAAGTTTGTTTTTGTCTCTTGTAAGTTTCTGCTCGGGTCTTTGGCCTGACAGGTGAGTCACCATTGTTTTCCGTCTCTGGAAGCCAAACATGTTGACCTATTGGGAGGATGTGATCTCTGTGGATTGTCTTGATACCTCCTTTTTCCTTCTCAGACTTGACCTTATAAACAGGAAGATTGGGCATCTTTCCCACTACGATGTAGGGAATAGAACTCCATTTACTCTGCAACTTGTGTTTGCCTTTCAGCCCCAGGTTTTTCAGCAGGGCTCGGTCACCAACTTCTAGGGACTGAAAACCAACTCTTTTGTCATACAACCTTTATTTCTTTGGTGACTCTTGTTCACTGCTTGTGAGGCTAATTGATATGCTCTATGCAAGTCCTCCTTCAACCTTGTCACATATCTCAAATGACTATCACCCTTGCCATCTGGAGACATTCCAAAACACACATCTACCGGAAGTCTAGCTTCTCTGCCAAACATCAAGAAATAGGGTGAATACCCAGTAGCATCACACCTAGTGCTATTGTACGCATGGACCAAGTAAGGTACATGCTGACTCCAAGAGCGTTTCTTTTCTTGGCTTAAGGTTCCTAACATAGAGAGTAAAGTTCTGTTGAATCTTTCTGGCTGAGGATCCCCCTGTGGGTGATATGGAGTAGTCCGTGACTTCCGCACTCCCATCATCTTCAACATATCTCGAATGAGGTTACTCTCGAAGTCTCTACCATGGTCTGAATGAATTCTAGCAAGCAGACCATAATGTACAAAGTACTTGTCAACTAAGATCTTTGCCACAGTCTGAGCTTTCTGATTTTTGGTTGGGAAAGCTTGTGCACAACGCGTAAAATGATCTGTGACCACTAACACATTACTCATTCCTTTGGAATCAGATTCCACGGAAAGAAAGTCAATGCATACAAGGTCCATCGGCCCAGTACTGGTAATCTGATGTAATGAACATGCTTTTTGACAAGGTGACTTACGAGTAATGCACTGTCCACAGTTTTTTTACATACTGCTCAGCATCTTTTGACATTTTAGGCCAGAAGAATCTACTCCTCAACAGGTCAGTAGTTCTTTCAATACCAAGGTGTCCTAGATCCTCATGCAGAGACCTCAGCACCGTCTCATGAAACTCTTTTGGTAAGACAAGCTGTGAGAACTCTTCACCTGATGGTCGTTTACTCATCCGACGGAGTATCCCTTCTTTTAGGACCAACTTGTCCGCTTCACGCTTCAATTGTAAAAGTTCTGGATCTTTTACTTCTGCAGGCCATGTCTGTAGCTCCACTGCTCGAATAGCGGGTCCAATGACTGGGTCAGTTTTTTGAGCACGTTTGAGTTCTAGCTCTGACAGGTGCTCTAGTGACTTCAACTTCAGGTGCATTAGGAAAGTGTAGATGTCAGGAACACAATCAGGGGACGCTCCCAACTAATCCACATACCTAGCTGGACCGTCCACTGACCTAGGGGTGCAGACTCTTTGACATATGGCCTTTACCCCATCCTGTGGTATGGTCTCCCATTCTAAGATGTTATCCTGATCAGGAAAATTTCTGGACAGGAGGTCAGCATCTGTGTTTTGCTTCCCTGGTCGGTACTGTACATTAAAGTCGTAAGTTGACAAAGCAGCGAGCCATCGGTGTCCAACAGCATTAAGTTTGGCTGTGGTGAGCACATATGTCAAAGGGTTATTGTCAGTACGCACTGTGAACCGAGCTCCATAAAGATAATCGTGAAACTTGTCCACAACGGCCCACTTAAGAGAAAGGAACTCAAGCTGATGTATTGGGTAGCGCTTTTCAGACTGGCTCAACTTCCTGCTAGCAAATGCCACTGGTCTTAGTCCTTCAGGATACTCTTGGTAAAAAACAGCTCCAATCCCCTTCAAACTAGCATCCACGTGAAGGATGTAGGGTTGATGAGGATCAGCAAACGCTAGGACAGGGGCATGGGTAAGGCAGTAGATGATCTGGTGAAATGCTTCAGTACATGACTGATCCCACCTGTCACCAAATGGCTCTGACTCTCTCAGGTAGGTCTTATGAGGGTCAAGATTATGCTTCCTACACTTTTGGGGTGGGGCATAACCTTTGGTTAATTCAGTCAATGGCTTGACAATGGAGGCATAATTGGCTATGGATCTCCGATAATAGCCACAAAAACCTAAAAAGGATTTTAGAGTCCTCAGATCCGTGGGCCGTGCCCAGTTGGTGACAGCCTCAATCTTTGCGGGATCGGGTGAGACGCCATCGGCAGACACAAGATGCCCAAGGTATTTCACCTTCGACTGACAAAACTGACATTTGTCAAGAGATATCTTCAACCCAGCCTCCTCAAGTCTGTCCAGGACTTTGAGTAGTCTCTCCTCGTGTTCCTCCAAAGTCTCTCCAAAGACAATCAGGTCATCAATATAGACGAGCACTTGTTAGGTCACTTGTTCATGTCGCCAACCGTATTTTCCATTAGTCGCTGAAAAGTAGCAGGGGCTCCGGTAATGCCCTGGGGCATGCGTTCAAACTGAAAGAAACCCAGGGGGCAGATGAATGCCGTCTTTTCCTTATCTTCTTCAGCCATGGCTATTTGATAATAACCACTTCTCAAGTCGAGAACAGAAAACCACTGGCTTCCAGCTAAGGAGTCCAGTACGTCGTCAATGCAAGGTGTGGTGTACTGATCTGGCACTGTACGACTGTTCAGTAATCTGTAATCAATACACATCCTAATGCTTCCATTTTTCTTCCTGACAATCACTATGGGTGAAGCATGGGGACTACAAGACTCTTTAATAATGCCTGCACATAGAAGTTCCTGAAGATGCTTCCATACAACCTCGATATCAGCAGGTGTCAGGCGGCGAGAGCGTTGTCGAAACGGCCGGTGGTCAGCCAGTCGAATGGTGTGCTTTACCCCTTTAGCCAACCCTACATCCCATTCATTCAAAGAAAAAACATTGGTTCTTTGAGACAGCTTTTGACTCAACCTCTCCTTCCACTCTTCTGGAACTGGCGAGTCTCCAAAATTAATCAGGTTGACATCGAAACCTGCTGAGCTGGTCTTCTCATGGGGAACCGTGGTGACACTTTCAGTGAGGTACATGCGCCCCATGATGGTTCCTACTGGTATGGTTGTCTCTTTTATAGATTGGTTCTGGACCAGGATTCTGAAATTGTTAACATTAACAGCATTGCCGGGCACCAACATAGGCTGGAATAACACGCTGGCTGGCAGTGGGGCAGAGGGGGATGAATCAACTAAGAGGACTTCCTTGCCAACTGCCTGATTAAAGTTCACTTTACAGACAACTTGCTGGTCTTCCCCTGGTAGTAAAGTCAGGGGACCAGGGCCTTGCCATGTTACCACCCCAACGTTATCATCTGTATCATGTGAGAATTCAGACTCAGTGTTAGCAATCTCACTAACATTGTCAACTTGTATTCCCAGCATCTGCATGATGTCTAAGCCATTATTTCTGCATAGTATCACTAAGCTTCTGACATGACTGGTATTCGTGCCAACAATAACAGGGGTCTGTTCTGCAGTCCCTGGACTGGGGCAAATAAGTGCAAGAACTGTTACAGTTTCACAGTTGCCAGTTACTTTAGCTGGATATTCAAGGTCCACCACAATGTAACCACGGTAAGGGTAACTATCTTCAGATTCACTCAAACCCCATAGAGCCAATCCAGCCCCAGGATGCACTGGAACGTCACACAGGTGCTTCTGATACCACGACTCAAAGATGATGGTAACCTGAGAGCCACTGTCAAACAGAGCGTCACAGAGATGCCGATTTACTTTTAACTGCACAATACTGGGTGGGCCAATCAAACCTTCAGGTATTTCTGCTTTTTCTGGCGTGATCACCAGGCCCCTCTTGACATAACAGTTCGTATCAGCCCCTGTCGTGCTTGTAGATGGCTGATTTCCTTTATAAACTTTAAGGGTTTAAATCAGTTTTTTAATAACTTTGCCCTGATTCTCGTTATTACGGCACCTTGCGGCAAAATGCCCACTTTCTCCACACCTGTAGCAGAACTGTTCCTCAGATCGTACAGCAGCACGGTTGGGGGGTTTGGTTGCTTTGCGGGATCTATCTACTATTGAAGCTATAGCCGAGTGGACCGGAGTATCGGCTGTCATATCTTTCCTACTAAGCTAAAGTTTTAACCTCTTTACTTGTTTTTGTAAAGCTCGGAGTTCGCTGTCTTGATTTGTTTTACCTGTTGGTGGGGGAACTGAAAGCCTACTGTCACAGTCAGTTTGAAGTTCTGCTGGGGGAGCAATAACAGACGTAACCATAGACTTAAGTTCCTTGATTTCAGCTTTTAGGCTATGGATTTCCTCTTGTTTGGCATGAGCTGTCTGTTTAGTAAACATCTGGCTTACTGAGGTATTGAGTTTCATACATGAAGCCTCATATTCTTCTTCAGCACGTATTTCAGTGAGGAGTTGCAAGAAAGTAGGTGGGTCAGCCTTTCTTTCCCTCAAACGTAACTGGATCAGCATCAGGTCAGCGGCCACTGCACCTCTCAGTAGTTGCTCCAGACGGGCTTTATTCTCTCCAGGCTGCTGCTGCATCAGCCGAAAAGCAAAATACAAATCATCACCCGATTCTGCTGTCCCAAAGGCACTCTCCATTGCCTCTAAATACTTTGTGGGGCTAGCATCAGAATCACTAACTCGCACAGCTTTGGCTATTTCCAGAGCTGGGCCTTTTAAGCTCTCCATCAGCCTGCGTTTTTTATCTCTGTTCGTACATTCACTCTCCTCCACCAGGAGCTATTCCTGCTCCAGCCAATGGTCAAACTGCTCCTCACCTGCTGGAACAGGTTGCGTCCCCGAGAAGATCCGTAGCCGGCGATATCCACTGTCAGACAGAGGTTTATTGGTCTTTTCCAATATATCACCAAAAGCCTGTATCACATACTCAGCTGAGCTGGTGGATGGCTGTCCACTTGGGAGTAGAGGTCTAATGTCCTCCATTGTCTTCCCCTCTCCCTGTAGTAGCAATTTTAATTTGCTAGGAAAGTCCTCTGTAGCTGGGGCTGTACCTATAGTAACTAATGTCCATGCTTCGCCACCTTCAGGAGGGTGCACTTCTGGTGGGACACTCCCAGCTGTTAGGGCTTCTTTGCATTCACACAGAACTATTGTGCGGTTAAGTCCCTCATCAAAAATCCTTCCCCTTACTCTTACTCTGATAAGGCACTTAATGGTCTCAAGAGTCTCTTCTATATATGCTATTTCCACTTCCTCAGGGACAATAACTAAGAGACCATGAGCCTCGTTAAAACCTTCACCTCTACACCACCTCTTAAGCTTGAAAACTAAGTCAGCGCTACCTGCCATGGTTTAAAAATGTATTTATTCTATCTATATGCCCAAGACTATCCTAGCAGTGCCTCCATTTATGTAGCCCATCTACTCACCTTATAGTATGTGAGGGGCCCTGAGTTCTTTTACTAATCTCTGGTCTACTTTTAATTTTTTGTTTTAGTCTTGGGTGGCCTCAGATAAGTGAACACAGACTTGCATAGCAAGTTATTAGAATAGGGACATAAACAAAAGCAATAAAACTGTCAAACAGTTACAGATAAAATTAAATCCCCATTTAATTGAAAAGCGAAAAATATAAACAAACATATGTGGCCTGGTGAAAGATAATCAGCCCAGCAGAAAACAATGTCTTTTGGGGTTCTTTATTCTGAATGATAAAATTGAAGTTCAATAAAATAAATGATAAAATAAAACATTGAAGCACCGCTCACAGTGCACACCAAAGGCTTTGGTTGGCTTCACCACTGGTTTATCAGAGTGCAAAAGAATACAAAGAAATACAAAGAAATACAAAAATGTACAAAAATGTACAAAAATAACTGTGGTGGCTCCTCCTAAAAACACAAGGAGCACACAGACTTCGTGTCGGTCACGTTACACTCATGTTTTAGCACGGTTTAACAAACGGCAGTATGCCACATAGACTCCTGGCAAACCACGCTCTAACAAGAACAACAATACAAGACTAATACATTAATCACATAACTTACAGCACATATACCTCGACAAAACAGTCAACAATTCACGGAGAACGCAGCGTTTTTCCGGCGTTGCAGTATCGATCCCGACTTCCTGCTTTCTCGCCCGCTCCAGGTGTTCCCAGCATCCCTTGTGCTCGCCAGGTTACCCCCAAAACGGCTACGCCCTCTGGTGGCAAACCCCCACAACTGCACTGCTATTTTCACCTGGCTACATTCTCCCCTGCTGAAAAGTCAACGTCCTCGGTGACTTAATTAAAACACTTGACTTCATTTACTGCTTCTCTAAAGAACACAGCACCCATGCTAGTCAACAGCTGAGATAACACATCAGGACTTAATGTAATAGCATTACAGGCTGACCTAGGGACGTGATGTGGGTTAGTATGAACTCCCGCATTTTCCCTTGGGGTCCGGCGAGGTGCTGGAATTGGTACGGTTACCTTATCATCCCTAACCGATTTGCTGCGTTTCACAGGGGTAGTTAACTCTGGTTCAGACACACTGTCGAGAACCGGAGGTGTGACAATCACAGGCTCAATAACGTCTATAGGCTGCACAGCCTCGCTGTTCTGATCAGGGACTTTATCATTCTCTCTCTCTTTCCCTTGTCCTAGATTTTGATATGTGGTCTCCTCCAAAACCACATACTCTGGATCAGAATCTGGTAGCTCTACTTCTACCTCCGTAGGAGGGGGTGTTGTAGGAACAGTAGGAACACTACTTCTCACTTTCCTGGGTGCTGGAACAGGGCTGACACAAGGTCTCAGGTTGGCTCGGTGTACCCTCTTTGTTGGACCACCCTCCACTGGTTCCACCGTGTGTGCTGCCCTGAACCTCAACAACTCTGTACACAGTAGAACTCCAAACATCTTGAATTTTGTTTCTGCCTTGCGGCCAGTGGCGTAGGTAAACTAGCTGACCTACTTCTACAGGGGGACAGTGTACCTTGCCCTGTTCACTCTCGAGTCTCTCTGCAGCTTTCTGTTCAGTGTACTGCCTTGCTCTGCTGTGTGCCTCTTTTAAACGCTCCTGATGGATTACTAGCCAGTCCTGTTTCCTATCCAACACCTGTTCCTGACCTAGTAAAGCATCTACCGGGAGGTGTGGGTGTACCCCAAACATGAGGTAGTATGGTGAATGTCCTGTTGTAGCATGAGGTGTTACATTATATTCATAGACAAGCTCTGGCAAATACTCAGGCCAACGGCGTTTCTTTTCTGATGGCAGTGTCCGCAAAAGGTCGTGAAGCGTCCTGTTAAAACGCTCACATTGTGCGTTACCCTGTGGGTGATGAGGTGTGGTGCGAGTTTTCTTTACACCATACAACTTGCAAAGCTCCCGAATGATCTCACTCTCAAAGTTTCTGCCCTGATCTGAATGTAACCTCTCTGGCACACCATACTTCATGAACCATTCCCGGAGGAGAACTTTGGCAGTAGTATCTGCTTTCTGGTCACGTGTAGGAAATGCCTGTGTAAACTTAGTGAAAACATCAGTTACTACCAAAACATTCTCTCGTCCATCAGAGGCAGGCTCCAACACACTAAAGTCTACTGCCACAACTTCAAGTGGTCTTGTAGCTAAAAAGGGTTTCATAGGAGCACGTATCTTTGGCTGTGGCATCTTGGTAAGTATACATCTCTGACACTGTTTAACCCACTGTTCCACATCTTCATGCATCCCGACCCAGAAGCATCTCTGTCTCAATATGTTCTGTGTGCGTTCTATACCTTGGTGCCCCAGGAGGTCATGCACACTCTCGAGTACAGCTTCCTTTAGACATGCTGGTAACAGAAGTTGTTGACATTCACCCACATGCACATCATCAATGACGCGATACAGCAACCCGCCAATCTCTTTTACTCTAGGCCACTGTCTGAGGAGAGAGATAACTGGTTTGGCCAACCTCTTCCTCTGCTGGTGAGTGGGCTTTTTCTTCTGATCCCAAAAACGCCTAAAAGACTTAAGTGTGGCATCAGTACTCTGAAACTGTCTCAACTCATCTTTAGAGTAGCCTGGCAATGTTGGAGTATTACCCTGAGAGTCAGTCACTTCATTAACCTGCCTAACTGCATCAGCACGAACTTGTCTAACATGACAGCACTTTACACCTGCACTGACTAGATCTGGCCCTAGAGCTGTCCCTTTTCTGACAAGATGGCAAATGGATATACATCCATCAAACTCCTCTTCTTCTCCGTTCTGCGGAGGCTCCCCTGCTAATGGCTGCCTAGAGAGGGTGTCAGCCGCAGTATTACATCGGCCAGGACGATACTGCACCTCAAAGTCAAACGGAGCTAGCTGGGCAACCCAGCGTTGTTCTATTGCCCCTAGTTTCGCTGAGTTCAGGTGGCACAAGGGGTTATTGTCTGTGATTACAGTGAACTTGGACCCTAACAAGTACCCTCGGAATTTCTCTGACACAGCCCACTTGAGAGCAAGGAGCTCCAGTTTCATGCTACTGTAATTCCTGTCATTTTTCTCAGCATTCCTCAACCTCCTACTGGCGTATGCAATGACACGTTTTTTTCCCCTGACACTGATAAAGGATTGCACCTAGCCCCAAGCTACTAGCATCAGTTTCAACAACAAATGGAAGGGAGAAATCCGCATAACCAAGTAAAGGAGCACTGGTAAGTTTCTCTTTCAGTTGGTTAAATGACTCCTGACATGATGGTGTCCACAGACTAGCAAATAGGGTTTTGGACCTTAAAGGACCGCTTTCTTGAATGCATGCATTAACCACATCATGCAAGGAACCTGCTAGCTGGGAAAATCCCTGGATAAACCTTCTGTAGTAACTGCAAAATCCTAAGAATGATCTCAAATCTTTAACTGTAGTGGGCACTGGCCACTGCTTCACTGCTGCTACTTTGTCTGGGTCTGTGCCTATGCCCTCAGCTGAGATCTGGTGACCAAGGAAACGCACACTGGACTGGAGAAAATGGCATTTCTCCACCTTAACCTTTAACCCTGTCTCCCTGAGTCTCTGCAACACTGTCTGTAGTCGCACCAGGTGGTCTTCAAAGGTTGGTGAATAAACTAATATGTCATCCAAGTACACAAGCATTATCTGAAAGACCAAGTCACTCATGGTTGCCTGCATTAACCTCTGGAAAGTGGCTGGCCCGTTGCAAACACCAAATGGAAGCCTAGTGTACTCAAATAACCCAAAAGGAGTCGTGAAAGCTGTCTTGTGTGTGTCTCTTTCATGTACTGCCACCTGATGGTAACCACTGGCAAGGTCGATGGTCGAGAAAAACCTTGCGCCATGTAAAGCATCAAAGCACTCATCAATGCGGGGCAGAGGAAAAGCATCACGTCTGGTCTTAGAGTTTAATCGCCTGTAGTCTACACACAACCTTAAACTGTTGTCCGACTTTCTCACAAGTACAATGGGCGATGCATAAGCACTAGTGCTTTCCTTAACCACACCCTTTTTGAGGAGTTGTGTTATGTGTTCCCTCACCTCTCTGTACTGTGTTGGCGGTATTCGTCTGTAAGCCTGCATGACGGGGACATCGTCGATTAGGTTTATTTCATGCTTGACTTTATCAGTGTAACCTAAGTCTTCATCCTTGAGAGCAAAAACATCTGCATACTGGACCAACAGTGCAGACAACTTAGCCTGTTCGTCTGGTGAGCCACCAATATTTAGTCGTTCTATCAATGACTGCAGCTCACTGTCTGTCTTTGTCTCCTTCCTGTCTAATGACACTTCCTCATGGTCAGCAGAGATGCGGTTAAAGTGCACCTCTACTGCCTCCTCGACACACTCAACCACACTGATAACACCAAGTCTCGTCCTAGGTGCTAACCACAAATCTTCCTGCATCAGGTTCACTACTTGGACTGGAAAGACAGGTCTGTTAACCTCCACCAGAGAAGGAACTACCAAAAGACCACTGGGCAATGGTGTGTTAGTAGGCTCTAATAGCATCAAGGTTTGGTCATCCACACACCTCCTGAGCCCCTTCACATACACTGTGGCCACCGAAGCAGCTGGCACATGTACCACATTTTTACCTGCTATTCTGGCTACAGAGGTATTCTTACCAGTGTCACAGGTGTGTACTCCCTGAAATGCTTCTCTCCAAGCTGTGTTTAAATCACCTCCGGGGACAGAGTCAAAACTAGTAATAGCCAATTCTCTACACCTCTTAATCACATTCATTCCGAGTAACACGGAGGGGGGTTTGTCGGACTTAGCTTTTTCTATGTTTCTATCCTTCTCTTTAGACCCTTCTGAAACTAGCTCTTGGTTCTCAGGCCTTGGCTCTAATGGGGCTGGATCCCTGACTACTAAAAACCCACACTCAGGTATAGTTAACCCCATAGCTTGCACATCTACCTCGATGTAGCCTAGGTAAGGGATTGGCAAGGAGTTAGCTGCAGTTAGCTTTAACCATTTGGCTGTTGGGGCTATGTCTTCGTTTTCACCAAGCAAGTGCTGTTGGAAAAATGATTCAGAGATGGTGCTAACCTGGCTTCCAGTATCCAATAGGGCATTAGGTATAACTTTGCCAACCTCAACTTCCACCTCTGGACACTTTCCAACTGCTCGTTCAAAAATTCGCTCACGAGTAAGAGTCTTTGAGCCTTTAGCCTCACCTCGGATTGTTCGGCTCACAGCAACCGAGGAAACTAGTTTCCCTGTGCATCACTGGCAGTGGGATGCCTCTTGAACTTGGACACCTTGCACTCTTTCCCAACATGTCCTACTCCCTTGCACTTAAAGCAAATAAGTCTCCCGTCCTCTGTGAACTCAAACCTAAATCCAGGCCTCCCACCTTTGTTTGGCTTGCCTCGGAGAGTAATGCTCTGCCTCACCACATTGACTAACTCTCCAATAGCCTTGCCTTGCTCGGTCACAACCTTTAGGATTTCATCTAGTGTAGAAGATGCTTCATCTTGTGCACTCCCTGTACACTGACCTTCATGTACTGTACTGTCACATAGTATGTGCCTACTTTTGGCAACTCTGGTATTACTGGGTCTGTCCTCAAGAGACCAGGCAACAGCTTCCTGGCGTACATCTAAAAGTGTTGACCCTGGCTTCTCCCTGATCATTTTGCGCAGCTCCCTTCTGAGAGCAGAATCCTTGATTCCCTCCACAAATTGGTCTCTAACTGCTACCTTGGCATCAGACACTGCATCTGGTTTTTGCTTAAGTGCTGAGCGCAGGATCTGAGACAATGCATGTGAATACTCAAAGTAATCTTCACCCTCTAGTTGATGACGGCTATAGAATGTTTGCAAGAGTAGGGCTACGCTACGTTTTTCCCCATAAGCTTCCCTGAGGAAACTGAAAATGTCATCAGCTTCCGCTAACTCTTCATCTGTACACAATCTAACCTCTTCAAGTGCAGAACCACGGAGGAGAGAGAGAATGAAGTCAGTCTGATCACTTTCACCCAGGCCCCTAGACCTGATAGCTCTCTGTACTTCGTCAAGAAACTCATCAACAGAGCGACCATCAACGGTAGCATCACCGCTGAAAGGTTGGATCTGGCGCTCTCTAGGTAAATACACATATGACCGATTACTGCTGCTACTTAGAGCAGTTATTGTAGCCATGGCCTGGTCATGTTTGCTACTTAGTTCAGACAGCTTAGCTTGAAGCTCCACAACAGGGTCCATCTCTGCCTGCTCATTATCAGTGTCTCTGTCTGACATTTTGTGTCTCGGTGTAAAGTTTAACTGGGATCAGGATACAAAAGTCTTTCAGATGCCTGTCAAGGTAGTTGTCTTGCTGTCCCCCAGTCTTCCTCAGTAGATCTTCCTCCACGTGGTCCCTATCTTACGTCCAACAGCCTGGTCACCGGCCAGTGTGCTGCACCTCCAGGAAAGCCTCACCGTTGTGTGAGATCTCCGGTGAGATCTCCACTGCACCGTGGATCCCTGCCACCACAGTTATTTTATGCACTCTAGCACTCTTAGCTAGTTAACTGAACCTAATGTTGACTGCAAATATTTTACGAACTACCAATTTTGCAGAACCCCACTCCTGGTACCAAATTGTGTGGCCTGGTGAAAGATAATCAGCCCAGCACACAACAATGTCTTTTGGGGTTCTTTATTCTGAATGATAAAATTGAAGTTCAATAAAATAAATGATAAAATAAAACATTGAAGCACCGCTCACAGTGCACACCAAAGGCTTTGGTTGGCTTCACCACTGGTTTATCAGAGTGCAAAAGAATACAAAGAAATACAAAGAAATACAAAAATGTACAAAAATGTACAAAAATAACTGTGGTGGCTCCTCCTAAAAACACAAGGAGCACACAGACTTCGTGTCGGTCACGTTACACTCATGTTTTAGCACGGTTTAACAAACGGCAGTATGCCACATAGACTCCTGGCAAACCACGCTCTAACAAGAACAACAATACAAGACTAATACATCAATCACATAACTTACAGCACATATACCTCAAAACAGTCAACAATTCACGGAGAACGCAGCGTTTTTCCGGCGTTGCAGTATCGATCCCGACTTCCTGCTTTCTCGCCCGCTCCAGGTGTTCCCAGCATCCCTTGTGCTCGCCAGGTTACCCCCAAAACGGCTACGCCCTCTGGTGGCAAACCCCCACAACTGCACTGCTATTTTCACCTGGCTACACATACATATATAATAACTTAAATGAGTAGGATTACTCCCAATAAAATATGTTGCCTACTGGAAAACTGAGAAATTAAACACAAACTCACAGTTCCTTTTATCAAACACAACTAAAATGATCAAACTCAAAAATGTTGCAGGCCTGATTCGCCGTTCGGGGAGGTTGGGACCAAAAACTCGATGGTCGCTTCACTCTTATCAGAGCAACAAACAAACTAAAAGTTGGGGACCTCTCTGCCCAAGTGAGCGCGTCCTCCGACACTCGTCTTACTCCGTAGCGAAGCAACTGTGCCACGGTAGACCCGGTCCAATGATTCCCCTGCCAGTTACAAACGCCGCGTGTAGCCGGGTTGGCTGGGCTAGCTGGACTAGCTAGCTGCCTCCCTCGTTCGTCACCGTCCTTACCCCTCGTCGGATTGACGAGCGGTCTGCCGCTGATAGACTCTCAGAACTTCGAGCTGAAAATCTCCATCCGTCAGCAAACAGGTTCCACTGTAGATTATCTCTTTGACAATCCAAAACTACTCCTGCAGTTCACTCACACCAACTTTAGTTACTTTCTCCATTCCCCGTCAGCTCCGTCACTCCCTCACACTTCCACTCTCACTCACTCTCACTCCTCCTCCCGCCTCTACTTCCTTTAACAAAAATAAAAGCCTCCACCACCATATCAAAAGACATCATATATAAACGAACATATTTACACATTTTATACGTACAAAGATGAAAGAAACACATTTGAAACCATTAATATGTACATTCTCATACACTTATTCATCTCCTACAACTTATATTCTCCACTGGGCTACACATACTTCAAGTGGCCAAACAGCTGATCAACTTGATGTCTCCAACTGGTTCACACTCCAAGACTGCCACCCTGAGTGATGCAAAGCTGGAAGAAATTAATCTGGAATTTCAAAAGGCCCCGGGGTTCAACTATTCCACAGGGGAAGATTGTGAGACTTCCTGACCAAAATTCCCTGATGGGGAAAGAGCCGTAAAAGCCTTTGCTTGTCTCACGCAGCATGTTTAGCAAATCAAAGGTCTTAAACATAAAGGGAATGAAGCATCAGTGTCGAGCCATGACAACAACGTTTCATAACCACATCAAAAGAACAGAGCCTTCAACTGTATGTGCAGTTGTTGACTCTGTATCAGTAGATCCATCAGAAACGCAAATGACCGAACAGCACCAGCTCTCGTACAAACTCTCTCTTTCATGACTTCCTGTACAGAGGCTAACCTGTAATTCTATGCCATACTAATCCATGAATGTTTTCAGAATTTAAATTCATGTTGATATGAACTCCCAAATATTTGCGAGACATGTTTCAGTCCACTGTCACATGTGAGTGCAGTTCCCTGCTTCCGTGAAACGTGGCTCGCGAAGCTCCTATTATGACATCTCTCCCTGGCTGCTCGTGCTTTTACCGTTCACTTTAAGATCCTTTTGTTGGTTTTTAAGTCTTTAATTAGTTTTGCTTCCTCTTACCTTACTGAACATTTTTTTTCCCTTCGCTCCTTCCCGGACCCTCAGTTCAGAAGATCAGCTTCCCCTGTGAAAGTGAAATATATATAGATATATTTGGACATATATGTAAAGGCATAAGAAATTCCAATGAGGTCAGCTCTGCTGACCAGGGTTCATGTTGCAGAATCACTGCCAGTAAGAGGAATAAAATTAAGTTCCTCAAGTAAAAACTGAACTGTTGCAAAGTCTTTCTGAAGTTCAATTAAACAACCTTTGACTTGTATGAGTTTGTAGCATGTGTTGCTTGGTTAAATGTGTCTGCTGTTCATCTGCTGTTAGTCTGCAGTAAGTGTTATCTGTTCTGAGAAGGGAGAAGTGGCCATTCTGTGGACGTCTCTCTGTCAGTGTCATGAATATTTTTGTAGTTCCTCTGAACATCTGGTCATTTGCATTTGTTTGCTCTTATTTTGAGTCTGTAAAAGTTTATCCAAATTTCGCTCTTGCAAAAGTTTCACTTGTGACCTTTTTTTTTTACTGGTCGGTAACCATCCACGTTGTCCACCAGGTAAGTGAAGAGATAAATGAGATACTAGTGATGCTGATGATTTGCTTTATTGTATCGTCTGCTCACTGAGCTGCTGCTGTTGCATCTATCACCCGCCTTCCTGCTTCGGTGAAATGCTTCATTTGTTCCCTAATGTGACCATTACCTACAAGCACGTTCATGAAACATTTCTGTGTTCTGCATGTTGCTGCAACGCATCGGAGAAACAGATGGAAAAGGAAAGTCACCTCCTTGTTTTTACCTCCGCTCGTGTTTCGGACCAAGTTCCGTTATTTCTTTCATTTGTAGAACATTAGTAGTGACACAGCCGACAGTAACAGTCCAACTATGGGGACACGCACAACCAGAGGCGACTCCAGCCTGAGGACAGGATGTGACCAGCCCACAGAGGGCAGTAGAGTCCTAACAGGTCCACCAGTGCAGGTTACAGTGTAGGTCGTGTGCTGGGTTGGAGTCCTTTGCTACGTGTCACCCTCCCTCTCTTCTCCCACATTTCCTTTCTGCCTCGTCACTATGAACAATCGGATGAAGGCTAAACTGTCAAACATATTATTGGACAGGTCTTCAGTCTGTCTTAGGGCCAACACAGAGACACATGGACAGACAGACAAACATTCACAGTCACACACAGATAAACATGCATGTGTTTGACCTGTGGGAGGAAAAGAGCCCAGAGACAAACTGCACGTAGGAAATAAGAAAAAAACATTGTTACCCTCTGTAACAATGACAGAAAACGACGAAGCTCTGCCGTAACCACACTTGTAGCGTCCCTTGTCCGACGTCTGGTCTGTTTCAATGAGGATGTCCTCTTCTTTTTCACAGTCGTCTCTACAAAAAAAGAATCTCCTTGTATTCACATAATGGCTACATTGGTATCTGGAACTTTCCTTTTCTATATTCGTCCGAATAAAACCAGTGTTTCTATCCAACAGTTCTGAAAAAAAGAAGAGTCAGCAGTTGCTGTGTTTACCTGGTGATGCAGCATCATTAACTTCAAAGATCATAAATAACTCATATTCTTTCCACAATTTAGGTTGATTTAATGCTCCAGAAATTCCTACACACAGTGAATAACATAAATGTTTAATAGGAACTCACCGTCTGACACTCTGACCTCAATTTTATAGCGTCAATCTGAACCTGAAGACGTGCCCGCACCAACCTTATAGCTCCCTGAGTCAGACGGGGTCAGATTTGTGATGGTCACAGTCAAAATTATTCATTTATTCATTCACTTCCTTTCTCTCTCGTTCTTGTTCTAACGCTTTTCTATGATAGTTTCCAGCTTCAGCTGCATCCACAATATTATGATTATGACGAGGTTCTGTCAGTTTTTGTGGATCAGTCATTTTATGAGGCCAATGCTCGAGGTTACACAGTACACACAGTGTAGGAGACGTCACTGTTTTAGAGCTGAGTCTGGTTCTCAGCCTGAAGTTATTATTGCGTGACATCCCATGTCCCAGCAGCACAGACTTAACAAATACACAGACAAACTGAGTAGAATTGGAGCTTCTTCTGTTGGAGCTTCCTTTTATTTCCCTGCTTTTAATTCTCTTTTTGAGATTAACAAGACGTCCTTTAGCAGCTTTGAAACCAAAGTAGAGATGGTGCTGAACAATGCAAACTTGTGGTTTTGTCTAATTATGTTTATTGCATGGGGTGGACACGAGAGCAGTGTGGATGCTGATGGGTGTGTCGTGTGTGTGTCAGTGTAAGGTAAGTTTGGTCCAGATCCCTGGAGGCTGGATGGAGACTCATGTAGGTGGAATCTTCATGTTTGGAGATTGGACGATGGTTCTCATCGGCTGTAGACTGGAAAAAGACAGAGAATAAAAACAAAGAGAAACTCAGTCCATCTGTGGGTGATGTGAGAGCAGCAGGCAGGAAATGGGACCACAACACATTTGATTCATAAAGGTGGAGACTATATCCTGTATGTTGGTGAGATTGTCAGGAGAGGGCGAACAGTGGATCGTGTCTAAGAAGTGGGTTGATGTTGTAAAGCAGGGATGTCCATAGTCCGGCCCGGGGGCCAAATGCGGCCCGTGGTCAATTTTTATCCGGCCCTCAGCAATGTCAGTGCACAAACGAGGAGTTGCGCATCAGATATTTCATCTCTGGCTGAAGTGTTCAGACAACGCTTTCGGATTTTGCAGCTATCGAGAAGTTGTCGCTGTTTCTTCCTCGCCTTTTTCCGTGGACACTGATGATGTTCCAGACCATTTGTAGCTGGAGCCCATTGAGCTGCACTGTGACGCCGAGAGCCGCAGTCGGCACCAGCAGCTTTCTCTCTCCAGCTTTTACCGACAGCTGGATGAGGACAGGTTTCGAGAGATTCGAGCGTTTGTTAAGAAAATGCTGAGCTTGTTTGGGTCGACGTATTTGTGTGAGAAGACATTCTGAACTTAAATAAGAGCCGTGTGAGGACTCGGCTCACGGACTCTCAGCTGCGAGGCACCTTGCGCGTCAATGCCGCTGCCTTTGAGCTAGACCTGGCCTTTGTGCTGCAGGCGAGTCATTTGTCATTTAAAATAAGTCTCTGAATTCACTTTTGTTAAGATCAAAATCGGTCATAAATTCAGACAAGTTGTCAGTTTTCACTCCAGAATAAACTTTTAAAAGTTCAGTTAACATTTATATTTACTGATATGTCATATTTCAAATTAGCCCTGCAATCGTGGATATGTCTGTTGTTTGCTAATTTCTCTGTTAGTTTATTCAAAAGTTCTGTGAATATTAAACAGCCATGGTGATATGTTTCAGGTTTCAAATGTAATTTGCACTCAACAGTACAATCTGTTTGGGAAAAAAAGTTAAGTAACTATTCAATTACATGTGATATGCATGTTCAAATGAACCAAAAGACATGCTTAAGATTGTTAAAATTAAAATAAGGCAAATGTGAAACTAAGAATGGCTTGCTAAAATTTGTTTAAATATATATCTATATATCTATATCTATATCTATATCTATATCTATATATCTATAACTATATCTATCTATCTATCTATCTATATATATATATATATATATATATATATATATATATCTGTGTGTGTGTGTGTGTGTGTGTTTGAATATATTGTGAATGTCAGCCAAGGTCGGCCCCCCCCACATTTACCCCATCAAATCTGGCCCCCTTTGCAAAACGTTTGGACACCCCTGTTGTAAAGATTTTGTTTTTTCGACTTGAGCTGAAGTTCATTATAACAAAGTTTTTTCAGAGTGAACAAAGTGCGACGGAGAGTCACCTCCATGTTTGTGTCACGCGAGCTTCCTCTGGTCTCCAAACCTGTGGATCAGACAAAATATTGGTTTGTAACACGTGTGACTGATGGGATCAAAGCTTGGATTATTTTCAGTTATCTTGCTTAGCACAGGACATTGCCACAGATTATGAAAAAGCAAAGCAGATTATGGAGATGCAACACAAATGTTTGCACAAGCTCAAACTTCTACGACACTTTCACAATCTTTTCCAAAGTGACATTCGTGGTAACAAACCTCACAAATACACAACTCAGTTTGTAAGTAGACACGATAGAATGTTTGAAAAAGTTTTCCTGCCTGTGTGTCTGTGTCCATCAGCTGTTCCCTCACATTTCAGTTTACACAGCCTCTTCCTGCAGACGATCAGCACGGCCACTGACAGGAGAACAGTGACGATGACCAGAGACACGGCGACATACAACTTCAGGGACTGGCAACTGTGAGATTCCCTCCAGGGTTTGCAAAGAGGGTTTTGCCTCTGAAATGATCATGGTGCAGCAGCGCTGTTTAATAAAAAAAAGTAAGTATCTGCAATTGAAATGAGGAAGTCTGATCATATGGAGATGCAAAATGAAATAATTTTGTGGATAGCTTGGTTGACTCTGAACCATTGTAGACTGCTCGAGAATGTCCTTTTTATGAAAGGTGGTTGTATTTAGCATGTCATTTTTCAGAGGTGAAAGGCGAGTGAAACCAGCAGCAGCTCGTGAACATATTCAGAACCACAAACCCGAGACAACAAAGACAGCTTTTTTATGACTGATCTGAAACTCACCGTCCACCACGATGACTTCAGATGTGAGCAGGGAGTGGCCCAAGCCACAGTGGTACCGTCCTGAGTCCGAGCGCCTCAGCTTCGTGATGGTCACAGAAACATCCCCTCGTCGAGAAGATACGATCGTGTATCTGTCACGACGAGCCGTGACCCCTGTCGTTTCAATGAGTTTTTCTGTGAGACGATTTTCTTTACAGAAAAACATACTTGTCCCAGATGAAGTGTCGTTAAATGAGCATCTAACAGTGACGTTTTCTCCTTCCACCCCAGTATAGACGGCGGCTGAGGCGGTGTTTCCATCCTGCAGAGCTGCTGGAAGACGATCACAGAAATTCACAGTCTGTCACTGTGACACTGATTTGCACGATGCTGCCCTGCAGTTTCACTGTGTTAATAGTATTGTGTAAATTTTTAAAGGCAGTTAACTCCCTGCAGATCATCTGACACGTAAATGGTTTTAGTTTTTCAGCTGTTTCTTTTTCCCCTTTGTTCAGACACATGTTCATTACTGTTGACAGTCTCGACAAAGACACTGATTTAAAATGTAATATTCTTGTCCAGCTCCGTGGAGTCTTGATGTAACTCACCAAGACACGGGAACAAATCATTGCATGTGTGAAAGAGCAGACCGGCACAATTAAATACTACAATTAGTGTCACGAAAAGTGACAAAGACAAAATATGAAACATGAAATTCTATAGAGAACTTTAGGAAGTTAACATGACACCATAAACAAGTAGAGATTTTAGGCACAAACCAGTCACAGCATCATCTCCTGTTTCGCAAAGTTCCTGTTTATTACGGCAAAGACTGACTGCACCTGTCAACCACTTCAAGTGTTCGCACCATTGCTTTATTATTTCCCTCATTCCTTAAAGCAGGACGTTGTATTTGGCTGGAAATGCATTAATTGTGATGCAAATTCATTTTAAAATGATCACAACTTACCAAATTCACTGCAGCGTGCGTCAAAGCAACAGTGCAAACAGAATCATTGAGGAACCAGAGGGCGAGTTATAAAAACACCTTATTTCCACATCGGTGCATTTCTAAATCCTGTTGCCTTTTACTTTGGCTCGACAAAACATGTAAACCTGCTACAGTTCATTAATAAATTCAAATATATTTTTCCAGAAGATCTGAGGAATTTTGGCAGGATTATAATGAGATAAATCTAAAATGTACGAACATCTATTTACTCAGCTGTTTTTGGTTCATATTAACCACTAAATCTTCTTTTTAATACATTGTAAATGCAACAAATATTCGGCATGAAAACGCAGTTAAATGTTAGCAAGTTTCTGGCTGTTGTTTTTAAAATGAAAATCATTTTTCTTTAAAGCCCCTTGACTTGTTTTATATTACCCCATCGACCACTCTGGTGAACAAAGGACACAGCAAGTCGACCAAGTGACAGAAACACAGAGTGAATGTACTCACAGAGGAAGAAGCAGCAGATCAACGTGTGGAGGATTTTCATTTCAACGTTGTGATGCTTTAACTCTGCTTCTTATTTTTCATTGTTGGACAAAAGCATCTGCAAAATGACCAAATGTAAATTAAAAGATAAAGAGGAACTTTCCACTTCTCTAAATGATGGAGTCCCTCCTCCAAACACTGATGGTCGAGGCTATAAAAGGGAGGCAAAAAACATGGCCGACGGTGAAGCCAACCCCACAGGATGGTTGGACCAAAGACAAATCAGCACGCAAGGTTTTAGTTGGTAATGAAACACTTGGCTTGAGGCCCGGATCGCTAGCATAAACTGGCTAACATTAGCTTGAAGAAGCAGTCTGACAAGATGGAGTGACTTCAAACACGGACAAATGAAGCGTGGCAGCCAGAAGGGGCAGCTGAAGAAGTGTGCCGTTATTTGAAATGTCTGTTGGCTCGGGACGCTGCTAATAATCCACCCAGTCGCTTGCTAGCAGTAGCGTGTAGCGTGACGTATCTGAACCAGGTTTTAGCAGCAGGTTGGCTGAACAGCACGGTTGTCGAATCATTGTTTAACATGCCCCCACCCCTCCAGAGACAAGAAAGACACAATGAATATTCCTTCAACTTAAAGTGGAAAGTGGACATGTGTGAAAATGCCCGTCCAGAACACAGCAGCGCCGTTCTGCATGGAGAGAATGGAGCGTGGAGAGGGAGGCCTGGAAACAACAGAGACGACGGATGTTCTAATGAGGCCGTACACAAGCACGCTACACAATCACAAAGATAACACACTTTGCGTATGTCTGGAAGATTGACAAGCTCGGCCACAAGGGCGCGGACTCTGGCCCGGTCAACGGAGACCAAAAACAGCAGTTCTTCCTCATGAACTGATGTCTTATTATAACGTGAAAACCACGAGAGTGTGAGAGTGTGTGTGTGTGTGTTTGGGGGGTAGTTTCAGATGGGATTTATTCCACCACTGGTAACATGCTAGATTATGATCATGTAGCTAAAGCAACTCTATGAATGTATTAGCTTTCAATTTGTGGAAAGTCTGAAATGACAAAAAAAGTAAAACATGTTTTTAGTCGACATGTTCATGTTCAGCTTGTACAAATGTTCAAAATCAGAGGGAAGAGGGAAGCTAATTATTTTTTATTAGTTGAAAATAATTTAATGACATAATGCCTGACCATTTTTGCTACATACATTTACATGTCGGATTAATATGAAATTAATACAAATTCACCATGTAGAAACATTATCATCATCCAAAGTAACCGACAGTCATAGTAACAAAATGACAATTATAAAAAAATCTTACAATTTAACTTTGTATCAGCTTTTTCTCCCTTAGTTATCTTGATGTTTGTTTTTATATTTATAACAAGGGGATGTAAACATTTGCACCCAACTGTCTATATTAAATATTTTATACTTTACATACACTGTTCTAATTCTCTGGTGTCAGGATATAAAAACTGTTTACCACAAAATTATGACTTGAAATGATAAACAGGTTTGGTCCAGTGCACGAAACTAATGCGTCATTTAATCGTTATCATTTAATCAAACACATTCAGGGACTGAAACTCTAAAGCAAGAAATACATCGGGTCATTTAAAGGTGTTTTTTTTTTTTTAGACAAGAAGAAAACTTTGTATAACCTTTAGCTGCAACTAATAATCTAGAAAATGATTTCAGCCCTCACATAAGTCACCTGCTCAAACCACAGCAGTACAGTCCTGAGTCAGGTTTGGTTTGATTTCATATCTTTGCCACCACGTGTTTCAATTCCAATCTTGTTCGTGACATTTTCTTTGCAGAAAACCGTTCTGATTCCAGAAAAGGGAAACAAGTGGTTAAAAGCGACATCTTCTTCATTTCCTGCATGATAAAGATTTGATCTGAAACAACATTTCCATCGTGCAGAAATGAGTAAGAATTTAGCCTTTTTACTTCCCGTAAGATGCTGCAGTCTGAGAAAATATTTCTCGCATCACATTTACACAGATTCAGTCACACTGGAAGCAACTTGGTGTCATCTTTGTTTTGTTCAGGGAGATTTCAACAGCATTTTTTAAAAATTCTCCATCATGTAAAGGCCAATGTTTATACTTTATCATAAGAGAGTGAGTTCCAAAACGGTCACATTGACATCTTGAATTTTTCTTATTGAATTTAGTTTTCTAAAAGTGTATAGAAAACTACACAAATGCACTGACTACACACTTTATCAGGTACAGCACAACACATCTGTTTGTTACCTGGAGTCATCAGTCTCCTGATCTCACCAGCGGCAGAGTTGGAGTCTATCCTCACATCCATCATGGCCTAGTACAGTGGCGCCACCAAGGAGTCAGCCAGGAAGATCAGCTCCTCCTGGGTCAGTTTGCAATGGAAACATCATGACCATCCCACCTTGGACAAAATAAAAAAAACAAACAGCTTTTACTCAGAGACTTAACAGCTGATCTAATCCAGGTCCTGGCAGCTGTTATATTAACTCCTGCACTCTCACCTTAAAGGCTATTACAAAGCTCCTCTTTGCCAATGTGATGTGGACGTTTTGCTTTATTGCTTGTAGATATTTCAATTCCAAATTTATGCCCTCAGCACATCATAAATGTCAAGGCTAAAAGCTGCGATTATTGCAGTTAAAGCTGCAAACAAACGTGTGCATGCGCACACACACACACACACACACACACACACACACGCACACACACGTCGAGGAAGGAAGCCACACATTTTAAAACGAAAACAGCTTCCTTATTGATCAGTTGACAGGAGTGAAATGATAAAAGCAGTTCTTCTACTTTAACTAGTTTCCTCCATCAGAATGAAAATCCACCATTTTCTGCTCTTCTGCTTCGTATCAGGTGAGGAGTGTTTCTTTACTGCTGCACTAAGTTGTGCATTTTGACTTATTATTGACAATCACATCCTACTTGTAGCTGCAAGTTCAAATGTTTGAATGTAGGAACATCATCCAATAGCCACAGTAGCATATGTAAAACGATGCAGAAAGTCCAGACTGTCAGAATTCCCTGTTCATCTTTCCACAGCTCCGAGGGGAGGAAACGCCGGCTTCGTCCGTTCAAATCCCAAAGTTTATACAGGAACCAAAGGAGGAAGTGCTACTATTACATGTGCTTTTTCTACTTTTGGAAGCTGGAAGTTCTTCTGCAAGAAAGAATGTGAAAGAGAAAACCTTCTGATTCAAACTGACGGCGACAGCGCCGTCAGCAGCAGATACAGCATTAGATACAGACAGGGACCATCCGGGAAAAACAGGGTGTCTGTCTCCATCACCGGTCTGAAGAAGACTGACTCAGGACGCTACAGGTGCGGGTTGGGGAAATCTCAGGTTCCAAGTTCATATATTGACTTTGACATCAGAGTTTCAGATGGTGAGTTTGACGGATTATGGAAGCACAGCAAAAACATCAGCAATGGAACCTTTTAAAATGGCACTCGTAGCCGGTGTACAAACAAAATATTAAGATACAATAAGATATTTAACACACGTCTAAGCAGACAAACTTAGATAACAGCTTTAAGCTATGATTATGGAGAATTTCTACCAGGTGTACAAACTGAAATAATCTTATTGAGAGAATCCTGGAAAAACCATAGAGGAACAGATGCTGATCGGCCATGAGTGTAGCGCCGCCTGGTGGTGGACAGGGGTCACCTGACTGGTCTATGGCCGAAGTGCCCCACATGCAGCAAGTCAACCTGCTAATCAAGGCCAGCAATACATTTATCCTCAGCATCACAACGGTAACACCACCAGGTGATGTTCATGTCATGGCTGATCACTGTTTTACAATCCACCTTTAATCCTTTTGTTCCACAACTAGATCCATGTGCACATTTTCCAATATTCTTTCATATTACTTTTTATAGTCATGTTTTAACAATGTTTCAAAGGTCCCAAACGTGCATTTTAAGTTCATACAGGAAACACCACCTTGTAGAATATTTAATCTAGTGCGTTGCTGTACCCTTGGCAGTACAGCAACTCCTTGTTATTCATGTATATATTTATATATTTTGTGCCAGATGTCATTGCACATTTTAAAATTTAAACTAATTGAATTAAATGGGTTTGGCAGTAAATGAACAGATTATTACACGATGGAGGGGTTCCAGTCAAAAGCAAATGCATTTTTATAATACGTGACTGATTTTAACATGTTTAAAGTAACTACATCTATTCAGACAAAAGTATAAGACTGTCTTGAATATGTGCATTTGACTTTTTGCTCTGTGTAGAGCAGAGTCACCTCAAATTGTGGGAAGAATGTGATGTTATGTATGGACGGATCACACTGACTGTATTAAATGTAAAGCAGGTAATGTTCAGACGCTGCCATCTCACAGACGGTACAGGTAACTTATTTATGTCTCCTACAGAAAATCTGGACAAAAAATCTGGTCTAACCCGTACAGAAATTCAAGGAGGAACTTTCAGCTATAGGTGCAGAGACACAGTCTATGGCAGCAGGAAATTCTTCTGTGTGGACCCGTGTGAAAAAGAAGAGAATATTCTACTAGACACAGATCATCTCATGGCTCAGAATGGCAGATACAGCATCAAATATAAAAATGGATCTGCACTTGGGCTGTTTGTCACAATCGAACAAGTGAGAAGGTCTGACACAGGATGGTACCGGTGCGGTTACGGTGACCCTTTGTCTCCGGATTCATACTGGAAGTTTCCGCTCCTTGTTCTAGATGGTTAGTTTTAAACTGATTGACTTTGGTTCAGTTGGGATAAGGTCTAGTTATTGACTCAGTCAAAATTCCCACTTTTAGATGAGTTACAAAACTGGATGGATGTGAGCATCTGAAGTACAGACCAGACGACACCGTGCGCTGTAAATTGTCTTGATTCATTTGCAGCTGGATTGCTAAACGTAGCTTGCACCACATTCCTTTAACTGTAACGGAACAAGCTCTTGTTTTAATTATATTGTGGAGAGACTATGAGTCATGCAGTGCTTACTTTGTCCTGTTGGTTTAAAGAAAAGATGATGGAATAAAATATAGAAATATAAACGATTTAAAATTTTTAGGAAATCAATTGTTATATTTTAGTGAAACATAATTGTGCATTTTCAGTAGACGTCTGTCTGTCCACCTTTAATTTCGTACTGCAAAAAAGAATGAATTAACAAGTAATCAGCCTTGAGGTTCCATTACTTTTGCAATACTCAGATGTAGTGACAGTAGCAGTATTTGCAGTAATGACTGTTTCTTTGTCTTTACTGTTCAGCTCCAACTCCTCCCAAACCGAACCGGACCTCTGGACTTTTTTCAACATCAGCTCCATCAGCCCCTGCAGAATCCACCGACTCCTCTACAGGTACAACTTAGTGTAGTTTTGCAGGATTAGTGCCAACGTTCAGCAAAACATGTTCAAATGCATTTGTTGGCGTCACTCCGAAGCTTTGCGGCCGAATTACACAACTTACCACAAGCTGTCGGTCAGCGTAGTACTGTAATTGTACTGTACATCTTGTTCTGTACTCGGATTTCCCTGCCTCTATACACCACTAGTTTCTCCCTCCCCTGTGTCCCCCACCCAGGTTCTGTCTTGTCTGAGCTTGAGTTATTCCTCTTCTATGGATTCTTACTGATGATGGTAGTTTTGCTGCTGCTGTACCTATGGCACATCAGGACCAAATTTGGTCAGAGCTCCAGAGAAGCAACAGCGGGCACAAACACAGAGGTGAATTTTGGATTTTGTCTCACTTACTACACGCAGATTAAACACCATACAGCGATGGTTCACTGAACACACTGAAACTTGCTTCAGCAATCGAGGCAGCGAACGTAGAGGGCGGCGCGGCCTTGAGGCAGAATTATTCTCCTCCACTGACACACGTTAACATCGACAACGACCTCCGCTTGGCGTCTTCGCATGTCGTTTTTATGCATGCATGTCCACAAGGGGCACTTAAAAGACCCCAATTTGCTGAAAATGAGTAAACAACACAAAAAATTATTGAATGTGTGTTCTACAATTCACAACAATCAGCGTCTGTAAAGGTAAATGCAGATTTCAGCGATAAAATGGGCCTGATGAACTTCCTGTCAGACAGGAAGGGTTCTTTGTCAGGATGCTCTGCTGAGGTGTGGTGCCCCAAACTGACAGCACAAAATTAAATAACAAGGGAAAGTATGTGAATCCTCTGGAGTTGCCGTGTTTCCTGCAGTCATTGCTCAGATGAGGACATGAATCAAACATATGATTATACTGAGTGCTGAAACAATTTCAAACCACATAGTTTGTGTCCTATGTGAAGTATAGGACACTATCAAACTTATTTTCCTTTTTTAAAAAAAAAAGTTCATAATTTGAAATGCACTTGTCAGATCACTCAGTGACTTTCTGTTGAAGTCTAATAAACGTACAACATTACAATATATAAAATCAGTGTGAACGCCATGTGACTGTTATGAACGGTTACTAATAATAACAACTACTAATTTTCCCTTCTTCTTTTTGGTTCTATCCCGACTCACAACATTATCCAACCAGTTTGTCTGGCGCACATCTCTGCAAAGTTTAAATTTAGGAGGTCTACATGTTGGCCACCATAATCCTCTGCTCTGCGTGGGTCTGCGCCAACGTTTTTGTGTATGAGTAGGATTGAGCCTTTACTGCCTCTAGTTCCAATTGCAGAGCCCAGACGTGGCACACTGAGCATTCAGCTGATCCATCGGCTGGTAGTCGTCTCTACTGTGCCTCTGGCTACTACTGTAAATAACATTAGCTATCATTCCTGTTTCTTTTCAGTTTTCTGTCACCTATAGGAACTGGACCCCAGCTCCCGGTCACGAAGACTCTGCCTACATGAGCCTAGATCCTGCAAGCAGGGATCAGAATCAATCCTACGCCTACCCACAAAGACGTAAACCAAATGGTGACATTCTGATTTAAATCCTGATTTTTCTGTTGTGCAGCTCATGATTTTCCGTGAGGTCCAATTTATTTCATTTATGCTTTAGATATAATTAGTGGATGTGACTTTTTTTTTTATCAACCATCGTCTGTTGATACAGAACTGACTATGTTTCTTTGTTCAGCATCTTTGAGCTGTACGGAAAGAAATGTGCCATCCAGCTTTTGCCAGTTACTCAACAAATCAAACCAAGTTGCAATTTGTAATAAAAGCCATGTAAAGCCAGATTTTAACAAGATTTTGTCATTTGGTTCCATCAATAATAATTTTTTTTTGGCATACTTGTTGATAAAACTGTGTGGTGGCATATGATATTGCAGGGGCTCAGCCAGGAATAAATTTCAGGGGTGTGTGCAATTTGAAAACGGGAAGCGGTAATCAGTTATGAAGATTATCATCGTGAGTCATGTCAACTTGGTTGGAAAAGTTTTGCAGCTTATCTAAGCCACGTCTTCAGCCTCAGGAGAAGTTTGAGAGGGTGGGCCTATGCTTCCACTGGCCTGAACAGGCTTGTTGGGTGGATAATTACCATTATGGGCAGCCAAGTGGTCTTCCTCAAGTGTGCACTTGGCAACATAACAATAGAAATCTAGAAGGAAACCACAAACTGATCAGTACCTGTGGTTTGACTCCCGCCATCTTCTGAATCGCAAACTAAGAGTGATCAGCACCCTGCACCACCAGGTGGAACATCTGAGGACAGCTGTCGATTTCTCACAGTGGGCCCGAAACAAGACCATGTCCATATTCAGCGGAACGGAGACGGAGCAGAGACTCCAAAGGAAAAACCTTGTGTTTTCTTACATGGCTGGAGTGTCAGAAGCTGAAGGATTTTTTGAAATGCGAAGAGCCTGAAAGACTGAACACCTAAATACAAGAAGAGTGACACAGTGTGTTAACGAGACAAAGGTTCTTTCTTCCTTTAAAACACACACAGAAGTCTATCCACAGGCCAAACCCTAACATGCTGAAGGTGACATGTTAAATGACCTAAAATGTTTTCACGATTAACATTTATGTAGAGTAAACAGCCAGAACACTAATCTGCTTTCTGCCACGTCGCTCTTAGGGGAATTTTCCTGGTATGTAAACACTGACAAAAGACTCTGGGATGGCCTGACCAGGATGTTTCAAGTTACACAGTGGAATCAGTAAAGTAAACCAACCGTTCAAAGTCAATATGTTTAAATTATATATTATAACCAGTGACATCTCAGGTTTTATTCTCAAAAGAGAGAACTGAAAGCTGATACTGTACGGTCACTGACCATGTAACAGATATGTCAGTTATTAAACACCTTGTTTGGGAAATGAGGTTTTTGTAGAAGTCGGTTTTTGTTAGAGGATCGATTGGATTCAGGTTTATATTCGTGTTATTTGAATAACTATTTCCTTGTTCACACAATCTAAAAAACCCACTGTGCTTTGTTCTTACTCAATAAATACCGTGTGTGTGTGACGCACCATCAGTTCCACTCTTCTCACCATGCTCTGCTCCAGACTTAAGCTCTTGTCCACAAGCTCTTGCTGGGAGTCCATAGTGCACAAGTACCGCTCAAACAGAATCCTTGCTACCGCTTAAGCCCTTTGCTCTTTTCCTGGAAAAGCCTGGGCGTACGGGGTGAAGTGATGAGTCACAACCAGTATTTTAGCAAATCTTTGGGAATGTGGTTCAAGAGACAGAAAATCAATACACACCAAATCAAGTGGTAGAGCTTTATGCACCACGCATCTGCCGCAGTTTTTGACATACTACTCAACCTCTGTCCTCATCTTAGGCCGATAAAATCTCTAATCAGCTGAACTGTTTTATCCACAAATGTCTAAATTCATCATGCGAGGAGTACAAGTTGGTATACTTTTGTAATGGTAGTAATAGCGGCTGTAGCTCAGTTGGTAAGGCAGTTGCCCACGGACCACAGGGTCGCTGGGTTGATCCCTGGTACTGAGCCCCCAGTTGCCCCCTGTGGGCCAGATGAGCACCCTGAATGGCAGCCATCACCATTGTGTATGTATGTGTGTACCAAATTACTCTATAAGTTTCTTTGTGTAAAAGCCTCTGACAAATGACCAAATGTAACAGGTGTCTCTCTGTGACTTGGTAGAGTAGTTCATCCACAATTAGCAATTTACTAGCTTCTTTGTACAGCAGCGTGACTCTGGGATCAACAACAGTGACTGTCCACTTTTAAATATTTCTTTTACGGAACTGATCCCTGTGCTTTGACTAAATCTTTCAACATTTGTGTTAAACCACCTAAATTCTGCCGTGATGTTAAAACGCAACACTCTGGAGTAAAGAAAGTGTTGATTCTGTGTCGCCACATAAAGTGTGTGAACTGGACCAGGATGTTTCAAGTTACACAGTGGAATCAGTAAAGTAAACAAACTGTTCAAAGTCCATATGTTTAAATTGTTATACATTATAACCAGTGACATCTCAGGTTTTATTCTCAAAAGAGAGAACTGAAAGCTGATACTGTACGGTCACTGACCATGTGACAGATATGTCAGTTATTAAACACCTTGTTTGGGAAATGAGGTTATTGTAGAAGTCGGTTTTTGTTAGAGGATGGATTGGATTCAGGTTTATATTCCCGTTATTTGAATAACTATTTCCTTGTTCACACAATCTAAAAAACCCACTGTGCTTTGTTCTTACTCAATAAATACCGTGTGTGTGTGACGCACCATCAGTTCCACTCTTCTCACCATGCTCTGCTCCAGACTCACCGCTGCACTGTGTAAGTACAACACGCATGAAGGTGTTAACCGTGTTGTTTCATTTTGCAGCACAGGATTCTTTGGCTTTCCTGATATTCATTATTAATAGAACACGACAGTACTGCTGATACCTGAACATCAATGGGACAAATTCAATTTAATGTTAGTAAAATGTAAATGCTTAAAGCACCGAGACATTTCACATCATTTTATAAAAAAATACTATTTATTTCTCGTATAAATTGCAAACATGTTTGAGTCATCTTGGTTTTGTCCTTATCCAAAAAACTGCTGCTTTTCTCATGTTTTTCACCTTGTAGTTCAGACCAACTTGTCCAGAACTGATCAGGTCTGAAGCTGAATTTGAACACTTGCAGTGGTTTCATGTAGTGCAGTCTGTCATAATGACAATACCCTCACCCCAACTGTTTCATCTTACTTGACTATGACTAGGTGGAGCAACGTTGCATATTTGACATTTCTGACACTGAGCGCTTTAAAACACACCATTAGCCTTAATTTAGTTTTTTTATTTGAGCTCAAAGCTTCTTAAATCATTTTCCAAATGTGCTACCTAAGCCTGAGCCTCCTGAACTTGAGCAGAGCGTTACCTGCTGATTTGAAATCAACACGATTGATTGACACCATCTGTTGTTTGCAGCTGCTTGATAATGTCCAGACATTTCTCGTTCTGGAGCTGGAAAGACCCCGTCGGGTCACGTGCCACCATCCACTGGGTTTAAATCAGTCCAAACACTGCTGTGGGCTGTTCCCGTCACGGTGTGATGTTAGGCATGAGAGCGTGCAAGTTGGCCACTAAAATAAAGCTGTTAAAGTGAATTCACACAGACATGCTACAGGAAGGAACAAACTTTTTACACTTATTTGTTTGTTGTTTCAGCGCTGGCAGCAGCATGTTTGCTTGTGGCTCCAGGTAAATGTCCTAATACGAAGGGTCAAAGGTCAGTGTTGGTAAAGGTGAAGCTGATCTTACCCACCAGGTGGTGGTCACGTTGTGACAGATAAGCATATTTAGACAAAAAAAGCTAAACTGCTAATTTTAAGAATTTTATTTTAAGTTACATTTATTATGATTTTTTGTTCTATTTATTTATTTTCCTTACAGATTGCTCTACAGTGGAACAGGTTTCTCCACCCACCCCGGCCTCCTTGTCCACAGAGAGGGCCATCACCTGTGACGACCTGGACAATGTCCAGCAACTGAGCTGCGGTACGACTGAAAGCTTCACAAACTAGATTCACACACGTCTGATTACATGGGACTCAAAAAGTAATTCAGAGACGGCATTTGGATTTACCACCTCTGGTTCCAAAATCCTTGATTACACTCTGGTTCCGTCATCATGTTGTAAGCAGCAGCATCAAATGAACTGTGGAAACTCTCTCTTTAACAGCGGCGGCCAGTAGTTTGAGGACACACATTAGACTGTTTGTACCAGACGCTACATGATCATGTTTACAGTAGTAGGAGCTGCATTTTCCTGGGTAATTACTGACAGAAAAGTAGAGACATGGATTGGTAATTGCTCTGTGACGTTTATGAGACAGACAGCGGAGTGATCAGTGTGCAGGCAGCTCTGTACGGACGAGCGGACAACAAGACCTGCAGCGAGGGCTGGTCCCCGCAACAGCTGTCCAACACACACTGCGCTCAGCAGGGCGCCACGAGCGTCCTCAAGGAGAGGTACACACACACGCACTGTTTGTCTTTCTGTACTTGTGAGGACACTCGCAAGTTGACTTAATCCAATCCCGAACCCCAACCAAAACCTTGTTGTACCCCTGACCCTAAAACCCAGCCTTGACCCTTAAAAAGCCTTTTCAAGTCGTGTGGACCAGCTGAAATGTCCTCACAGACACAAAAGGTAGCTCCTGACAATGGTCCACAGAGGTCCATAAAGACATGTCCAGCATTACAAAGGTTGCAGGCCTGCTCGTGTTCCGGCTCGGTCCGGCCAATAGTCCACTTACAGTTCGGTGCTGGACGACAAAACCAAGGACAGTAGCTGGGGGGGGTTCTAGCGCTAGCGTTCGTTTACTCGGTGCAAAACCCGACACCATTGAGCTAATCCTCCCTGACACTCTGACAATGAGAGCGCCATTGCCAACTACTGGACTGGATCTGCAATTACCCTTTATTCTACTACGGCAAAAAAAAACATGTTCCCCACGGTCTCACGCGCCCCCCTGACAGCCCCACTATTTGAGAAACACTGGCTCACACAAACAATTAGCCACTAACAGTTAGTGTCGTCTCATCCGCTAGCTAACGGCTAACAGCTAACGGCTAATGCGCGGTAATTCTCTGATTGATCCACCAGCTTCATCATCCGACGTCACTCCTCGTACGTAGCGCTTTGCACTGTCCTCACCTTCACTCATCCCCGCCCCTCCAATTCCCTCCCCACGTGCTGCCAATCACAACCGGGAGTTCTGACGGACAGGACGACGAGCAAACCAATGGACAAAACTTCAATCAAACCTTCGAACTACAATCTGTCCCTTTTCTAATGCCACACTGAGTATTAGGCTTTACTCTTGGACACATTATTACCTATATTACCTATATAGATTCAATAACTATTTACATTCACCCCTGGTAAGACTATAATTCATTCTGGTATTTAGTCAAAACATTTCCAATCTCTCTTTTGTTAGGAATGAAGTTATTAAAATTGTCTCCATCTCCCTCAGAGCTACACCCTCCCTGCTGTCCCCATCATGTCCCCATCCTGGACTTATTTATATGCCCAGAGACACTTTTCCTAAAACAATCCACACATGAGGTCACGGAGTAGCACAAAACAGTCTGACATGGTAAAGATCTGGAATCGTTGTAGGTCCCCACCGATGCACCACAGCTCAGGACGAAGGGTGTCCCCAGTTCATCATAGCTCAATCTAATCACTGGCTTCCTTAGTCTCATTGAACAGTCCACTACAGACTCATCTGCAGAGGTGTCTTCGACCACATCTGCTCCTCCAGCTGATGCATCTACCTCTTGACCTGCTCTACCTTCAACATCTCTTTCCACAACTGGATCACTTGTGTTTTGCAAATCAATCCCTTGGTGGTCAGCAGTTTCTGATCCAAAATCTGCTTCAACCAGGTTCTCATTCGTTCTCATTCTGACTGAAACCTCATCAGCCCTAGGTTGCACAACTAGCAACGCTGGATGTGGCAGAATCCCTTGCCACTCTGCCTTGGAAACTCTCCATCCTCAGGCTCAGATTTAAAGACTTTGGTATGTTGTATGGTATGTTGACATACTACTCAACCTCTGTCCTCATCTTAGGCCGATAAAATCTCTAATCAGCTGAACTGTTTTATCCACAAATGTCTAAATTCATCATGCGAGGAGTACAAGTTGGTATACTTTTGTAATGGTGGTAATAGCGGCTGTAGCTCAGTTGGTAAGGCAGTCGCCCATGGACCACAGGGTTGCTGGGTTGATCCCTGGTAATGAGCCCCCAGTTGCCCCCTGTGGGCCAGATGAGCACCCTGAATGGCAGCCATCACCATCGTGGATGTATGTACCAAATTACTCTGTAAGTCGATTTGGATAAAATCCTCTGACATATGACCAAATGTAAATGTAACAGGTGTCTCTCTGTGACTTGGTAGAGTAGTTCATCCACAATTAGCAATTTACTAGCTTCTTTGTACAGCAGCGTGACTCTGGGATCAACAACAGTGACTGTCCACTTTTAAATATTTCTTTACATGTACATGTACATGTACTGGATTGATCACAGGATCTTAATCCTGTGCTTTGACTAAATCTTTCAACCTTTGTGTTAAACCACGTGATATTAAAACGTAACACTCTGGAATAAAGAAGGTGTTGATGCTGTGTCGCCACATAAAGTGTGTGAGCTAGCTGATCACAGAGCAAAACATAAGTCACGAAAACACAATATGACATGATATATGATCTATATGGTTTATGGTTTATGTTTGTCCCTGCAGGTGCGAAGGCAGGAGAGCTTGTCAAATAAACACAAATGTGCTTCGTACCTCTGACCCCTGCTTTGGTATCTACAAGTACCTGGACACCACATACACCTGCGTCGCAGCAAGTCAGTTACATTTGTGTCTGGAACTGAACATTTGTCCAGATAAGTGGGATTAATGCGACGTGTCTAACTTGATGTGTGTTTGTTTCGTCAGGACACAGTGTGACATGTGAGGGATCTGTGTTAAACCTCAAGTGTGGTGAGATCACAATTTATTAAATCACAGTTTTGGTAAATTCATTTGACGAACGTGCACACAGTCATATTTCAGAATTTATCTAAATATGTAACTTTTCTCCCTCTTTTGTCAGATCAAGGGAAGGTTTTACACGTCTACAGTGCTAATTATGGACGCAATGATCAGACCACATGCTCCTACCAACGTCCTGCCGGGCAGGTCCAAAACGTGCAGTGCTCAAGGGCGTCGGACCTAGTTGCTCAAAGGTGCCGTTTTTCATAGATTTTCTCCTTTGGTTGACATTCACATAAAATGAAATCAGATCGGGCCACTTTATTACGCAGTTCTCGTGATTTGTGCTTAACCTCTGATTTCTGTCTAAATATCCACAGTGGATATCTCAACAGTGTGAAAACACTAAACTTACACACAAGTTTGTTGGGCATTTCTGGAGAAACGTCTGTTCAAACCAAACAAAAGGAAAACATCACATTTGATCAGTTATGGGTGAAATTAAACAATTTGAATCTTGCACAAAGGATGTTATTATTGCATTAGTGCATTCACACCAGAGCTGGACACACATCAGTTACTCCTACAAAGACGGAAAGCTCAAATCTGACCGAGGCATCGAAACCTGCGAAAGTGAACGTAGCCTTTGTTAAACAGCTGAATCCCACACGTCCATCTTCTGTCGAATCACACGCACACTTCAGTACAAGCTCGTTTCGGCTCACATCCCTCTGCATCCACAGCTGCAACGGGAAAAACAGCTGCGCTATCAGAGCGAGCAACGCCGTGTTTGGAGACCCCTGTGGCGGCACCTACAAGTACCTGGAGGTGGCTCACATTTGTTTCTGTAAGTAGCTCAAAGGCCGCTCCGCTCTGCCTGTTGACTCACATCCACCGTGAAAAGCCAAATGTAGTCAATCAATAGAAGTAGTATTTCCAAGTATAAAATACTTTGCTAATCATCAAACATTATTCTGCAGTAACAAACGTTTGTTCATTTTCTTTATTATGCCTTTACGTCATATTTTCTCTGTTTTCTTCGCAGCTTCGCGGTTGCCTGCAAATAACTAAAATCACGTACCTGCCGAGTGAAATCCATAGTGAAGTCATCAAGCAACAAATGAAGTAAATCTAATTCTAAATTTGGCCAAAAGAGTTCGGATACACAACAATTACACTGGTCTCATATCAGGACAGTCAAGTGTTGAGCATCCAAATACTTTTAGCTGGATGTTGAAAATACACTACAAATGAATCAATATGAAATCAATGATGCCCTTCTGAGTTCTTCTGCTTCATATGATTGTCAAATAAACTTCACCTGCATCAAAAACTCTCGTGACTTTCTGGGATTCATGTCATATTTCCACATATTAAAACAAACGCAAGATGATATTTAACATTCATTAAAAAATTCACACACACATTCGTGTGTGGAGTTTTAGCTCTGGAGCTAATAGGCAATGTGTATTTTTAATTGCACACAGCAAGTCAAATTTTATATTTTAATGATATAAGTGGAAAACTCGCCTGTCTGACAGGCTTTGCCAGGTGCTGTGGACAATTATGGGTAAATAAAAACAATGTCCATTTGCTATAAAACCCTTTATATATAAAATGATTCAATTATAAGATAATTATTAATAAACGGCTGCACACTAAAATCCCCCGGTTGTACGAGTTTATTCTCTACATTCGATCACACTGGGAGCTCCTCAGTTCAACAACAGCTATGTACAGCACAGTTCTCATTGGGAATCCGGAAAGTGTTTTCTCCAAAAGAATAATCCTAACTGAACATACAGGTTATGGAAAATAAAATAAAATGACACCAAAACGTCACTCAGTCAGATCAGAGACTGTCTCAGCACCCAAAGGTAAAATGGCTGCAGGATGGTTCAGCATTTTTGCATATTAATGCTGGATGATTTCCTTATGTTGTCAGATGAATATCTGTTTTTCATGGAACCAGTTTGGTCAGTGTGTTTTTAGCTGTCCGATAAATGACTGCGTCAGGTCATTAGAAATCATTTTATTAATATTATAGGGTGATAGATGTTACACATTAGGATTTTTAATCAGTTACATCAGAAAACGTCAGAAATCCATCAAACGAATGACGGCATTTTTAAATTTCAAGTATTTTTAATCTGATTCCCAGCTGAAACTTCATCATCATCATCATCATCATCATCATCATCATCATCATCATCATCATCAGCAGCAGCAGCAGCAGCAGCAGCAGCAGCAGCTGGGAGCTACCATAAAACAAAGATCAACTTCCTGCTCGATCAGACAGACTGTGAAGTGACAGAGTCAGTGTTTGTGCCGTTTCTTCTTCAGGATGAATCTTCACCATGTTCTGTTCCTCTGCTTCTTATCAGGTGAGGACTCATTACCCGACTGTCTCTTTTCTGCTCTGGCCCATAAGAAATTATTGTAAAACTCTGACCAGAGATTTTTTTTTGTATGTATAATTTCCTGTGTTTTTTATTTTCTGCGGAATAAAAATGTACAGAAACACAGAAAGTAGTGAATTTACTGTCAGTATCTTCAACAGCTCTGTGTGGTGGAAACAGTGGAATCAACATTTTTACAGTATCAAAAGGAGGAAATGGTACACTTACTTGCTACTTGAATCTGACTGGAAACACAAAGTTCTTCTGTAAGGAACAATGTCTTGGAGCAAACATTCTCATCAAAACAGATGGCGTCACAGTGAACAGTGGCAGATACAGCACTAATTATAGAAACGAATCAACAACAGGAATTCTGTCTGTGAGCATCAAAGACATCACCCTGTCTGACTCTGGAATGTACAGGTGTGGTTTGGGCAAATCTTTGATTCCAGAATCATACATTGACTTTGAGATCAGAGTTTCAAAGGGTGAGTTTCTGCTCAAAGTTATTAAACGTAATGCATTTAGAATATTGACATTTTTAAGAAACACCTGCAGTAAGTTTTAAATACTCAATATTCATAAAAAGTGGAAAAATGTAACGTAGCTTAAGATGGAAAACAGGTAATTAACTCTTGTTATGAAGTTAACATTGTTCACATACACGTCAAGGCTTTAGCAGGTATAAATCAGTTTTTAAATGTATGTGACTAAAATTATTACAAACCTGGAAAGTCATGATTACGTAATCATGTGGCTTGAATTCTCGCTACACTAAAGATGGGAAACAAGTTACACTGTGGGAGGAATGTGAGTCGTTGGTGATGTGTGTGAATTTAACTATGTAATTAAAGAAACTCTGGATTATTATTTACCCATAACTGTGAGTGCGCTTTTCCGCAGAACCACTGAGCATGACTGGCCTCATCCTCACGTTTACCGAAGGTGCCAACATCACATATCCCTGCCAGGCTACTGTCTACAACAGCACAATGTTCCTCTGTAAGGAGCCGTGCAAAAACATGAGCGACATTCTCGTCAACACGACTAATGTCAAAGCTCAGGTTGGAAGATATGGCATTAAATACATAAGCGGATCTCTATTTGGGCTGGACGTCACACAGGTGACCAAGTCTGACACAGGAACATACAGGTGTGGCTCCGGCAACCCTTTCTCTCCAGTTTCATACACTACGTTTCAGATCCTCGTTGTAGGCGGTGAGTGTGTTTTAAAACTTCCTGTTCAGTGCTGGACTAGCAGGACCAGTTTCTGCTTTGAATGCCAAAGTATTAAAAACTGAAATAATTAATTTAGATGTTTGCAGCTATTGTAGCTTTGCAGAGTAGATTTCAGTTAATCACATAAAGACCCTGAACACAGTGGAGAGATTATACATCTCATCTGGCCTGGGAAAACCTTGGAACCCGACCGGAGGAGCTGAGAATCATTGCCGGGTAGAAGGAAGGACAGTCTCAGTAAACCTGCCGCCACCACGACAGCACTTTAGGGATGACGAGGGATGGACGGACGTGTATTTAGCCAAATTTAGCTTTTTTTAAAAAGTTTGGATAAAGAAGACCAGCAGACATGACTCACCGTCCAGTTACCAAACCTGCTAGATTGCAAAGTTTTGTTCATCTGAATGTTCTGGCTCCGCCCGAACTGTGGTGACACTGACTTCAGGGAAGTTAGTAGCAAGTTTAATTTTCAATGGCCAGCAATGACTAATTTGACCCGATGACCCCACCGGATCTCATGTTGTTTGTGTCTGTGTCTGGTTGCCAGTATTTCTTCAGCAGCTGACTGTTTTACTGTTTACTGTTGACTGCTTCAGGACCTCCCACGTCCTCCAATGTCCAGCTCCCAAGCTACTTCCTGGTGGTTTTGTGTGTCTCCTTGCTCATTTTCTTATTCGCCGTCATAGTTCTGCTGCTGCTGCTCTACAAATGGAAGAAAAGGAGGACCGCCAGCAGTGACGCAGAGGTGACTTTAGCCTCTTTTTTTATCAGATAAACTGATCATGAGCGGTGCTTCACTAGCAGCTGTTATTCTCTGCTCACACACAAAATGAGATGTAGTTGGACTTGGAACATTCAGTGCTCATCGTGTGTCGGTTTAACAGATGTTAATGATGCGCAGATGATAAACCTACTTAACTGTAACTCAAATTGAAATGCCCTGGCATAAGGCTAAATTCTGCTTTTTATCGCCATTTAATGGTTCTATTATTGCTTTTCATCTGAAATTTTAATGTAGCTTTTTATCGTTTTATCATTTCTTTAATGCTGTTCTGCCCTGGCGTCACATCTTGTCTGTTACTCTGGCTGTCGCGGTGTTTCAGGTTTACTGTTGTTCCTGTTTTATTTTCAGTTATCTGTCGTCTACGAGAACTGGAACAAGCAATGACGTGAGACGTGAGGCTCTTTCTTCTGACAACCATGATCCAGCTGCCAGGAATCAGGACCAGAATAACTCTACAACGACCAAGAATAAAAAAGTAAATCATTTCATTTGTGAATTGTGAAACTTGAGCTGCGCTGCAGGGGTTGGGTTTTTAATCCTCTAACTTCTACTAATAAAAACTGAGGATGATCTGCATCCCCTCCTACTTGATTAGAAAATTATCTAAACTGTCCAAATACCATTTGAGAACATTTTTTTTGCAGTTTTTCCAAAGATATCTTGTGATTTCACTGAACGTCAGCTGTTCGTGTTGTAGTGATGTGTAATAAAGTAGCTGCAGCCTGAACAGAGTCAGCAGGCGCTTTGAGCAATCAGACATTAGTGCAGACGGTCTGTTAGTTGGTTGATGAATTTTATATCCTTGTACTTTAATAAACAGCTGTGCCTCAAACCTGTTTGTGTAGTTTTTATTGTGACACATTGCATTAGAAATTAATGTTCACGCCACAGTATCTCCACATAAACAGTGATGATATGAAAACATAAAACATTGAATAAAACCAAACCAACAAGGACACGAACAAATCTGCGAGGACGTTCGGGGGACAGCTTATGTGTGTTCTGTGAGTGCTGAGTAGATTTGGTTGTGATCCCTGGTGGCTGGATGGAGACCCAGGTAATCCTCACATGTGGAGACTGGAGAGTCGTTTTCATAGAGCGAGATCTGGAAAAAATAATATGAATGATCTTTGACTGACAATGAAAACACACAGTTGCAGAAAAGCCTCCACACTCAGGGGAACAACGCTGTGCACTCATGTGAACTCGAGCTGCTCAAGTAAATGAAACTTCTCTTTAACATGTCTGAAGATTGTTGCTGCAGCCTGTTGTGAATCTAATAAATAAAGGTAAACGGCATGATAATACACTTTTTTTCTTTCCGATTATTACGGTCCAGTTCTTTTAAAACTGGAGTATTTCTCACATTAATCATGTTTTCATTTAACACAATAGAGAAAAATGAAAATCACCTAATTCAACTATGACTTTGCTCAGCATTTTAGTGGATATTCTTTCATTCTGGACATTTTTACAGCAGCAACATTGAACAAGAGAAGAAGGGAAGAAAGTCACCTCCGCATTTTTGCCGTCTGAGTTTCCACTGGTCCTCAAACCTGGGGAACAGAAAGAAATGCTTAACAGTCTGCACGTATACAGGACTTTTCCACCTGTTGGTCCTCAAAGAAATTTACACCAATTCTTATCTACCCATTCGCACTCACATTAACGAATGGAGCAACTAAGTGGGGGTTCGTTGTTTTGCTCAAGGAAACTTTGACAAGTGAGGAGCCGGGGATTGAACCAGCAACTGTAGGATTGGTGGGCAATCGTGTTACCTACTGTGGTCCTACACAAAGCAGCCAGTGACAAAAACCGAACAGACCGACACTAAAATATAAACTATTCTTCATGTCTTTTTAAATTAAGGTAAAAAACAGATTGACACATTTTGACTGAAATCACGAAAACAAAATTATTTTCCCTTTTTTGAATAACACATAATAAAACTTTGTATAACCAGAAAGAAGCTGAACAACATTTACAAACTGGAAACAACCACAAGTCAATCACACACACACACACACACACACACACACACACACACACACACACACACACACACACACACACACACTCTCTCAAATAACACTCTCTTTTTTAAATGTGGATACAACCTCAGACAACAGCACACTTTTGGAAAGTATTTGCAAATGATAACACACATTCTCACGTCTAAACAGCCCATTCAAAGGTTAAAATGTTCAATTAGGTGTGTGTGTTTCTGGAAAACTCCATCCAGTAGATTTGAGCTTTTAGGAGCCAAAAACAAGAGAGCAGCACGATGGCGAGTTCTAGAAGGTTTATTTCACAACGGAGGTTAAAGGAACAGTGACAAAAGGTCCAGGGTCTCAGCCTCGGGATGCAAAGCAGAATCGGAGTCTGGCATATTTGTGAGAGGGAAAAGCAGGTTGGTGAGCATGCAGCAGGTGGTTCCTGGAGTGAGGCTGGTTGTCAGGTGAGAGGCAGCGAGGTGAGTGGGGAGTTAATGAAAACCAGCGGATGGGATGAATGAAAGCCAGACTTGTATTTAACCAGAGGGTTCCAAACCTCAGTAGGTCAGAAATACAGCTCGAGAGTCAGGAACACAAGACAACAGGGAGCTGAGATTATATAGTCAGACAAACAGGTGAAAACAACTAGGGCCAATGACGAGTATAAGTGATGACGGAAAAGTGATGGAGCAGGAAGCGGAGTCGAGGGGTCACCAAAACAAAAGCGTGAAACGGGAAGTGAAGCTGGAGACACCTTCTGGCTTTCAAACCAGACTTTTGACACTGTCCTGTTCTATGTGGTTCAAACTAAGGCTTATAATGCCAGGACTACTGGACAAAGCTCGGGGTGGACGCTTTTCCTGTTTTGCGTGTGCGTCACCTGTTGCCTTGTGTTTCGGCTTCGATTTCGATCTCTTCCTGTAGAATATCAGAGCAGCCGCTGACAACAGGAGCACGGCGGCGACGACGACAAGCAGAGGCAGCACGACTTGGGGCTTTGGGTCATCTGCAGTCACTGCAGTCTCTACAAGCACATTTAGTTTGAGTAAACGAGCACATTAGGACTGTAAGACTTTGATTGGACGGCACCTCAAACCTGTCTGGGTTCTCCTTCAGGAAAACACAGGGTTCATCTCAAAGCTCACGTTCCCCTCAGTCACCTGTGACCGTCCAACAGGTCAGACACTTTTCACTTTGTCCTTTAGGTGGAAACTCACCCGCTGTGACTGTGATCTCCAGCTTGTGGATGGATGTGTCCAGACCGCACCAGTACAGTCCCGAATCCGAGTCCGTCAGCTGTGTGATGGTGACGTACAGGAATGCCCCGGCAGAAGACGCTTCCAGGTATCTGCTGCTGTATCTGCCCCTGCGATCGGTGTCACTGTATGTGTTTATGAAAACCGCCTCGTCTTTACACTGATCTCTGCAGAAGAACTTCGCCTTCCCGGTGTGATGGAAGAAACACGCGACGGTGAGATTCCTTCCGGCTGTCAAGTGGACAGGTTTGTCTACAGAAGGATGACGGCTTCCATCCAGCAGTGCTGGTGAAACGTTAAATAAGAATCACAAAGTCTAACCGCAACAACTGTCACAGGTTCATACATACTGACAAACAGGCATGTTTTTAAATCTACCAGCTCAATAACTCCTATATTTGTCTTTACATTACTTTACTTTTAGTTTTTTTTAAAAATATATTTAACTAATATTCTTATTAACTCTTGATCAGAAATGATAAAGTTTGACTTAACACAGCAAAGGCTTTGAGCCGTGACTCACCATCTACAACGATGACATCAAGTGGGATGAACGGAGATGATGACACAGATGCTCCCAAACCACATCTGTACCGTCCAGAATCGGACGGGCCCAGCTGTGTGATGGTCACGAAAACATCTATTCCATTGTACTCAATGGTGTATCTGCCACTTTGAGCCCTGACACCACTCGTCTCGGCGAGAATGTTTTCGTCCTCGCATTTTTCTTTACAGAAAAAGCTCCTGGTTCCGGACGAAATAAAACTGCATTTGACTGTGACACTTCCTCCTTCCACTCCTGTGTACAGAGCGAACTGGGCAGAGACGGCGTTTCCGTCCTGCAGAGCTGCTGGAAAGATGAACAGTCAGTGGTTACTGTTGCAGCCTGACCACAGTTTGTACACAGATCTACAGATTAGAGACAGATTTGCATCTTTTCTCGCCTCCTCAGGCGAGCCATAAAAATGTCTCTATTCAACACATGCAAACAAGGCAAATAAAGGCCTTTATTGTTGTTTACAACAATATTGTTGTTGTTTACAACAATAAAGGCCAACAATAACGTTTACAACGTTCTTGTGGGGAACTTCCTGCTGCTCAAACTAATCATAGCAAAAACAAAAACAGACATAAAATACTGTGGACTAGAACTTGCTGTTTAAAATGATGTAGGGCCGTGTTTTTTCTCAAAGCTGTAAATGTAACAACCAGCACCTCATCAATTTTCTATGACTTTTTTCAAAGTTCTGGTAAATTTCTTTAGGCTACAGATTTGTATTCATCAGCTGCACATTTCCTAAAACCTGCTGCATGTCTGAGATATTCTTAAGGTCAAACCAAGTCAAACAGAACAATGTGAAGTCTGCATGAACAAAAGAAAGCATGTAGTGTTGGACGTTCGGGTGAAGCAAAACGTATTAATCAATGAATTAATGATCACATTGAAAATTTAAACAAAGAAAAGAGATGTTTACATAATAAGAATAAATACCCAGATCCTGTAATAAATCTACTCACAGAGGAAGAAGCAGCAGATCAAAGTCTGGAGGATTTTCATATCGAGGTTTTGATGCTTTAATGTCGCCTCTTTCTTCGCCTCTGGTAAACCAGAAACTTCTCACTTCTCTAAACAACACAAACCCTCCTGGCAACATAACACCCAGTGCCCTGCTCTCTTCCCCCCTTCGTCAGTCTTCATTTCCTAATGCTCGCATGCCCTTCGATTTATTATTGTACAGATATGGAGGCGAATCCACTTTCACCGTTTACCGTTGTCCTTTGGAGTTAATTTTTCATGACCGCCCTTTCTTATGGGCCCCGTGCCCGCTCCATCCAAAACATCCACTGTGCAGCACTAACGCAGCATTAGTACAAAATATAGAACATAATACAGCAGTTCATTATGCTTTTAAAATTGGATTATAGTCATTTGGACATTTAGGATGCGTCAGATATCATCTGCACATTGATTTAGTCTTTAAAAGTTTTTTAGTGGCGGACAGGAAGCCTGCACGAAGCAAACAAGAGAGGAGCCAGAATGGACGACTGGGACACATTGCACAAGTTTACTTGCAATAGGGGGAAGAGGAGAAATGTCAAGGTCAACATGGATGCAGAGGGAAGTGAAAGTGAGGAAAAGTGAGGTCTGTAACAAGGGCCGACAAAACAACGGGAGGGACGTGTTAACTTTGGCGGAGCGAAAGTCGACTGCTTCCTTCCTCCAGCTCAGCAGAGCCCACGTATTCTAACGTACCAGGATCAGATTTTTAAAATGATCTATAAGCTTAGATTTCTTTCTAATTGCAGGAAAAATCTCCAATTTTCATTGGTCCTAGATAATCACAGGTTCAAAGACGTGTCGGCTCTGTGGCTCAGACCTGCGACGTCTGTAATAGTTTTCAGCAGCTGTGTGCGTTTTTAGACATGTCTTATTTTAAAAAGACAAAACCTCAGGGACATACTTTGTAAGGAAACATTAGAAATGGGAGCATTACAGATTTATGGGCAACAAACCCTGTGGCATCTGAAAATCTTCATTTAGTCAGTCCAATAATAATCCAGTATTTAAATCTGAACCTTCTGCTTTTTGTTAAATTACAACCACATAACCATAACTATTTCACAAAACTAAAAGTAACAGTTCAGAAATGTCTGAGTTTGGTTCCCCACTGCGGTGCTGCTGCTAAAAAGTTGCAGCAGAAGTCATATTAATATCCATATTTGGCCAGTTCTTGCTGTAAGTGTCCTGAAAACAGGAAGCAGAACCACATACAGACGATACAGTTTGACTGAGGTCAACACAGAGCAGTGGTTTTTGCAAACCCACGCTTCCTAAGATTGAAAGTCAGTGAGGCCTTTCTCAAAATGCTCAAACAGAACCAGAAGTTTTCGGATTTGTAAATTTGCTACAACATCGAAATGCACTTACAGTCAGACCAGGTCATGAGTTTCCTGGAGGAAGTTGTCTGGTGTAATAAATGCAGACATGTTAGAGGTTCTTTGCATCAACCCTACATTATTTTAACGCAATCCTCAACATGAGGAAACAGATGGAATCCTCCTTCGTATAATCACTTCGAAAGCGAACACACAGCTAGTGATGGGAACTCAGCGTGTAGCATTCACACTGTGGGGCTGCTGCCTCTTCATTTACATTCACATTACACACACACACACACACACACACACAATGGCAATGGCTGCTACGCAGGTTGCTCATCTGACCCACCGGGAGCAATTAGGGGTTCAGTGTCTTGCCCAAGGACACCTCGACAGGGCTAGGGTTCGACCCACTGACCCTGTGGTCCGTGGACAATTGCCATGACGTCACATTGTGTAACTGTTGTTCATGAAAACACATCAACAGAAGTATGAGAATAAGAATTTTTTTGAGAGTTTTTTTGAGCATCAAAAATATATGACGAAGGCATTTACCTTCATTTGTGAGTTTTCCAACCAAGCACCACTGATCTGCGTATGGGCAGAACAAGGGAGATCCACTTTCATGCCAATGTAGAACTCATTCAACAAAGCAGTAGATGATTTCAAGGTTTGTTGGAATCTTCTAGAGTTTCTTGGCTCTCAGGATGTTAAGAACCAGAAAACCAGCTCACCAACCAACGTATTCCCATCCTTCAGATAATGACGCTTCTTAAAGTGTAGATTTGTGTCTCTTTTAACATCCTTTGGCGTTTCATATTGACGTCACATGTACCCGTTGGCATTACTCTTGGACGCTCCAGGAGCGCCACCATTTGATGCCGAACCACAGAAACACTATTACTTCATTGTAAGGTTACATTACATAATTACATAAAACAAAACATCACGCATGTACTTCCTCACTATAGACGCTGTGGTTCGTGGACGACGGCCTTACCAACGGAGCTATTCACCCTCTCTGTCGACAAGTTGACTGTTACATAACTAAAGTAAACTAGGCAGCAGACAGAGAATAACACAAAAACTATTTTTAACACTTGCATGTTTGATTCAACCCGACAGTAATATTCTAAGTGGATGTCCACACTATTCTGTTTCCTTTGTCAAACAAAGTTTCACTTGGCAATGCTTTGGACAGTCGCACCGTATAAAAAACCTTTTTATTGTTTTTTTTAAACGGGCCTTAATTTTACTCAACATCACAATGCTTTTCCCATTTTAGCTATAAAACAAAACAGTAGCAAAAATAAGCTGTATCTGTCTGACGTCTAAAGTTGTTCAGTGCTTCTACTTTTCTTTTTTAGCTCTGCGAGATTTACATTTGAGTGTGTGTTTAATTGGCCAAGTTGCAGCCACACCGTGTTGTGGTGAACAAACGAGCAGCAATAGAGGAACTTCAGCTTCCTGACTTCTTAAACAGTTACAGTAGTTCAGCAGATTCTGCAGTTTGATGCGTTTTCTCCATCAGAATGAAAATCCAGAACATTCTGTTCTTCTGGTTCTCTTCAGGTGAGGACTGATTGATTATGTCTTTAATTCTTTGGACAAACCTTAATATTTGGCGAAACATTTAATCACAGATGCCTTTGTTGAAAGTAGTTGTTAGAATGTAGAACGTCATACTAGACCCAGTATAATATAACAGAAACACAAATACACAAAGTTATTGACCGAATTCACCGTCCGTCTTTCCAACAGCACTGTGTGCTGCGAACACTGGGCTCGTCGGCTCAAAACTTGCCGTTTTTACAGCACCTCAAGGAGGAAGTGGTACAATGTACTGCTACCTCAGCCTGTCTGGGAGCTGGAAGTTCTTCTGTAAAGATGAATGTGCAGAAGGAGATATTCTCATTAAAACCGAAAATGTCAGAGCTAACAGTGGCAGATACAGCACTGAATACAGAAACACGTCGTCTGGAGAGGAATACTCGTGATGACCTTTTCAAATCTGACCAAGTCTGACTCTGGACAAACAGGTGCGGTTTGGGCAAATCTTTGGTTCCAGATTCACACTGGAGCTTTGAAGTAAGAGTCTCAGACGGTAAGTTTCTACTTAATAAACGTGACGCGTTGCGAACGTCAGTCCTCATTTAACACACTTCCCATGCACTGTACGCTTTTTTCGTTATGACTCACTTTAGTTCAATCATAAAAAAATTTAAGAACAGTTTTTAAGCGGATAATTAATGTCTTTGTGAACAGCTTTACCTGCTCAGAACTGTTATAAACAATAACAGCTGATCACTCTAAAACATTTACGGTTGAATATGTTTCAAAATAAGTGTATATAATGTAGTTATGTCTAACTTTATAAATGACCTGATATTGGTCAGGGGTACAGCAAATCTGCCATAAATATGAACTTACAGTCCAACTGGACCTTCTATCTTGTCAGGTGATACTCCCTCATCTTTCTCTGTGGCTGCTTATCATCCACATGACAGATGTGTCCTTTTCCTGGCTGTCCAGCTCCATCTGTCCAAAAATCATGTGTTGTTGTGTACTGACATAATCTCCCTTGAAGCTAACGGGTTTAACTTTGCCGCTTGTGTGCACTGTTAACTCTAACTGTACAGCTTGTGAAAACTGACGCACGGAAACATTTCTACACTGAATGTGCTAATGCTAACCTCTCATTTCCTGTTAGTTATTATGAGAAGCATTCTGTGCTTATAGTCCTCTCATTGTGAAGAGACTTGTACTGTGCTGTCCACAGCAAGACTCTTACAGAAAAAAACTCAGCTGCTTCTCCGTCAACCACAAACGAAGTCCAGGTGATTCAGCTTCTAAACATCTGTTCACTTGAATTGGATAAAGTTTTTCACGAAAAACCAACCCACATGACATCCAGTAACATTTTACTGGTATCTTTTCATCAGAACTGTTGGATGGAGACTATGGTTTTGTCCGTACAGTAGCTGCAGGAGAAGAAGTTATATACGGATGCAACATTGATGTCAAAAAAGGCAGAATGTTCTTCTGTAAGGACCAATGCAAACAAGAGAAAGACATTTACATTGACACAAGTGATGACACCGCTAGGAGCGGCAGATACAGCATCAAATACACAGAAGGGTCTGTTTTCGGGCTGTACGTCACAATCACACAAGTGACAAAGTCTGACACGGGATGGTACCGCTGTGGTTACGGCGAGCCTTCGTCTCCAGACTCGTTCTTGAGGTTTCAGATCCTTGTTGTAGACGGTGAGTTTCTATGTTGAAATCCCAGCTTTATTTATTTATTTATACAGACCCATACTTTAGATTCTCACAGAACCATAAAATAAATGTTCATTTTTAATGCTTGATTGTGAATCTTTTGTTGTCAGGTAGTCATGTCTTAATTTCAGCAAACAACAAATACACCTAAGACATTACCGGCCCGTGAGTTTCTAATTTACACTCAATAAGTCCTTACTGGATTTAGCAGTTGTCACCCACTAAACCTGCAAACAACTTTAGAGATTTTATATTAGGTCAAGCCAGGATACCACATGGATCAATTATGACATTAATTCTAAGTCTGTTTACAACCGTTTCACAACCAGTTAGACTAAAGATTGAAACACTGATTGGAGCGTCAAGGCAGGTCCGTAAGTGATTTTAACAGTAAAGGTCACATCTAGGGTTTTATTTAATGTTCACTTTCAATAGAAACAGTATGTGTAATCTTCCCTAAGACGCCAAAAACCACTGTGATTTTAGTCTGCATGTTTATGCCATTGTCTGTATTTGCTTTTGTGTTGAACATTAGAGAAGAAGTCTAGGATCTTTTCATCTGACAGAAAACAAAACAAGTTATGGTTATGTTTAATTGAGGTTTTCCTGCCAGTGCTCTGTATCTTAATGTTGAATCTTGTTTACAGCAGCAGTCCCTTCGACCTCCGCAACTACAACTTTTTTCAACTCCAACCCAGAGTCTCATCTCCACTTCTTCTTCAGTTTCACTCGTAACCAACAATCACTTAAAAGGTACAGTTCACAGTTTTTTCACTTGTCCTTCGGTGTCAAACTGTCTTCCTACACTACAGCTCCAAAAAGCAGCTTAAAGAGATACTGCTCTTAATCAATCCAGTCTACTTCTACTACAGTCTGTACAGCCTGCTATGCTCCACCACACGCTGAAGAGCCCTTGAGTTAAGATTATGAAGTTACACTACAAAAATAAAGAACAACACAACGAAAACAATTTTGGTCTCTGCAAAAGAAGTCATATGGGGTCTAAGAGTAAAGAACAAATTAAATTCATTTTATAAATAATGGGGAAGAACTCTGTTTTCAGCAGGTTTTTTAAATATTAAGGTCACTAATCTTGCAGATTTTGGCAGCTCGTTCCACCATCGTGGGATCACTGAGCTGAAGAGTTTTCCTTGGTGTCTACTGTGTGTGTGACGGAAGGGATTGTAGACGTGACTAATGGAGCTGTAGAGTTGACCACTCTGTAGGCACGAGACAGAGCTTTGAACTTAATCCTCGCAGCCACAGGAAGCCGGTGCAGAGATCTGAAGAGCAGAGTGACATGAGTCCTTTTCGGCTGGTTAAAAATGAGGCGTGCTGGCGAGTTTTGGATCATTTGCAGGGGTTTGGTCTTGCATGCCGGTAACCCCATCAACCCCGTCATCGATAATGACGCCCAGATTTCTGGCCAACTTAGCAGGGACAATCACTACAGATCCAATGTTGATGCCGATGTTGTGTTGTGTCGAAGGTTAGGCAGGCAAGACCTCAGCGTGAGAGTAAAAGCCACACAGCCACTCACTTTTTGTTGATTTGCCAACAGAAGTTTTCACTTTGCATCTCGAGACGACATTAGTGGCTAAAGGTTCAGTCACCCTTCAGACAAAGGTGATCTGAGCTGAAACAGAGCTGAAAAAGTGTTTTTTATCAAGGGTGTTGAAATAATTGTTACATACCTTTGCTGACAGATGCACAACTGGTGCACTAGGGCTGCGGGCAATCTGCCATTTTTGGGCGGCATGATATTGACTCAGATAATCTAGCCACAGGGGTTGCAAGCCAGTAACTGGCCGGAAGGGCATCCGGCGTAAAACTTGCCAAGTACAACCATGCGAGTCATCCATACCACTTTCATACTGGATCAGTCGAGGCCCGGGTTAACAACAACCGCCAGTGCAGGAAATTGGACTACTGTTGGTCGAAAAAGGAGAAGAGGCAGAAGGGTTTGCGGTCAGAGAGAGAAGAGGAAAGGCAGGAGCTTAGATCTGAGAGTAGGGACTCTTAATGTTGGCACAATGACAGGGAAAGGTAGAGAGCTGGCAGACATGATGGAGAGAAGGAAGGTAGATGTACTGTGTGTGCAGGAAACGAGGTGGAAGGGCAGCAAAGCAGGTAGTATTGGAGGAGGATACAAACTGTTCTACCATGGTGTGGACAGTAAGAGAAACGGAGTAGGAGTGATCCTGAAGGGGGAGTTTGTGAACAATGTTCTAGAGGTGAAAAGAGTCTCAGACAGGGTGATGAGCCTAAAGCTAGAAATCGAAGGGGTGATGGTGAACGTAGTCAGTGGGTATGCTCCATAAGTTGGCTGTGAGTTAGAAGAGAAGGAGAGATTCTGGAGTGAGTTTGATGAGGTCATAGAGAGTATCCCCAGAGGAGAGAGAGTAGTTGTTGGAGCAGACTTCAATGGGCATGTTGGTGAGGGGAACAGAGGTGATGAGGAGGTGATGGGCAGGTTTGGTGTAAAGGAAAGGAATCCAGAAGGACAGATGGTGGCGGACTTTGCTAAGAGGATGCAAATGGCTGTAGTCAACACTTACTTCCATAAGAGAGAGGAACACAAAGTGACATACAAGAGTGGAGATAGAAGTACACAGGTGGACTACATCCTATGTAGACGAGGTCATTTGAGAGAGGTTAGTGACTGTAAAGTGGTGGTAGGAGAGAGTGTAGCCAGACAGCACCGCATGGTGGTGTGTAAGATGACTCTGGTGGTCAGGAAGAAGAAGAGAGGAAAGACAGAAAAGAAGACCAAGTGGTGGAAGCTAAAGAATGGAGAAACTTGTGAGGAGTTCAGGCAGAAGTTGAGACAGGCTTTGGTGAGGAAAAGCTTCCAGATGATTGGGAAACTACAGCAGAGGTAATCAGGGAAACAGGTAGGAAGGTGCTTGGTGTGTCATCTGGAAGGAGGAAAGAAGATAAAGACAGTTGGTGGTGGAATGAGGAAGTACAGGCACTGCATCCAGAGGAAGATGTTAGCTAAAAGGAAGTGGGATGTAGAAAGGACTGAGGAAAGTAGACAGGAGTACAAGGAAGTGCAGCGCAGAGTGAAGAGGGAGGTGGCAAAGGCCAAACAGAAAGCTTACGATGAGCTGTATGACAGGTTAGACACGAAGCAAGGAGAGAAGGACTTGTACAGGATAGCCAGACAGAGAGATAGGGATGGGAAAGATGTGCAACAGATAAGGGTGATTAAAGACAGAGATGGAAAGGTGCTAACTAGCCAGGAGAGTGTGAAGAGAAGATGGAAGGAGTATTTTGAGGAGCTTATGAATGAGGAAAATGACAGGGAAAGAAGGGAGGAAGATGTGGATGTTGTGGAGCAGGAAATAGCAGAGATTAGAAAGGATAAGGTGAGGAAGGCTCTGAAAGGGATGAAGAGCGGAAAGGGACTACACCAAGGATCAGCTTTGAGTCCCTTCTTGTTTGCTATGCTGATGGACAGGTTGACAGATGAGGTCAGACAGAAATCTCCCTGGACAATGATGTTTGCAGATGACATTGTGATTTGCAGTGAGAGTAGAGAGCAGGTGGAGGAACAGCTGGAGAGGTGGAGGTTTGCTCTGGAAAGAAGAGGCATGAAAGTCAGTCGTAGCAAGCAAGAATACATGTGTCTAAACGAGAGGGAGCCAGGTAGAAGTGTGAGGTTACAGGGGGCTGAGGTGAAGAAGGTGCAGGAGTTTAAGTACTTGGGGTCAACAGTTCAGTGTGATTGGGAGTGTGGAAAAGAGGTGAAGAGGCGAGTGCAGGCAGGTTGGAATGGGTGGAGGAAAGTGTCAGGAGTGTTGTGTGACAGAAGAGTGTCAGCAAGACTCAAAGGAAAGGTGTACAGGACAGTGGTGAGACCAGCTCTGCTCTATGGGTTAGAGACAGTAGCAGTGAGAAAGAGACAAGAGGCAGAGATGGAAGCAGCAGAGATGAAGATGTTGAGGTTCTCCTTAGGAGTCACAAGGTTGGACAGAATAAGGAACGAGCTCATCAGAGGGACAGCACACGTTGCCTGTGTTAGCAACAAAGTCAGAGAGGCCAGATTGAGATGGTTTGGACATGTGCAGAGGAGGGACAGTGAATATATTGGTAGAAGGATGTTGGAGATGGAGCTGCCAGGCAAGAGGGCGAGAGGACGACCAAGGAGGAGATATATGGACGTCCTAACAGAGGACATGAGGTTAGCTGGTGTCAGAGAGGAAGATGCCCAGGATAGAGTGACTCAGAGAGACACCTGATGGGAAAAGCCGAAAGAGTAGTAGAAGTATGATATCGACTCAGATACACATAGATAGAAAGTACGAATTAGCCTTTATCCAGTTTAGTACATTCTTAACTGAGTTGGAGCTTAAAGTTCTTGTGCGTCGACTACAACGTCACCATAAATTATTATGGTCACAGATTCAGTTTCCTGCTACAACATAGGTGTGATGAGCAAGGGTGAAGCCGGAGGGGAGGGGCTGGCGTTACACTGGAAACCCTGAAAATCTAATTGGCCACTCGAGGTGTCACCAACTGCCACAGTGAGCAATGAGCAAATCTGAAGCTGAAGTAAACCATTAAAAAATATATATTTTAATTAAATGTTTAGGCTGGTTTTGTATGTTTTGTCACATTTTGTAGCAGGTGCAAACAGGCATATTGTGAATTTTTACTTCTCTCCAGCTGTTTATTATTATTTGGTTATGACTTTTTGGAGTTAAAAATGGTGGATAAGTTAGATATTTAACCCATTAAAAGGTGATTATTTCCAAAACACACTGCGTCCTTAGACAGGTTTGTTTTTTGCTTCTAATCAATGTTCTTGCATGAGAACTCAATTCAGCCGCCGAAAACTTTTAAGGCTGCATTTGACGACCAACTGTGACAAAGGCTCCTTCAAGTGTGTTCTACTGTTCCCAAGAGATCGCCTGGCAGCAGGGGTGATCCTAGAGTCTGTTGGGGTGTTAGTCAAAGATTATAAATCACTTAAGATTTGGAAAATACAACAAAACATACTCCATACTGCACATAGCACAATAACTTACAGTAATACACTGCACTGATTTATAAGTTGCAAATTTCATGACTTTTCTTGACATTTAGCTTATTCACACACAGTTTACTACGGATAAAGTATAGTCGGAGTTAGCTGATTATTAGCAGCCTGACAGCTAAGCTAACAAGTTGGCTTCTGGCGACACATTAGCTGCTATGCTAACTCCGTTACCGAAGTTAAGTCACATTAAATGTCAAAAACAATGTGATACCAACGGAAGTTCAGCTTTTCAACTGTCTCTTCACCACAGTTACGGCTACAATAGCGGCATTTAGCCAACGTGGCCTTCTTAATAAACCACATCCTTTAAATAATGTAGCTCAGGATTGAGACAAACATACTGATTTATTGTTTGTGCATTTAAATGATTAATGTGTGTAATGTGCAAGATTTGACATGGATTAATCTTATTCATCTGTTTGCTACAACTAGGCAATAAAGATGAAAACGTTTTGTCTTTGACTAAAATGCACATCCTACTTTAGGAGGAAGTGTGAATGTCCCTTTGTCAGTTAAGTAACGACTGATGGTTTTACTATAAATCTTCGTTTCCTCTTTTATGTGCAGTTATCTGTCACTTACGAGAACTGGACTTCGGCCCCAGGATGTGAAGATTCCATCTACCAGAGCCTTGATCCAACAAGCCAAACTCAGGACCAGATATACTCTTCAATTATAAAAACAGATTAAACAGAATAAACAGCGATGTTTTGAGTTAAGCCGTGATTTCATATTGTGCAGGAAATAATCTAAACTTATAACCTATATTCTGATATACAGGAGCTGATAATGCAAGTGATAATTAGCCCCAGAGCCCTATGGTTTCTCAGCGTTTTTTGGTTTTACATGTACTGTATGTGTCCTATAATAGACAGAACCTGGCTCCACCCTGGACAGAGGCGATGGGGCTCACTGTGTAGGAGATGTGACTGCTTTGAAGTGTGTGTACTGGTGAAGTAAAATCCGTGTAACTCGTATCTTAAAAGTGATACATTCAGTAACTGATGAATTAAAAAACTTTCCATGAAGGTTTGTGTTTGCTTGTAGCTGTTGTCGTGCCTGTTATAGACGTTTAAAGTCACTCAGTTATGCAGAACCTGACTGTCGGGGGTCTGATTCCCTCTGTCAGTCCTGTCAAGTACCAGTATCTCAGCAATCCCACTTCATCTCTGTGACACAATACTGTACCATTCTCCCTTTAAGTTTATTTCCAGGCCAGATGACATTAGCAGCATAAAGTACCTGTATTGGACCCAGTTGTCCACTATCTGCAGTACGTGAAACCCTTTGCAGACAACAGAAACTCTTCTCACGAGCATGTAAATAATGTGGTGCCATCACTCGTGCTGGCCTTTGTTCGTGTTGCTTTAGGCCTCTGCATGGACATACATGGCTTTTAAAACTTTAGAGGTACTGATTTGTTTTGGAACAGGGGCAGGGCGTGGGAACCAGCAGGGGGCGCTGTTCTACCTGTTCCAACAGATTCTACAAGTTCAGTATCAGACCCAGCAGACCACTGATGGGAGGTTTAGTGCTAACGGCACATCCACAATCCATCTTCCATACTTCCCTGGGAGTCTGCTTAAAGTTCACCGTGTAGATTTATGGCTTTTTTTAAGACGAGTTACAGGAGCTATACGCTATAATTCCTTTACACTCTTGAGTATCTTGTTTTATTTTCATATGTCAATAAAACGTTTCACTGTTTCTGAAGAGTTCTTAAGGACAGGCACAGATATACATTATTACATAATGTATACAGACTTAATCCATTGGTCCATGAGTCCAAGGTTGTGCTGGGGGAAGTGAAAATTCCCTCTAGGCATCATCACATCATCACACACAGACAAAGAGAGAGAGGAACAAAACAATTTCAACTTCTCAAATTATGAGACTGAAGTGGCAGTTTTCCTGCACGTCAACCAGTTTTTTTCATCGGCATCATATTTACAATGAAAATTCACCACGTTCTGCTCTTTTGCTTCTTATCAGGTGAGGACTGATTCTCTGACCGTCGCTCTAATTCTGTAATCTTTTGGAAAGTTACTTTTCAAATACTTGACCACAGATGTTTTGGTTGCTTTCCTGTGTTGTTTTCTCTGATGTTTTCTGTATGTTGTCGAACGTAAGAACATCAGAAAGGCTCCATAGAAAGAGTACTGACCGAGACGCTCCTTTGCTCCTTTGCAGCAGCGTTCTGTGGTGGGAACACTGGGACCGTCAGTGGACAGCTCAGCACTTATACAGGAGCTGCGGGAGGAAATGGAACCATGAAATGCTACTTGCCCGTGTCTGGAAACACAAAGTTCTTCTGTAAAGAAGAATGTCAAAACGTTGTGACCGTAACAGACGGTGTCACAGCTAAAAGCGGCAGATACAGCATTACTTATAGAAATGTATCATTGAAAACAGTAATTCTGTCTGTGAATTTTATAAATCTGACCCAGACTGACTCAGGACGATACAGGTGTGGTTTGGGCAAAACCTTTGTGGCACCAGATTCTTACTGGAACTTTGAGATCAGAGTTTCAGACGGTAAGTTTCTCCTAATTATATAATGAGTGAATGTACAAACCACACACTAACGTCTTGTAATCAGCAGTGGCCCAAATGCCTTTTAAATGTATGTGACCATATGTTTATAAACACACTATAATTTATTTTAATATAGAATTATTATTAAAATATATTACATCTAAATGTATTTGTACAATTAATCTCTAATCCCAATGTTTGACACACTAACTTTACATTAGAACCAATTTGTAAATTCTTATATTTCATGAATTTATTTTATTTAATATTTTTATTTATCCATTTATTATTAATTAAGAATGGGACTCAATAATTATACTTGACTTGTTAAGTTTTTCTAGTGACTGTGGTTGTTTGTGTTTCCCACAGCACCTCTGGGTATAACCTCTGATTTTGTTCGCACAAATACGGAGGGAGAAAACGCCACGTATGAATGCATCACTGCTGTCGGCGAAGGTGCGTTTTTCTTCTGCAAGAACCAGTGTAGGAAACAAGAGGACGTTCTAATGAACACGACCAGTCTCAAAGCTCAGAGTGGGAGATACGCTATCGAATTCATAAGAGGATCTATTTTTGGGCTGTACGTCACAATCACAAAAGTGAACAAGTCTGACACAAGATGGTACCGGTGTGGTTACGGGGACCCTTGGTCTCCAAACTCAAACTTCTCGTTTCCTGTACTTGTAAATGGTGAGTGTGTAGTAAGACTCATGAAAATGCTTCTTCATAATCTCTGTTCTGTTCAGAACATATAAATGGCTAAAGACGAGCTATTAGTTTTCAATATTAAAGTTTTCGCATCTGTAAAAGGAGCGGAAAGCCAGAGATACCACCACCAGAGGTGACGTATACAAATTAAAAAGCAGTGGTCCCAAAAGGTGATCCCTGGGGAACACCGTAGGTTGGTTTAGAGGTTTTCGACATGTTAAGAGAACAGTAATATTAAAAGTTTGCAGATTGCTCAATGTTTCCCCCCAGTCTATTTTAAAGAAGCTGATGGTCGACTGTATCAAAAGCAGCACTTCAGTCCAGTAGTACCAAACCTGACTTCATGGTTATCTGGATTAATCTAAATGTCATTAACTACTTTGACTACAGCTGTGACTCTGTGTGCTTTGATGACTGGAACATTTCTAACTTGTTGGTCGTATTAAGACATCCTTCCAGTCGTGTATAAACTAGTTTGTCTGAAACGTTTTCAATGTTAGCTAATGTAAGCAGCCTCATAGGAATCTCTGTAGTGACTCTGGTCCCATGCAGATGCAGATTACGTGTCCACAGCGCATTTTTAGTTATTAGCGCTCGTCGTCTTCCCTGCCTCCTTGGATTGATCCTCATTCCAGCCGTGCAGTTCATTCACAGAACTTCCCTGTGGACAGGCAGGTTTACTGCATCACCAAATACAACAAGGACTGAGATATAGCATAACTTTGAAGTTGTTACATAGTCTTTACCGTCCCAACACAAGACAAACACCTTCTTTTGAAATAAGACACCAGAACAACGTGAGAAAAGGGCTTTTGAATATTAACTTCTAAAACATGCACGCGACTTGTCTCTCTTGTTCACTCATTTACAGCTGCAACTTGTAGTAGTCAAAGTTAAATCATCACGCGCAGACACAAAGAGACGAGGAATAAATGATGAGAAACGTCCCAAATGATGAGGCAGACCTTAGATGCAGCGGCTGAGGAGGTAGTTTTCTCCATCAGCATCACATTTAGAATAAAAACTGACCACATTCTGTTCTTCTGCTGTTTGGGCAGTTGCTGCATTTGTCCAAATGTTTGGTTGTTGGTTGCTTGCTCTGTTGTTCCTGAGGCATTTTTTGTTTTGTATGTTTTAATAAGTTTCTCACGTCTTTCCCACAGCACCTCTGGCCATAACCTCTAGTTGGGTTCGTAAAACTACTGAGGCAGAAAATGTCATGTTCGAATGCTGCACTGCTGTCAGCAAAGGCGTGTTTTTTCTGTAAGAATCAATGGGCGAAATGAGGCGAGATTCTCATCAACACGACTAATGTCGAATACACAATGTACTTATTGTGGATGGTCAGAGTCTTTCAGCGAACATGCTGCTTTATAACGTGTGCTTTCTGTTCTGAACGTGTAAACTGATAAACAATAGCTAATATTTAAAAAAACTATGAAATGATGTTAGTTAGTTTTTCACTTTACACTTTCTGCATCCACAACATAATTGCCAAAGTGCAAATTACTTGTTGGTGCAAACTAAATCTAAATCTACACAAAGTTGTTCATATTCATCAAGGTGCATTTGATGAACTGGGATCACGATTAGGCAGGACCTGCCTGAGGATCTCTGCCAATGAATCTGTGAAACTCTTCCAGTCATCGCGTCATGTTTGAACACGTTGGCAGGAAGAAATCCAGAGTCTGAACGGCAACAGAAGCCACGAGAGTTCCATCACAGAACCTCACAACCTCAAAGAGCAAAATAGAAACTGGCTTCCAGGTTCACTTCATTCACAACTTGTGAAGGAAGCTGGTCACCAGAGCAACAACAAACCGAAGTGCGACTAAGATACTAACGCTGTTTGCTTTGTAGGTCTAAGGGTGGTAAAAGAGTCCACATGCCATATTTAATGTCCGGCCAACAAACACATACACATTACCTCTCTCTCCATCTCGTCCCTCCCAGCCTCCCCCCACCTGTACGCCTCTCGCCCAGTTTACTTCCTGCCGGTGGTTGTGTGTATCCCCATGGTTGGTGTGTTACTGCTGCTTGTTTTTCTGCTGCTCGTCTACAAATGGAAGACGAGGAGCAACCGCGATGACACGAGCGCAAGGGTGACGTTCTTTAACCTATTTTGTCTCAGTTTAGGCTGGACTCAGTCTTTTTGTGAGGGTGTATAATCTTCAGGACTTAGAAAAACAAATTCCATCTCTCTCTGTCTCTTGCTTGTTGACTGTCACTGTTCTGCTTCAATAAGGGAAACGGTCTGTGACCTTCCCTGACCTAAAAATAATAATAATTTTACTAACCTCTTTGGATTTTAAGTTGAGGATGAGGCTGAGTGGCAACAAAAAGCTACGTAGCGTTTTGTGCCACCTGGTGGAGGAAGCAAAAAGTGGACAGCTGGATTAATAGAAAGACAGACCTACAGTCTAAAAAATATGTGAACTAGATCAAAACTCTTTTTTTTAGTTGCTTTGCTGCTTTCTGAATATGGTCTTGATTGCACAACAGTTTTTGCCAGCATGTCATCATTTATTCGTTGACCTTGTTTTAATATTTTTATCGTTAATTGTTACCTACAGTTGTTTGTCTCACTGTGGATCTGTTTACAGGTACAGTTTATCATAGTCATTGTTTTTCATCTGAAGAATATTTGGTCATTCTGTCTAAACAAAGTCCATTTAACTGAGTGTTGAGTCACTGAAACAGAGCTGGTGATTCTGTATTTCAGGTTTGACGTCATTCCCCTGTGTTTTTTTTCAGATGTCTGCCATCTATGAGAATTGATGCTCCACCCCAACGACGATCAGGGACCAGATCTACTGCACAGTAACAAAGACAGAAGACAAATGACAATGTTTTGATTTGAATCTGGATTTCAGGTGGTGCAGGATTCCGATTTACATCACCTAATTTTGATGGTACAGATTTGTCATAAAACGTTGGCGTTTGTGGCTATTCTCTTCCTACAACTAAGCATCATTTAAATGAATATGCGCTTCAGCTTTTACCTGTTAAATGAACTAAATAAATGTTCTGATAAAAGCCATTCAGCCACGTCGCCTGTTGCTACTTCGTCGCAGCTTTATCCACATTTTACAGACAAGTACCAATAAAGCAACCAATCATACTCTAAATCCACAATATGGCAAAAAGTATGTGGACACACTGGTAGTATGGCTTACATTCCTCTGGCTATCAATGAAATGTTTCCTATGATATTGCAAAATTATTTGATTCATATCTCACACTGCTGAAGCTACATGGCACAGAAAAAAGTAGGTACCAACACGTTGGGCACATGGGAACATGATCCAGAAATGGTCAGATGAATCAAAAGTTGAAATTCTGAAGAAAAGGAACTTCATAAGGCTCAACAGAAATTATGCCGCTGCCGAGGATAAGACGCTATACCACACGTCAAGGTAAGACACAGACAAAACCAGCACGGTCAAAGAATCAAAACCCAAAGAGTAACGTGACATGAAGCAGAAGTTAGAACACAAACAGATACAAAAACAGGGGAACATGGAAACCTGTTTGTACTGACGTGCACTCGCACGCTCACACAATTAAACATGCGTCCATATGCATGTGTTCACAGGTAGCGCACACACTGTGATGGTGGACACACTGTGATGGCGGACACACTGTGATGGCGCGCACACTGTGATGGTGCGGACACTGTGATGGCGGACACACTGTGATGGCAGACACACTGTGATGGCGCGCACACTGTAATGGCGGACACACTGTGATGGCAGACACACTGTGATGGCGCGCACACTGTGATTGTGCACACACTGTGATGGCGCGCACACTGTGATGGCAGACACACTGTGATGGCGGACACACTGTGATGGCAGACACACTGTAATGGCGGACACACTGTGATGGCGGACACACTGTGATGGCGGACACACTCTGATGTGTGCGTTGGTGTGGTTCCTCTGACATTGTGCAGGAAAAGCTTGTCTAAACCCACAGCTGAGGCACAGCAGATCCAACCGTACACACCGAGTGACGAAAGCTGCTGTTTGTCACAGAAAAAATAATTTTTAGTGTTTGTCGTCTCTCTTTATATAGAAGAAATAACTTTGGAAATGATTTGAATCTGATCAAGTTTATTTGGAGAAGACAATGAATAACATGATATAAAGCAGCATGAAAAATAGTGAATCAAAGACAGTGTATGTGTGTATTTTATATAGATTAATTTGTTGCTTAAGGAGCTTTTACACTATACAGCCAAAAGTTTGTGGACGCTGCAGGTCATATTCTACCTGATATACCTTTGACCACATTGTGTATTATTAATGTGATTTACTTTACTTATTGCTCGATTACTTCAGAATAAATATACTTAGCACGTTTGTGATTCCAGTTCTTCGGCGGCAACCCAGGCTCTGCAAAACAACAGAGAAAGTATGACGTAAAAGCAGAATAAATGATGGAACTAACTTTCTGTTTATACTTCATGATATTTCACTTTTCATGGTGGATGTGAGTCGACAGGCAGAGCAGAGCGGCCTTTGAGCTACTTACAGGAACAGATGTGAGCCACCTCCAGGTACTTGTAGGCGTCTCCAAACACTGATGTGCAGACTGATGTCTAAATATGTGACTTTTCTCCCTCTTTTGTCAGATCAAGGGAAGGTTTCACACGTCTACAGTGCCGAGTACAGACAGCATTGCACACACTGCCAAACATTTATTCTGCTTCAGCATCAAACTTCTGAACCCGGGTCACGTCACAGTACGAGGTTGTGTCTCACTTCTACAAATTGAGGTCATTTTACAGTATTAAAGGCGTCATACGCTACAATGGAAGTGTACAGGCGTGGCAGAATGACTGATCTGTCTCAGGGAAGGTTGGAAAGGATCCACATTTCACCACCTCCTCTCCCTTTTTACATGAAGAACGAGAACCAGCCAGGACTTGGAGATTGACCTCGCTACACATGCAGACCTACGCAGACGAGATAAATTAAAGTTATTTAAAAAAAATGTTTACATTTCATCTTGCCCTAGTTTTGCCCAAACACACCAGTATTATCTTGACTGTTATTGTTTTTGGTCTACGTCTGTCTGTTTTGGCCCGGGGACAGACTGGACGTGCCCAGGGTGGACCCCACCTCTCGTCCAATGGCAGCTGTGATAGGCGGGTTAAGTGGTTACAGATAATAGTAGGACAATGGCAAACATGACTTCAGCTTTATTAAACTTCAACAAGTAACAAGGGTGAAAAATTTAACAAGGAAAATTAACAGATGCTCTGCACAAACTGAAAGCAGCCGTGGATCTCACAGCGTGAACAAGATACTTGACTCATGTGAAACAGAGAAAATTCAAATTCATTTTTACAAAGTCCTCATTGTCTCTGTCCAGTGTGCCAGTTTTTTCCCTTTCTAAAATATAAAACACTCGTCTAAAGCCAAAACCCACAAAGATTATAAAGGCAAATTACATCCACATCAGTAATGACATCAGCAACGTGCCACACGTTCATTTCCTGTCCCATTTTTCAGTATTGATCCTAAGTATGTGGTGCCACTCAGGACACATGTGGTCTGAGATTCAGCAAAGAAACTGAGACTAAAGTACCAACGAACGAGAACAGTGGAAATCTGGAAAGACTCGCTCTGGTTTACTGAGCAAACGGTAAAACTTGGACAGCACATTTCTGAATTTACTGCGTAACGGGCAGAATGAGACTGAAGACGGAAAACTCGAGGTTAAGACCAAAAGCAGATAGATGAGTTGTAACATTCATGTTTCTAGAAAATATCTGCAAACACGAGGAACAAAATAAAACATTTCAAATAAAAGCCTGAAGTTAAATCCGTTCTGTTCAGTTCACAGTGAACTGGCCTTTGTCGTCCTCGGCTGGATCGAAGTTCTGGTAGATGTTGTCTCCACTTGCTGGGGCTGAATCCCAGTTCTCATATATGAGAGATACCTGGAAAAAAACAAAGAAATAAAACATCTGTGCTTTTGTCTACCAGCCTGTATGAACAACGGCTGCTGCTCTTCACATGAACTATGTCGTCACACAGCTAAACACACTGAAAGAAAAGGGAAAGGAAAGAAAAAGTAGAACTAAAGCGACGTTTCTGGGTTTTATCATTTGATCATGAAGGATCAAAGACGTGTCCCATGTACCAAGCAGTAAAACACACTTTAAAGAAAGTCACCTCCTTGTTTGTGCGGCGACTCGTATTTCTGACCAAGTTGCTCTTTTTCTTCCATTTGTAGAACATCAGTAGTGACACAGCCGACAGGAACAGTCCAACTATGGGGACACACACAACCAGAGGCAAGACAGGCCCTGTGTGGGGGACGTTAGAGGACGCTGGAAGGGAAGAGACGGAGACAGAAGTAGTGTGTGTGCACTTTAGAACAAACCGATCTCTCCGTGTCGTCTTACCAACGTAGAGTTTGGATCAGTGTTTTACATGTTGGTCTTTACTGTCCTTTCAAAGTCCAGCCCAGGACAGGATGTGACCAGCCCACAGGGGGCAGCAGAGCGCTAACAAGTGCAGCAGTGCAGGTTACAGTGCACGACTTCTGACTGAAAGGTCCTGGGTTTGAGACCCGCTTTCACTCACTGCTTTTAATATTGTGGAGAATTGGTGTAAATCTAGAGAGTCTGAATAAAAACTGTCCTGTATGTTTGGGAGTGTTTGGGAAAACTGATGAACGTGTTTCTGTGCTGGAGCTTACACCGTGCTGCTGCTGTGGTTGCTGCATTGGAAGACGATGGGAGTGATGTCGGAGAAGGTCTGAGCGTCTGGGATGATTTTAAAGTAGTTGGATCTGTGAGCGACACAAAAACAAACAAAAATCAAAAACTGGAAAAATTAGATGAGCTTCTTGTACCATCTAAACTTTCCAAACTATATTTAGTGCTGTGCAGACAGGAAGTGCTTTTATTGTTCAGTTTCATGTAAAATCTGCTGCTCTGCATTGTGGGTCAGAGCCTGACCTAAAAGGGGGACAGCGAGTGACGTCTGGACACCGTTTTACAGTCCATAAAGTGTCCTATACCAGTGAAGTGGTCGGTGGTGTTAGAGAAAATCGATGAATCTGTGGAGCTTCCTGACTGACCTCTGTGGTGGTTCTGTTGGTGTAGGTGTGGAGGATTATGGGACTGAAGATTAAAAAGTAAAGTCAATTTTTATTTCTATCACTGTCAGAGCAATAATTTTGTTATTAGAATAGAAAAAGTGAAGAAAATGTTTTTTAATGACACTGTCAGATTGAAATGACTTTTCATTATTCCTGTCAGTTCAATTAGTTTGTGCTGAAAACAGAACATATGCAGATTATAAAGACATATCTTCACTGCACTGAATAAAAAACTCACCCTCTGTAACAATGACAGAAAACGTTCTGGATGAATCTGGAGACGAAGCTCTGCCGTAACCACACTTGTAGCGTCCCGTGTCCGACGTCTTCATGTGTGTGATGGTCACAGACAGTCCATATGCATAGCTCTTGTCATATTCGACGCCGTATCTTCCGCTCTGAGCTTTTTTCTGGTCTGTTTCAATGAGGACGTCCTCTTCTTTTTTACAGTCGTCTCTACAGAAGAAGAATCTGCCTCTATCCACATCATAGTTGCATGGAAATGTAAAGTTTTCTCCTTCTATGTTTGTCCAGATAAAACCTGAATTTTTATCCAACAGTTCTGAAAACATAAAGGCAACAGTTTTTTGCTTCACGTTCACAAAGATTTACACAATAAGCTGCACTCTGTCACAGGTGGTGCAGCATTTTGATCTATTATCAATAAAATACTGTAAGATCATCGGTGTCTCACATTCTTCCCACAAATGACTTTGATTCTATTTGACTTGATTTATCCATATGTTCCAAATATCCTAAATGTCCTGTATATTAATAGTTTAATAATGTTTAGTGTGAACTCACCGTGTGACACTCTGGCCTCATACTCACAGTATGAATCTGGACCTGAAGACGGGCCCACACCAGCCTTGTACCTGCCTGAGTCAGACTGGGTCAGATTTGTGATGCCCACAGAAAGAAACATTTTTCCAGATGATTCACTCTCATATTTAATGCTGTATCGCCCATTTGTAGCTGTGAGACCGTCTGTTTTAAGCAGGATGCCCTTTTCTGTACATTGGTCCTTACAGAAGAATTTCCAAGTTCCAGAAGAAGAAAAGAGGCACTGGATTGTCCCATCTCCTCCTTCAGGTCCTGTAAAAATGCTGAGTTTCGCACTGACGAGCCCAGTGTTCCCACCACACAGAACCGCTGAAAAGAAGAACAGTGAGTTCTGACAGTGTCCATTGACGTGTTATTATAGGTATAATTTTCCCACTATTCACACGACTGACTCTTCAGCTCTCACTCACTTCGTTTAAAACCCAGAACTCTTCCACATCTTCCTTTGCACAAAAAAAAAAACGCTCTGCTCTTTGTCATGAAACAGAAGCACTTCTTTTGTTAGCACTTTACTTACTTCTCCTTAACTTACTTTTTGCTTGCCTTGTTTGGATAAAAGCCAAATGTCTGAATGTTAATAATTATATATATATTTACTGCAATACATCAGAGAAAAATAAAATACATATAAAAACATCTGTATTAAACTGTACAGAAGCAGCATCCTGTGATCACTCCTCACCTGATAAGAAGCCAAACAACAGAATGTGGTGGATTTTCATAGTGAATGAAGAAAGAATTGAACTGCAGGAGAAGTGCCTGTGTCGCCTCTGTGTCCACGTCTGATCAGGCAGGAAGTTGTAGTCGTTTTTCTGTTTGTTGAGTGACTTCCTCTCTTTCTGTATATTTGTTCACAGCGCAAACAACACTGCACGAAACTGACACTGGTGAAGAAGATGTAGCCATGTGTTTCCAGTAGAAAGAATCCAAAGACTCAAACCTGTTACAAATCCCAAGCAATGGTGCTCTGTCTATTCTGAAGAAACCCTCGTGAATCATGCTTCAAGTGGCCTAACAGCTGATCAACTTGATGTCTCCAACTGGTTCACACGCCCAGACTGCCACCCTGAGTGATGCAAAGCTGGAAGAAATTAATCTGGAATTTCAAAAGGCCCCGGGGTTCAACACCACCACAGGGGAAGATTGTGAGACTTCCTGACCAAAATTCCCTGATGGGGAAAGAGCCGTAAAAGCCTTTGCTTGTCTCACGCAGCATGTTTAGCAAATCAAAGGTCTTAAACATAAAGGGAATGAAGCATCAGTGTCGAGCCATGACAACAACGTTTCATAATCACATCAAAAGAACAGAGCCTTCAACTGTATGTGCAGTTGTTGACTCTGTATCAGTAGATCCATCAGAAACGCAAATGACCGAACAGCACAAGCTCTCGTACAAACTCTCTCTTTCATGACTTCCTGTACAGAGGCTAACCTGTAATTCTATGCCATACTAATGCATGAACATTTTCAGAATTTAAATTCATGTTAATATGAACTCCCAAATATTTGCGAGACATGTGTCACTCCACTGTCACATGTGAGTGCAGTTCCGTGCTTCCGTGAAACGTGGCTCGCGAAGCTCTTATTATATCTCTCCCTGGCTGCTCGTGCTTTTACCGTTCACTTTAAGATCCTTTTGTTGGTTTTTAAGTCTTTAATTAGTTTTGCTTCCTCTTACCTTACTGAGCATTTTTTTTCCCTTCGCTCCTTCCCGGACCCTCAGTTCAGAAGATCAGCTTCCCCTGTGAAAGTGAAATATATATAGATATATTTGGACATATATGTAAAGGCATAAGAAATTCCAATGATGTCAGCTCTGTGACCAGGGTTCATGTTGCAGTAACAGAATCACTGCCAGTAAGAGGAATAAAATTAAGTTCATCAATTTAAAACTGAACTGTTGCAAAGTCTTTCTGAAAAGTCAATTAAACAACCTTTGACTTTTATGACTTTGTAGCATGTGTTGCTTGGTCAAATGTGTCTGCTGTTCATCTGCTGTTAGTCTGCAGTAAGTGTTATCTGTTCTGAGAAGGGAGAAGTGTTCATTGTGTGGACGTCTCTCTGTCAGTGTCATGAGTATTTTTGTAGTTCCTCTGAACATCTGGTCATTTGCATTTGTTTGCTTTTATTTTGTGTCTCTAAAAGTTTGTCCAAATTTCGCTCTTGCAAAGGTTTCACTTGTGACCTTTTTTTTTTTACTGGTCAGTAACCATCCACGTTGTCCACCAGATCAGTGAGGAGATAAATGAGATAATAAATGAGATAATAGTGATGCTGATGATTTGCTTTATTGTATCGTCTGCTCACTGAACTGCTGCTGTTTGTCTATCACCCGCCTTCCTGCTTCGGTGAAATGCTGCATTTGTTACCTAATGTGACCATTACTTTCAATATGGATTTTAGTAAAAGCTGTCTGTTTAGAAATAACCGTGTCAGAGTACACATATGTAGCCATTACTTCCTCTTTTAACTTAATTCTCACAGTATAGAACTGGAAAAATACAGACTTAGGATGAATTTCTGTCCACAATTAATGTCCACCACAAAAAATGGAGATGAGACAGCGTACTAGAATAAGGAAACAGATTAATTCCGTGACTTATTCTTCTGCCCTCACATCTTTTTAGTAGCACCACTGAAGGAACCCAAGTCTGACATTTTTAGTAGACATTACTTCCAGTAATCAGTCCTCACTGACCACAATTTAGTCTCTTACGCCATATTTAAAAATATGGAGAGATATCAACTGAAAATAGCAGAAACACATAAAAGAAACAGAAGTAGGTATGACAATTTGTTTTAAGTTGTGATACAAGCTATCTCCACCATCAAAAGAAGAACTAACACTGTCAAACTTTAATTCTACAGTCTTTAATAACTTTATTTAATACTGACTCTTATTACCCTTCCCTACACATATCTACATTCTTCTCACACATACATACAGTTGCAAGAAAAATTCAAAGCACTTTATTCAGTTTCCTGGTTCTCTGCATACAATGATCATGAAATATGATCTGATCTTCACAATAATAACAACAAACAGAATATTTCTAAACATTTATGTATTTATTGAACACAGCCGTTAAACATGCAAAGTTTTGGTGGAAAAAGTAACGACACCAGTGTTTTAAGGACAAGTTAGCTCTTTTGGCTCTGCTGGACCAGAAGGTATAATGAAGACCAGATCACAGATCACAATCATGAGCCCAACACGTCCAGCCCTGAGTAAGTGTGTGTCTCAACCAGCTTGTGGTGTCACTTTCTGTTGTTAGGGGGTGTAGCAGGTTCAGGTCTCCACTTTTTATTTCCCCATTTGTTGGATGAATTTTAACATTTCCAACCTAATTCTAACATTGACCCCTTTAATATTGTGAGGACAAAATGTCGTCACTCTGTTGGTGAAACAATTTGGTCCTCACTCTGTAGTATGTACAGGAACACACACACACAAACACACAACAGAGAGAGCCAGGTGAGTGTGATATGATAAAGCTGACATGTCTTACTTTTAGATGACGACAGCAGGGGAGGGGACAGATTGCTGATTACAGTCAGAGGGACAGGTGAGTTGACTGGGATCCAGACAAGAATGGAGGAAACAGCAGAGAGGTAGGAGGGCAGACGACCAGGTGAGTGTGCGGAGAGCAGGATGGTGAAGTAGCAGATAGAGATGGGAAGAACGAATCTTTTGAGTGACTCGGATCGTTAACTCTCGAACAGTAAATTGAACGAATCATTTTGAGTCATTTTGTTCACCTTACACCACGTGACGCTGTGTTCCTCTTGTGGGCCGCAGTTCTCAAAACTATATACTGAAGACGACACGGTTTGCTTCAGCTGACAAATTATTGTAGCGACCCGGCCGGTGGGCCAGGGGTGGGGTCGCTGGGGATCATGGGTATTAGGGGTTTTGTGTTTGTGTTGGTTGGCGTGTGAGGGAAAGCACTGTGGGGAATGTGTTTGATTGTGTGGGGGACGTTGGTTGTCTTTGCGTGGTGTTTATATGTACTAGTGTTGGCCGGCACCGTGAGGGAGGTTGTCGTGTGTGGGAGTGACCCTCACGGTGACCGACCTATGTAAGTGCGTTGGTTCCTGTCCATGTGTTGAATAAAGCTGGTTGTCTCCACCCGGAGGCAGCCAGTAAAAGACAAGAAATGTCACCTGGTTGTCTGTCCGCCAGCATAAGGTACTCGGGGTCATGCGGTGTCTGGGGCACGAGTGACCTCCCTCTACCTGGGGAAGCGTTAGGGTCAGGTTAGCCTGCTAGCACCCAAGCTAGCCGCTAGTTAGCTGCACCAGTTAGGCTAGAATAGCGTAGCTCAAGCTCCACCACCCGCAGTGGCTGCCGCACATCCTGCCACGGTGTGTCCGGCGCTACATTATAATACACAGTTTAAACCATGTGAAAACCTAGCAAAGCAAATACACACCACAAAAAAGTGACTTGTGTCCTACGTCCTCCCTGCCATTGTTGTTTAACAGCACGACAGTGACTTGGTGGCTGTCACGTGACAAATGAACGAAACAACGATCCGTTAAGATCCGTATGAACGACTCGTGAAAGAACTGTAGTACTTGCTGTTCGCCACAGAACGGCCTGGTTCGTCACGTGACTCAGTGAGTCGTGAACGAATCATTCCTGTTTCCTGTCCTGCTGACTGAGCTTATACAGCTGCTGCCATGTGGGGAGAGAAGGTACTGCAGGAAATCAAGGAATCGTTGACTGAGAGGACTCATTACTCCCAAGTCATATGCAAGATTCGTTCACATCAAACGAATCACTCACGAACGACACATCACTAGTCGCAGAGTGGCAGGCTGCAGGTGAGTCTCCAATCTGTTACATTCACCCTGCTGTGAATCAGCTGCGTGTGTCTTTTCTTTCTCTCGGCCTGAACTGTCACTCTACCTCCGTTAAAGTTGCTGAGGATAAATCAGGTCAGGCTGCTGCTGCATGTCCACATGGATTTATACTCTCTGGGTTTGTACGTGCACGTAAACTGTTCACGCTGTTGTGTGTGATTAATACTGCTCACACTTGCAGATTGTTCCTCGTCAGATGCTTCTTCCCTTTGCTCTGTCATCACAGTCATGATGAGTTTAGAACTGGGGCCAAGAACTGTTTTTTCCTTTCTGAGGCAGCTGACAGTTTGCCAGAACGGCCTTGAAAGTTTTCCTTCATAGCCTTCAAATTCATTCCACAAGTTTTTGCACTTTGTTGCGTAAAATGATCAAATGCTACGTTTCTTTCTTAAACTTCTACTTTCACTTATTGACCTTTGTTATGTTGTATAACATCAAAAACAAATCACAAAGTTTTTAAATGACACACGGTCAGTTTTAGTTCTGTTCCCTCCGTTTTGTGCATTTTCTCCCGGCTCTGACTTTTCCTCCTGCACACAGCACGATACTTGTGTCTCATTTGTGCCTTTTTGATCCATCCAGCATCTTTGTGAGATGTTGCTGGTCCAGCTTTTGCTTACTGGTGCAAAACACACATTAAAACATTTTTTAAATGAGTCAAACCAAAGTCTGTCAAATAAAACTAGTGTTTTGTCCAGTCGTCACTGAAATTTCATCACTTATAAACTATTGTAAAAGGTTTAAGCAAAAGTTTTCAGTGGAACCTTTAACAAACAGAGTAACAAAGAATGAGGAAGAAAAATGGCTTTGTCAGGGTTTGTCCGATTCATGTGAAATTTAAAGAAGTGCGTTTAGAGGTCGTCCAAGCTTTAAAATGAGCAGCTTCATCTTCCTGGTTAATCAGACAGTTTGATCAAGAGTGAAGAGGTTGAGGCAGCTTCATCAGTTTTTTCTGCTGCTGATCAAATTCAGAATGAAAATCCACCATGTTCTGATTTTCTGCTTCCTCTCAGGTGAGAACTCATTACCTGACATTTCATTTAGTGATTTGTCTTCTTCTTCATGTCCTGTTGTTTCCTTGTCTGTGTACATTTGACTGCACAGTTTAATCTAAGTGAATCTAAACCCGCTTGATTTTAAAGTGGAATAATTTTCATTATTAGTTTGTTAATACACAAAAAGAAAAACATTCAAAATACATTCAAGGCCAAAGCTGATAACTGATTTAAAAAAAATGAAAAATAATCTTAAAAGTGATTCTAAAACAAACTGGGAGAATCAGCGTAATTACTAAGGGAGCTTGTCATGACTCAGATGTTTTTTTTCCTGTTATAGTTTTTCACTGCCCTTGTCTTTTAAATAGAATTTTTTTCTGTATGTCCCTGCACTTCATCATCATCATCATGGTTAGGATTCTGGATTCTAGAATTCTCCCCTTCTTGGCTGGTTACTGGTGCACTCACCCTTTGCCTTTCATCATCATCAGCATCACCCCTGCATGTTTGAATTTAAGTCCTTGTGTTTAGTTTTAGCGTTGCTAATGTGTCATGGTCTGTTCTATGGTACATCTCCCTAAACTTTTCTGCCTTTCCTGATCTTTGCCTTTGATACTGTTATGAGTCTGCTGATAGTTCTAATAGGCTCGGTCTAGTATTTGCTTGTCCCAGTACGTGTTCCCTTTTACTTTTTAGTTTTCCCTTTCGGAGTGAGTTTTTGTCTAGAATAAGGACACAGCGAGGTGTGTAAAACAATAATAATTTATTTAAACAAGAAAAACTAATTACAATTGGGAGGACAGAACATGCACATACAAACTTAACTAAACTAACCTGAGAGATGGACTGAGTAGTGAAAAAGAAATAAAAGGAAAATTAAGGAAAAATAACAAAGCAAAAAATAACCTAATGACTCAAGAAAACCAAAAGGATAAGAACTAACACTCTAAGCACAGTAAAACTAAAACAAGGGAAAAAAGAAGTGACCAATTTTAAAATTTTAGAACATACTAACATGAACTGAACTAATAACTAAAGTAAAAACAAGAGGAAAGCAGAAAGACACAAACAAAAGAGCTAAACAACAAAACAGGCGAACCAGGAAACTAACTCAACCAGACGGCACTTAAACCAACAAAGAACCAAACCTCCGAGCAAAGACAGCGGACAGCACACAGGCACAAACCAACCAACCAACCGACGGTGAACCAAAGAGTGTCCAAACGTCTACGTGTCTTAGTGAGTGAGAGACAAACCCACAAACCGTGATGGGAGAACAGGGTTTCAATAAATGGGAAGACAGGTGAAACCGGACAACCGAGAAAAAAAAACAAAACAGGAAAGAAAACCTACACCACACTAACGCTGACGCTACACTAACAAAGAGTCCAGAAACCTGACAGTTTTGTTCAATTTAGTTCTCTAAATAAGTTTGGCTAGTTTGTTAATGGGTTTGTAAGTGACTTCTCTGTCCTCCCCTTTGGAGTGGGTTTTTGTTAATTTTCTTCTGTTAGTGAAAAACTAGCCTTAGTGGATGCCACTATGGCATTTATGATTTTTTAGGCTGGAGGTCAGAGCCAATTAATCAGCCCCCTTTGTCTGAGAGTTTTGTGGGCATGCGGCCAGCCAAAGAAACGGATGCCGCCTGCAGCCCAGAGAGGCCTGCCGCAAGCCAGCGGCTCAAAGTGGACTGCCCATGCCAACGCATGTCTAGTTCCTGTTCACATGGCTATGTCAGCTGATGCTCGTTTGGCTCCTGTCTGGAAACCAAGTTTAGTTGACGCCCAGCTTAGTTCCTGTTACTGTCCCTGCTCATTTAGTTTCTGTTCCTGCGCTGAGGTTGTCCAGGGCTAGTCCAGTTCCTTCTTCCTTTCTTCATTCTACTTCTTTTTCACTCCTGCAGTTGGTAGCAAGGTCGTCCACCAATCCTACAGTTGTTGGTTCGATACCCGGCTCCTCTGGTCACGTCAAAGTGTCCTTGAGCAAGACACTGAACCCCACTTAGTTGCTCCCAGTGAGCGTCGGCCATCTGCGTAGTAGCTCCCCCACCAGTGTATGAATGTGTTATGGGCTGATAAGAATCAGTGTAAAGCGCCTTGAGTACCGACAGGTAGAAAAGCGCTATATAAGTGCGGACCATTTAACTTTTACTGTAATATTTTTCTTTTTTTTTCAGTTTCTTTTTTTCTCCTTTGTCCATATTTTGTCTCTTCATTTTCTGTGTCCATTCAGCGTTTTCCTGCTTGCCTCCACTTTGGTCGCTTTAAACATGCAAACATCTCAGCTTCTTTCGGGCAGCTTAACAGCTCTACAACGTAATTTCCGTGCCTTTTCTTCGTTTGTTCTACCCTGCTTGATGTGGTTCAGCATCATTGCTGCATCGTTCTTAACAAGTTTGGTTTTCTTTGTGAGGCCTGAGTACTGGGTTAATCCGCTAAAGATAAAAGCATGAATCAGCTTTTCACATCATGTTTACAGACCAGCTTTCACACCAGCTTTCTAATACTGCTAATAGTTTTCAAATGATACAAAGCAGATTTCACAATAGATTTATCTTGAGCAGTGAAACTTATATCTGGATCTAAACTAAAACCCAGATATTTCATGGTAGAATTGACACTACAGCATGAGGTCCCCAAGTGGTTCATTATCTTATATCCCTTTCAGTTTCTGGGCCAAAAACAATAATTTTAACAACTTTTGTCTCCATAAGGTTTATTAAACTCTTGAAGCACCCAGATGTTAATCTCATTAACACAAACTGGAATAGTGACTGGAATGGACCATGTTCATTTGGGTTAAATGTTACATAGATTTGAGTATCTTCAGCATAACTGATATGAAATATGTTTCTGTGCTTTAATTGACAAAGTTACGCAACAATTATGTGCTGACATTGCTGTTCATTCTTTTAACAGCATCATGTGGCCTCATCCAAGCAAGAATGAACATTTTTACAGGACCTGAAGGAGGAAATGGGTCTGTTTTTTGCCAGTTTACTTCTGGTAGATCTTCTACTGGAACCTGGAAGTTCGTCTGTAAGGAAGAATGTACAGATAAAGGCATCCTAACTAAAACAGACAGTGACAGAGCTACAAATGGCAGATACAGCATTAATTATGAAGATGGATCATCTCAAAGACCAATTCTTTATGTGACCATCACAAATCTGATGAAGTCAGATGCAGGGACGTACAAGTATGGTGTGGGCACGTCTTCAGGGCTAATTGCATACTGTGAAATGGAGGTCAGAGTCTCGGACGGTGAGTTCCTAAGTTTATGTATTTATGTATTTTTGAGAATAAATTGGAATCAATCTAAATTATAGAAGGAATGTGTAGAATTCATGGAACAGCCAATGTAAATTGCCATAATGTTATGGCTGATTGGTGTAAATACTGACTCTTCTTTTTTCAGAACTGTTGGATAAAAATTCTGGTTTTATTTGGACAAACATAGGAGGAGAAAACTTTACATTTCCATGCAAGTATGATGTGGATAGAGGCAGATTATTCTTCTGTAGAGACGACTGTAAAAAAGAAGAGGACGTCCTCATTGAAACAGACCAGAAAAAAGCTCAGAGTGGAAGATACGGCGTCGAATATATAGACGGATCTATATTTGGACTGTATGCGACCATCACACGCATGAAGACGTCGGACACGGGACGCTACAAGTGTGGTTACGGCAGAGCTTCGTCTCCAGATTCATCCAGAACGTTTTCTGTCATTGTTACAGAGGGTGAGTTTTTTATTCAGTGCAGTGAAGATATGTCTTTATAATCTGCATATGTTCTGTTTTCAGCACAAACTAATTGAACTGACAGGAATAATGAAAAGTCATTTCAATCTGACAGTGTCATTAAAAAACATTTTCTTCACTTTTTCTATTCTAATAACAAAATTATTGCTCTGACAGTGATAGAAATAAAATTTGACTTTACTTTTTAATCTTCAGTCCCATAATCCTCCACACCTACACCAACACAACCACCACAGAGGTCAGTCAGGAAGCTCCACAGATTCATCGATTTTCTCTAACACCACCGACCACTTCACTGGTATAGGACACTTTATGGACTGTAAAACGGTGTCCAGACGTCACTCGCTGTCCCCCTTTTAGGTCAGGCTCTGACCCACAATGCAGAGCAGCAGATTTTACATGAAACTGAACAATAAAAGGACTTCCTGTCTGCACAGCACTAAATATAGTTTGGGAAGTTTAGATGGTACAAGAAGCTCATCTCATTTTTCCAGTTTTTGATTTTTGTTTGTTTTTGTGTCGCTAACAGATCCAACTACTTTAAAATCATCCCAGACGCTCAGACCTTCTCCGACATCACTCCCATCGTCTTCCAATGCAGCAACCACAGCAGCAGCACGGTGTAAGCTCCAGCACAGAAACACGTTCATCAGTTTTCCCAAACACTCCCAAACATACAGGACAGTTTTTATTCAGACTCTCTAGATTTAAACCAATTCTCCACAACATTAAAAGCAGTGAGTGAAAGCGGGTCTCAAACCCAGGACCTTTCAGTCAGAAGTCGTGCACTGTAACCTGCACTGCTGCACTTGTTAGCGCTCTGCTGCCCCCTGTGGGCTGGTCACATCCTGTCCTGGGCTGGACTTTGAAAGGACAGTAAAGACCAACATGTAAAACACTGATCCAAACTCTACGTTGGTAAGACGACACGGAGAGATCGGTTTGTTCTAAAGTGCACACACACTACTTCTGTCTCCGTCTCTTCCCTTCCAGCGTCCTCTAACGTCCCCCACACAGGGTCTGTCTTGCCTCTGGTTGTGTGTGTCCCCATAGTTGGACTGTTCCTGTCGGCTGTGTCACTACTGATGTTCTACAAATGGAAGAAAAAGAGCAACTTGGTCAGAAATACGAGTCGCCGCACAAACAAGGAGGTGACTTTCTTTAAAGTGTGTTTTACTGCTTGGTACATGGGACACGTCTTTGATCCTTCATGATCAAATGATAAAACCCAGAAACGTCCCTTTAGTTCTACTTTTTCTTTCCTTTCCCTTTTCTTTCAGTGTGTTTAGCTGTGTGACGACATAGTTCATGTGAAGAGCAGCAGCCGTTGTTCATACAGGCTGGTAGACAAAAGCACAGATGTTTTATTTCTTTGTTTTTTTCCAGGTATCTGTCATATATGAGAACTGGGATTCAGCCCCAGCAAGTGGAGACAACATCTACCAGAACTTTGATCCAGCCGAGGACGACAAAGGCCAGTTCACTGTGAACTGAACAGAACGGATTTAACTTCAGGCTTTTATTTGAAATGTTTTATTTTGTTCCTCGTGTTTGCAGATATTATCTAGAAACATGAATGTTACAACTCATCTATCTGCTTTTGGTCTTAACCTCGAGTTTTCCGTCTTCAGTCTCATTTTGCCCGTTACGCAGTAAATTCAGAAATGTGCTGTCCAAGTTTTACCGTTTGCTCAGTAAACCAGAGCGAGTCTTTCCAGATTTCCACTGTTCTCGTTCGTTGGTACTTTAGTCTCAGTTTCTTTGCTGAATCTCAGACCACATGTGTCCTGAGTGGCACCACATACTTAGGATCAATACTGAAAAATGGGACAGGAAATGAACGTGTGGCACGTTGCTGATGTCATTACTGATGTGGATGTAATTTGCCTTTATAATCTTTGTGGGTTTTGGCTTTAGACGAGTGTTTTATATTTTAGAAAGGGAAAAAACTGGCACACTGGACAGAGACAATGAGGACTTTGTAAAAATGAATTTGAATTTTCTCTGTTTCACATGAGTCAAGTATCTTGTTCACGCTGTGAGATCCACGGCTGCTTTCAGTTTGTGCAGAGCATCTGTTAATTTTCCTTGTTAAATTTTTCCCCCTTGTTATTTGTTGAAGTTTAATAAAGCTGAAGTCATGTTTGCCATTGTCCTACTATTATCTGTAACCGCTTAACCTGCCTATCACAGCTGCCATTGGACGAGAGGTGGGGTCCACCCTGGGCACGTCCAGTCTGTCCCCGGGCCAACACAGACAGACATAGACCAAAAACAACAACAGTCACATCGTACCTACAGGTCATTTAGAGGCACCAATAACCTAACGTGAAGGTCTCTGTGGGAGGAAACCCACACAATCACGGGGAGAACATGAGAGCCTGCAACCGTGTGTGCTATCAGACCAAACTGAAACATTTTCAGGCAAAGGGCGTTTGTGAACATTTGCAGTATTGTTCTGTCATCCTTTCAACATAAAACATATAAAGTTAGTTTACCAAGCTCAGAAAAAGAACCATCACATTTATCAACATAAAAAATTATATATTATTATTTTATGATGCAACAAATTCATTTTATTTCAAAACTAAATTAAAGCAGATGAACGTTGTAAAAAACAAACAAAAACAGCAATGAATAGGATCAGAGAAACATCTTTTAGTGGGCAACAATTAGGAACAAGTTACTAAAACTCTGCAGGGCAGAGAAAATCTACACAACCTAGAGACTGAGACAATGCGTTCCATGAAGCTCAGTTGGTCATCGTTGATGACCCCCAGATTTCTGGACGACTTAGCGGGGACAATCAATACAGATCCAATGTTGATGCTGATGTTTTGTTTTGTCAAAGGTATTGATGGGACTAGAAATTTAGTCCTGGAGATGTTGAGATGAACATGTCTTTCTCCAAGTGGAGATATCAGAGTGACAGGCAGAGAAGTGTGTTGAGACAGTAGAGCCATCTGGTGGAAAGGGTGAACTGTATGTCATCCGCATAGCAGTGATAGAAAAAGCCATATGAATGGATGATAGAGCCCAGGGAAGAAGTATAGATGGAATAAAGAAGAGGACCGAGGACAGAGCCCTGTGGTACACCGGTGGAGAGGTTATGAGAGTTAGAATCACGCCTCTGCCAGGATACCTTGAAGGTTCGTCCAGATCAGTAAGACCGAAACCAGGCTAGAGCTGGTCCAGAGATGCCTAATTAAGAGACTGCAGGCATGAGGATCTGATGGTTCACAGTGTCAAAGGATGCAGATAGGTCTAGTAGAATGAAGACAGAAGAATTACCTGCAGCTTTTGCAGCCCGAAGGGATTCCACAACAGTCAGAAGTGCTGTCCCTGTGGAGTGACCACTCTTGAAGCCAGACTGATTGACATCAAGGAGGTTGTTCTGGGAAATAAAGTCTTAGAGTTGATCAAAGACTGCTCGTTTCAGGGTCTTGGCCAGAAATGGAAAAAGAGACACTGGTGTAGTTCTCCACAAGGGAGGGATCAAGAGAAGGCTTCTTCAACAGGGGCGTGATCTGGGCCTGCTCAAACCAGGTGGGCAGGGTGCCTGTTGTGAGACAAGTGTTGATGATCTGCGTGATGGCTGGTATTAGTGTAGGTGCAACAGCTTGAAGAAGGGTGGAGAGGATCGGATCCAGAGAGCAGGTGGTTGAGAGGGGGAGAGTGGATACGTCGTCCTCTGACAGGGTTGAAGTCAATTTCATGTGTGTTTTTTTTATAGATTAATTTGTTGCTTAAGGAGCTTTTATACTATGCTGCCAAAAGTTTGTGGACGCTGCAGGTCATATTCTACCTGATATACGTTTGGCCACATGGTGTATTTAGAAAGTGGTTTCTTGATGACTTCAGTATTAATTTCACTCAGCACGTGTGTGATTCCAGTTCTTCCTTGGCAACCCAGGCTCTGCAAAACAACAGAGAAAGTATGATGTAAAAGCAGAATAATTGATGGAACAAACTTTCTGTTTATACTTCATGATATTTGGCTTTTCACGGTGGATGTGAGTCGACAGGCAGAGAGGAGCGGCCTTTGGGCCACTTACAGGAACAGATGTGAGCCACCTTCAGGTACTTGTAAGTGCAGACACAGGGGTCTTCAAACACGACGTTGTTCGCTCTGATAGTGCAGCTCTTTTTCCCGTTGCAGCTGTGGATGAAGAGGGATGTGAGCTGAAACAAGCTTGAACGTGCACAGAAAATGCTGAAGTGTGTGTGATTCAACAGAAGATGGACGTGTGGGATTCAGCTCGACTGCTTGAAAAAAAACACACACATTCACATAGCAGGTTTGACACTCACTGCCAAACTTTCCACTGGTCTATTGTGGGTTTTATTCAAGTTAAAGCACAATCAGTTTCACTTTGATCAGAGTTGAACATACTGTCATTTTCCTTTCCATTCTGCTGGTGCAGACAGGAGGAGACTGGAGAAGCTGGTCAGGAAGGCCAGCTCGGTTTTGGGGACGCCCCTGGACTCAGGAGGATGGTTTCCAAGCTATTATCTGTGCTGGGGAATGATGTCCACCCCCTGTACAGTGTCATGTCTGAGCAGCTCCTTCACTGACAGACTGTTCCATCCTAAACGTCTGAAGGAGCGACATCGAAGCTCTTTTCTCCTGCTGCTGTCAGACTTTACAATCAGAGCTGCTCCCACTGAACCAGTATCACTATTAGTCACTTTAAAATGTTTATTTGTAAATGTGCAATACAAATGATCCTTGGGGCAACTGATTGTGTATTTTTAGAAATTTTTAGATTGTGTATAAACTGTATTCTGATAATTATTTCTTGCTGCTGTGACATGGAAACATGGGGGCTCAAAACCATTACTGGTCACAATAGTCCCAGGCTGAGGAGGATCAGAAATGTTTACATTTAAATTTAAGTTTAAATGTGGGTCATCTGAAACAAAAGGTGCAATGTCATTTAACATATTATTGTGTAAATATTATACATTAAAGCTAAAAGTCTAAACGTTAATTTCGTGTCCATATTTGATATTTAACCAATTCACATCTCTGTGCAAATCAAACAAATACTCTAGGATTATCTCAGATCATGATTTCTGGCAATAAACAAAATCTGCATGTGTTTTTATGTAACAGATCTTTTTTAACCCATATTTTAATTAACAGGAAATGGAATTGATAAACAGAATCCAAATGAGAATTGAAAAGGTACTATCGCACAGAGTAGGTGAGTTGCTTGTTAAAGATTTTCATCTGTCATTTTTTGTTGTTAAGTTATTAACTGATCGGTCAAGTACCGCACTTTGTAGTTTTTGCTGTGACCCACTAATGTTGTGTGTTGGACAATTGGACGATGGAGCTGCTGAAGGTGAATTGGATCTTAAGGACTTTGTAGCTGCTGCTGTGGACGGAGCTGAAAACACACAGGAACAAAAGCATGTTGATCCACAGTCGGTGAGGTTTATCTGGATCCATGTTTATTATCTGATCATCAGAAAGCTGCTTCGAGTCTAGTTTTCCCACACGCTCAAATGCTGTTTTTTGTGAAACGTTGGCAGGATAACGAGCGAAAGTAGAAAGGTGAGAATGAAAAACATGGCACCTGCTCATTAACAACACGAACTGGACTGTCCAGTATGAAACGTCGACACTAACACTGTTCAGTAAATGGGTGAAATAGGACGTTTGACTCAGAACTGAAGTGCAATAAAAACGCAATAAAAAGTTACATAAAACGGTAAATTTCCACCTGTACTTCTAAGAGTGTCATTCCAGGACTGAAAAAATCCCAAACGACACCCACCCCTCAGTGAAGTTTTACTGACTGATGGCACTGCTGTTGTGGAGTTCTGACATTGTTTCAGGTCCAGTTTTCAAATTCACTTTCAGTCCTTTGACAGTCTCGTTAACATTTTACATTGTGCATCAAGCCAGTGGATGGAAACCATCTTATTGTGAGCACGTAATCAGGTCGTAGGCTTGGTGCGTGTTTGTGTGTGTGATGTGGAAGTTAAATTCCAAGTTTGAGACGACTTGTTCTCAAAAACGTGTCTGTCTGGTAATTATTTTTTAAATTATGCACATTTTTGGATGCTGTTCAATAACCTTTAGGTTCTTTCAGTGGTTTTATTTCCTCAATCAGTCCATCACTTTAAGATGCTGTGCTGTCAGAAGAACAGGAAAAAGGACAATAACTGAAATGTAAAAAGTGAAGGTGAAAACTGAAAGCACTCACATTAATGATGATCAGTTTCTCCAGCCTACGCCACCGTGCGAACAACCTACAGGCTGTTGAACAGTCGTGCTTGAACGTCTAGTTGTTGGCCACAAATGACAATTGCAGTTTCGTAACATTCCAGCAGGTGGCTGCATAGACCTCCATTCAAAATAACACTTCATAAAGATATTATGTAAATTATTGTACAGTAGCTGTCAGCACACAACGTACCGGACCACCTCTCCTTACTGTGGTATAGTTGGAAGCAAGTTTCATTCAGCAGGAAACAACAAGCAATCACACAAATAAATGTGCGTCTGAAATGAAAAATGACGTGAAGTAAGAGTCATGAAAAAATTCACAATAAATCAAGCTACAACCTTAGTGTTTTTTACAGAAAAAAGACACTGATTCAGACATTTACCAGTCTTTTCTTATGTGGGAATGTTCCTTAGGAGAGAACACATGTTTGTGCAGAATAACCATTGGTTTTTTTCATTTTTTTCGCTTCACTTTTTTCTCTAAATGTCTGTTTAGTCTGGACTTTTTGTAAAGTGCCTTGAGACGACCTTGTTGTAAATTGCCGACATATAAAGTTGAATAGAATATAATTTTTGCAGTTGTATAACGTTATGGGAAATCAAACCACAATAACATTTGATCGTTAATTTCTAAAGCACTTTAGCTAAATATTTTTTTAATGACACTTATCAGTTATGCTAACTGTGCATAGCTTTTATTAAAGGCCAGCGGACATTTAAAACCATTTAAAGACCGTTCATCCTACAACAGATCAAACCAAATCTATGATATTGCTCAATGTGAACAGCACTTGAACACACTGTAAGCGTTGTCTCCTGTCCTGTAGGGCTGCACATCACGTGTAGTGAGATGTAGATTAGGAGATAAGGAAGGGATTCGTAAAACGGCTCATTGTAAAGACTTTTAGTTGGTTGCACTAATGAACCATTGTACTATTTTGCAAAAAAGAAGTTCAGTTCTTTAAGGACAGAGAATGCACAGATTTACAATTTGGACTTCCTCCTAATACCTGCTCCTCATTTTTGAAGAGCTGTAAAACAGAGAAGTTTGTATCTGTGGCAGTGAAAACACAATTGTCAGAGTGTGAAGCAAAAATGATGTTTATTAAAAAGAGGAACAGAATCAGCATCTTTTTAGTTTTTCTCAAAAGTTACAGTGTGTGTGTAAGTGTCTTCTGATGATTTATCGCCAGCCTGTCAATCCCGCTCAGATTCCTGATCTAATCAGTTCATCCATGGGTCAAAGTGGAAGTTTGGGTCAATTTTGAAAAAAGTCCCTCAAGGGGTTTGTGGAAGATGGTGTCCACCAGACTGGGACAGACAACAGGTCACACCTTTGACATTTCAAAACAAAAAAATTGGGGTGGATTGACAGACAACCTTAAAACGAGATGCCCCTGTCATTTACAAAAAAGAAAAATCTGATTTACTTACAGCATTTAGAGAAGTTAGTAGGTCCACAGTTTTTTACTGTACACGTAGAACTACATACATGCAACAGAAAAATAATGACATTAATTTCAAAGTAAACAGGCTACTAGTAGCATTGTAATGAAACTCTGTGTTCAGGTCAGACCTCTGATTTATTAAGCACATCTGTCTAATATTTGCATGCATTACGTTCAACAAAGAAAAACTGTATCAAAATATTTTTGTCATTGAGTGAAAATAATATGAATATGATGCAGCGGTCAGAGATGAGCTCCTGCTTAATATTAAAGTCAGGCTCTGTCAGGGGTGTTCGCGAATTAGAAGACCCAAAAGGACAACAACGAGAGGGAGTACAAATGGGACGTGAAACTTTATTGCAATTTAGAAAAGGGACAAAGACAACACCATGTGAACATATAACTAAATTAAACAAACAAAGTCAGCCTGAGGGGAACACAACGAAAAACCCGAGAGAGAAGGGGAAACAGGGCAGGCTGACAATGACGGGGAAACACTAAGAACTGAACACACAGGAAAACCGAACAAAACACACAAGGACCAAAAACCAAAACCCAAAAAACCAGAAACCAAACCTCAGAGACCAAACCTCAGACCACAGGGAAAACAGGCAAAGAGTCCAAAAGCTTGAGAGTGAGGCAAATGTGGGAGTCCAGTAATCCAAAAAACCGTGAGTCAACATGGGAGCAATGACAAGAATCTGGCGAGGAGCTGTGGTGAAGGGCAGGTATAAATAGGAAGGGGGTTACAGGTCAAAACAATCAAGATGAGTGAATAATTGTGACATTGGTAAAATTAACTGAGAACAGGACAGGATATGGAGAAAAACGGGTAACAAAATAAAAGTTCAGGGGAGGAAGTGGAAATGAGGGACTGATTCATGACAGGCTCATTCAGCACAATGAGCCTCACCTTTAAAAAACAGACAACAGTGTTAAATCTCAACTTTACCGAGTGTATTTTTGCCACTGTTACAGGCAGACAGCTACAGATCACTGTCAGGAAGCAGCAAAGAAGTCTGTCAGGTGCCGTGTCGTGATACTGGAAGCGGTGGACGGTGAGAGCACTGCCAAACGGTAAGTAAAGCTCGGGCTAAGGAGACGCTGCGTTCAGCTGATTTCACCGAGAGCCCAGTGCAGGCTGAGCAGCACCTGACCGGTATCAGCAGGGATGGGGCAAACATGTATTCTACACCTCAAATGATTCTCAGTGGGGCTACAGTCCTACCTAACCCCACCCTGATGTCACCATCGTCACACAGGGAGGAAGAAAATGTTTCAACTTCCCAAACCATGAGACAGACTCTCATAGCGGTGGAGTGACAGAAGCAGTTCTCCAGTTTTTTCCAATCAGCATCAAGTTCAGAATGAGAATCAACCTCGTTTTCCTCTTCTGCTTCTTTTCAGGTGAGGACACACTGTGTCTTTAATGCTGTATAGGACAATCAATACATTTGTCCAAAGGCTGGACCGCAGATGTTTTGATGTGTTAACTATTGGTGTGACGTGTTTCCTATAGAAGGAACATTTTACCCGCAAAGCAGTGAATTCTCTGTCCATCTCTTCCACAGCACTGTGTGGAGAAAACACTGGACTCGTGAGGGCGAGGCTCAGTATTTATACAGGAGCCCAAGGAGCAAGCGGCAGAATTCAGTGCTCACCGTTTGTGCCAGGAAGCACAAAGTTCTTGTGTAAAGAAGATTGTAGTAAACAAGAACAAATCATAATTAAAACCGATAGTGTTACAGCTAAAAGTGGCAGGTACAGCATCGAATACAGAGACGGATCAGGGGGACTCGGACTTCTGATTGTGACCTTCGCAAGTCTGACCCAGTCTGACTCAGGAAGGTACAGGTGTGGTCTGGGCAGATATTCGGTTCCAGAGAGCTACTGTGACTTTGAGATCAGAGTTTCAGACGGTGAGTTTCTACTGAATGTTACAAAACCGGCTTGTATTTGCAACATTCATTACACCGAGATTTTTAATCTGTTAGTTAGCTCGGATTTGATTTCACAGAAGCGATAAAATGTAAGAAGACAAACTAGAATCACAGCAAAAATATATAAAACAGACAAAGGCAAATCAATGATTAAAACAATCATGTCTAAAAATATATGTCTAAAATATGTCTAAAAATATAAATAAGTCTAACTATGAGTGAATTCAATCAATAAAAAAAGAAAGACAGAGTCAGTAAATGCATCAATAAGCAGCAGGATTTAACTCTGCAACACTTTTGACAATTAGACAATCGATGCAGAAACGTAAATTAATCTCTACCAATAAAAACAAAAACACAATATAGTTTTACTTAAAATACGCTACGATGCTACGAAGCTAAAACCCAAAAGAATTTCAAAACAAGGCCCAAAACTAAACACATGAGAAAAGTGGCAGCATCGGAACATTGTGACTGGAGAATTTTATGTTTTTTTTTTTGTCTACCTCATTCATTTGTAAGGAGGAGGCCAAAACATTAGAACCACTCTTCCTATAGTGCACTCCATTACGACTCCACTGCTCAATATGACCTGAGTAATAAACGCACAGTGGAATTATCACCTTTCTGACAGTTCTACCCTGAAAAATTGTAGAATTCAGAGCAGAGCTGCTGTCCGACCCCCAGTATGTGCACACGTAAACTGTGATTATTCATCTTTTCCACAGCGCTGCTGGGTATTAATGGATTTATCCCAACCTACAATGAAGGAGAAGATTTCACAAGCCTGTTCAGCGGCGCTGCCAACCAAAGCATTATGTTCTTCTGTCGGGAGCCGTGTCTCACAGTGGACGACGTTCTCATCAAGACCAATGATGTCAAAGCTCAGAATGGAAGATACAGCGTTGAATACATGAACGGATCTGTGGTCGGGCTGTACGTCACAATCACACAAGTGACCAAGTCTGACTCGGGAGGGTACAGGTGTGGTTACGGCGACCCTTTGTCCTCAGCTTCATACTTCTCATTCATTATACTTGTTGTGAGTGGTAAGTGTCTTTTAAAACTTACTGTGTTTTTTCTATAATCCACATTTTCTGTTCATTGCATATTACCTACTAAAGAGAGAGAATCATGGCAGTTGTTAGGTTTTAATTAGACAAATGAGAGTGTGCAAATCAGAAAAATGCCTTTTTAAAGGTCACATGAAGAATTTGAATGGTGGTCTGATTTGCGTCAGCAGCAGCAGAGTTCACAGTAGGTTGTCAGGTGCGGGGCCACACCTGGTGGCAATTAGCAAAGCAACACGTCGCTGTTTAGGAGGAAATTCAGGCGACTCCGGAGGAGTCAGAGGAACCCTGGAGTGTGCGGTTGAATTCCAGTTTCATTGTTTATGACCTCTGTCAATTTTACTTGTCGGTCGCCTCCTTTTTCTGCATTCTTCTCCACATTAACACGTGCGGGTCAATGAGAAAATGTCCGACAGACAGGAATTACTGCATTCACCTCAGGCAAGAGAACAAATATAGCAGAGACCTTCGTGTAGAAGCTTTGCTCTGTACTGACACAGCTCGTGTCTCTCTGTCCCCCCCAGCCTCTACAGTCCCGAATGACTGCTGGTATGTGGTTCTGAGTGTCTCTCTGGTGTCTGTATTGTTTTCGGCTGTTTGCCTGGTGCTTCTCTACAAATGGAATAAAAGGAGCAACATGGGCAGAACCACCAGGGGGCGCAAGGACGACACTAACATTAGGGTGACTTTCCTTCTTTCCTATTTTAGCCGTTTTTTTTTTTGTTGTTGTTGTAGAAATGTTATAAATTCCGGATTTTCAGTTAACAAGTTGTGAATGGAGGTCACTTCAAAGGTGGTTTGTACTTTACGGATGTTAATAGCTGCAGTATTTTTGGCACAAATGATTCAATTTATAATATTAGTGTATGTGACAGTTTTTTATCCTGCCATCTTCCACACATCCAGCCACGTGAGGTGTTTGACGTGAACCCTGTTTTGTTTCCAGATATCTGTAATCTATGAGAATTAGTCTACAAAGGCCGACTGCCACAGCCCCGATCCAGCCACCCATGAACAGGAAGAATCTCTCTCTGCACTTTTAAAAAATGTTGATTTGAGTTCAAAGTTTTACTCGCTTTCATTTTGTTGCAGATAATACATATTAAAGGCAGATTTTGACTCATCCATGTTTTGTAAAGGTTTTATTTTTAAGAGTAGCCCTCCCCCTTCAGATTTAATTTGTGCAGGGCTGTGGGTCTGAAGGACTGGAGTCGGCAGCACAGCACCACATTCACTGTTAACCTTCACCTCTACCTTGACACAGATGGGACAAATGTCATCTAATATTTTACCTCAAACTTTATTAATCCCAGGAGAACACTGCATTGACTTTCTACAGCTCAGCTCCAAAAAAAGGGAAAAATCACCTCCAATAGCATCTAATTCTACATTCATTTACTGAAGAACACTTTCACCAAAACAACAATTTATCAATAATTTTTCTTTTATTATTTTAGGAAATTATCCGCTGTGGTTTTGCCTCACAGTACAGTCATTCATTTACCATTTCCCCTCAGTCTTTGTGTCGTTTCTGAGTTCCTCTTCTCCCACAGTCAGGAATGCAAACGTATCATTCATTATTCATATGTCACCTAAGCAGCTAAACAAGCTTGACAGCATTAGAAACCAAAGTTGGAGGAGATGAGAAGTATATGGCAATAAAGTAAATGCTATACCTAAACTAGTATATTGCAGATATTATTACAATAACAATGGAAACGTAACAGAAATAACACTGAAACACTGTCAAATCAAAACAGGAGAATGGACCTTTTAATTCAACTTCAACTTTATTTATATAGCGCCAATTTACAACAATCTCAAGGCTCTTTACAAAGTCAAGAAGGTTCTTTACATGAAGAACCAGGAGAACGGCACATGTCGAACTGGAGACGAGCAAATACAAACACAAAGGTTTGTGGCGCCTTTGTGAGAGTTGGGGTTTGTCCCTAATCCCTGCTGGGATCTTCACATTCGCTGACCAGACCAGGCTTCTGGTAGATGACGGGGAACTGAAAACAAGACCATCAACTTTACCACAGTGACAAGACATGACACATTATTAAAGTATCATCAGTTTCCACCGATGAAATGTTGGGCTAAACTGTAAAGATTGTCAAACAGTAAGGGAAGCGGCATGAGGCACATATGGAGTTTGAGGTAGAAGGACCAGCACGTTCTCGTCCCACAGCATCGAACTGTGACACTTTTCTACCTCCATTGGTGGATCATATTGACACAACAGGTGCACAGTAGTGTTACTATTGGACACTCCAGGAGCAGCTGGTCATATGTGCGGTGCTGTAAGTGTGAGCTGGATGGCAACTAACAAAAACCGTTAAGTGGAATGACAACAATTAAATCAGCCGGACAACTGTGAGGATCTGATTAGGCCCGTGACATCTGCACGCACACAGAGCTTAAAGAAAGTCACCTCAAAGGTTCCGCTGTTCTTCACCGTTTTCCGCATGTAGAGGAGGAGCAGGACCAACAGTAACACACCTACTGAAGACACACAAACGGCCAGAGGCAGGACATAATCTGGGTGAAAGAGGTGGGAGAAGACTGGGAAGGAAGTGAGAGAGAGAGAGAGCAATGACAAGGAATCAAAGTTGTGTTACAAAGAACAAACTAAAATAATCAAACTGTTGTATGAAAAAATGTCTCAGGCATCATTTGAACACGTGAAATGTCAATGTCCCTAAACTGTGCATTTATTGTAGAACTGTATGACGTAGAGTCAGTTTCTGTGTCCTGGCAGAGGGACTTTGAGAGCTGGACAACAGTGTTATTATAAGTGTCCCGTACCTGTGACATGGTCGTTGGTGTTAGAGAAAACTGAAGCAGCTGTGGAGCTGATTAGACTTTGTGCTGGCACTGAAAACTGTTGGGTCGGGCCTGGTGTAGAAGTGATCACATTTGAACAGTAAGAACACAAAGAACAATCAGGACTGAGGTTTGGCAGCTCAGCTCTACACATCAGTCCCTGTAGGAAGTCATGGACATTTTTTGAAGACGGCCTTAAACACCAGAGATTGTGATTGTGACGTTGTGATGTGATGGAGACGTCCTGGAGGGACGAATCTATGAGACTGTCCACAAAAGTTAAATTTGAAACAAAAGTGTTTTTCAGCCCAAACATTTAAAAACTGCTACCTGCAGCTGTTGGCTGCTCATTGATTGTGGTGGAAACTTCTGATGGTAGTGGAGAACTTCGTGAAGACGAGCCGATTAAACTCTGTGGAGTTGTGGGTGTTGGTGTGGAGGATGATGGGGCTAAAGTTGGAAGAGGCCTTAGGGTCTGGGTCGGTTTGGAAGTGGAGGGATCTGTGAAAAGAGTAAAATACTGATAGGGACAAAGTCCAATTAAGGCAACTGAAATCCGACATGGACATAGATAAAAAAGAACAAAGATGTGGCCTTAATTAACGTGTCCTGATGCAACCAATTTTTTGGAATTGAAATGAAAATGTGCTTTTATTAGGGAAAGGGAGTTTCAAGGAGGTGGCAGCCGTACAAAGCACCGGACTGTCGAGCCAAAGACCCGGTTCGGTTCAGGCAAGAAAAACCACTAATGTTATGAATAGAGAAAGATCGTGGATGTGTTGGGATGTATCAGACCAGCCCCGATCTCCCTCTGACCCAAACCAGCTGCTGTAAACTAAACACAACCATCGAGTCCGTTATTAACACTGTAGTCACACGATACAGGATCGTGTAATGTGGAAGAAAACAAAACCAGGTATTTTGCCGCAAGATCCAATATTTTGGTAGCATATGTTCAGTGTCAACTCAACATTTACTTTACGTGTAATGACATTCTCATTATGTTTACATGAAATCATGTTTCTCTGTAAAACATTATCACGTTTGCAGTTTAGTTCTATTAGAACGTAATTTTTGTGTTGATTTGGTCAAACTGTATTTCTGAGGAAATGTAAAATGATTTTTTCGTCCAACAACTCACCATCTATAATAATGATAGAAAAGGTTGAAATAGATTCTGAAGTCGCAGCTCTTCCGTAACCACACTTGTAGCGTCCCGTGTCCGAAGTCTTCACCTGTGTGATGGTCACGTACAGTCCAAATATAGATCCGTCCACATATTCGATGCTGTATCTTCCACTCTGAGCTTTTTTCTGGTCCGTTTCAATGAGGACGTCCTCTTCTTTTTCACAGTCGTCTCTACAGAAGAAGATTCTGCTGTGATTAACTTTATTGTGGCAGGGCTGTTTGAGAGTTTCTCCTTCAACGTTTGTGCGCTTTAAACCATCTCTGTCCAACACTTCTGAAAATATTAAAGATCAGCAGTCATGGAGTGAAATTCAGTCGTTAATTGAGATTTGATCTCATTAAAACAGTTAAACCTTTACAGTGTTTAGTAGTAACTCACCATCCGTCACTCGAACCAAAAAGTCAGCGAATGAATCTGGAGCCAAAGTTTTGCCCAAACCGCACCTGTATTGTCCCGAATCAGACTTGGTCATATTTGTGATGGTCACAGACAGAATCATTCTTCCAAATGATCCACGCTTATAGTTAATGCTGTATCTGCCACTGTGAGCTCTGACACCATCTGTTTTAACCAGGATTCCTTCTTCTGCACATTCATCTTTACAGAAGAACTTCCAGCTTCCAGACGGGGTGAAATGGCAATCAATGGTACCAGTTCCTCCTTCGGCCCCTGTAAAAATGCTGAGTTTTGCACGGACGAGCCCAGTGTTTCCAGCACACAGCGCTGCAGACATTAAAATCAAAAGGACAAATAAGTATAAAACTAGAAATCGGTTGTGTATCATTAAATGAGTTGAGATGGTGGATACATCAGAGGAAAAAAACATGAATGTGGAGTCAACAATGCTTAGACATGAACGCTTCTACATAAAAATGTTGCAAGCAGGAGAAGGCAGGTAATCAGTCCTCACCTGAAAAGAAAGCGAACAGCAGAACAGGGTGGATGTTCATTCTGAATGGGATCCTTCTGCTCGATGGTTGTTTCATTACCTTGGAGCTGAAATCGCCCTTTCTTGACTTGTCTGTGTCTACTTTTGTTTCTCCTCTTGCATTTGTACTTGAATGTGACAGACAAATGAAGCAGTTTGTCCATCTGACACTTCATTAGCCATATTTTCTGCTTCAACAACAAATATTTTGCTGTAAGGAAGGAAAGTGCAAAATTTCAGCAAACACGGCACAAAAACCATTAGGTGGGAACATTGACAATTGGCTTCATTTCCTCAATCATTTTTCCAGCCAATGACCTTTGGTGCAAACAAGGTTGTAGTGGGGCAATATTCTGGAAATGACAATCTAATAAAGGTGCAATAACTGGGTAATATCTAGATTATGGCATGTTGACAGTGGGGATAACAAATCTTGGTAAAAAGAAAATAATAGGCATGTAATATTTTAGTAATAAGCAGTTTATAGGAGTAACATTTATGTCAAAATGATCTAAAAAGGTTGTTAGTTCATAATAACATCACAGTAATTACTAAAGTAATAACCAGATAATAACGTTGTATAGGCAATTATCAGTGTAATAGAAGGCCAAAATTAACTGTGTAATCTGGAACCTAATTACCTGGAAATATGCCGGATTTAAAAAAAAAGTCCAAGGAAGTATGTATTTTACAGCTCCCATTCATGATTATTTAAAAAAGCTGACAGGCGTCAGGTGATACAGCTGCAAAGAGCAGAGACTAAATGAACGTTGGGCCACTGCCTGAGTCAACGTGCATTTTTGTTCACTTGAAAGCTTTGAATAAAGACTATTTCTTTTATATTTACTCTCATTTGTTGTATATTGTTCTTTATTTTCTGTATATGTCATTCTACTGCTGTAGATCTTTGTTGTGTATTTCATATTCATTTTTTGTATATCTTATTCATTTCTGTATATTTTCTTGCATATTTTTTTTGGTATTTGGTATATATATGTATATACTGTATATACAAATAAATATGTGGTATATGCATTTCTTATATATCAGATACATTTTATTTTGTATATTTTACTTTATATGCTGTATTTCATTTCATAATCTTTTGGAACAGTCACAAAAAGCATTTCACTGCATGTCGTACTGTGTATGATGGTGAATGTGACAAATAAATGTGTGTTTTTCAGTAAGGGAACTTAAAGAGGCATCATGAACTTCAAATGGGACATAACACATTTACTTATCACTGGATACTGAACTGCAAAGGGATCATGTGTCACTGGGTAAATGTGCTCGAGGTCACGAGGTGCACGCCCATAAAATCGAGAACACTGGCAGTGACAATGTTTTTTGCTCCTGTTGCGCAAAATAACTTGTGGTGACTTCCTGCCAGGGGAAGTTGACTGCAGTTCTCCTAAAACTGTTTGATTTTATCAGGAAGCCGCTGTACGTGTGATGTTTGAGTGTTAAAGACGGATCTAATCTCACAGTGGGAGCATCCTGGCCTTAGCCGACAAAGTTAAGGTTGGTATAACAAATAAGAAGCTACGAAGCCGAGTCAAAGAGAAAGAATTTACCTTTAATTAAAGGAGCGGTTGAAAAGGAGAGGCTCACTCAGAAGTACTGAATTACTGGCCAAACAGTAATCAAATCAACTGTGACTAAGTGGAAACAAGTCAAAGGTTCATTGGAAGCTCCACAACCGTTGTCAAATCTAGGGGGCGATTGTAGCTCAGCTGGTAAGGGAGGCGCCCACAGACCACAGGGTCACGTCGAGGTGTCCTTGGGTGAGACACTGGACGCCAAGTTGCTCCCGGTGGGCCAGATGAGCTCCCTGCGTGGCAGCCATCGCCGTCCTGTGTGTACGTGTGTCCCAAAATACTCATTAAATCGCTTTGGGGAAAAGCGTCTGCCTAATGAAATGTAAAACTACTGTTTTGGAGTCAGTTGAAGAAACAATTAGCAGCAGTAAGCAACATGTGTGGGTCAATGCGCAGCAACGCTGCTCAGGGTTTATCTGAGGCGCCGCTAAAGAAAAAAACCTTATGTGGCTACGCTATGTCGATATGCAAATCAACAAGATTGACATGGCATTTCCATCGTGTGTGTGTGTGAAGCTAAAGCTGTGAACTAAGCCACAGAAGCCGAGACAGGAAGAAAATGTTCATTTAAGGCAGCTTCAACCTCCTGTTGGTTCAAAGGGTGAATGAAGCCTCAGTGACGCTTCAGGATGAAAACCTGCCACATTCTGTTTCTCGGCTTCTTCTCAGGTGAGGACTGAACACATTCACTTATACTGTACAGAAGGGCAGTTCTCACATTTACATTATGACCACCTGCACAATTTAATCCAATCCAACACAGCAGCTCTGCCGTGAAATTGACTTTTACAAGTTCACACTTTCTCCGTTTTTAAGTTGAAACTGTCAGATCATTCTACTCTCCATTTATTACTGAGGTCGTACTTGAGTGTATTAATCTTATGTCACCCTCATTCATTTTAAATTGGCTGATCAAAACATTGGAACCACCTCTTCTTATAATACACTGCAGATGACCTCAGTAATAAACACGTAGTAGAATTATCACCTTTCTGACAGTTTCAAGCTAAAAACCGAGGAATAATAACGTTATAAAAGTAGAATTCATGGCAGAGCTGCTGTATTGGATTGCAATAAACTGTACACGTGTACCTAACAAAGTGACCAGTCACAGTATTTCCATGCTTTTTACCTTTCGGATTATACACAATAAAAAAATAATAAACAGACGTTGTGAAATATTTTTTATTCAAGAAAATGTAAGAACTGATCATCTCTAACTCTGTGAGATTAAACCAGAGTTGATGGTTCAGATTCTCGTCATCACCGTTTGTCTTTTCTGCAGCACTGTGGGACGGAAACGCAGGTGTCTCAGTCTTTCAAAAGCCCGAAGGAGGAACTTTTACAATGTTATGGAAGTTCTCCTCCTGTGCAAGTCGGAGGTTCTTCTGTCGGAGGGAGTGTAAAGGGGGAGACATTCTCATTGACACATCTGAGAAAACAACTCACAGCGGGAGATACAGCGTCGAATGTAAAAAAGCAGAACCTGCAGGGGGAATGGTGTCGGTGACCATGACAGAGCTGATCCAGTCGGACTCAGGGCGGTACAGGTTTGGTGTTGGTGGATATTTGGATCCTGACTCATACGGGGAGTTTGACATCAGAGTTTTTAAAGGTGAGTATAAAAAATGACATATTTAGTGCATCATTTTAAGAGGTCGTGACTTGTTTCTGTAGCTTTACTTCCTAGCCAGACTGAGAATTTAACTTTGACTTCCCCTAACAAAAAGCACGAACAGTAATTGTTCATTGTTCATGTTTTCTACAGAACTTGAGTTCAGAAACATTAAAGCGATCAACATTCATTCAGGAGCTGAAGGAGGCCAAGTTTCAGTCTCCTGCCTCTATTATTTCTCTAAAAATACAAAGTTTTTCTGTAAAGGAGAATGTGAAGATAAAAACGTTCTCCTTGACACGACTGATGACCAAGCTCGTAGTGGCAGATACAGCCTCACATATGAAGAGGAATCTGCCATAAACACGTTTATTCTGCGTGTGACCATCACTGACCTGAACAAGTCCGACTCAGGACTTTACACTTGTGGTTTGGGAGAATCTTTGTCTTCAGCTTCATTCCAGGAATTTGAGATCAGTGTTACTGATGGTGAGAATGAGTCTAAATTAAACTTGTTTTTGTCTTTGGTTTTTCTCTGTCACCACTGACCCAGGATCTGATTGCTGACTTGTCATCTTTCACAGCTCCAGTCACTGACTCACAGAGTACAACATCCGTTTCAGGAAGTTTCTCAACCGCTTCCCCTGAAATCACCGACCGGTGGACAGGTACAGTGCACCAGTTATTACATCATGACTTACAAAAGCAAATGTCATGATAAACTTCACATGAATATTCATTATTCTGAGGACGTACAGTGTCACCTGTATATTTCACCTGAAATCCTTTTCTTGAACATTTCTGGTGAGATTTCAATGGAAAGAGGCTTCTCGACTAACCCACATATTTCTCGCTCTTTTCCTCGTTCCCGCTCTCGCCAGTCCCCTCCCATGTCTCTCACCCAGCGTTCTTCTGGTGTCTGGTTCTGCGAGGCCCTGCGATTGTCCTGCTGTTTGCTGTGGTTCTGCTGCTCCTCTACAAACTGAAGACAAACAGGAACAAGGTGGCGACTTTCTTCAGCTCAGTCTGTCTCTGATCACACACATACTCAGCATCAGTAAAAGTGCAAGTATTAGCTTAAGGAATTACTCCACCAAAGTATGAATACCACTTCAATCCTTTACACGAGTATAAGTACAAACTCGAAAATCGAAACGTTACGTAACCATCTGCTACTGGGTTCTGGATTGTGGTCGAGACTTTAGCAACACTTCATTGGCTCACAGTGAATAAAAAAACATCCTTTTACAAATAGGTAAGTAAACACAAAATAATAATGCAATGTTTAATCTGAGTTTATTATGGGCTCCTCAAAGTGAACACATTCTCAAAAAATCAACTGAAGAGCTGATGATTTGTCCTTATTTCCACTGGGTGACTTTGCACTTTAACACCTTCCAGTGTTAAAGTGCAAAGTTACGGTTGGCCGTTCAACAGAAATGTACTTTCATCCTATACTGCAAAAGAAAATGGCTGCTTTCAATTCAGATTTTTTATGATAACACAGGCCGCCATGACAGCGGCCTCCCTTCTGTGATAAAGTCACGAACATGGCGTCAGGCGCGAAAAACTGTTACTGAACTCCGGTGTCCTGTGGGGGGGATTAAATTTACAATGGCTGCACAGCGCAGCAGCGACGCTCTGTGGTTAGTTCTTACTACTTCCTTACAATAACTTTAGGTATAAAAGTAGCAGCACTTTTCAATACAGTAAAAAGAATTCAACCACTGTGAGCTTGATGCTGTTGGTGAAATAAAATCCTTATTTGTTCCACATGTGCCTCATTAATACAGTTTCTGAAGACATTCTGAAATGTTTAGGTCTAAATAAGTTTAATTCATCTAAAGACCAGTTAGTGTAAACTGTCACTTTATTATTCTCTTTCAAAATTGATCCTTATGCATCAGTAGGAATAAAAAACACTTTACTCTGGGGGGCGACTGTGCTGCAGTCGTCCATCAGTCCCACAGTTGCTGGTTTGATCCCCTGCTTCACAGGTAACATGCCAAAGTGTCCTTGAGCAAGACACATAATCCCCACGTAGTTGCTCCTGGTGAGTTGGATTGTAAGTGCAAATGGGTCAGTGCTATGTAAGTGTGGACCATTTAAACCATTAGTAAAAATTTAAAAGTAGTTATTATATTCTTGTTCCTACTGTCATATTATCATTGGTCTGCTTGATTCTGCAGTTTATCACAGATCCCACTCGTGAAGACTCTGTCTACCAGAGCCTCGATCCTGGGACTGGGGCTCAGGACCAGACCTATTGGACACTGAAAAACATAAGATCCTGTCAGACATTCCGTTAATATGCTTCAGGAGACAAACCTTTTATACTGGAGGCTCCTCGCCTCACCTGAAAAAGCAAATGACTTCACAGAAAAGTGAGGGAATTAGTGACAATATACATAAAATAATAATAATAAAAAATGTTTCATGTTTAGTCATGTGTAGTTTCACGATGGGGAGCAGGGAAAGTTGTCACATATTTAATTAATAAGTGAGACAGAAATAAAATGAGATGCATCAGTGTCTGATAACGTTTGATGTTTGACGTTCTAGCTCCTGGTGATTTTTTCTAACATTTGCCAATTAGTGCTAATCACACGGTCCAGGCTGAAGATCGAGCCACAAAACCTTTCAAATTCGGCTGAGGATGTCGACATATTTCAGACAAAACCACTTTTCGGGTCAGAGTAACTGTGGAAGGTGCTTCACTTTGGTCCAGACTGTAACTTACTGAGGAATATGATGTTTACTTTAGGACTTTTCTTTTTTTTTCCAGGGGTCCATGTATGACAGGATATACAGTCTCCTGTTGCCATTTTAACGCTCTCTTATAACTGATACTTACCACTTCGTGTGTGACATCGTTTCATTAAATTCTTTTGTAATTACATATTTTCAGTGTGTGTTAAACATTTAACTCTTTGTCTGAGTAAAATAAAAAGGTGAATTTAGTTTATTGACCAGTCACTGCCTAACAGAGGCTGAGTGCTAACATTTTGTGCCTTTACATTTCTGATTCTGTTTCGAGTTTCTGATACGACGTAAAGCAATGTAATTTAACCTTTATACATCTGATGATCCCTGTTGTATATTCTGTGATGAAAATGTAATCAAAAGGACGGAATTGTGATGGGAAAAATCAAATGAGAGTCATTTTAATTTTTTTGTTAAGTTTATTAATGAATTATTTAATCAATGTTTTGCCATAAAAGGAGAAAGTTGGAGCCAGCAGTCGGGGGAGATGTTATTCTGCCTAGCAAAAGGAGGAGATAACAGACACATGTGCAGTGGGAAAGTTTGAAGAACTGCACCGACCGGAGGCATGAATCTCTGCTGGGGCATTTCTCTCTGCAAGATAATAAAAGCTTCAAAGACATCCTGGATGCTTAAGCCGCTTTATTGATTTACACTCGAGGCGTGTGTGACCAGCAATTGTCGATTTTTCCATGACAAAACACTTTGTACGGGCAGGAGAATCAGAATCCGTAAAATCCTGTGCAGCATGTTATCGTTAATGTTTTAATTTTTCTTTGTCCAACTGATTCAGACAGTCTTTATGACCATTTATTGTTTAAAGTTTTTACTGAGCAGTTTTCACTGACATCTGCGTGATCATGACTCAAAACTGGTCACAGTGTGTGAATCAGCTTGTCAGTTCTCTCTGGTGGACAGTCTGCGTCAGAGCTGAAGTTGAGGTGGTGGTGGTGTCCAAGCCACTGTGATTTTTGAAAATCACCCTCACGTTTTCAGTTTCAGATCGAGACAATTATAACATATCTAAGATACTAAAGAATCCTTCAGATGAGGTGTTGTCATTTTCATGCAAATGAAATCAGTCTTCTGTGTTTTTATACATTCTCTTTTATTTGACTAAATCCTCTGGGCTGAGATTATTTACACAGAAACAAAACCAATAAACTTTATTCAAAAAATAAGCAGAGCATCAGAAAAAAGATTAACAATTCCTACATCACGTAACATAAATCATCCAGCTGAAGGGGCAATAAAACCAAAAGTCAATTAATTTCTCTCACCACTTCATTGTGTTATTTATTAAACATCAAGTTTCACACTCATGATTAACCTTGTTTTTTTCCTTTATTTAAAAAAACAAAAAACAAAACACACTCGTACTCTAAAAGACCAGTGACAGGGAAAATGGGAGAAGGGCTACAAAATAAAAGCTAGGGACAGGAAGTCAATCTAAAACTAAACAAAGACAAACTTAAGTTCATGACTGGGATGATTGTGTTTTTTGTACACATCTGTCAAACATCGTGTGTTTTTGTAACAACTAATATAGGAATTTTTAGAGGAACCAAAAGACTGGAGGACGCAGAAATAGAAACACAAAAACCAAGTTTATTAAGTGTAGTGATGGAAGTGGAGTACTACTGCCCAGGGCTGAGGGGAACGACAAAGGGGTGAGAGGTCGTTAGGAGAAAAGCAGAGGGTAAGAGAAGGCAGAGAATATGATGAACTTAGGAGGAGGCAATCTCGGGAAGGAGATGAATTGTCCAGGAGCAGGTGAGGTTGTCGATGGGGAGGACGCAAGAGAAAAGGGAACAAACTACAAAGTAGCAAATTAGAAAACAAAGTACCAACATGCTGCGAAAAAGGACAAGTGGTGAAACCTTCGTGATGCCGGTTGGCGAGGAAAAAACTAAACCAGAGGAAAAAAAACACAAAATCTACCGGGGATTCAAAATTATCAAAAATAGAAACCCGGGAACCAAAACAAAAGTCTGCAAAAATCCAGAAACCATCTCACAGATAAACTTTTCTTGATAAACAAAAGGCAGCGAGAGAATAAGGAGTCAGAGAAACTTACAACAAGAACGATGTGTGCAGTGGAATGCATGAAGTTGATCCGGCGAGGAGAAGCAGGTGAGTGGGGCTTAAAACAGGGAGACAATGGGTGACCAGTGTTAGGTTCATTAGGAGCAACGAGGAAGGAGCAGGGTATGACCGAAAATGTGGAGAAGCATAAGTAACAGTAACCAGGGCAACAGTGTCCGGAGTGGACTCATTAACTATAGAACTGGTCCTGATCCTTGGATCACAGAGAGTCTTCACATTTTTGGTCCAAAACCTGGTTCTCCTGGATGGGAGATAACTGAAAGAACACATGAAAAACTGCATTGTCATAAAGAGCAGATATGTGTTATTGACAGCAAATCAAATGACCACAAAAAAATATTAGATTTTTTGTAACTGAATCTTTCCCATGTTGTAACCAAAATCCACTTCAGTCAATCTGTTTTTTAACCCTTGTGCCCTCGTTGTTTGAAACTTTTTTCGTTTGCTTATTATTTTGGCTGGAATGATTTTATGCAGAACCTTTTGTTTTTAGTAATTTTTTTAAAAATCCAGTGTCTTTTCACTTACGGTACATGTCATTTATACACTTTGTACCTTTGGGATAAAACGTAGAAAAGACACAAAATAACTGCTACAAAATCACCGCCACAATATAACTGGGAAAAACACAAGACTCTCATGCTACAATGGTAGAGGAAGAATCTGGTGGAATACAGTCAAAATGTCAAATGTGATTTGAATAATGTCAAAATAAAATCCTGACATTACACAATGCATGTTTTTATACTGAGGTATTTTTGGTCATGAAGGTTTTCAGAGGGAGGATCTTTCAATCAAAAAAATACTAATGCAATTTAACCAATTTTGTTGTAAATCTTTGCCATATCCAAGACTCTAATCACCACCAGATTCCCATCCTTCTACTATTCAGTATGTGAACAAAATTAGATTTTTTGGTGGAAGTTTTGGTAATAAATATGTCACGATTAAAATCAGTAAACTGGCATTTAAAGGTTTTAAGTTCTGAAATGTTTGTTAGTTCTGAGCAGGTCTGAAGTTGTTTAAAAGATTTATGAAAAAAATCTGAAACAATGTTGATAAATGATGATTTTATAGCAGATTTTTTGGGTGTGTATATTTTTGCCTCAGAGGTGTCGAAAAGGTCGTAACCTTGAGGAGGAAACAAGGCTAAAGATAAGAAGAGATGAGATAAAATAAACCTGTATTCGTCCCACAGTGGGGAAATTTCCAATAACCAGGAGCTGCTGCAACAGGCAGCCAATCGGGGCGGTGCCTTAAATAATTTAGAGTGTAAATATAAACTGTCACATCTTTCAAATATTGTAAATATTTTGGCTACTTATGACTTCGATTGAGTTAAAGAAAGTCACCTCAATGTTCTGATGCTTCTTCATTCTTTTCCACATGAAGAGGAGCAGCAGGATCAAGAGTAACACGCCTACTAAAGACACACATACAACCACAGGCACGATATAGTCTTGGTGAGGGTCGTGGGACAAGACTGTGAAGAGGAAGGAAGTGAAAGATAAAAAGGAATTAATTTAATATTTTGTTTACATCTTCTCAACCACTTAAGTAAAACTGTGCAGACAGGAAGTGCTTTTTGTTTGTTGTCTCAATAACACAAATAACATTTGTGTTATTGTTAAATTTCATGTGATGTAAAACTTGCCGCTGTGCTTTTCTGTTTAGAAAGTGACCTAAAGAAGGACACTGATTGACAGCTGCACATCTTATAATAAGTGTCCCGTACCTGTGAGCTGGCCGGTGGTGTTAGAGAAAACTGATGCAGCTGTGGAGCTGATTAGACTCTGTGGAGGTGTTGGTGTTGGTGTGGAGGACGATGGGGCTGAAGTTGGTCTGAGAGTCTTTGATGGATCTGTGAAGACGAAGACGGCAGAAAACACACTGATACAGACAAAAGCTGATGCTCGAATGTAAACAAAAGGAAAATCTGCTTAAATTGTATTTCTTTATGTCAGATTATTATAATTAAGTGCTTTTATTGTTAAATTTCATGTGATGTAAAACCTGCTGCTGTGTGTTTCTGATTGTGACACTGATTGACAGCTGGACAACAGTCTTATAATAAGTGTCCCGTACCTGTGAGCTGGCCGGTGGTGTTAGAGAAAACTGATGCAATTGTGGAGCTTCCTGAGGTGGAGCTGATTAGACTCTGTGGAGGTGTTGGTGTTGATTGGGCTGAAGTTGGAAACGATCTGAGAGTCTTTGATGGATCTGTGAAGACGAAGACGGCAAAAAACACACTGATACAGACAAAAGCTGATGCTCGAATGTAAACATTAAAAAAGGAAAATCTGCTTAAATTTTATTTCTTTATGTCAGATTATTATAATTATATATTTTTTGTGAAACAAAAAATTCAAGCAAACCGTCTTTCACATAGATAATTGAAATTAATTCTTGTGCTTTAAACAGAAAATCAATAGAAACTCACCCTCTATAACAATGACTGTGATATTACTCGATGAATCTGGAGACGAAGCTCTGCCGTAACCACACTTGTAGCGTCCCGTGTCCGACTTCTTCATCTGTGTGATGGTCGCGTACAGTCCAAATATAGATCCGTCTATATATTCGACGCCGTATCTTCCACTCTGAGCTTTTTTCTGGTCTGTTTCAATGAGGACGTCCTCTTCTTTTTTACAGTCGTCTCTGCATAAGAAGAATCTTCCTCTATTCACATCATAGTTGCATGGAAATGTAAAGTTTTCTCCTTCTGTGTTTGTCCAAGTAAAATCAGCATTTTTATCAAACAGTTCTGAAAAAAGAAGAGTCAGAAGAGTCTTTACACCAATCAGCCATAACATAATGACCACCCGCACAAGTTACAGTGGCTCTGCCATGAATTCTACACATTCCTTTCACAATTTAGTTTGATTCTATTTGATCCTATCTACATGTTCTAAATACATAAACTTTAGTAGGAACTCACCGTCCGACACTCTGGCCTCCATTTCACAGTATGCATCTGGCCCTGAAGACGTGCCCACACCATACTTGTACGTCCCTGCATCTGACTTCATCAGATTTGTGATGGTCACATACAGAATTGGTCTTTGAGCTGATCCATCTTTATAATTAATGCTGTATCTGCCATTTGTAGCTCTGTCACTGTCTGTTTTAACCAGGATGCCTTTATCTGTACATTCTTCCTTACAGACGAACTTCCAGGTTCCAGCAGAAGATCTACCAGAAGTAAACTGGCAAAAAACTGACCCATTTCCTCCTTCAGGTCCTGTAAAAATGTTCATTCTTGCTTGGATGAGGCCACATGATGCTGTTAAAAGAATGAACAGCAATGTCAGCACATAATTGTTGCTTAACTTTCTCGATTGTCAATTAAAGCACAGAAAGAACATTTCATATCAGTTATGCTGATGATACTCAAATCTATGTAACATGTGTTGAAACACAAATGAACATCGTCTATTCCAGTCCTTCTTGCAGTGCGTTAATGAGATTTACACATGGGTGCTTCAAGAGTTTAATAAACCTTATGGAGACAAATGTTGTTAAAATTGTTGTTTTTAGCCCAGAAACTGAAACGGATATAAAATAATGAACCACTTGGGGACCTCATGCTGTAGTGTCAATTCTACCATGAAAGATCTGTGTTTTGGTTTAGATCCAGTAACAAAGTAGTACTTAAAATCAAGCGGGTTTAGATTCACTTAGATTAAACTGTGCAGTCAAATGTACACAGACAAGGAAACAACAGGACATGAAGAAGAAGACAAATCACTAAATGAAATGTCAGGTAATGAGTTCTCACCTGAGAGGAAGCAGAAGATCAGAACATGGTGGATTTTCATTCTGAATTTGATCCACAGCAGAAAAAACTGATGAAGCTGCCTCAACCTCTTCACTCTTGATCAAACTGTCTGATCAACCAGGAAGATGAAGCTGCTCATTTTAAAGCTTGGACGACCTCTAAACCCACTTCTTTAAATTTCACATGAATCGGACAAACCCTGACAAAGCCATTTTTCTTCCTCATTCTTTGTTACTCTGTTTGTTAAAGGTTCCAACGAAAACTTTTGCTTAAACCTTTTACAATAGTTTATAAGTGATGAAATTTCAGTGACGACTGGACAAAACACTAGTTTTATTTGACAGACTTTGGTTTGACTCATTTAAAAAATGTTTTAATGATTTTTTTGGACCAGTAAGCAAAAGCTGGACCAGCAACATCTCACAAAGATGCTGCATGGACCCAAAAGGCCCAAATGAGAGACAAGTATCGTGCTGTGTGCAGGAGGAAAAGTCAGAGCCGGGAGAAAATGCACAAAACGGAGGGAACAGAACTAAAACTGACCGTGTGTCATTTAAAAACTTTGTGAACAACGATTTGTTTTTGATGTTATACAACATAGAAAAGGTCAATAAGTGAAAGTAGAAGTTTAAGAAAGAAACGTAGCATTTGATCATTTTACGCAACAAAGTGCAAAAACTTGTGGAATGAATTTGAAGGCTATGAAGGAAAACTTTCAAGGCCGTTCTGGCAAACTGTCAGCTGCCTCAGAAAGGAAAAACCAGTTCTTGGCCCCAGTTCTAAACTCATCATGACTGTGATGACAGAGCAAAGGGAAGAAGCATCCGACGAGGAACAATCTGCAAGTGTGAGCAGTATTAATCAAACACAACAGCGTGAACACTGGCCGTGTTTACGTGCACGTACAAACCCAGAGAGTATAAATCCATGTGGACATGCAGCAGCAGCCTGACCTGATTTATCCTCAGCAACTTTAACGGAGGTAGAGTGACAGTTCAGGCCGACAGAAAGAAAAGACACATGCAGCTGATTCACAACAGGGTGAATGTAACGGATTGGAGACTCACCTGCAGCCTGCCACTCTGCTACTAGTGATGTGTCGTTCGTGAGTGATTCATTTGATGTGAACGAATCTTGCATATGACTTGGGAGTAATGACTCCTCTCAGTCAACGATTCCTTCATTTCCTGCAGTACCTTCTCTCGCCACATGGCAGCCGCTGCATAAGCTCATTCAGCAGGACAGGAAACAGAAATGATTCGTTCACGACTCACTGACCTGTGCGTCTGTCCTCGGGTCCTCGTTCTTTTGTCACATGACTGTGACTGTTCGCCACATTGCTCAGGCTCTGTGGCGAACAGCAAGTACTACAGTTCTTTCACGAGTCGTTCATCCAGATCGTTATGGATCTTTACGGATCATTGTTTCATTCATTTTTCACGTGACAGCCAACAAGTCACTGTCACACTGTTAAACAACAATGGCAGGGAGGACGTAGGACAAAAGTTACTTTTTTGTGGTGTGTATTTGCTTTGCTAGGTTTTCACATGGTTTGAATTGCCTGTGGCATTTTGTGTATTATAATTTGTCAGCTGAATCAAACCATGTCGTCTTCAGTATATAGTGTTTGAGAACCACGGCCCACAAGAGGAACACAGCGTCACGTGGTGTAAGATGAACGCAGTGAACGAAATGACTCAAAATGATTCGTTGAATTTACTGTTGGAGAGTTAAAGATCCGAGTCAGTCAAAAGATTTGTATTTCCCATCTCTATCTGCTACTTCACACACTCACCTGGTCGTCTGCCCTCCTACCTCTCTGCTGTTTCCACCAGTTTTGTCTGGATCCCGGTCAACTCATCTGTCCCTCTGACTGTACTCAACAATCTGTCACCTCCCCTGCTGTCGTCATCTAAAAGTAAGACATGTCAGCTTTATCATATCACACTCACCTGCCTCTCTCTGTTGTGTGTGTGTGTGTGTGTGTGTTCCTGTGCACACTACTCAGTGAGGACGAAATTTTTTCACCAACAGAGTGAGGACATTTTGGCCGGTGCTCAAAATATTAAACAACTTTAAATGGATTTTTGAGGGTCAAGACTCAGTTTTATGGTCACGGTTAGAATTCGGTTTTAGTTAGTGTTAGGGTTAGGGATTGTTTTATGTCAGTGAGTTTCCTCACAAGTATAGTGGTACAAATGTGTGTGTGTGTGTAAACACACTAAGGGAAAGTGGAAATATTAAAATTTCTCCAACAAATAGGGAAAAATAAAAAGCGGAGATCTGAACCTGCTACACCCCCTACCAACACAAAGTGACAGCATTAGCTGGTTGAAACACAGACTTACTCAGGGCTGGACTTGTTGGGCTTGTGATTTGCAGATGCATTTCCCCTGGTCACTGATACTGCGCAGTGTCAAATACACAATTAAACCCTTTTAATGTGAGTCCAGCAAACAAAAAGGACCCTGTGTTATGTTTCTTTATTCAGCAGAGGACAGTGACTGTTTTTTACTAACCATAAGAAACACACACGTTATCACGGAATGTCAATGCTTTTAATGGCTATGGCAAAAAACACTTTGGATTTTATTACAGAAAATAATTCTGCTCATTTTGTTTGAAAATAATTCATTTTATTATCAGTAAATTGGCTCTGTACATGCTGAGAGTTTTTTGAAACGCTCATGTAGGTGCTGCGTGTATGATCGTACAGTAGATTTGGTTCCGATCCCTGCTGGCCAAATCCAGACTCTGGTACGTGGATTCATGGCACGTTGGGGGTGGAATATAGACCTCGTACGGGGAAATCTGAAAGTAAAAGCAGGAAACTATAGAATGCAGATGTTGTTTAATGATTCACGTACATCAAAGATCTTTTATTGTGTATAGCACATTAAAAGATCTACTGTAACTGTACAAGTTAATGGTGGAGTTGGCTACAGCTGGGCAGAGACCTGCTTTGACTGGCTTTGGCTCCATATTTCACTTCACACAGCTCTGGACGAAGCCACAGGAAACATTCAGAAACAAAGTTAGGCCTTGACCCTCAGTTGCTCCACAAGGTCCTGATATGGTGAACATGTTCTTTTATTCAAACTGATCCGAATCTATAATTAGTTTTTGCACATCCTGTGCAGAAAGGAAAAACTCTAAAATACTTCATGCATTAGATCCTTTTCACCAATGGAGGACGCCACTGAAGTACATCTACTTCAAGTACATGAACTGTTCTGAGCACAATCTTTACTTGCTGTTCGTACACCGCAACATTTCAGAGAGAACTAGTACTCTTTAACTTTAGTGCAGTTTGTACTCTGCATGTACACATGGTGTGTTTGTTCAAATGAGTTTCAGTTCACAAAAAAGTGAAAAGTGGCCAACGGTGTATTTCAGGATGTGAGTACCACAGGCGGCACCGCACGTTATGTAATCGCTTAGAAAGTCATTCTCATTATTGTGTTGATTAAACCACCGCTCTGAAGCTAGACGCTACTATCTAACAGGAAGTGCCAAGATAAACCCGAGGCCACTGCATGACAAATTGATTGCTGTTATGTTTATCACAAATACAATCTAACACAAAGTGTAAAACCACTTTAGCTGTTTTAAACAGGGAAAAGAACGACAAATAATAATGGGGTAATTATATGTAAAAAATGAAGGAATCATTTTCTAACAAGTGGTGTAATATTTAACAGTATTATTATATTAATAAAAATAAAGTAAAATGAAAGTAATAACCAGTAATAACCACACCATGCTGTGTATGCCTTTTACGATGTTGTGATGCACATTTGACTCTAACCCTAATATCATATTACTGCACATTCAGCAGGTACAATTCAAAATTCACTGTCTAATGAAGCAACAATCATATTGGCCACATGTGCAACATGTTGATGAAAAAACATCAAAGTCTTTGCAAAGTTTCACACCCGACTTTCACACGTTTAGCTCATATCTGTGGTGGATGTTAGTCCATGTTGTTACATCATTTCCGCCCACACTAAGATGTTTCAGTAACCACAATGTTCCTAAACCATCTTTCCTGAACAAAGGTTTGTATCTGTGGTGGGATAACACGTGGAGCAGGATGTCAACATCGCCTCTCCTTCCTGTAATCAGTGCTGCATTTCCCCCATGTGATATTACACGTTTTTGGTGCAACTTTCTCTTTGATGTAATAATCACAAGAAATGCGCCAAATCTCCGTTTCTCACATTCTTTTCCTGCCTCAACAAATGAGAGTAAACACTTATTTAAAAAAGTCACCGTCAGGTTCCTTACATCAGAGTTTCCTCCAGTGTTCAAACCTGTGAAAAAGAAACACAAATGATTGTTGTCTCTGTGAGTGATTTGATTGTGGACGAGCGCAGCGAGCTGGACAGACACTCACCGTCAAAGTTCCTCTTTGACCTCAGTTTGTGGAGAAGCAGCAGAACAAGAACCAACAGCAAAACCACCAGAGGCAAGCAGATGACCAGGGGCAAGACGAAACCTGAGTCTGAGCAGCAGGGAAGAGATAAAAAAAACTTTTGTTGGGTTCCTTTATGTGTTAAAACTGATTTTGTGGAAATCTTCTCCAACCCACCTACAGCTGCAACCTGCTTGCCCGTTCCTGGTACAGTTGTCGGTTTGGGGTGGGTGGTGCTCGTGGGGGCAGCTGTGAGAAATTCAGACAAATTGTTCTGCTATTGAAAATTAAAAACATGATCTCATCTGTATGTTACATATCAACCTCGGGAACTGAAAGTAAAGTAAAATGAACATGACAAAATGAAATGTAACCCACCATCTTTAACCACGAGTTCAATGTCGTCATACAAATCGTACAAAGTGCCTTTTAAATGACACTTGTAGCGTCCTGAGTCGGACTTGGTCAGCCGTCTGATGGTGACAAAAAAAGTTCCATGGGACAGTACAGCGCCGTGGTATTCAATGCTGTATTTACCGCTGTGAGCTTTGTCTTCACTTGTTTCTATCAGGACGTTTGTTCCTTCACATTCGCCCCTACAGAAGGACTTCCTGCTTCCGTGCAGCGAAAAACGACACACAACAGTAAGACTTTGTCCCTCGGTTCCGGTCTCAAAGGATGCTGCACGGGCACGTCGAGTGTGTCCCCCGCACAGCGCTGTGGAAGAGACGAACAACGCACGGTGACAATCGCACCACAAAGTCTCCTTCTGCTCGTAGGCAGACTGAAACAGAAGACAGACAGAATGACTCGTGTTCTCACACTGTGTTCCTTTCCTTTGTGCATCCAACTGTCTTTGACCTGCATGACCTACAGTGAACATCTGGACTGGAGCAATTCACACACGCAGTGTGAATCACCACAAGTTTTCTTTCTTCAGGGGAAAGAAAACACAAACTTCACCTAAAATCTGAACACGGCAAAAATACAGAAAAATGTAAAGAAACCAAATTAAACTAATTGCTGGAAAAATCCACAAAATCCACATTTAGTCCACTGTCCCCCGTTCCTCATATTTACCCAGATCCAGTGTTTGGTCACTGAGTGTGACATGTGTGTTAACTGTATGAAAAAAAAGTAAAAACAGTGAAACCTGTTCAAAGTGTTGACACGTTTACAGTAGAAGACTTGTGTTAAGAAGGTGATGATGAAGATCGGGAGGATCCTAGTTTTCTTAAAAGCATCTTAGCAAGTGAGAAAAACTGGAATGAGCAACAGTCAAACTCTCAAAGCCGCGATATGCAACACTGAAGACACAGAGAGTCGGTCAGTCCTCACCTGAGAAGAAGCAGAAGAGCAGGACGTGGTGGAAGTTCATTCTGGACGTGATGACGTCCAGTGATTAAACTGCAGCAGAGCCAACTCGACGGCTTTGCCACTTCGCTTTTCTGTGAAAGCACACAGGAAGTCCGCTTCCTCTTTATGTCTCTACTTGTGATTTTATTTTTCGCAAGAAAACTGAAATCGGCCCTTGACTGTTCACTCAGAGACCTCCGCTGATGAAGAGGCTGCCGGGTGAGCGGGTCGCGGCAGCTGTTACTCATCAGATACTCTCATTCTGAGGGAACCTCGGGATTCTCTTTGTGAGAGCCACCTGACGTTTGGGAACATTTCAACATCTTCAGGTTGAAACGTGGCTTTGCCTCATCAGCATTTCACACACTTCTCTCGCCCTGAGTGCAGATTAGTGAAGTCAGTTTCCTGTTTGTGAATATTGGCTCTGAGCTTCGAACATGCAGGACTTGAACTACTGGGTGTTTCAGGCTGATTTTTCTGACAAAAAGGAGAAGAATCAGCTGATGCAGAATTAAAGATAAAACCTGAGGTGTGTGCGAATGAGGACCTGTCACCTCCATCCTCACCTCAGCTGTTTGAGGACGGTTCGGACTGGACTTTAGTTTTTGCTCCTCAAAACTGACACACAAAACATTTCTCCTTCGCTAACTACAGGATTTATATTTGACCTAAAGCAGTAGAAGTAAAAACACCTCTCTGTCTCTCCCAGTCTGTCCCTCCCTCTGTCTGTCTGTCTGTATCTCCCTTCTGCGTCTCTGTCTCCCCCCTCCCTCTCTGTCCCTCTGTGTCTCCCCCCATCTCTCCTTGTCTCCCCCTGTCTGACTCTCACTCTGCTTTCTGGTTTTTATTTTGTGGTCACTCAGTTCCATGTGTCCGTGTCCATTTAACCTCTGGACAAGATTCACTCGCTTCCACATCTTCATCCTGATCCTGCCTCACAAACTTATTGGTTTTCCACCTGCTTCTGTTTTTGGACTTTTCCTTCCTGCGTTTGTTTCTTTTCATTTTCACTATCCACTCGCCACTTTTCTCTCCTGTGTGTTTGGCTGCCTGACAGAGAGGTCCTGTCCACTTCTGTTTCGGTTTATCCTGAGCGTTTCTGCTCTGTGAACAGTTTTTTTTGTGTTTCACCTTTGTGGAACTTACTTCCCATAGTTCCCTTCATCAATTTCCCGTTTAGTTTCTTAAATTTAATAGACCCTATTTACAGTCAGGTCCACACTCATACTCCAATCCTGACATTGTCTTTGCCACATGAGAAAGCAGCAGCTCTTGAAATGTAGTGGCTGTCAAAAATAAACTATGAAATCCTCGGGTGGCAAACAGTGATGCTTTGATCAAATGCGAAGCTTTACCACACACTGTTCTGATGAAGTTTGATTACATGTTTTTATGGGAAGTACAAAGCCAGCTTCAGCCTGGGCCCGTTTAAAAATCCTTTAGAAAATGACTGTAGCAGTAATTGTGTTTGCACTGTGTGCGTGTGTGTAGAACAAAGAACTGATAACGTTCTGCAAAATGTGATGATTTATAATTATCGTCTTTTTTCTGCTTCTTAGGACCTTGATGTCTCCCTCAGATGGATGCCAGAGTTCATGCCTTCCTGAGGAAGTGCGGGCCTTCAAACTTCAAACTGGGGGCGTCACCTCTGTACCATGAGGTTTGAATGAGCTTTTTGCATCAGCGTTGGATAAACGCTTCGAGCGCCGCTAACTTCCTGTTACACACACACTCTGCCTCCCTCCACTTCACCCAGTATCTTTGTACATTTTTCCTAAGGCAAACACGACTTTGTGAGCACAGGAAAGTGGCGTCCGTACACCCCATGTACGTTACTGCATGTTTGCTCAGCTTGGCACAGTGTTGCCTGCAAAAGGGCCAAAGATCCTGTCATGAATTGTCTGGACTCTCTCACCCAACATCTGCCAGCGTGTTCTGTCTTACCTGATGCCGTCCCTCACCTGTCCCCATTCAGTGTCCTCACTCCCCCTCCTACTGGACTGTCCGGTGAGAACAGGTGCATTCATTTAAAATGGGATGACCAAAACTTCTTCTTATCACGCACACCAGTAAAACTCCACTACACTTTGTCTTCACTCTTCTTTTACTTTTCTCCTTCTTCCGTTGTCACACAGCATTTCAAGGCTCCCTCATGGAAAAGCTCTTAGTTGGGTCTACAGCAGCTGTTGTACGTGTAGCCGACATCATGGTGGTAACGTTCCACTACTACAGCGGTTTCCTGTGAACATGATGACAGCTAATGTAAGTACAGTATGTTGACACTGAACATAGTAAAATGTTCCAACCATATTATCTGGTCTTGCAGTATATGCAGATAGTGCGTAAATTTAAGTTTAAAATTGTGCGTGAAATCTTCTGGATTTGGTTCTGATGGAGACAAACTACAGAAAACCACCTCTATCACTTTATTACATTTTAATTAAACAGGAAGCTGCCCACTATCAACAGGATTTCCTTCTTTTCTTTCAACAAACTTAAACTATTCGATTGTTTCTCCAAGACAAGCACCATAATCAGGGAAAATGAAAGTTCATTAAAGGACAGTAACTTTTTTCAGTCCACATTAGGTTATATAGACGTTGGTTGAGTGCGGTGGAACCTATGTCGTTTCAGACACAAGTCGGTTAGGGAGCCCCAGGTTGGTGCTGACCTAAAATGGTTCATTAGATGTAAAAAAAAAAAAAAGGCGGTGCGGTGGATAGAACATCCTCGTGACTTATTGTAGCAGCCCTTGGCATCAATTATTAAGCAGAGAGTCTCTACGGGTGCATCAGTTTTATTGTTGATATTGCGCAGTGGATTTTAGTAGCAATCAACCATGTTACAGGCACCGTGAAAACTGAAACAAAACAGAGCAAAACAAAAACACACGCACAGATGAAAGTTACACTTCTGCAATAACATATATTAGTAGAAACAACACATGCAAGCGTGTTATGTTTATATCGCCCGCGAGAGTCTAAACCACGCACCTCGCTCCGCATACCAAGGGTGCGACTGCTCCCCTCATGGACACATCCCTCCTCGCTATCCCGATGTATCAGCGCACACTCTCCGCGTGAGCTAAAAATAGCAGATGCAGCGTATGTAAAACAAGAGAGCGTCTCTCACGGTCAGTAAAACAACCTAGCGGTCATTTACACTCAGTATTGGTCAAATGTAAGGGTTGTGTCTGTCGCCCCCTGGTGGTCATTTACACTCCCACCAAATCATGTTATGTTAAATAAACTCAGTAAAGTAAACAAATATAATCACACATGATTTATAGTCCCTTAATAAATGAACGCCACTCTCTAAACATGTAGGTGGGTTACAAATACAAGAACTTACATTAAATTCACCTTTACAATATTTAGAATAGGATGTCTGATGTAAGTATCCTTGTCAACCAATCATTCACCCTCAATGAGGACCACCAATTTTGGATTGGCGTTCAATAACTGAAGGTTTAGAGGAATGGTCTTGTTTCTTTGTCAACTTCCTCTCCCCAACTTGCACCTTGACTCGACGAACTAAACCATCAGCATCCTTCGTAGTTTCAACTACTCGCCCTAGCTGCCACTGGTTCCTTGGAAGTGTGTCTTCCTTGATAATGACTATGTCATTCACTTTCAAGTTGCGCCTAGGTATATGCCATTTCTGTCTTGTTAAAACATTCGAAAGATATTCCTTCTTCCACCTGCTCCAGAACTGTTCTGTCAAGTATTGTACTCTTCGCCACCTTTTTGCAGCATACATGTCTTCCTTCACAAATTTTCCAGGAGGTGGTAGAGCAACCTTGGATTTCATCAGGATAAGGTGGTTTGGAGTCAAAGGTACTGGAGACTTAGGTTCGTTGATTCCATCAACAGTTAATGGACGACTGTTAACAATGGCCATAGCTTCATAGAACAGTGTTCTAAGGCAAGCATCATCCAGTCTGCCTGAACACTGAGCAACAGTAAGATTTAAAAATACTGCGAATAGTACGGATTTGACGCTCCCAAATGCCTCCTGCATGACTCGCAGAGGGAGCATTGAAAATGAACTCGCACTGTTTGTCAGCCAAGAAGGTTTCCAAAGCTTTGACATTACACTGTTTGAGAGCTTCTCTAAACTCGTTTTTGGCTCCCACAAAGTTTGTGCCCTGATCACAACGAAGTTGATAAACAGCTCCTCGGAGACTAATGAAACGTCTTAAGGCGTTGATGAGAGCATCAGTGGTCATGTCTTCGAGAACTTCAATATGGACTGCCCGTGAAGACAAACAGGTGAGAATGAGACCATACCTCTTACACTCTTTACGGCCCTGTCTGATGATGAATGGGCCAAAGCAGTCCATTCCGCAGTAAGTGAAAGGAGCAGAGACTTCGACACGTTCTCTGGGGAGTTCAGACATACGTTGCTCCTCCGTTGATCGCCTGAGTTTCCGACACTGTACACATTTATGTATGAACTTGGCAACTGATTTACTCCCACCAATGACCCAAAATCCATTTGACCTGACTTCCATCAGGGTTTGACCACGACCCTGATGACAGATTTGGGTGTGATAATGAGACAAGATGAGCCAGGTAACATGGCTGTCCTTAGGGAGGATAATAGGGTGTTTCAGTTCTTGACTGAATGATGACGCCTGCAGTCTTCCACCAACACGAAGTAGTCCATCTTCCAGAATAGGATCAAGGTGGAAAAAAATTTCCTCCTTTAAGTAATTTTTGCTCTTGGGAAAAGAATTCCCGCTGGACGAGCTTAATCACCGCCTCTGCAGCTCTTTTGCGTTCCTCTACAGTTATAAGTTCACCGTAGTGCTCCATCTTAAACACTAGTCTCTTAATTCTGGCAACCACCTTAATTAATCTTTTCCATGTGGAAAAGCGACTTAGGCGGCTTAGAATGTCCTTTTGCTCACTGACCCGTGTTGCATGTACGTGAACGGATTTAACTTCTGGATCGCCAACAAGCAAGTCAGTAGGTGGGTTAGGCGTTAGGAGAACCTCCTTTTCCCATAAAAACCTGGGTCCTGAAAGCCAGTTGGTTGAAGAGATGCCTGCTGCGTGAAGTCCTCTAGAAGCATGGTCAGCTGGGTTTTCTGCTGTATCGACATAATTCCACTGCCTTGGATCTGTATTGTCTCTAATAAGTTGAACACGGTTGGCAACAAACACATGAAATCTTCGTGCTTCATTGTTGATGTAGGCTAATACTACTTGAGAGTCCGTCCAAAAGAATTCCCTTTCAATTTCCATCTCAAGTTCAGTCTTTAGCATGACACTTAGCTTTGCTGAAATTACAGCAGCAGAGAGCTCCAATCTTGGAATACTTGTAATCTTGGTGGGTGCAACTCTTGCTTTAGCCATTACAAGGCTACAATGGACTTCGTCCTTGTCATTCTGGAACCTGAGGTAAGAACATGCCCCATATCCCACACTACTAGCATCTGAGAAATGGTGCAGTTCTACTGTAGAGCCTTTGTTAAAGTTTTGAGGATGGTAACATCTGGGTATGATAACTTCCCTTAGCCTTTGAAAGCCATTTTTCCACTCCTCCCACCGTGGACACAAACTCTCAGGAAGTGGATCATCCCAACCAATACCTCTGCGACACAGTTCCTGCAGAATGCACTTTCCACTCAAGGCGAATGGAGCTAAGAAACCGAGTGGATCGAAAGAGATGCAACAACTGACAAGATAGTACGGCGAGTTGGAGACTGATCCCTTGTCTCGATGTTGAAGCCAAGGGTATCATTCTCTATTGACCACTGAATGCCAAGTACATGTCCCTCATGTATTACACCTGGATTAAGACTGAGGGGATCCACGGAGGCTGCCCTTTCTGAGGGAAGTATGCAGGAGAGAGCATCTGTTTGGTTTGAGTTAAACTTATGCAGATGTAGACCTGCACGCTTGCATAACTCCTGCGCTTCAGTAATTAGATTCTTAGCCTCTTTGACTGTTGGCACACTCACTAACCCATCATCCACATAAAAGTTCTTCTCAATGAAGGCTGATGCTGCAGGGTAGTCGTTCTTGTGTTGTCGTGCTAGATATTTAAGCCCAAAGTTGGCACATCCAGGGGAGGAGGCAGCGCCAAAGAGGTGGACTGCCATTCTGTACTCACGTGGCTCTGTTTCCAACTTTCCTCCCTCCCACCAGAGAAATCTCAAATAGTTGCGATATTCAGGTGGGACATAGAATTGATGAAACATCCTTTCAATGTCGCAGGTTACAGCCACAGCCTCTCTTCTGAAGCGACATAGGACTCCTACTAAGGAGTTGATTAGGTCTGGACCTGTGAGTAGAGAATCGTTTAGAGAAATGTTGTGGAACTTCGCAGAGCAGTCGAAAACAACTCTTAGTTTGCCTGGCTTCCTGGGGTGGTACACACCGTGGTGGGGAATATACCATATGGTCTCTCCCACAGATGTGGTAGGGGCTAGCTCAGCATCACCTTTACTGATCATTTCTTCCATAAAGGCTGTATAATGATCATAATACTGTTTGTTTGTCCGTAACTTCTTCTTAAGATGCTGTAGCCGGATAGTTGCCAGTCTTTTATTATTCGGTAGAGATGGTAAACCACTGCCTTTAAAAGGAAGCGGCATTTCATAGTGTCCGTCTTTCCTTTGTCTAATGTTGTTACTGAGGAGTTGTATGAAGCAAACATCGTCTTGAGACACAAACCTGTCCTCATAGCTCCTTTCACTGAAGTCTGATTCAAGGACCTTTAAAACATCAGTAGCTGATGGCGCTGGTATCTCCTTTACTGAAATCCGGTGCACAAAGCTCTGATTTCCCTGTCTATCCAGATGGGGATTGGCTAAACCTATTATACTCCAACCGAGGGCAGTTCTTTGTGCGAAAGGTTCATTCTCGCTGCCTGTAATGACCTTTAAAGGAGCCAGTGCTGATGGGCAATTATAACCAATTAGCAATCCAACCTCACAGTCCTGAAGTGGGGGCAACTTGTCTGCTAGGTGTTTGAGATGAGGCCACTGCAACGCAGTTTTCTTAGTAGGAATGTGAGACTTATCCACTGGGATAAAGTCTCGCGTGTAGGTCTGATGTAGCTGTACATAAGATTCGGAATTGAATCCCGAACTTGTAGACCACAAACAGTCTTACTGGTTACTACTGTGTCAACAGCTGTCATCGTGCTGAGCCTAAGCTGAACTGGATGGGTGTCCACATTTAGTTCATCCACTAAATCCTTCAATATGAAACTTGAATCGCTCTGTGTGTCGAGTAGAGCATAGGTGAGAATTTCTCTCTGGGGCTCTGCTGCTGATGACACAAAGACTGGGACGATACTTGAGGTGGCAGAACTATGCTGTGTCATTGCATGGACCAGGACCTTGTGAGCTTCCTTGCTTGTATGGTCTTCTGCAGAATCCTTACTTGATTCCACAAGCCTATTTCTTTCTCTATGCAAGCAGGTTGGGTGACGTCGACCACATGTGCTGCACGTGTGCCGTTTTTGCAGTCTTTGGCATTGTGTCCCTTCCTTAAACACCCAAAGCAAAGGTGATTTTCATAAATGAAAGACTTCCTTTCATCTAGAGTTTTTGTTGCGAATGTAGGGCACATGGCAACACCGTGGGTCTCGTCCTTGCAGACTAAGCAGGGTGGTCTAGGCCTTGAGTTTGTAGCTTCTACTAGGCTGGGGGTGGAGGTTTTCGTTTTAACATTTGTGTTGAATGCCTTTGCTCTCTTTGGAACCCTCTCATCTGTGGCTTTAGTGTTCATTTGAAGTGGGCAGGCAATAGGGTTACACGCTATTCGTGCTTCTTTTTGCATGAATTCCGTGAACTGTGCAAATTGTGGATAGTCTCCAGATTTGTCCAGTTCTTCCACAACAATGCGACTCCATCTGTGCACCATCCACTCAGGCAATTTTTTAAGGAGCTTGTGATTTTCCTCACAGTCATTTAGGATGGCTAAGCCCTTAACGTGTGGTATAGCCTCAGCACAGCCTTGGAGAAAGTCAGCGAAGTCCCTGAGAGCTATAGGGTCATTTGCTGCTATCTTGGGCCATCTTGTGAGCCTGTCTCTAAGGCTCTTTGAACAACAAATGGACTTCCATACCTGTCTTGTAGAACTGCCCAAGCACCCTCATATGCATCTTTAGTGTTTCGATAGAAAAAACCTTCAACAGCCTTGCGTGCCTCCCCTGCAAGATAACCCTTCAGGTAGAGCATTTTCTCACTGACTGGCAGGGGCTTCTGGTCAATTAGGGTCATAAAAGATAATTTCCAGTCCACAAACCTTAAGGGGTCCCCGGTAAAGATTGCTGGTTCTGGGACTGGCAGACGGTTTAAGGTAAGCGCGCTTGCTAAAGCCAGGGTTAAACTGGCTGCATCCTGATTTGAGGGTGTATCCACTGGTGCGTTATGAGGCTGGAATGGCATGGCTTGTGGATTTAGTGGGGATCCTAATTCATCATTTTGGCAGCTGGAATGGAACTGGTAATCAGTCTGTTCCTTACAAGACTCAATGCCATCGAAACTGTCGTATGCTCTCACTCGTGCTGCTGCTACCTTTACCTCATTGTCTACTTGTATTTGTTGTAACTTTGTTTTCTCTTCCTCAAGTCTTGATTTCATTTCAGCCTCCCCTTTTCTAATTTCTGCCAGCATTTTTGTTTCTTTGAGTTTCCATTCATTCTTCAGTTTATTTAGCTTATCTTGTTGTGCTAGTATTCTTTGCCTACCCCTTGCCTGTTCTTGTTTGGCTGCAAGGTCTGCTTCTGCATCTGCACGTTTGCTGGAGGTCCTGGAGGCGTCATCTGAGTGACCATCTGAGCCTTGCGATGACTCTGAAATGACAGTTTCTGTTTCTGTGTTCCCAAAGACGGAACCATACTCCTTCTTATTTAACACTATCCTCACTCTTTCCTTTTCAAGTTGGTCATTGAAAGTCTCATTTATAGTTTCTTGTCGCTTACTGATGATGTCACAGATATCAGCTGTTAGAGTGACACAGGCATCCATTCTCTTAACAGTGTGTGGAGTGGTAGCGTTGTTGCGTAGGATGGACTTATAGTGTTGCTGTACTATGGCGTGTTTAGCTTTAATATCTCTTTGGGTCCCATCAAGGTCTTCTAGTGAGCAACATGCCTTCAGTCTCACCCTAATCTCCTTTGCTGCTTGCTTCCAAGATTCATAGGCCTTATTGAAAACCCTTTCACTTTTCTTTGCTTCCTGTTCGTGCATTTCTTGACCCTTTTCTGTTAAGTGACGCTCTCGGGAGCTGGATCTGACCTGATGAGCCTCTAGGGGTTTATCTGTCTCTTCAGTAGGTGATAACATCTTGTTTGTCTAGTGGCACTGTTTGCTTAATTGTGGCCCTTGGGTGTTTTATGTCTGAACTCAAATTTGGGTGAGAGATGTTATTTAGTTATCTTTAACGCTATATTACACTACTCACATCAGACATTTACACTTAAAGGACACCCTAGGGTTAACAAGTACACACAATACAAATATGATAGATATAAGAATATATCTCTGATACCCTATGACGAGAGCTTGTTTACAAATATTGTCAGAGGTTCAGGAATTTGGATCTCAGAAAAATTACAGACTTCTGGTGAACCTTTACACCTTGTAGTTGTTGTTCAAGAATTTATGCAGAATTACCTGAGCAATATCTATAATGCCATTTATCTCCGTGTGCATGTGTGAATATGTCCTGTAATCAAAGAAAGTCTCTCACTGCAGCTGTAGCATCCATACATCTCAGAATGTGACTGGACCTGGCTGATGAAGATACTGGCACAAGCATGGTGGATGACTCAGGTGTAGCGTCGAGTTTTCACTGTAGCAGCCCTTGGCATCAATTATTAAGCAGAGAGTCTCTACGGGTGCATCAGTTTTATTGTTGATATTGCGCAGTGGATTTTAGTAGCAATCAACCATGTTACAGGCACCGTGAAAACTGAAACAAAACAGAGCAAAACAAAAACACACGCACAGATGAAAGTTACACTTCTGCAATAACATATATTAGTAGAAACAACACATGCAAGCGTGTTATGTTTATATCGCCCGCGAGAGTCTAAACCACGCACCTCGCTCCGCATACCAAGGGTGCGACTGCTCCCCTCATGGACACATCCCTCCTCGCTATCCCGATGTATCAGCGCACACTCTCCGCGTGAGCTAAAAATAGCAGATGCAGCGTATGTAAAACAAGAGAGCGTCTCTCACGGTCAGTAAAACAACCTAGCGGTCATTTACACTCAGTATTGGTCAAATGTAAGGGTTGTGTCTGTCGCCCCCTGGTGGTCATTTACACTTATCATCCTTATGACTTGTACCATAAATCACATCCATTGAATGGGTCATTAAGTGTGTCCTCTTTGGACATACTACACCTCATCCTGCAACATGTTCTTGCACATCGATGGCTCCCTCCATCCCCTTTCACTCATACACTGAAAATGTGAGGTGGGAAACAAAACCAAATGATGGATACATTTGGAATTCCCTGAACTCTTTCACACATGGACAATTCAATTCAACTTTTATTTATATAGCGCCAATTTACAACAAGGTCATCTCAGGGCACTTTACATAATGAAGTCAAGACTATACAAACATGTAGAGAAAACCCAACAAATCCCCCTTGAGCAAGCCATAGGCAACAGTGGAGAGGAAAAACTCCCTTTAACGGAAGAAACCTCCAGCAGAACCAGGCTCAGGGTGGACGGCCATCTGCCTTGACCGGTTGGGCAGAGTGGAAAGTGGAGAGAGAAAAGAACAGAGCAACGAAAGCAACAACAAAACATTTAGCAGGTTAGTGGGACCAGTAGCTGCACACTGGAGGACACACAGCGCCAAATCCGGGGACACCTGAAGACAGGGAGGGAGAGAGGGGGAAAGAGAGGGAGAGAGACGACTACAGGACAAAGAAGACACAGAGTTAATGTCATACAGTGGTGACATTATAGATGTGGGGTGAGAGGAAGACTTCTGACATGCTCCTGACCTTGTCCTGGGGCTGCATATGTGAATGCAAATCTCTTTATCCTTCGAGCCCCAGTGCAAGGTCAGTATTATGTGTAACGCGCTGCTTTGTCCCAAATGGTAGGGAGGATTTAAAGTGAACGAATGGCCGTGTTGATGACATTTCTATGCATTTAGTAGTGAATCATTTCAAACTAACGAGAGAGAGAGAGAGAGAGAGAGAGAGAGATGCGGGTGCAGAGTAAATTGTCCCTTTGGACCTCCTGACGTACCCTCACAGTCTCTCAAACCTCACAGGCTCCTAACTGACATCATCACCTGGGCCAAAGAGGTGCGCTTGAACACACCACAAAAGCTACAGCTGATGGTCAACTTCTGCACCTGTACGAGAGGAGATAAGTCTGCGTGGTTTTGTCCTTTAAGTCGGACAGCAGGAGACCTGTCTCCTACAAACAAATCATTGTGGTTAAGTCGTGCAAAAGATAAACTAATGTGACGTTTCTTCTTTTTCTTTTTCTGGTGGTTCTTGATGTTGTTTGAACCATCAGTCCACAATGTGTGACTTCTGTCAACAGAAGCATCTTTTAAATTGTTTTATTCTATACAGCGTGTTTCACAGTTTTTAGTGCTCACTGTTTGGGCAAAAGGTCACAAGACAGTGAAGATAAGATTTTTCATTTGGATCTAAAATTGGACACACTTTTGTTTTATTTTCAAATGTTTGTTTTGAAAAGCTATCGCGTAGATTTCGATGCTTCCTTTTTGGAGAAATGTTCTTCCCTCATCTTTTTCTTGTTAAACAGGATATTTGGGCGGGTAAAGATTTACACTACAAGTGTGTGTGTGTGTGTGTGTGTGTGTGTTTGGGGGCTTGGAGGGTGCTCATACAAAGCATTAAACCGAGCAGACACACAGGGAGTGGACAGGGTGAAGTGACAGAGACCGTTTTCTGAGAGCACATTTCTCCATCTGGATCACATGAAAAATGAACATCTGGAACATTCTGCTCTTCTGCATCGTATTGGGTAAGAAATGATTTCATGGTTATGATTTCTTTTCATTGTTGATGTTACAAAGCACAGACTACGATACAGAAAAGACTCAGCATCAGTGTCCCCCATCCTCCCAGCAGCACAGTGTGGTGGAAACACAGGACTCGCTGATCCACAACTCCCAATTTTCACCGGAAGAGAAGGAGAAAGTGGGACGATATTCTGCCACTTGAACAAGAGTGGAAGCACAAAGTTCTTCTGTAGGGACGAATGTCAAGGAGACGACGTCCTCGTTAAGACAGATGGTGCCAGAGCAAACAGCGGCAAATACAATCTCACGTACAGCGACAAATCATCTGAATTGGGAGTCATGTCTGTGACCATCACGAACCTGACCCAGTCTGACTCTGGACGTTACAGGTGTAGCTTTGGCAAATCTTTACTTCCAGGCACATTCTCGGACTTTGAGGTCAGAGTTACACATGGTGAGACATGAATACAGTCATTTTAATGATGATAGATTAAATTTTACCCTGTAGTTGATGTAGATGTGTGTTAACGTGAAGCAGGAAATGCTGTGATCAGAATGGGTTTTTTTTTTTTTACAGAATCTTTCACCAAAGACTATGGTTTCATTCAGACAAACACCGAAGGAGAAAACGTGACGTATCCCTGCCAAAAAGCTCCAAATACAAACGGATTCTTCTTTTGCAAGGACACATGCACACGTACAGAGGACATACTGATCGAGACAGATTTGACGACAGGACAGAGCGGCAGGTACAGCATCAAGTATGATGACTCATCGACTTTTGGTCTGTATGTGACCATAACGCGAGCGAAGAAGTCGGACACAGGATGGTACAAATGTGGTTACGGCAGGCCGTTCTCCCCAGATGCGTCCTCCGCTTTTCCCGTTATCATTGTAGAAGGTGAGTTTTCTTTCTCAGGGTCCTAAAAATATCAGTTTTTTGGTTCATGTAAAACTTTTTTGTAACAAAGCACGTTCTCATCCCACAGCATCACACAAGGCGTTTCAGAAGGCGCCAAATTGCGTCGCTATTAGCATCCTTTAGCGTATCGCATTGACGCTGCAGCTAAACGTTGGGGTTTACTACAGGACGTGTAAAACCTTACAAACCCACAGAAATGTGTTGGTTTGGAGAAAACAGCTGCAGGGTAAGTTACGTTAAAAGACAACACGGGTTAGACTCACGCACAAAAATGTGACAACGCAAACAGGTGCCTTAAGCTTTAGTGTGATGCAACGGGACTGGGCGAAGCGACGCGTTCTGTTCGGACCAGCCTCACACAGATTTGACTGTTTTAGTATTTGTTCAGTGTTTTCTGATTGTTACCTGCTCCAAGTCCTACCAAACTAAACTGGAGCCAACAGTCTTCAACATTTGCCTTTACAGCAACAACAACAACAGCAAAAGCAACAACAGCAGCAGCAACGACAGCAACGACAGCAACAACAGCAGTTACAAAAGCAGCAACAACAACAACAATAACAACAGCAGCAGCAACGACAGCAGCAACGACAACAACAACAGCAGTTACAAAAGCAGCAACAACAACAACAGAAACAACAGCAGCAGCAACCACAGCAGCAATGACAGCAACAACAGCATCAACGACAGCAACAACAACAGCAACAACAGCAACAACAGCAGCAACGACAGCAACAAAAGCAGCAACAACAACAACAACAATAACAACAGCAGCAGCAACAACAGCAGCAGGTTTGAGCTCCTCTTCACGAAGCCCCACAGATTTATCAGTTTACCCTGAAATCAGCAGCCAGTCACCAGCGGCAGGTTGAAGTTTCAAACCCCCTTCTTTTTCTTAATCAAATTAATTTTTCTACTTCTCTCTGATTTTGAAGAACATTTTGTTTAAAGTTGTCACAGTTTGATTCCTACGCTGTTGACTCTGTTACCGAGTTTAAATGTGTGACTGCTTTCAGCTCCAACTACCCCCGAACCAAACTGGACTCTCCAGCCTTTTTCAACATCAACCTCGGACAGCTCACAAAGCTCAACATCTTTATCATTTGGTTTTCGGGAAAGCACCGAGCAGCCTGCAGCGGCAGGTAAACTCCACAAATGACACGTCCGAACAAAGGTTAAAAAAGGCTTCAGTTTATTATTAATGATAAAGCTTAATTCAATTCAATTCAATTCAACTTTATTTATATAGCGCCAATTTACAACAAGGTTACAGGATGTTAAACACACAGGACGGTTCCAAGGGCTCAGCAACAATCCAGCATTATGTAGCCTGATCATTTGTAAATAATGAAACTCTTGAATTTGTCGCAACATTAAACATGATGTATAGGAAAAGCACTGATGCCGTCAGACGCACGTACTAAGTTTGATAAATGAACAATTTAAGACTTGGGAGAGTCTGAACCTGCTGGGAGAAACGGGGTCGCTCTACACCCGTCACTTGGGCCTGTGCAAACTCTGTATTGTGGCGCCACGCTGTGGTCCAAGCCAGAACATCAGAAATACACCAAACTCTTCAGTCAGTCCACGCGTTGATGTGGGCTGTATGAAAAATGCCAAAATACAAAACCTCCTGTCTTCAGTGAAGCCACTGAGGGATCAACCAGTCCTGCACCTGATCCTTTAAGCCCAGTGTTGAGGTCTAAGTCAGTGACTTTGCCGTTTTGTCTGGGTGCTTGTCTCAGCCCTGGTGGGGACACAACCGTTTACTCTGGTTTCACCAAAGTCTGTGTCATGAATGTGCAAAAACTAAGTGAATCATTTGCAATCTTTAAACATTATTAATATTATTATTGAAATATTTTATACGACATGTCGCTGTATGTACTTTTTACTGGTTCCAATTGATTCCAACACAAAGTGGAATTAAATAAATTCAAAATAACATGCAGTTAGACTTGTTAGAAACATGGTTTAAAAAACAATTATTTAAATTCCGTTTGTGTCAAAATATGAGATAAAAAAGAGGAACATGTACTTTTAGACTTCCTGTCTCCGACATAAAAACTGTTCTGTTGAGTCATGCAAAGTTACAAAATACAAACTTTTCTAACCTTGTTTCTTCTTTTGTGTTCCTGTTGGTCCTTTTGTGTCTCAGTCCTCCACCGGCCCGTGTCACTGTGTGGCCTTTCAGTTTTTGGGTGTACAGGTGCTGGGCTGCTGCAGCGCCTCCTGAAGCCCAACATCCCACATCTGCCGAGTCGTTGTATCTTATTCCGTCTCTGATCTTTACGTACAGTGTGTCTCATATTGTTTGCAGCTCTGTCCACGTCCCCTGCAAAAACAACGGCACAGAGTTCGAGCTCCACTTCAGGAGGATCCACAACCTTAGTGTCCCCTGAAACCACTGAGCAGTCTGCAGCTGCAGGTAGATTTCACCGAGCAAACACCCAAACTGACAGGAAGCTTTGTGGAACCTGACGTGATTTTTAGTCTCACCAGTGTCTATGCATCACACAAAACATGATCCTTATGTTTTATTTGATTTCCTTTTCTTGCCATCTTTCTTCGCAGCCTCCTCTAACGGCGCTCATCCGGGGTTCGTCTCCGCGGTGTGTGTGCCTGTAGTCAGTGTGTCGCTGATGGGAGCCTCCTTTCTGTTCCGCCACGTGTGGAAGAAAATGCACAACAGTCAGCACAAACACTTTAATCATTTTGTGTAACCTACAGCTGCATGAGTGTGGGCCAGCAGCAGCTGCTGTGAGCGACAGATGCACCACAGGGGGGTAAAAGCAGCTTTCACTAGATGCAAACACACGAATGCAGTTCAGAGCCGAGCACGACCAATCTGACTCCAGTGGAAACTGAGACTCAAGCCCCTTTCAGACAGGCCCTGGAATCCAGACATAATCTAGACTTTCTCCAGAGGGCGTTTACATGTGAGCGCAAACGCAGCCATTTAAGGAGCTGATACTCCGGGGTGGAGTTTTTCACCGCGGATACGTCTAAATACGTTAGAACATTTTAAATTAGTCACGTGGAGGCGCCTTCCTCCATCGCCTTCAAGGAAACTTCCACTGCTTTTGTTGCATCATGTCCCGCCCCTACTGTACTTAAGTACATTGTTCTCTACTTCACTTAACTACACTAAATTATGGCCACTTCCACTTTTATTCCACTACATGTCTAATCAAAGTTGCGTTACACGTTACAGTCACGTGACTTTACAAATTTAATAATACAGCACTTTTTCTTTTGTTATGGAAACGAGTCACAGTTGACCCAGAGTCGCTTCATTAAACCAGACACAGGCCGGTTCAGGGTCGGTTCTTCCTTCCATGCTCTTTTTAAAGACATATTTGAAACATTATCAGTAAATTTACTCTTTGGCATCTGCGTTCACTGCTCAGGCGCGCACACAGCTAAAGCGAAGAGCCCCGGACTAATGGACTGATGGACTAATGGTTTATTATTAGACATAAACTATTAAATTAATTGTAAAATGTTTTCTCAAATAAGGTCAACGCGGTGTCAAAGTTGATCAAACAATGTAACGACAAACGCTCCAAACGTTTCCTTCTTCTCTCGGTGCCAAACGCCGAGAAACAGTAAAACTGATTCTGAACCGGGACAGAGCCGGTCCGTGCTGGTCCACACATTAATATGAATAAATGACTGAAGCTGTTTCATTTTTCTTCTCCTTTCTGTCTGAAGGAAGCGGCCGAATGCGCCAGTGCGCAGGGCGGTGACGCACGACGGTCACTGTGCCAACGACCAAATACTGCTACGACAAACGTTCTATTACTGTCACTGCGTGATGGTTCAACATGAGTAGCTTAGAAATAAAACTGAAATAAGCATCAGATTATAAAACGGCTTCAACGAATCTTTTATGTCTGTGTTATTAATTATGTTATTAATAAGTAAATCCCCCCCATAAAGCCAAGTACTTTTACTTTGAAGTAACTTGAAGTAAAATATAAATCATGTGCTTATTTACTTTTACTTCAGTACAGTCTTTGAGGACTTCATCATCTTCATCCTGCTCCAAGCCTTCGCCCAGTTAGACGGATTATTTCTGTGAGTGTGAACGCGTCTCATTGTTGGCAGCATGTCTGACAGGAAACTCTAGGTAATGTCTGGACCTGATCCCCCTGAGTCCAGACCACTTTGCTACCCGATGTAGATTAGTTCTAAAGTCAAAGGAGGAAAATGTGATTCTTGCAGTTTCCTGATTATTCACAATGTGTGTTTAACACGTTTCACCCACCTTTCAGTGGGACACATTAAAACAGCAGCTCACCACCGCTGTCTCACAGATCACAAACTCCATCTGCAGAACTTTTTGAGCCTTTGCTGACTGTTGCTGGTCAATATTATTTACTGTCGTTATCAAGCTAATTGAACTAACCTCGCTGTATAATGATTTAAAATGGCTACATTAAAATAAACAATTATAGTGACATTACACATTGTTAAACGTATGTTCCTATTTTGACTTCATAACTTGATACAAAGTTCAATAAAAAATGTTCTTGTTAATCATGCACATCTCTGGTAGCACGTTTTCTAGCCTAAACACAGCTTCTTTAAGGGCTGGGGACTGCAGTTTTGCACTGTTGGCACTAGTTCGACCTCTGTTCCACCTCTGTTCCACCTCTGTTCGACCTCTGTTCGACCTCTGTTGGCAGCTTTTCAGCTGATGACTCCCCATCAGTCCTGTGGGTGGGGCCGCACTGAGTAGCTGTGGGCAAAACAAAGACCAGTTTTTAACAAGGTCAGTACAGTTTGGAACTTTCTTGTTCATGAGTAGCTATAAAAAGGGCAGTTCGAATGGTGACGTACTTCTAAGGTCTTTGTCATGACTTGGTCTTGGTTAAAGCGGTCTTGTCCACAACACTGGCTGTCACATCCTAACAAATAGCTGGATTAGTTTTTTCTATGGTCAGTATTTCTGTTCATTTTATTACATATAGAGACAACAGGAAGGGAGGGAGAAATACACGAAATGTCAAAAGATGGAACCTTTAAAAAACAGTAACAAAGAATGAGGAAGGAAAAAGGCTCAGTTTTAATTTTTCAAGTGAAATGGAAAAAAGAAGTGCGATTAGAGGTCGTCCAAGCTTTAAAATGAGCAGCTTCATCTTCCTGGTTGATCAGACAGTTTGATCAAGAGTGAAGAGGTTGAAGCAACTTCATCAGTTTTTTCTGCTGTGGATCAAATTCAGAATGAAAATCCACCATGTTCTGATCTTCTGCTTCCTCTCAGGTGAGAACTCATTACCTGACATTTCATTTAGTGATTTTTCTTCACGTCACGTGTTTGACGCGAGCACATATACTAATGTTCGCGTCACTCTTCATCCTTTTAACAGGATCGTGTGGTGGAAGCACTGGGCTCGTCCACGCAAGAATGAGCATTTTTACAGGGCCTAAAGGAGGGAACGGGACAGTGCAGTGCCCCCTTTCCTCTGCTGGAAGCTGGAAGTTCTTCTGTAAAGACGAATGTAGAGAAAAAGGCATCCTGCTTAAAACAGCTGATGTCAGAGCTAGAAACGGGCGATACAGCCTTAAATATAAGCGTGAATCATCTGGAACCATGTTTCTGACTGTGACCATCACCAAACTGATCCCGTCTGACACAGGGAGGTACAGGTTTGGTGTGGGCCCGTCTTCAGGTCCAAATTCATCTTGTGACTTTGAGGCCAGAGTGTCGGACGGTGAGTTTCTACCAAACGTTTGTTATTCACTGTATGTGGGAATTTCTGGAGCATTAAATCAAACTGAATCTTGGAAAGAATATGAGTTGTTTATGATCTTTGAAATTCAAAATGCCGCATCACCATATAAACACAGCAACTGCTGACTCTTTATTTTCAGAACTCTTGGATAAAAATGCTGGTTTTATTTGGACAAACACAGAAGGAGAAAACTTCACATATCCATGTATGTACGGTGAGAATAGAGGAAGATTCTTCCTATGCAGAGACGACTGTAAAAAAGAAGAGGAAGTCCTCATTGAAACAGACCAAAAAAAAGCTCAGAGTGGAAGATACAGCATCGAATATGTGGATGGATCTGCGTATGGCCTGCACGTGACCATCACACAGATGAAGACGTCGGACACTGGACGCTACAAGTGTGGTTACGGCAGAGCTTTGTCTCCAGATTCATTCAGAAAAATCACAGTCATTGTTATAGAGGGTGAGTTGTTTCTGTTTAAAGCACAAGAATTAATTTCAATTATCTATGTGAAAGACTTCTTTCCTTCATTTTTTATTTTACAATAATACATAATTACAATAATTTGACATTAGGAAATAAAAATTGAGCAGATTTTCCTTTTTGTTCATATTGGACCATCAGCTTTTGTCTGTATCAGTGTGTTTTCTGCCGTCTTCGTCTTCACAGATCCATCAAAGACTCTCAGACCAACTTCAGCCCCATCGTCCTCCACACCAACACCAACACCTCCACAGAGTCTAATCAGCTCCACAGCTGCATCAGTTTTCTCTAACACCACCGGCCAGCTCACAGGTACGGGACACTTATTATAAGATGTGCAGCTGTCAATCAGTGTCACACTCAGAAACACACAGCGGCAGGTTTTACATCACATGAAATTTAACAATAAAAGCACTTCCTGTCTGCACAGTTTTACTTAAGGGGTTTAAAACATGTAAACGAAATATGAAATTAATTCCTTTTTATATTTCCCTTCCCAGTCTTGTCCCACGGCCCTCACTCAGACTACACGGTGCCTGTGGTTGTAGGTTTAGGCGTGTTACTCTTGGTCCTGCTGCTCCTCTTCATGCGGAAAACAATGAAGAAGCATCAGAACGTTGAGGTGACTTTCTTTAACTCAATCAGAGTCAAAAGTAGCCAAAATATTTACAATATTTGAAGGATGTGACAGTTTATATTTACACTCTAAATTATTCCTACAAGTGGGAATCAAGAAATTAACGGAAGTGAATTCAAATTAATACATGAGAAAGATTCTGTTAGTTATTGTGGTCATTTGATTTGCTGTCAATAACACATATCTGCTCTTTATGACCGATGCAGTTTTTCATGTGTTTTTCAGTTATCTACCATCCAGGAGAACCAGGCTTTGGACCAAAAATGTGAAGACTCTCTGTGATCCAAGGATCAGGTCCAGTTCTACAGAAAACACAGGATCGAGATTTGATTTATTTCAAGCTTCAGCTTTTTTCAATTGCAGATGTGTTACCCTGCACAGTTACAGTAAATACTGAGAAGTGCAGTGAATCCTTCTGTGGATGTGTATGAACACGTGATGCACATGTAGTTACTCTGCTGATTATTTGTGGTTTTTGAATTCTGCTCTGTGTCTTACAAATGGATTTTTTTTTCAATCAGGAAAGTACTTTATTTATTTATTTTAACTAGGTAGAAACTCATTGAGATATATAATATGTTTTCAGTCTGTATGGATGTAGATGAATTTGTATGAGGAGGTAAATGAGGAAGAAACAAGGTTAATCATGAGTTAAAATGTGTGAATTTACTTTTGGTTTAATTGTCCCTTCAGCTGGATGAGTCATGTCACATAATGTAGGAATATGTGTTGGAAAAGACATAATATTCTGTTTTCTGATGCTTTGCTTTATTCTTGTATGAACTTTACAGTTTTTTTCTGTGTAATTATTTTAATCTCTCAGGATTTAGTCAAATAAACGAGAATGTATAAAAACACTGAAGACTACTTGGCATGAAAAAGACATCTGCACCTCATATTACATATTGTTACAGTAACTACAGATTTTTGAGTCTCGTCCGAACCTGGTGCTTTGCCACAGCAGAACTCCACCTCCACCAGTGTCCTCCTGGTCCTGGTCCTGTGTGTGTGAGGATGCAGCGTCCTCCATTTATTCTCAGTTCAGTTCTCTGAGCCTCCCAGGTGACGTCCACACTCTCGGACCTTGTTACTCACTGAATCTTTCTTCACTTTCCTCCTTAAACCCTTTTGTCAGAGGATTTCAGGCCGGTTCTGTTCGATGGACTCTGTCTGAATCCTGTCCGGTATTAGGACTGTGAGCGCCATCTTCAGGCTGGGAATGAGAACATTAACATTCAGGCTCACGTGTCATCGTTTGTGAAACAAAAATAAGTTTTATGTATTTTAAAATTATTTATCGCAGCTCAGTTACTGGCGTGTGGAAAGATGCATCTTTGTGAACTGTTACAGGAAGGAGGCTGGATGAGTTGAGAAGGAAGGAAGACGATGAAACACTTTTTACATCGTTTTAATCTAATTTACTTTCACATCTTTCACTACTGACTTATTTGGCACTTTGTACACTTACACCACTTTAGAATCAAGAATTATGTCCAATAATTCACAATGTTCAATATTTAAACCATGCATTTCATTATTCAGTATAAATGTCTCATGTTACACCCTGTGATCCCACCTACTGGGGATCTGTAACAGACTATTAGTGATTTAACATATAACGATGTAAAAAAATGTCCTACATGTGTCAGAATAGATATTTGAATATTGAAATCCTTTAGAAAACACTGAGCGTCGCAGATCTGACGTATAAAATGTGGATTTTTTTCTTGAACGTAAACTGTGGTTGAACACTGAACATTTGTCTTGTATCAATAAGTTATTTCTGTTTATTTGTTGAGTTTTTCTTTAAATATTTGATGAACAGGTTGGTGTTAAATGGTGACGTGTGTGTGTGAGCTGAACACACACGTCACCAGAAGTTTTCTTCTACAAAGCCCCAAGGGACGTTATGAAATACAAAGGCTGAGAAACCTGGTTCCTGTCCATCAGAGACGTAGGTTCTGGTTTAGTCCAGTACCAGCATCAAAAGTCAGCCCGTGTTTTCAGGATTATTATTAATATTATTATTATCATTATTGTTGTTGTTATATCGTCTTATTTCGCCATTATATAAAGTCCTGTGTCTTCTTCTCTCAAGTTCAAGCTCAAACAAATCTGAAGCTCCGATCTTCCGTCTCTTCTCGTCCCCTCGTCACACCGTGGTGACGGACAGCAGAGGATTGTAGATTTTCTTTCCGTCCGACGACCTCGAGCCGTGAGCCAGCAGCTCCTGGATGGTGATCCAGTTGTCCAGGATGCGGCGGTTCCTCCTCTTCGTGATCTTCTTCTGGCTCAGTAACAGGATGTTGTTGCTGGGGGAGTCGTGTTGGGAGGGAAGCTGGGTGCTCTGGGACGAACGGGGGTCTTCAGGACCCCCTGAAGATGAGGACGGGTCCCTGGGAATAAAACCAAACAGTATTTAGACCACAGATTTTGACCTGATATTCCACTTTCTTACAGTAAGTGAGGTTGAAACCTGTTTTCTGTCAGGCCCCAAATTGGTCTGTGAAACACTCTAAAAAATAGAATAAACAAAATACAATTTGAGGATGTTTGCAGGGCATGGGAATCTTGATGTTCATTCTAACAGATACATAATCTCTGAGCACCCAGAGTATCTTAAACCATAACAGATGGCTAAAAATGACAGAATTACCCCACATCTCCACCGCGCTTTGTCAAACAAATCTCAGGTACATATAAAATATTTAAATGACTCACGTCTGTATGAAGTTGTATAAATTAACCTGATGGATGTTGCCTGACAGTGATGTAACTCTATAATGTCTGTAGGTGTTTCCTTCACTTTGTCTCTTTGTCTCTGGGATGAAACTGGACGCTTTGTACCTGTCCCCTCTGAGGTAGTCCAGCCGGCTTTGCATCATGAACTCCCGTCTCCGTCTGTACTCTCTGGCTCTCAGCAGCTGCTGCTTCCTTTCCTCTTTGCTCCAGTATCGGCCCTGTAGGAGCACAAGCGACGGTTACATGTGCTGTTCGTCCTGCTGTGCTGGACTGGTCTCGTCGTTCAATCAGCTCTGGAAACCCGTATGAAAGCCTGATCTTAATGTGAAATCCACTGTACCTGTTTCATCTCGCTGGCAGCATCGTCGTCTGTCGTCATGCCGCTGCGTTCCTCTCTGATCTTCATGGCTCTGGCCTTCAGCAGGCGATCCCTGACCGGCCGCTTCGCCACATATCGAGTGCCATCGCTCCGGACCTTGACCTGGACACAAAGAGGACTAATAAGTACTTTGAGTTCGGGACAATTCGAGAGAATTCGAGAGAATTTGCATGAATATCATAAGTTTTTTTTCACTTCAAAATATTTACAGAACGCCAGACTCAAGTCAGGATATTAGTAACAGTTTCATGGCTGATCATTTTTATATGTTTTAGAAGTCATCGTCAATTCAAACCTGTTGGTCAGTAAAACAGATAAAGTCAATAATGGGGCTGGGGTTGATTTTAATTTCATCATATCTAACATACTGACCACAGTTAATACATAAGACAAGTACCTTCCTAAAGGACCCCATCACTGATATTAAACTTATTTTGGTTCTAAAGATTAAATAGTAGCAGTAGGGCCACTAAGACGTGTAGGATGAATGACCAATTTCTGAACATCATTACACCGTTTACCTTCCACTCCAAGCGTTGTGCCGAGGCCGTCGGTGATGAGTTTGTCAGCCCGAGTGGTAAGGCCAGCCCTAAGCGAGAGGAGCTAGAACGATGGTCCTCCAGACAACAGGGGGCACTGTTCACACTCCTGGGGCTGCCCGGGCCGCTGCTGCCTGTGCCCAGTCCTCTCTCCTCGCCCTCGACCCGCGCTCTGTCTCCCCCTCTGTCCAGAGGGTCCACTAGGCCTTCGGAGGGCAGGGTCATGCAGCTCTGGTAGCGTTCTAGTGGTTTGTCGTGGCTGTGGTGTCTTCTAGTAAAATAAGGACTGGACTCTGCACTTCCACCACTGGTCCTGTCGGTGGCTCCACCTGCAACGGCAACAGTAGAACAGTAGCATTAAAGTCACACACGTTAATATTTTGCTGGACCACATACAGCTTTGATTACTGCACTTCATCGTTTCAATGAGCTTGTGCTATGTCACACTCATTTCTGATCTTGCATTGAACATGGGAGAGTCTGGCCACTGCACACAATCTCCAGCACATCCCAAAGGTTGTCAGTGGGGCTAAAGTCATAAGTCTGAACAAACCATTCACACTTTGAGCCTGATGATTCCTGGCATATGTTCGTCCCATCAGAAAGAAAAAACCCACTGATGGAAAAACCTGCTTATTGCATCAATCGGGCTTGTATAACTTGTTGATCCAATGATCCAGTGGAAAGTTGTGTCCTATTTGCTTAGTTAATTCCAGGCAGTGAAAATTAATCATGTGACAGTTAAAAACCTGCGACACCTACAGAAGCTGTCTTGCTCTGCCTCGGGAATGTACCTGCTCTGGAGCCCCGACCTCCGTCAGCTACACCCCGTCTTGAAGATGACCCTGCTTCTCTGGTCAAAGACCTGATGAACAAACAGAGCAAAGTATCCAGAGTTTTTAAAAAATGAACACCAAGTTGTTTAAATATGACACCCGTAGCATTAAGAACCATGAAGAGGACCTGAACTTGGATGGGGTGGAGGGGGTGGAGCTCGAGCCACCTGCCATGTTGCCAGTAGCTGTTTCGTACTTCCTGTAATTGCTGGGGGAGAAAGAGCAGCTGAGGTTCGAGTGACGTCTCTCTCTGTCCCGTCCGTGGCGCCGTGGGGTGAGGGGGGAGTTCAAGGGAGGGAGGCGACTGAGCGGGAGGAGAGGAGGCGGAGACATCAGTCGTCCTCCTCCATCTTCTTCTACGTGCAGAGGCGGGATCTGCTCAGTGCTGACCAGTGGCGTGCTGCGGCAGCTCTCTCCTCCGGTGTTGTAGGCGCTGGTGCTTTCTTTGCTGTCGGATCGGTCTTGCTCAGGCAGCTCGTTGATGGCCGACAACTCGTGCCGGTGAAGGGCGTCGTCGTCGTTTTCATCATTATCATTATCCACCCCTACAAGACAGCATTTCCCATGGTTTTTAATTACTTTGTCTTTAATGTGCACACTTAGTATGAGTCATAAATTAGGGGACATTTCACCTCTTGCTTTAGTATCTGATAAATATCGTTTTTCAATAACTTTGTACAACCACAGAATGATTTCACTCTAAATATCACTAAAAATATCTTTTTATGATTATATACTCAAAAAAATGCAAATTTTGCCATTAATACTGATCAGGTGTCTGAGTTGTTGTCATGGTTACCTGCTTCCCTGGCTGCCACTGTCTCTTCCTCCATCATCCAGGCTTTCAGGCATCTCTCTCTGAGCTGCTGCATCTTTTGGGCACGGAGAATGTTGCGGCACTTGAACTCCAGGTGGCGCAGCTCCTCGTCGATCAGCGCCATCTCATGTTCACTCAGAGTCTCATTGCAGTTCACATCCACCACCACAGAAGAAGACGCAGAAGCCGCTTCCTCTCCCCTTTCCATCTCTTTTTTGTCTTCTTGGTCGTTCACTTTACTTGCCTCAGTCTCTCCGTGATCGTTTTTCACTGCCTCTCTTCGTCTCTCATACTGGCACTTTATCTCCAGCAGCTCCTGGTATCGCTGGCACTCTTCCTCCGTCAGGCCCGGCATCATCATCGTCATTGTCAGAGAGAGCTGGTGGTGATGGAGGTGGTAGTGCTGCAGATCGGAAGTCAGTTAGACGTAAAAAAAACTAAGGGAAGGCTTGATAGGAAATTAGATGTGGACTATTTTTTATAAGGCGGATCAATTCTCATTTGGTGTTTCATTGTACCTTGTAGTGATGATGGTTGTGTGGGCTGTATGCAGGTCCTCCTGTTCCTGCCCCGGCTGACCAGTCTAGACCAGGAAGGGAGTCTGAGCTGAGCTGGAGATCTCGCAGATGGAGGAAGGGAGGAGTAGTGTCTCCTCGTCCGTGCCCAGGGCTGGGGCTCGGCCTGGGGCTCGGGCCGAGGCCGGGGCTGGGCCTGGGTACGGGAAACATTTGTTATGATGTGCTACAACTGAGGGAATGACATGATAAATGCCTAGAAAATAAACCCTTCAGTCTGTCCTACCTGGGGCTGGGTCCCACTCTGAACTTCCTGGTGCTTCCAGGTGTGTTGGTGGTGTTTGTGTTACAGGCACTGGTCTGATCCCCCAGCAGGTCGTGTTCTGACGACTCCTCGTACCGGGTGCTGTCGTCTGTACGGCCCACTCCGCTGTCCAGCTCCTGGCTGTTGGACAGCAGCGGAGCCAGGCCCAGCAGAGGAGGGAGGGGAACAGGTGGGTCTCTCTCCTCCTTCTCTCCTTTGTTTCCTTCCTCTGGCTCCTGATCGTCTTCTTCTTCCACACCCACATCTCCTCCTGCACCTTCTCTGCACCCTCCTCCCCCAGGGCAGGTCAGGGCTCCTCCTCCTCCTCCCCAGCGGAGGCGGTAAACTGAGCTGGACGAGGCTCGAGGATTTGGGTGAAAGCCTCCTCCCTCCAGTGTCAGCTCCATGACCTCCTCAGGTTCTATGGGGTTTTCATTCTAGAAGAAAATGTATGAGAAAGTGTGTGACATACCATCAACACAAACTGTTTTGAAACAGTTGATGGTCAGTGATTTTTAACAGCTTGAGAAATTATGAGCTGAAACAGGTGGCGAGCTGCATGAGTAGGATGTAAATTGTTCGTCTTTCACAGGTTTGGACGACGGTGCAAATCATTTTTTGATCAACAATCAGAGTGCGACGGGAGTTGTCACATTTGATGGACACATGGCTGGAAAAACGAAAAACGAGGAGAAGTGGAATGGACGCGAGCTAAGGGGAGCACAGAAGCTCCGCCCAGTCACACATGAGCGTAAGATTTCAGATTCCAAACATTTCCAACAGTGATGCACAGAACGCTACAAACCTGTGTAAGATTCGTTAGATGTGAGCAGCTCCAGGTTTGTTACCTGGACTCATTTTTATTTAGCTGGAGCCGCTGCTGTCAACAGTGTCTGGCTTTCTGTAACATTTGTGTGCAGAACAGGAGATCAGTGTGTGTGTGTGTGTGTGTGTGTGTGTGTGTGTGTGAGTGACCTCGACAGAAAAACTAGGTTACACAGGATCATTTTTGCTCTTCCCTTTTTCTCTCCTCATCCATCATCTCTAAGTCATTTCCTCCATCTCTGATACCTTCACCTCTCCCCGCCCCTGCCTGTGGTCACTTTAGGCTTTATAGCAGTTTGCTATAGAAAATATTACATTTAATTGTGATACAGAGTGTTTTTTCCCCCTACATTTTGAACCTATTTCCAAGATCGGGAGAAACAATCTGACCGTTGGACAGATGGTCAGACTGACACAGTGACCTATGCACCATGACAGTTTGCTCCATTGTTAAAAGGGCAAAACCAGAAATAATTCAATAAACAAAACCTTGTTTATAGATTGTGTGTCGTCTTTCCTTCTATTTTAAATGAGATATGACTGACTGTGTCAAAGTTGTCTAAATACTGACTGATGGACTGATGGCTCATTTCTTTGCATACGAGCATACGAGCACACACACACACACACACACAGACACTGTGCACATTCGTCTATAAATATGTATGAGTGATTGCATTTTAACTGACGTGTATGAATATGCCGTTGTACAGTTCCTCCTCTGTCAGCAGAATGTGGACACACACTCGGGGACCTGCTGTCACACTGCAGCCATTTATCATGGCTGTGTATTGAAAATCACACTGTGATGTGAAGAAGAAAAAAGGAATGTGTAGCGATGAGTTCTGCATGAAGACAATAGTGTCATTACTCCACTTACGATGGTGCAGTGATTTAGTTTGACGGTAGCTGTGGGGGCTTTATGATGCAGGCTGCAAAGTTATGTTTGCAGGTTGGTGCTTAAAAGTATTTTCTGAAATAATTTTTGCTTTATGACAAATATACTGTATAAATCTGGTTGATTCACTCAGTGGAGATTAACTGCAGGGCCTTTAATGACAAACCTTTTGTTTTCCTGTCAATTGAACTGGGTATAAAAGGGTGGAGCCTAATGCAGGAAGTGGAAAATATGGCTGACAGTGAATGCATGTGGATTACGCAACAACACAAGTGTGACTAAAGTGGAAACGGTAGGTGCTGAATTTCTGCACATTAAGTCAAGAAAGAGGTTGTTGGTTCATTATGTCTGTTAGGAAGAGAAGGAACTGTTAGCAAGATGGAAGACGTCTGCTGGCAACATGGTGGCTAGTGTGGCACAGGATGAGCTAACTGGGACTAGTTGCTAACATGAATTAGCAGAGGAAACTTGGCCGGTTATTGGATGATAAAAATGTGGTGGACCCTGAGAGTTTGCAGAGAAACTGTGACCTGTCTTTTTGAAATGTTTGCTTAAACTAGCCAGCATGGCAAGCTGTTAGCATGCTGGCTAGCTTGCTGGGGCTAGTTGCTAACATGAGTTGAAGCTGAGGTGAAACCAGACCTCAGACCAGACGCTTATCAGTTCTCCGGTTGCGTGAGCCGCAAAAACAACCGTTTATGTTGAGCCTCATGGGGGAAATGACTTTAGAGCAACACAGTGAAAAGGAAGAACAATGCATCGTTCAGTATTTTGATAATAGAGGAAATATGTTTTTAATATTGAAAGCAGCTGTATACGCACTCACAGCAACTGTGCATGTACAATATTCATATTGAAGTAAAGCTGACACAGTGAAGGACACGGTGCAGGTGAAACTAGGGTAGTAAACTAGGCTGTAGGAGAGTGAGTGAGGGAACAGGAGAGACACTGTAAGACCTGAAGGTACCGATGAGGCGAGAGTGAGTAGGACTGCTCTCGGTCAACGCTCGGTTAGTTGGTTCTGAAAAATGTCTGCTGTTTGGATACGTGGTGTGTCTCATATTAAACCTAGAGCCGTGCCTGAAGCAGTGCCGACGTTGACAGGATCATTATTTCATTACATAATTGTGTGATTTTTACCTCCACGTCAGGCCTGGCCAGCAGCAGGGAGAAGTTGATGCTGTCCTCTCTGGTCAAAATGGCCACTGCTTCCTCTCTGTCGTGAATATCCACTCCATTGATCTAATGGGGATGAGTAATAAAGAAGCTGGTTATCAGATATCTATTAGTAAGCCAAGTCACATGTGCAAAAACTAAACAGCATTTCATATATCCTGGCAATAACTTAACATTATCACCAGTTTTCTAAAGGATGTGATGGTAAATGTACATTTTCTTGTCCTTCGTCCCAGACAGCCAGGGGTTTCCGTTCATTTCATATGCTGTAGAGTGGAAATTATGTCAGTTTTTATTATTGGAAACTGTCAGATTCATTGTTTCATTGTCTCCCTGCTGAGAATAAATGCCCCATTTAATTCATTTTTTTCTACTCACGTTGACTCTTGTTCTGATTTGCACCTCTCCCTGTTGTGCAATAAACCATGAATTAAAAAGACTGCTGAAGGAAATATCCCTTAGCTGCAGCTCAAATATCTGTACAGCTGTTTGGCTGTAATACTAGTGAGCATCCCGTGGGCTGTGTCTGTTTTCCCGTCCTTCAAGAGTTTTAAGCAAATGTTTCAGCGTAGTTCAGAAATGAATTATAATATAAATGACTCCTAAGACGTGCATCCCTGTGCAACTACGTTTCAACTGCAGGTATGTGTAAAAGCTGGCTGCATTACGTTTCTATGTAAGTAAAGTGCTGCATTTTGTGATGGAAAATGATTTGTCCATAACTGTCACTGTTCACAGCAGATACTTTCAACAAAGACGGTGGTTAAATGCGGTGTGCCGTCACTGTTCTCCTTCCTGAGGTGCTGCAATCACAACACTGCAAATTCAGAGAGATCTGCAATGACATGGTGTAGAAAGTGAAAAAGTCTCAATGAGGTGGACGAGGTGGACGAGGTGGAAGATGGGACAAGAAGAGACAAGCCTTTTCCATTGTAGACCAGGACTCGACTCTAGTGCAGGACGTCGTCCATTTCAATGATTGTAACGAGCTTCTCCTGGTGACGCCACAATGTGCCTGTGGTGTCAATATGATACGTGAAAGGACGTAAATCTTTCTCTTACCCTTAAGCAAGTGCTGTGAGAGTCCAATCAAACATCTCCTAATGATGTCACAAAAAACTGGATGTTGTGTTTTACAAAAATTTTTATTTTGATGTTGGTGGATTTACATAGATAAACAACAAATCCTAATTTTGTTTGTTGGAAATGTGATGCAGAGGAGTCTATATATTTCTGTCCATTCAGGAAGTTGCGGTTTCGGCTGCACTGGAACATTCAGCTGACGTCAGCACGTGTGATTTAGTTTTTGCGTGTGTGGAAATGATGCAAGTCAACCTGTGGATTTTCGTAGGCAGAAGAGAAAACCAAGTATAAAAATAAGTGCAGGTGTGTGTGAATGACAGGTATGGTCCTCAAAGTTGCAGGGAGATGCCATCTGTCCAAAAAGCTGTTATCTCTGTGGAGATTGCTGTCATGGGAACCGGTGGTGACATCATTAATGTGCTGCTCAGTAACCATGGCGATGCCAGGTGCTGCTGGTGTATTCCTGTCACATTTTAACTTTGCCTTTCAATAATGAAGAGGTTTCCTTTTTTTTTTATCCAGCTCTTTTCAAATGATGAATGTGACGCAGACATTTGTTTATCTTTCCTTAATATGCCCAACATTTACCACAGATGTTAATATCCTAACAAGACCATCTCATTCGTTTGCTTGTGCTTTGTCTAAATTCAGTGCATTTTATCAGAAGCTGCACAAATCTTTGGTCTTTTTACTAACATGGTTTCCCCTACAAAAGAATGGAGTTCTGTGCACGACTTTAGATATTCATTGAAACTAATTAAGGAATGTTACACTTAAATGAGGTGTTTTATGCAGGTGGTATGTTGCTTTAACAATGAGGGAACTACCACTGGATTCATTTGAAAGAAGATGATGTGGCTGTGGTGGGAGCTATTCACGCAAAAAAATCCTCTGCAGAGGATATCACCACTCATAAGAGCGAGACTGCGATTGTCTGGCCCTTTCCTTGTTTTCCTACGAGATCACATTAATTTGTCTTCCTGCTGGTTGCTGAGAGACAAATACAATAGTGAAAACCTACAGTAGTTTGGCGTCTTCGGTCGAAGCTTTTGTCTGCGGCGCGTGAACACATGCTTGTTATTTCAGCGTGCAGACAGTCATTGGTGAGTCCAGCTTGGGTTGGATGTGAGCACTTTTCCCTGCAAATTTAACCAGAGACTTCTACGGTTGTTGAAGTTGTTCTTTTTATGTCGAAATACTTAGTTGGCTAGTTTTTGTCGTAATGTGTGTTAACTCATTAAGAGTCTTTGTATAAACTGAAACGGGGATTTTCAACGGACTGTGGCCCTGACAGGCTGATGTTTGTGGGTGTAAACCCTTGTAGAGTAACTGTTACTGCACCAAAACTGCAAACAGCTGTTTGCTGGCAAAATAAAGTACTAACTGGTTTTGGATGTAGGACAGTAAACTTGTTTCTGTACTAAATTGGCACTATTTTATTCTTGGAAATCATCTCTGACATTCTATAACTCAATGAAGTTATGTCCCCACGTGTTACCTGTTGGGAATGTGGCAGCTACAGAACACATTACCTGCATATTTGAAAAAGGTTATTTAAATTGTTCAAATCTGATGGAGATGAAAGTAGACTGGTGACACATCTGGATCTTTTTAATATATATAATTTATATTTCTTTAGAATAACATTATGTAATATTTTGTGCCTGGCCCTGACACACCACGACATAATAAATGTCGTTATTGCACACCATGGAAGAAAATGTGCTGCTGATCCATTCAGACGCTCCTCCCGTTAAATACGACTCTATAGGTCCTTTGTGGACTGCAGTAAATGGCCAAAAGTAATGTGACGTTTGTCAAGTAGCTGTGTTGACCATAAGTGGTTTTTAATTCAGAATCAAAATCTGGTGATGTTGAAATGTGATGCTACATGCGATATTTCATGTTGCCAACTATTTTTGACAGTACAGTCGTGAAAACAAGAAGAGCACATGGTACCACGCGAATCAGAAGGTGAACTTCTTCTTTAGCAAAGCTAACGTGGCTTTTGTAACTGACGGGTTTCTTTGTGCTCTCCATACAAAGCCGGACAATGTGGTGGAGGAACACAATGACATGTTGTCTCCCCTTCCATCTCGGTCTATTTTTAGAGCTGCAGTAACTGGGCAACTGACAGCTTTATTGGATTGGACAAAAGGTCCCAAAGGACCCAGATATACGTTTACCGAGTTTGATGTCAGTCTATTTTTAACCTTTGCAGAATCAGTTAATTTGGCTGTCTGCAGAAAATGAAGGTCAACGAATCAGCTGTGATTTAATCGTTCTGTGGCTTCAGAGTTCCACTAAAATCTTTCAAACGACGAAAGTGTTGAGTTCATTAAAAGCAAACGGGAGCGTGAGCAGTGTAGGAGTCTGATGGTTCACATGAGTCACATTTTAATTAAACTAAGCAGAACCTTGATCGGTTAGAGGAAGAACACACTTTTATATTAAATTGGATTTGTGACTATGCAGGTTATGGGTGCCAGAAAAATCAGAATAAACATTATTATCTTTGTACCTGTAGTATTCGGTCCCCCTGTCTGATACGGCCGTTCTTTGCTGCTATGCTGTTTGGATTCACCTAATGTTAACACAGAAAGAGAAATAACTTGAATGAATGGAAACAGCATAACTAGGTATTTGATTTAATAAAACCACAAATGGGAGGATGTATTAAATGAGTAGAAAGATGAGTGAGTTGTCTTAATGTGTCAAACCGACGGCTGTACATCTCTCCAAAGTGAGTGGTCGGGTGTTTCAAGCAGTTGGAGGTTAATGTCTGAAGAAGGGTTAGAGACAAGTAAGAGCCGAACGAAGGGATGAAGGTAGCGGAGTTTCCTGTCATCACCTCTCCAACATAAATCCCCAGATCCTCCTCATCGTCCGTCCTGTAGCACACTGTCAGACCCAACTTCTCCTGCTGACTGGACTTGTACAGCTCCACTTCCTGGAAAAAGAATGTGTGATAGTCTGAGCTCATTTGGCAGAACTGATCTTTTGAGCATATTTCTAGACCGTGTCAATTATTATCATAACATTTTTGTGTATGCTCTTGAAACGAAGTGACAGTGTATGTGTGATGAGTCAATATTGGATGATAAAAATGCCTTGGACAAAAGAGATCAGACCATCCTACACCAGATGACAAGCTATCTTGAAACCAATAAACCTACCGGACCTTCAACCAGATCTCTCGTATCATGTGTATTGTGGAGAAGTTGAACAGGAAGGGTCTTTGGTGTCATTTCCACTTTGCTGACTCCTTTAATGATCAGCATGTCTGAGGGGAAACCAGTTTAGCAAAAAGGGCAGGAAAGACTATTCAGCTGAAAAGTCCATTTGACTTTTGCTCCACTCTATCAATGCCCCTTTTAGAAGAGCTGAAACCAGTCTGTGCATTACGTAGAACTTACAGTGTTTGTTAGTGATTCCTGTGCAGTTTGTCGACAATCTGCAGCACGAGCACAAACACTGCAATGGTGTTTAACCTTTTTCCGACCCTTTATGTCCTCCACGCTCACTGGTGTTTATGAACTCGTCCTCTGTCCTTAGATCTCCTTAGAATTAAAGACAGCTGAAGACACCTAATGCAAATGAAGTGCGCTCACACTGAACAGCAGCCTGCGCTTGCGTCATGTTGAGTTCATTTTTGTGTGGAGGTTTTGATCTTCGCCTCCTCCTCTCTCAGACATCAACACAGGAACTCTGTGGAAATGTCGTTCCTCTCTGACTGAATCGACTCCAACAGCAGGTGAAAAAGCACAGCTGGCTGGTGAGCTCACTTTCTTGTTCAGAGTCTTTCATCGGGCTAAATGATTGCTAAGTCTTTGTGAAAAACACATTTGCTGCCGTGTGCAGAGTCTGTCAGTAAATTCGCTCAGTGAGGGATAATTTTCAGCTTTGAATTGGTTCAATAGTTGGACCGAAAAGGCCTTTCATGCTCCTTCAATGAAAAACTGTGCCAAATTTTTTCATTTGACACTTACCTCATACTCTAGGTCGTCCTGTCTGTCTACCTCATGATTCGAGACGTCAAAGTAGTCATTGGGGTCGTTGTAGTCAAACATACAGCTGGAGAGAGAAGGGCGAGAGATGGAAAAGACTGAAATCAATCTGCATTTAGTCCAACATTAAAGATTTTCAAATTTTTATCAATTCAAAAACAAAGACAGCAGCTCAGGACGTACAACTCATTGATCTTGTACGGTCCCATGACGTCTGGTAGGGGAGGAGAGGCAGGAGGAGGGGCTGGTGGTGGTGGAGAGGAACCCCCTCGGCTGTGGTGGTGATGGTGGTGACCCCTGCTCCTCCCCAGCGTCATCATGTTCTGGAAGCTGATGTCTGTCTGTGTAGCGTTGTCCACACAGTCTGGGATGGCCACCATGAGAACCGATGAGAAGGAGCTGCTGCCAGTCCCGTTACTGCTGCACATGAACGTGCCTGAGGGGGACGAGGAGAAGAGAACTGAGCTCCGTTAACCTGGAACTGTAAAAACGTGGCATCAAGAAGGACATAGGGCGTTTTGTATCAGACTTCAAATTTAATCAACATCATTTATTTTTTGAGAATCTTCAGGGTTCAGGGCGATTCCAATAAATGTATGAAGCATTTTTGATAAGGTGGCTCTTTAAACCGGTCCAGCAAAAGAAAGACCTGAGCGATCTCTGGTAGCAGATGACGGCACCATGTGTTTAGACCTCAGGTTGAGAATAAATGTATTTATATCTGATGATTCAGATACAGGCGAAAGGTGTTATACTTGAACATGAAGTTTAAACTATATCTTTGCTCCAGTGTAAGACATGCCAAAAAAACACATGTGTGTGTGTTCTGATATAGATGGTATCTTCTTAATGAAAATCTAACAAAAAATAATTTTGCGCACAGCTAAAAAGAAACAAAACAATCAGATGATCTATCAGTCAGTCACTAATACTGGGGCTGAGCATTTCCACATTTTGTTCATTGGGTGAAAGCTGAACTCTGAACGGTTGTGCACTAGGAGTCGCACTTGCAGGTCCAAGGATGAATTAATAGGAGCATCATGTGTCACAGCCAAATAATGACAGACGATCATGGTCCCATTAGTTCAAATTACGGCTCAAATCTTCTTATTTCAGATAGACATCACAGTAGCATCAAAATGATAATACACACATTGCAGCAAACCACGTGTGTAATGCACATAGGCCAGTTTAAGTCTTTAAAGTTATAAAATGAGGGTGTTCCTGAACGTATACGGTTATACATGCATAGGTGAACCGTTACTAAGTTTGTCGGATTATTAACGTTGCAAAACTTGAATGAGGAGCCAATCACGAGCCGAAAGAGCTGCACCTGCAGTAGTTAATTTCTTTCTTCAATTTGTCTTGAATGAAATAATTTTTAGTTTCCGTTTCCTGCTAGAATTCCCTTCAGTCCAGCATATTTATCGCAGCAGGATCCTGGGAAACTTAAATCTGACACTTCCTCATTAGAGGTGCTGCTCCTAGCACGTACGGTTCCAGAAAGAACCAGTCGTTTTTCTGAACCAGAAAAACCAACAACAGACGACATGGGTCAGATGTTGAAACACACACTGGAAATGATAAAACACTGCAGCTACATCAGGCAGGATTTTAAGTGACCCAAAACTATTTCATGTTTATGTTGCTTGGGAAACGATGATCAAATGGGAAACGTGAGAAGCTTCTGTACATCGAGAAAAAAAAAAACAGATGACAGATGAGACGTGACCAGAAAGAGGAAGCAACATCTGCTGAAACTAGATGGGATGAAGACAAATCGGAAAAGAACGGATGTAATGAGGCAAGAGTGTGACAGAGACAAGAAGAGAATGAAGTGTAGTTTCTGTTAGGCGCAAGGAGCAGGATGACACGTGGTTATGAGTTTATATGGTTTAGATGAAAAAGACAAGGGAACAGATTTGTGTGGCCTGATCAGTGATCAGTGATGTCTGCAACAAGCTTTACCTTTCCTCTTGTGACTCTTACGGATGGAGCCAGCGTGCTGCAAAGGTTCCTGGGAGTTTTGTGGTCTGTCCATTGGGAGCTGAGAGGGTCGTCTCCCTCTGACCTGCAGATAAGATTCAGAGTGGGTTTTCCAACAAATGCAGTTTATACGGGGAAATGAAAAGACCGACGTGAGTGAACTGTCAGACACGCTGAGCTAACAGGTAAAACTCTATCGTGTCCTCACAGATGTGATTGATGATCAGAGCTCCCCATGCTGGCCTGGGGTGGTACCTGCCGTCCACGAAATCCCATTTTATCATGTACATTCTAGATGGTTTCATATATTTTGACTATTAGGAGTTTCAAATGGTAGATGTTCGTTTAGTGTGAAATATGAAACTTAATTTGTGACATTTTAAAGGTTTTGTGCTGTAAAACCAGAGTCTGATTGACGACAAAATAATTGTTTGTTTTTTTTTTGTCACAACAATCCACACACATATTGGACATTAATTCCAGCTGAGGGCAGCTCGTTTATTTCCTGTCAGCATTTGCATTGTTACACGCTCGGCAAAGTCGAAAGCCCAAAACGTATTTAGCCTTTGCTTTTTGCTCACGTTACATCACACTTCAAATTTACGCCAGAATTACCACGTGCACACACGTGTCTTTCTGTCAACTACCACTGAGGTTTAAATGAATCAAGTGTGAGGTAGTTTATCATGAAAGAGGCAACTGCAAAGCTTTACATGTAGATGTGGATACATGAAGGAGACTTGTGTTGCTCAGACGGACATTTTGTCAGATAAATCAGTGATTACAGGCTGAGCCGATGACAGTCTGAGAGGAAATATTCTCTATCTGCCATCAGATTTATGGGAGTGGAACCTTATTAAAGATGACTGATGAAGGCAGATGGGATGTAGGACACGAGAGCTAGTGAAGAGGAAGCGAAGTCCTTCATAAAGGAGCATCGTTTAATGGCGGCTTTTACCTTTACGTTTCCGTGTCTGTCCATCGGCCGCAGGGAGTTACTCCAGCTTTTCTGCTAATGAAAGGAAGAGGGAGACGGATGAGTTATTGAGAACAGGAGGGAGAACGCAAGAAAAAACAGGTTTTATCTGTTTTTCAGAGTAAACGCAGGATAAAGTGGTTGAGATGCAGATTTATATGTAACTGAATATATGGTCACGCATTTGCGGACGTTGCACGTTTATCAAAGGCCGAGCAGGTGACTGTCCATCATCAGACAGAAGAGACTCCAGACATTTATGAAATGTCACTTTAATCAGGTTTAACCATCAAAACAAAAGTTAGAATTGGTGAAAACGCTCAGTTTCCTAATGAAATGATTCCTCGTGTCTCTGAAATTATCACCCTGTTGCTTTTCTGTGGAAGTAGAATTTGCACCCAGCTAGTGGGAGACACTGAACCAAACAGTCCATCATCAGTGCGTGTGCAGACACTCATGATCACAAGATATTCATTGACCCTTGACAACCAGCACCACCTGACTACAGATGATTCGCCATCGGATCAGTGGACGCACAATCACAGACACGTTTTGCCTCTTTGTGCGTTTTTGCCACGTATGTAAAATCCTGCCAGCTTTCCACGTCTCCTGCTGTGTGTCTCTCTGTCCAGTGTCCTGATAATGAATGTCAGTGGGAAAGTTTGTCATGTTCCGATTCCCACCTCTTCTAATCTACGTACCTGACTCATTACGTCATGTATTTTATTAGTTTTTTAATAAAATGTTACTGTAGATGTAACTATTAAAAAAAATATGATGCATTTGCGTAAAAAAGACCACTACTACTGTGGACTTAACATTTAGTCATCTGGCCCACCGGGAGCAACTGGAGGTTGGGTGTCCATAGACGACAGCATAGACGGGGAGTGCTTTAAGCAGAACAGATGCTGGACGTGGTGGTTCCCTGCCACTTCAGCCAACCCCTCACATTAGCATGAGTGATGTAGCAGAGTCACTCTGGGGAAAATAGAGGAAACACCTGCTCACAAACTAGTGGAATTATTATTTAGTTCTATTAAAATCTGTCTGTCTCTGTTTTTAGGTTTTCAAGTATCACGTCTGTCCATGTAAAACCTGGAAATGTGTGCAAACATCTATGGACAGGTAAGACAAACGCACACACTGCTCTAACACACCTCCCCCTCCCCACCTTTGTTTCGGAGCCCATTGTTATGCATTAAAGTGTCTGTGTGTGTGTGTGTGTGTGTGTGTGTGTGTGTGTGTGTCGGTAAAGATAAGACCTGAGCCAGTCAGGACCCACTGAACAACCACAACCAGGCTGCATCCGGCCTGCTGTGGCCTGCTCTGTGTGTGTGTGTGTGTGTGTGTGTGTGTTTCAGCTGCCTTTTAAATAGGTCTGTCTGCAATTTTCGCCGTGACAAAACACATTTCGCCGGGGAACAGCAGGTGTGCACGGGCAAGCAGTGGAGAATCACCTCACTTTGTTGGTGCAGCCTCTGAAGTGCCGGATAAAGACGTTGGTCTGGACGTTAACAGTCTTGTGAATTTTTAAATGTTTACATTCAAATAAATCTTTGTAAAGTGAGACTGATTTGAATTTTATACAATACATTATCACACAAAATAGCACACACACAAGCTGTGTCCTAATGTGCATCATGTGTCTGATGTGCCACTCGTCCCAACAGCCCCTCCGCCCACTGGACCGTCAGTATTACAGGAAACCGTCTGGAAACATGTTTAAATGTGTTTAAATCAGGTTCACGTCATGGATGTAAAGCATTCACCTGGTGTTTGAGGCATACGTTCTGTGTGTGCCCTCCCAGACGAGGTCAAGAGAGGAGGAAGGATAAAAACAGGAAGATGAAAACATTTGCCATCGTGTAGAAAACGTGAAGTTGTGTTGCGCTGGGTTCCCTGTTTGTGGATTTGGCAGCTGAGTGTGAACATGTGGTTTTCCTGTGCACAATGGCGATGACAAGATTCCCCGACTCCCCGCTGCTCTCCTGCTCATTATGCTGGTGTGTGTGGTTACGGCCCGGACGGGCTCCGCCACATTAGCCTGACAGAAATCACAGCTACGTGAAGTGTGAAATTAATAACTGAATGGGAGCAAAGAGCTGACTGTTCACTTTAGTTGGAAATCACTCAGTTTTACACGTGAGTTGGATTCGGCCCGATGGTGATTTCACTTTGGCTGGACGGGAAGAATGTGTCAGTAACGTGTGAGGATGGATCGACAGGATGGATCGACAGTCTTCCGGCACCGAGCTGCTTTGTCTTGTAGTGTAGATACCGCGAGGTCAGTGAGGACATGTGCGTTGACTTTTAAACCACAAAAGCTCGAGGTGAGGCTTCATTATTCTGTGATTACCGCTGAGGTGCTCGTTGCTGTACAGATCCGTGTTATCGCTCTGTCCCTTAATTATGTCCCACAATGCAGCATGGATGGATTAATGAACAGCCCACCCCCATCATGGGTGGGGGGCCTTTTACCCCGCAATCATTCTGTGGAAATCTGCTAATGCGGGAATATGTTTTTGTGCTAATGAGACGGTGAATGTTTTCTCTGTGGTAAAGCAGAAGGTTGTTGTAGGCGGCGTTTGGGACGGTCACTCACTATTTGAAGTGAATGTTTGAGGGGTCTTTATTCAGCTGTGCCACAGTTTGTATCCACCACAGTTACACGTCTGTCCGTAAACCTCAAACTAGAAAAGTTTAACCATGTAATCAGTGAGAGGTTTGCATTCCAAAAAAAACAGATATCCGAACAAACTTTGTCACCGTTAGACTCGTCGGGATAAAAAAAACAACATGAAAGTGTCACATTTGGTGAATTCTTCGTTCAGTTATTTATAGGCATTTTGTTTATCAGCCCTTTCCTCTTAGATAAAGATGGAATAGTTCCAGATTTTCTGGATTTACAATGTGTGTTTCTGTGAGGTGTGTTTCCTTCCTGACAACACATTCATTGGTTTATGTATTCAGCAGGTTTAATAAGCTCCAGCTATTTTATTGTGCAGATGTCTTTTTTTTTTATGCTCCAAATTGGTTAAAACCTGTGTGGCTACAAGCTTGAAACGAGTGTAAAAACTAAATGGGGCCGACTTTATGATTCATCTTTGGGGGAATATGAATTTTTATATCGTACTTCAAAGTACTTGTAAAAACGCAATAAGATATTTCTCTTTGGGCCAACGTGCTGCTAGCTGCTAAACAGGAAGCACGTTAGATTCCAATGAAAATATTGAAAAGTGGAAAAAAACACGTACGAGAGAATACTTTTTTTTTTAAATTATTATTAAACGTCTCACATTTCATATTTAAACTGTTGTGCAACACATGACCAAATGGAGCTGATTAAGTTTACTGTCCTATATTGTCTCATCAGCGTCACCTCCTGGGGCGTCAACCTGTGATTCCTCCCTACTCATTAACTATTTACTGAGTCCATCAACACACACACACTCCTGACATTTATCTCTCACCCACTCCTGTAGTGCATGAACACACGCACAGATGAGAAAAAGATGGGACAAGGAATTCATTTTTCATTCCCAGCATGCCGAGAGGAAAGGAGAGATGGAATAATCACGCCCGAGGGAGGAGGGGGGAGATGAAGAGGAGGCAGGGAGCAGTCAGCGGGACAAGGGGATGGATTCAGACCAGGATAAAGGTTGAAATCTGGAGGAAATGGCATGGGGGGGATGCAAGACAGGATGTTCTAGCTTCAGCCTTTATTTCATCTCCCCTGACCCTAATGCTGAAGCTGAGAACTAACCTGAAGATTCCTGAGGACACAGTCCAGTGTGAAAAAACAAGGTGAATAAATATAGGCGAGATATGATGGAAAGGAGGACACTAACTCCAGGCACGGTCTCAACCTGACCCACGGGGATGAAAAGATTTTTGATAAAGAGAACTCTTTATGTTTTAGAGAAAGTTTGATAAGCCCATCGGCTTATTTGGTGGGGGGGGGGCTGTTTTCAAAGTCAAAAAGCAACACATACAAAAGGTCCAGAAATCAGTGTCGCTGTAGAGCCACAGACATGAGTCATGTGACTGTACCTGAAACATTTTGTAATTTTAATTGAATAAATCTCAAAATACGGCTCACACACACACACACACACACACACACACACACACACTGTCTGGGAGGCATGTGACAGCCAGGCACAGACAGTAAATGGATCGAAGAAATCAGGGTGCGGTTATAAACCCAAAAACTTATGAGAATAATTAAACTTATTAAACATCAGACCCCCCCCCCCAATGGACTGGGTCCAGTTTTACCTGCAATATAATTTATAGTCATTTTAATCAGCCCTCTGTCGCATCCTGTGGATAGTCCCTCAACCCGCACAGGCCTCCCACTAAACCAGACTCTTCACTTCAGGGAAAAACAAAGGTTTTCCTTAACACCACGACATGCAGCCACCGTACAGGAAGTGAGTGAGTGTGTGTGTGTGTGTGTGTGCACAGTGATGCCTCAGCTCTCATTTACCTGCTTTCACACACTAAACGACACATCTGCTACAATCTCCACGGTGTTTCCTCCAAACAATTTTAATTATCATCATTACATTTACATTTTACCTTCCAGGCATTTTGCTGGTGCGTCTGTCAAAGCAATATTTAATCCCCAACATTTCCTCCTACACGAGCGTCTGTTCATGTTTGTGTCTGACTGCTCAGTGATGCAGCTCTTTGTTTTTCAAACCGCAGCCTGTAGAAACCAGGTAAACGGCAACAGTTTGTCGGCACCTTCTGCACATATGAACGTTTTCTGACGTCGTACGTCTGTGATTACAATCAGGCGAGGACGTCGACTTAGATGTTTAAACCAGCTGAGGAGCAGACTGGACGTGATGCAGTGGGATGATTTGTGCGACAGTCTTCAGTTTTTCATTTGAAGTACAATTTATAACATTTATACGGCCTTATCTGTAATCGTCGTTGTTGTTGATAATTAATTTTAATCAGAGATTGGGCGGAATATTTGTGAACATGACGATGCGTCTCCGTAATATTTATGTTTACCTTCCTACTCTGTGTGTGTGTGTGTGTGTGTGAGTGTGATCGTACACGGGTCAATCCGAGGTCAGAGCCCAAATGCAGCTGTAAGTTCTTTTTGTTTTCCTCCATCAAACACTCGTATTGTTCAAATTTAGATCTACACATCCACCTCATCAAGCCCGAGTCGTTTCCAGCGCTCACAGCCACATTGACGTACAGACAATTACGGTTTGAATGTTTGGAAAAGCAACAAAAGCATGAACACACAAATCATTTTAAATCAGGCATTATTAGCCGTCAGCTGTGCGAGCCACACACTGACAGATATTACAGAGCACATCTATTCTGTGGTTTATTCGGCCATTATGTAAATGCGAACAGCCCACTCCCAGAATGCCGTCACATGTATCACTGCTGTAATAGCTTTTAGGATCCAGAACATAACAATCATTACTTTTATTAACTTTACATGTATGCAGTCACACAGGAGCCGGCAGCTCAGGGTTTCTGTGATTAATGAGCACTCAAAAGTGTTAATAGTCTCACTTCAGCTTAAGAAGCATGAATATTATTATTAAAGTTATGATATGACCTTAAATTCATGCATTTGAAATGGACCTAATCAGAGTTGTTTTCTTTCTGAATTTAATATCTGCATAAAGAGAGTGTTGCATTGCATGAAGAAAGCGGGAGACTATGGAGCTGCACAGCAAACACAATCCTGATCCAGCTCTTTATTTCTCTCTTGGGGTCGTCTGATCTAATGTCCACATTATACTGGAAACACTCAGTCTCATGCAAATGTTTAGTGTGAAGGTCAGGCAATATCTTACGCCATTCATAGTAGCACAATTGTCAGGGGTGGGGAGCAAATTATGCTCGGGTTTCTAATTGTACATCATTTTTGAAAGCCTTAGTAACCGTTCTGGCGGTTCCACGCGGTTCTTCACGACACGTCTGACAAAAGCCAGATTCATTTCACATGAATGCATCAAACGAGTTCTCCTGCATCCTGTCCGTCATGCAGAGCGAAGGCTTCTGGATGCTGCTGTGGGGTTTGTAGCAACACGTTACCACCTGGTGTTGGGCTCCAAACCACAGCTGCATGCCAACGAGCTGACTCTGTCCTGGGGGGGGTGTCTCCTCTGCTGACGGCCTAATGATCTGACAGCTCATTAAGACTAATGCAGTTTTGACGACTCTCATAAAGTGGCACGAGTGCTTAAAGAGAAACATGCAAATGACGTGCTGGTTATTGTTAGAAGATGGACTTTCTCCTTTCGCTTGTGTGGTTCCTCGCTCTGTCACTCAGTCACGCCTTTCACGCCTGTCACAAAGGATGTGCAGTGAAACTGCACAGTTAAATAAAGCATCAGCAATTTTGCAGTCTGATAGTGACCCAAAGGCAAACGGGAACCTCCTCGGCCTGTGTTTTTATACCCACAAATAGTAACACATTTTTATGTACTACTTCTCTTTCGGCTTTTCCCATCAGGGCCAGCATTTATTTTTGTCGCAGCCTTTAACGAACACTGATCCCATTGGGGCTCAGGATTCATCAAGGCTTAAAAGACAAGACGCGACTGTCAACGTGTTGGAGGTGGGACAGAGGACTAAATGCTGTAGAGGTTTTTCAAAAAGTAGAGATCACAGCTAGAACCTTGTGTAACTCTGCAGCCTGGTGCCCCATAAACATGCCACAGTTTTCATTGTAACACGTAAATGTGCTCAACGATGACAATGAAGCTTATTTTGAAAGGAGCGTTGGAAGGTTTTGTAGATGAAAATATGTTACGTGCTCAAGGTTCTTGTTCTACATCACATAAGCCTGTTTCATACGTGCCCTGGAAAATAACGTGCGCTGCCGACATTGTCTTGATTTTTACGAGGCTCGCATTGTTTGCGGCCTCCACGGTGCTCTGTGCTGAGTTGTCGTGGGGATTTGAAGCATGTTGGGCAGGTTGATGATGTTGCTGTGAGAAAAACAGTTTCCCCCAACACTGAAATTCTCCCGTGAGGATGCTTGGGGAAATGCTATGCTGATTTTTCTCCTGACCTTGTCCAGAGTTCACATGTGAAACAGGCTTTGGCCGTTTTGCTTGATGGGGGCTGCAGTTTTTCACCTGGAACAAACTAAATTGTTAACTCACTTTAAAGGACCAATACAAAATGTGTAATTGGACGGCATTTAGCCGGTGATGCTATTGGAGGTTAGCCTGGATGTGATCATGTTGGCGCACCACACAAAATTAGGTCTATATATCTACATGTTACCAAACCTGGCAACCGGTCCTACACAATTACTGCACCGCTTAGTTAACAGAGTAAACGAGTGTGTAAGAACAGATTCACTCTTTTCCTGGTTTTTGTGCCATAAGTGATGAGACAAACGTCTTCGTGACAACAGAGACGAGAGACAGACTCTGTCTCTCATCTCGGTCAGTGTTGAGCTTAGTAATTTTTGGCCAGTTGAATGCTAACATAATTCTGTTGATCAAATATTTCACTTAATAACACACATGTTGACTCTCTCTCTCGATTGCTCGCTCTCTCTAATGATGCCAGCAACAAAGTCATTTCATTTACAGAAGCAGCTGGTGTGTGTGTGTTTGTGTGTGTGTGTGTGTGTGTGTGTGTGCGCACACTCGTTACTGCAGATCTGCCAACTCCAGTGTGAGAAAGCATAAATACAGCTTCCCTAATGACCCGGTTACTGTGGCAACAGCATCCCATTGAGACAAATCTGACAGGAAAGTGAGGAGAAGAGGAGACTTAGATGGAGGGAGGAGGGGGGATGGAGAGGGCGAGGGACAAGAGATGGGGGGAAGATTTGTGTAGGAAAGGGGAGCCCTGCTTTAGATGGAGAGAAATGGATAAAGGGAATGAAGAAGGAGAAGAATGTTTTAAAGGAAACAAACGCCATATTTTACATCAATTTTTACACTCGTGCAGAATAGTTATTACAGGATATGAATCCTGAACATTTAATGTACGGAACTTGTGAATTTCCAGTCTTCCTGTGTCTAGGACTGAGCACATTTTGGTTTAAATCCAAAGCTGGAGGAAGGTGAGAGCTTATGAAGAGGATTCTACATCCTGCAACCAGCATGTGCCACTTCGAACGTAAAGAACTCTGCGACATGATGTGTTCACCGTGAGGGAAGAAGCTGGAAATACCGTTTGGAATCACTTTGACTCAAGAAATCTGTCAATCCATGGCCTATTTAATATTAATAAACACACACAAGCATTTAATCAGCGTTTTGCATTTTAAGCTGCTGCAGCTTTTCTTCACATCATAAGAATCACAGTTGGGGACTAATATGACAAACGTAACTTGGAGCCGGTTATATAAAGTGATGAAGTACATTTTCTTCAGCGCTGTACTAAAACTGAGGGATGTTCCGATGCAGAAAGCAGCGTCGGGCCTGATCCTGCTTTCCTGTACTCGTTCTGGTCAAACGTCTGATGCTGTGCCCCATAGTGCGTTAACCTCTACAGGTGGTGGTGGACAAACGTCTGTGCTTTAAAGCAGTTTTCTTTAAATGATGAGACAAACGATAAGTTGTCATACTCGTGTTTCTTAAGAATAATTTTAAAATGTTCATTATTTTTGACCTGACATCAACAATGAGGGTTGTATACAGTAACCCGAACATAAGAAGAAGAAGTTTTATTCATCACTGAGCTTCTCCATCCAGGATCTCAGCCTAAATTTGTGCTTTTGCTCTTTTTTCATTTTCTTTTTCTTTTTTTAGCAAAACTTGAAGTGTTTAATAAACACCAGTCGTTGCCATATTTGTTTTGGCAGAAAAACTTAACTGCAGTGGATTTATGAGCAATTTTACTTTCCAGCAAATTACGTTAGACGGAAAATGAGTTTCGTACTTTCGTATCTGCAGGTACTCGCGTGTATATTTGGACATGTGGTCAGTCTGGGACCAAGTACAACCGGGACAAGTGTTTCTATTTCCTGCTACTTCCCACTTTGATTGTACTTCAACGCAGAGTAAATCTTTTACTTTTACTCTGTTACATTTGTCTGGCAGCTCTTTATTGGTCCTTGGTGTGAAAGTCACCAGCTACTCATCAGAACACAAAGGATATGAAATCATAAAGCATTTCAATTCAAAACAGTTCGTTCACATCCGCGTTGCTGTTAGTCCCAACATTGAAGTGATGGTTGATTTTATCGCCTTCTCTGCTGTTTGCAAATGTCTGTCTAAACCCATTTCATAATTCTTTACATACAAATTACAAATGAGGAAGATAAAACAAAATCTGTTGTTCATTTCATTTATCTGCAAGTTGCCTAAACCGCAGTCACCCCTCGGCCTTGTTGTAGTCAACCAAAAATCTCCAACCTGCCTCTGATCCGTGAAATGAATTTCACCTGATTTCAATTAAGGCTTCAAATTATGTTTAAAACCACAGACTCTCTCTGCATCTTAATGATGTTATTGTCTTGGAAGATGTACATCATTAATATTGTTTAATAACTGACATGTTTTCTGAGTGAAGAGCAGGAATTCATCGGTTGCACATGGCTGGATTCATGAAAGGACCACCTGGGTTTTCACTCTATTATACATCACCTCGGGAGGCAGAAGAGAAGCGTCACGTGACTAGTTTTTCCACGAAGCCTGTGTCATGACGATTCCACTCGTGTGTCTAAAATACTAAATGAGTGGCACATTCTGATCACGACCAACCCGAACTTTCTGCTGCTGTGCTCAGTGATTTAAAGCCAGTTTGAAATTAAAAATCTACTCCTGTTCTAATATTTAAAGATATGGGAAATATAAACATTCTAATGCACATTAATAAAAACTACAAGACACTAAAATCTAAAAATGGGTAAGTTAAAAATGTACTTAAAGGCCAAATCTTTCTACACAGGTTAGTGTTACATGCAGCAGTGTAAAATACAATTATGCTAGAATGAAAAAGTGCTGGAAAATCTCAAACTATGTCAGAGAAACAAGACGGCCAAGAACGTAAAGGTTAGAAAAGAAGAGACAGAGGTGTCAGATGATTAAATGCGTGGAAAGAGAATTTAATGAAACGTTCTGTATCTGTGGAGTAACAATGAAGGGCAAAAAGAATAAGAAAGAACTGGATGGATGCCGATTGATCGATTCACAGGTAGAGCAAAACCGTTGGTGTGTGTGTACTGAGACAGAAAGAAGGAAAGAGACAAATGGTTAAACTTAAGAGGCAGGAAAAAACAGGAAGTGCATTTGACGTGTGTAACGTGTGTGTCCAGACAGGCCTGGTCAGTGAGGAAATGATATGAAATGAAAGAAGTCTCTCTCCCTGTCAGCTTCACACACACACACACACACACACACTCTGCTTTGATTTGCTCTGTTTGATTCCTGACGTTTGATTTCCACCTCAGTCAGTGAGGTTTTCTTTGTGTCCCAGCAGTCGTTTAGCCTCAGTCGCTCAGATGGAGCCTGAAGGCATCAGAGAGGCTTTTACAAGCTGGAAGGCAGCGTGGGACAAACCAGGCTCTGCTGCTGGCCAACAAAACGCACACCTTTAAAAACAAAGTCCTGCTGTTCATGAATTGCATTAAGGCCTTTAGAGTAACTCAGATTATTAATTCATTATTGCTGAAAGTTCCAAAATACTTGTTATGCAGCGTGAAAGGTCTAACTTCCTGTTTGTGATGATATTTGATTGACTGTAACTGGTGGCTTCATTGGTTTGACCAAGAAACGGCTCAATGGGAAAAGTTTCGTGCACATTCAGGTAGATTTATGCTGGTCAGGAATGTCTCTCAGCGATTCAGACAGATCCTCAGATCAGTTGAGTAGTTTTACTACGATGCCGACCTTTGGGGAGCAAAGGCGAGGCCTGAAACCCCAAGAACACTGGACCCCATGTTAAATGCGTCCGCAGTAGCATCGTCTTGCTGCCTGTTCGGATCTCCTCCATTGTAGAGTGACAAGTATAGTGAAAGAGAAATTACGGTAAAATTCAGCAGAACCTCAATCCGCTACATCGCAAGTGGGCGTTCCAACAGGACGACAACAACAACCCCAAATACGCAACGCTTTCGTAAATAAATCTCAGCTGGTTTTAAATCCGAATTTAATTGCACTCATTCAATATTATCAAGCCAAAAAGGTCAAATATCTGCCAGAGTCTTGACATGAACAGCATCTGCTTTTAACAATATTTAAGTTAAATCCATAGTTTTGGGTAGAGTGAGGACTAGAACATTCAGTAGAACTAATTCCTGGAAGCAGGACGCAACACCACCGCTAAAACTAGCTTCACATCCACACCGACTGAACTCACTACTGTGTGTGTGTGTGTGTGTGTGTGATTACTTCTCACCCCCTCCTCCAGTCTCAAGGTCATCAGAATCCATTACAGACCCCATTAATCACATACATTCAGACTGTGAGACCCTCCTATAAGTAGCCAAGGTAACGGGGGGTTTAACTTTATCGAGCACAGTAGAAGAACAGGTTCACAAACATGGCAAATCGAAAATGACATGAAATCTCTGCTACATAAAACAATGACATGGCAATAAATGTGGAAACGGCTCCGTCAGAAGTCTAGTGTTGTAGTCATGAGCAGCTCGACACACAACAAATACTGCAAAAATCTAAAGATGGATTTGAATCTGGTCTTGGGGGCCTGGTGGAGCATCAGGTAAGGCTGCAGGGTCCAACCCCAGCAGGTGTGCCCTGGTCTTGGAGAAGAGGTCTTGACAACGACACCAGGGAAGGCTCTCTCTGAAAAGTGTGTTTTAGAGTGACTCTGCCGCTTCGAAGCTATGACATTCCAGAATGTTTGGGCTCCAATTACAAAGGCTCTATCACCACAGGATCTCCAGGACCTGGAGACCAGCAGCCAGGATCACAGCCAACCCCTCTCATCCCAGACATAAACTCTTTCATCCGCTCCCCTCTGGCAAGAGGCTCACATTGCACAGTCTCTTATCTTATTTTAAATTTTTTTGTATCATTCTATTTCTGTCCATATTTCATATTGTGTCACACGTTTGTACATTAACTTTTCCCTCTGCAGACTTCGTGTTCAGTTTAGGGTGAACTGGTTCCTCTGACTGAGGATCAATAAACTGCGTTTGATTTCTGTGATTTCTTACCTGGAACATGATCCTGTACTGCTCCTCCGGACGTTTGACCACGCACATGTTGCAGCCCATGATGGTGTTGTCTCTGTCCCTGATCTTGTCCTGCTTCTTTACTCTCTCTCCTCTGTCTCCTTTGTCTCTGCAGGTCCCTCAGGAGACAAGTTGTCACTCTGTATCAATAATCCAGCTCGTCCGCTTGACCTTTCACCTCAAGATCTGCTGTCCTCAGGTCAGTCTCTGTGAGCACTTTTATTACAAGCCTCTGACACAAACAAGATTCAAAAGACAATAATTTGCTCAGTGTCCAAAGCTGAGAGAACATCAGCTGAACAAAATGGGCACCAGCCTAAACGTGGCAGGAGCCTTCAGGCCTAATTTGGGGCCAAAATAAAGTGTTGGTGACACTTGAAATCCCTGCTGACATGGGTCCTTATGGTGGGACGATCCATTGGTTTGCTTTTAAAGAGAAATTGTTCACATGAATCACTTCAAACTGTTGATTAAAAAGGTTCTTTTAAAGTAAAACCTGTTATTTGTGAAGCTTCAGTGGCTCGTGTGCAAAGTAAACCATTCTTTATTGCATGTAAAGTCTCAATTAGTTCATCCACAAATGTGCACGTTTTTGACAAAAACAAAGCTGCGTCATCAAAATAATCCTCAAATGTGCTTCGTTACGTTTCTTAAAACAAATGCAGATGCTTTTATCTGTCAAACGTCCCTCTTCATCAACAAAGACCTCTGTCTCACTTTTGTGAGTTGTCTCCTTGCTGCCGTCTCTCCTCTGCTCTGTCACTCGGAAAACACAAAAGCAAAACCCACGCCTTGTGTTTCTTAAGAACCTGATAAAAAAAACACACGACAAAAGAAGCAGGACGTTTCTTAACGGCGAGGAGGATGGCTGCCGCGTCTTTTCATCACGAAGAAGAACGAATTTCTATTTGTGCTCGGCAGATTGTTTCAGCCCTGCAGGGGAGGAGGAGGAGGATGAAGAGGAGCTTCAAAGTGCTGAAAACGCTTCCGAAATGTCTCCTGTTGAACTGATGCTGATGACGGGGATGAAAGAGGACGAGTGAGGTGAAGGTGTGTGTGTGTTTGATTACGTCCTCACACTCACTGTGTGTGTGTGTGGACTATTACGCACTTTCTTGCTGATGAATACATTTTTCAGTTTAACAAAACTTGATTTTCAGCATCAGAACTGGGAAATTCATTGAAGAATTATCCAGACGTCCTTTCACATGCAAAGAGGCTCATGGTCCCAGTTATTCGCAGATTATTCGCTTTAAGTTGCATTTCTTTGTGTTTTGTAGCTGGGATCTTATTTAACTCTGGCTGTGCTTCTCTTACGAAGTTACGAAATGTCACTAATCTTTACAAAACACTTGAACGTTAAGTTTTCAGCTCAGCGTTGACTCTCTGTCTCCTGAGATTTTTTTCACAGCTGCAGTGGAAACGAGGCCAGTGGCCATTAATAAGACATGAAGGATGAAAAGATAAAACTGCTCGGGGCTGATTCACTGATGAATCAGTTCACCGATTAAATAATAATCTGAACATCAGTGGCGGTTTTAAAAACACTTTCTTTCTCTCCCAATTGACAAGAGTAGAAATCAGCAAACGAGCTGCTGGTTTACAAGTCAAATATTTGTAAGAGCCCGAGCTTCATGAACCTTTTCAACAGCTTGTTTAACTCTCTTATTTCAATTCAGATATTCAAGCTTTTCTGAGAGTGTCTCATAACTTCACGACTAATAGAAACTTTCAGTCGACTATAATTGCAGCTAAGTGAATAACTTGGTCTTTGAAAGTGTCTTTAGCGAGTATAAAAACGGATCTTTAGGACCCGACTGTACCACGATTCAAGGATTTGTGCTTTCAGAACATGATGCATATGTTTTGCACAATTTGAAATTGTGTTTTTACACCTGAATGTGTGATTTTTTTTTTTTAACAATTTTGTCACAATTTGTGCTTTAATATTAGTTTTTAACAAATTCACTGAAGGTTTGTGCTTCGTCTTGCCAGCCCCTCGTCGTCTCCACTTTGATAAAAACTGTTTGTGCTTAACGGGATGAACTGACTTACTGCCGTTCTAAACTAAAATACGAGTCCAAACTGGAATCTTTAGTGGTGATATAGTGTTTGTGCTTCACCCAGTGTCTCGATCAGTCCACGTTCAGTCTGTCCACTGTGATTTTCATAGAAGACGCAGTGAGAGAAATCCACAAAGTTCCTGCAGTGGAAACACTTAAAGAATCGGACTCTGTGCAAACGCATTTGATGTCACTACATGCAACATCTCCCACTTTTGGGTCGAGCCATGTGCCGTTTTTCACAGTCTTGACCATAGTTTCTTGGCGCCAGGTTCAGCTTTCATCTACAAGGTTGAAGTAGATGGTGAATCGCTGCACGTCCTTCCTCAGCGGCTCGTCGTTTCTGCAGAGCTGATCTCATAGCATGTTTTGAGATTAGCCTGAGTGTTCCCTGCTTCTCCGAACATGGTCTCAATGCTGCTTTCAGTTCTCATCAGGAGGCACGTGAACATGGATGTTGGACTCGGCTGTTTTAAGCCCTTGAATGCACCTCAGTCTAGTGGCGTTACCTTCAGCACTGACATTCTTCTTGCATTTAAATCTTTCCGACAGACCCTTCTGACTTTACAGTCTCTCCAAAAAAATGTGAAATAGTTTGCTGCTGTGCAGTTACAGACACGCAGTCTTTGCTGTTTGCGACTGGCGTTTCATTTTGTTTGACTCCTTTCACCTAGCCTGTTGAGGCTTTGCAGATTGGAGCCTCTCCCTCCCTCCCTCCGGTTTATTACCGTCCGCCTCGCCCACAGACGGTCCTTGAGATGGAATTAGCCTGCAGAAAGGCGACAAACGGCAGCGCGTCGAGCCTGAGCTCAGCTTGCGTTACCTGCGGGCCCTGTCACTAAACATCACTTCTCTGGTTTTATCAGAGTCGACCTCAGACTTTCTGCAGCTGTTATCTGTCATCAGCACCTGCTTCATACACCTCGATCCTCACTGGGCTTCCTGTCAGACATCGCCGAGGGAAAATGGGGGAAAATTCAACCTGTGTGTGTCTGTGTGAAAAGAAACAAGAAAATGAAATGGAAGGTGGGGGGTATTTAACAACTTCCTGTTTGCTTTTCAAAAAAGGAGATTTTTGCAGTCCTGTGGATTTTATTCAGATCAGTTTAGACCAGGAGGCACAGATCAGGTCTGTTTGACTTGTAGATGCTCAGAAAATTTCTTCTTCAAACCAAAAACACCACAAATGTGGTGTTTTCCTCAGGAAATGTCCCACGTACTTAGTGAAACTTGATCGTTGAAATAACTTCCAGTTTAAAGTGTATTACACCTGTTGCTCAGCAGAAAAAAAACCTTTGTCAGGTTTTAGTGTTAAATGAAAAAATTGAACTTCACAAAACCCCAGGTGATAATCCTGCGAGGTGAAGCACAGTTTTGTGTCCATCTACAATGAAATCCACTTTATTCTGTGAGTAATTCCCCCAAATCCTCCTCCGGGATTGGAAAACAGACTGAGGTGGACCCTGTTATTTTCACTCAGAGCTGGATCCTCCAAGCGTCAGGCTTTTGTCTTCATCTCTCCTTCTGTTCATCCCTCGCTTTCCTCCGCTGCTCCGACATTTCTCTCCAAAGGTTAAATCCAGCTTAGTTTCGCTCCTGGACACAGAAACAGAAAGAAAACAAAGAGAATGAGATTCTGACTGGTTTTACACACTGATGGGATGAAAAAAATGAACACGCACACAGCAAATCTATAAATTGTTTCTCCGTCTCCATGTTCAGGTTTCAGACTGAACAAGCTATAATTTGTATTTGTATAGAATTTCTCTTCAAACACAGAATGTCCATCCTGTCAAGTCATTTGCTGGACATATTGTCTTAAAACAAAACAGAATTCATGAGTGCAGTCAGGGTAGCTCATCAAAAATCACTCAATAATCAATCTCCAACCTTGTTTTTTGATCCGAGGGATCCTGAGATAATTACCAGGATGTTGAAAATTACTTACATTTATTTCAGCTTTGTCAATGTTCAGTTGTTTTTTTTTTTTTTAGTTATTTGAATGTTTAAAGCATTTCTACATTCAAAACATTAAAAGTGTAAATTTCGATTACAACAATAATTTCAGTCTTGAATAGTCATTATTTATTGTTATTGGGTCATAAGCCATAACAAATGTTCAGAAATGACGGGATGAATTTATCATTTCTCAAACACAAATGTCTTTGCCGTGTGGAATGAAAGAGCAACTTTGGACATGATCTTTAACTACTGCTGGACTGACAGCTCATCGGTTCATCTCTTTTTAGAGCAGTAGATGATGTGGAGAATCATTAGTTGCAGCTCTAACTAATTTTCAAAGTCAAATGGCTGCCCTTAAATCTATTATTATTCAAAATAATAATTTGTATCAGACTTGAGGAATAAATATTTTTAAGGAAAAACAGAAATTAGAAGTCAAACTACAGACAAACATAATGATGAAACAGATTCTTGCAGTTCTACAAGTACAAATAAAAAAATAAAAACCTGTTTTTCTTTCCCACTGTTCTGGTGGTTTAATAAAAAAACAAAAAAACCTGGCAAGGTGATTTGAGAAAAAATTACCCCAAGTTTCGTGTTTCCAGATGTTTAAGGAACCATCCACTCCTTGATTTCCCAGAGGGACTCGGTGTCCGATTCCTCGTCTGGGCAAATGTCCCGCACCTCAGCGTCTCCTCCTCCTTCTCTCCTTCAGAAAAATGCAGCAGGTTCAGTGTTTCTCCCTCGGCCCTGCAGACGGATGAAGAGGTGTCGAAAGCAGCCGGCGGTGAGTCTTGACGGAACAGATCTGCAGCTCTGTGCTCGCTGCTCTCTCCTCCTGCAGCATCCTCCCCACGCTGAACGACAGCAGCCTCCGCATCAGCACAGCCAGCCAATGACCTGCAGCCGGCAATTAATTTTCCTGGCAGCGATGCCTTTCCCCGCCTCCTCCCTGCCTCTGCTCACCCCCTCCCCTCTCTCCCTTCTGCTCTGTCTCTTTCTTATTGTTCTGTACCTGATAATTCTGTGACATTCAGAATCTCCTCACATGTAAACATGTTTGTGTGTCTCCTTCACGGTTGAAAACGCACCCAGCAGACTCTTATCCCCATAAGAGGAAGGGGGTTCAGCTCTCATCTTCAAAATGTCAACTTCAACAGTTTAAGTCAGCAGGAGTGTTTCAGCTTTTCTTTGGCGGATTCTTCCACTTGCAGAGGAGGTGCACATGTCATCTGGGTGCGGAGCCTGAGCTGGATCAGAGAAGACAACGTGCGTGTGTTTATATGTTTTTTTTTATGTCTCCACTCCTGACTGAACAGAAAAGCTGTGTTCTGTACAGACGAGTCCTAAACAAATGCACGTGAAGACTTCCTATAAAAGAAACCGCCGGTGTACGGAGCAGCAATGACATGCTAAAATGAAATACAAATGGATGATTTGTCAGTAGCAGCAATGAGCAAACCCCAAACATGTACGTGCAGTGACGGGGAATGATGAGCAACCAGGCTGCGACAGGTCGACTTTGTTTTACCTCGCTGTCATAAAACTGAACTACAGCAGCATGGACACAGTTAAACCTCATTTTGCTGTTTTAAAATGTTACAGAAACCAATCCTCACTTTCATGATCCTACAGGAGGAAGCTGCTGCTTTTGCATGTTTGTGTCCAGGCCGTGTCACCACCGTCCATGTCCTCAGGACGCTGAGGAAACCGTTCCAAGCATTTCCCCAAGCTTTAATGCATTCATGTTTCTGTCTTTATCCATGAAATTTCTCATCTTCAGGACACACACCCACACCCACACACACACACACCCACACACACACACACACACACACACACACACACACACACACACACACACACACACACACACACACAGGCATAAAGGGCAAAAAAAATAATGGCTCTGGGGAGGGAGAGCAATGAACATAGCAACAGGATTACAGCAGCAAAAATGCTGTGTGTGTGTTTTAAACTAATTTGTCTCCTCATAAATTAACTCTGCGGACATTTATCTGAATTTAATTTAAATTAGTTACGCGTGTATGAACACACACACACACACACACACACACGCAGAAATAAGTATCATTACGAATAATTTAAACGTTAACGTGAACATTACAATCTGACAACTGTGAATTACTGTGAACTTGTTTTTTTAATGACTCCTCATAAACCCAGTGTGTGGGGCACCCTGCTGCACAGCGACCCCCCACCCGCGAACCACCCCAACCCACCCCCACCAAGACCAAGCCTGAGTCTGATCTTACCACAGAGCTGCAACAGGAAATATTGATCTCTGATTAATGTGATCAGCAGTTGAAGCTGATCACACAGGAAGCTGCATGAGATAAACACACAGGAAGCGTCTCTCTCTTGTTGCTAGGCAACTCTAAAAATAGCCGGTTCCCATCACCTTGCCAACACATTTATTAGATTTAGATATGTAGGGGATAATACCAAAATCAAAACCATATTTTATATTTCCGCAGGCTCAAATTCAGATGTGCTTAATAATTTGGTGCATTTATTCAAGTACTTGTTGCTTTACAACCTGAACCAATGTAAGGTACAGAAAATGGATGGACGACAAATTTAGATGAAACACGTGCATTCAGCTATTGAACAGTCACTGCAAGGACGGACAGTCCACAGGTAATTCAGTGTCTTTCAACTTTTCTTTGTACAGTAGGCGTTCACTTCCATGTAGAATGCTATTGATTTATTTGAATAATTGTGGTGTGTGTGTGTGTGTGTGTGTGTGTGTAAATAAAATTTCCATTAAATAAATTACTAAAAAGTAAAATGCAAATGCTGAATTGCATTCTGTGTGCAGTGAAACATTTACCAGTTTAAAGTGAATCAAGTGAGGCCTGCAGAAAAAGCTGTGCTCAAAAAATCATGGCTGTAATATTCAGCTTTTCTCTAGCTCTACCTGCAAGTTCAAGTTCTTTCTGTGAAACATCTCAACATGTTTCAAATAATCAGAATATGCCGGTTCTAATCACAGTTGGCTTGATTGTCTCCCCCCACCCACCCTATGTCACTGTGACTTGTAGTTTTGAAAAGAAGTGCTCCCCCATAAGTCACACCAGTGGAGTTCCCACTTCTTGATTCCATGCGAAGTTGTATTAATTAGCATTTTAACCTGTGTCGGCCTCTGCTCTCTGTGTCTGAGGGCAGAGCTCAGCAGTCGCCTGCTTCCTGCATTTGCTCGCTGCTGTTCACCAAAAGCCAATGAAGGCAGTTTATTGAAACGCCCGTCAGACAAGAATCAGCACGCAGAAAAACTGACACCAGCTCTGTTGATGGATCAGTCACAACCCTTGAGAGGCTTCTGCCTCCCCACCTCACACTGAACATTTATTTCCCAGACAAACCTTTGCAGCTCTCCATGTTTGTGTGATGAGGCTGATAACAAAACCAGATGAATTCATATCAGAGAGGTTTGTAACATTCTCGCTGATTGGTCAGGTACAATAAAGGGGCGTGAACGTGACAATACATTGTACAGGAAGCAGGTTGAGCAGCTGAGGATTTTACTTTAGACCCGGCTACAGGCGTCCTGGACAGCTTTTCAAAACACTGTGGACACCAACATCACTGAAACTGGAGGTTTCAGATTTCAGATTTCAGTGAAGCCAATTGTGAAAAAAACTAAAACTGTAAATGAAGTCTTAATCATATCATCATTTGTCACTGTTTAAACCTTTGGCAGCTGCTCCCACACAAAACCCGTTTAGTGAGTCTGTGCATGATTTACAGCGGAGGTCGAATCCTTTTCTGGTTTAAACCCGTCAAAAGCTATGAACAAAATATCAAGTATCCAGATTTTGTCAAGATGGCTAGAAAAACAGGATTGATGGTCAAGTTTTTACGTTGATCTATATATTTTTTAGCATGTAAAAACTACATTTACACCTGTGACTTGGTATTTTACAAAGCCCCGCCCCTTAAAACCGCTGGCCACCCTGTCCATAATTTTCCGCAGGTGCCGTTGATTCTGAATGAATGCGCCATGGGAGCATTTATAAAACCTGTAAGATTAACTACAGTGTTTCAGCACAGTGGGGGAAAGGGAGACGTGTGTGTGTGTGTGTGTGTGTGTGTGTGACTCCATCCAAATGAAATACATCCCTGCTGCCACAGCATTGAATCAATACACCCCCTCTCTCCTCGTCCTCATCTTCTTCACCTCCCTCTCCATCATCGCTCCTCCTCTGTCCCACCTTTCCTTCTCCCTGTTTATTCCCCATCGCCTCTTCCCCCTCATTCATAACATATATGCCTGTGCACAGCCACTCCTCCCTCTCCTCCTCCCCCCGCCTCCCCCTTTTCTTCTCCTCCCCTCCCAGTCTCCTGTGTCATCTCTTCCTTTTCCTCCTCCTCATTCTGTGTATGTTCATCTTTCATTGTGTCCTGATTTTCCATCCCTCTCTCCCTCCATGTCTTCTCCTTCTCCCCGTTGGTGCATCTTCCTCTGCTCCTCCTCCTCCTCCTCCTCCTCCTCAGTCCTCTGAGAGCAGTTTATCAGCTCAACACAGTAATTACATCGACACAGGGAGAGGAGGAGGGATGCTCTGCAGTGTCAACACTCTGCCACGCCTGCTGACACACACACACAAACGCAAGATACACACAGATAAAAACACACAAAGTGCATTTATTTTTTAAATATTTTATACTATTATTTTGATCTACAGACAAATATGCATTGTTCTGGGCCAAACATTGTACTGATGGACATAAATTGAGTTACTGAATTCTGATGAAGAGATGGAGATGCAGAGCTTTAAAAACACTTAATCAACACACACACACACACACACACACACACACACACTTTGGTTTGTGTGTCAGCTGTTGGTAAAATTCTCTGATGTGTGTATTGAAGCAAAACTGCAGCCCAAACACCTATTTGTCTTTGTCACTTTAGTATTTACACTGTGTGTGTGTGTGTGTGTGTGTGATATAAAACACACATCTCCACCGAGACACATACTTCAGTCTGAATAAGTGCTAATGTTTCATTTATTTTTTAAATATTTTATACTACTGATTTCCTGATCAATACATTTGGACCAAGAACAATTTTTATAAATAAATGCACAGGCCAGAAAGACACTTTGCATTGATTAAGACCTTTTGTCATCTGTATATTATTGTATATGGACACATCAATATTGTAGGAAAACACACTCAAATGCATCTCGCTTAACACAACTACATGAGTCAAAAACGAGTTTAATTTGTTACTTCATTGAATGTAGGTAGTGAAATTCTTTGGCGGTTTCACTTGTTTCCAGTTTGTTTCCATGTAACCGAGTTCAACCCGACAAACAGAACCACACCGGACGACTGGGACATCTAAAGTGTGTTTTCAATAATTAAAGAGAATCTGATTTTTAAAAGTGTCGATGGATAATAAAGATCTGACAGTGAACTGCTTCATTATCTGGTAAAATCAGTGGGAAATGTTTGAATTGAGTTGAACTGAATGGAGGATCATGAGAGAATCTGATGAAGAGATGGAGATGCTTTTAACACTCACAGCGGGCATTTTGAGTATCTGGTGATGCCTTTTGGCCTCACAAACGCCCCGCCGTCTTTCAGCGTTTTGTGTTCGTTTATTTTAAAAAACATAGAGTCGTCCTGCAAAGCGTTTTAAGAGCGGTTCAGTGGCCCGTCCCTGTCGGACGCAAACAGCTCACGTTGCCACTTCACGGGGCTACAGTGGCGTGGCTGCACCGCTACATAGACTCACCTCCACTAAGTACCTTTTGTTTGGGGAGAGTGTGGATAAGGCGACGCTTCTCTGCCGCCCCATCCTGGTGCAGCCTGACCCCTCCAAACAATTTATAGTGGAGGTAGATGCGTCAGACTCGGGGTAGGGGCGGTGTTATCTCAAAGGGCGTTCGATAACAAGGTCCACCCCTGTGCATACTTCTCCCCGCAAGCTCTCTCCTGCGGAGAGTAATTATGACATAGGGAACAGAGAGCTTTTAGCAGTCAAAGCGCCACTGGCTGGAGGAGCAAAACTTCCTTTCCTTGTTTGGACAGACCACAAGAACCTCGAATATATAAAGTCTGCTAAGAGACTTAACCCTCGCCAGGCTAGGTGGGCCCTATTTTCGACAGGTCAAATTCTCCCTGTCCACCGCCCTGGGGCCAAGAAGTCCCGTTGCAGTCAGGAAAGCCAGGGAAAGGGTTTGTGGGAAATCTCCCCGTCTGGCTGTGGTTGGGTGAATTGGGGGCACCCAGTGGGTCAGAGGTGTGGCCCACAGCTCATTTTCCCGTCAGTCTCCAAAGCCAGAACAACTCCCTTGTTCCCAAGGTAAAACAGTTATCTTAACTATCATAGATAGGGTCACCATGCAGTTCAAAGCTGGGAACCAGGCTTCCAGAATGGCCAGGTAAGAAATCGCCTTGTGCTATAAAAGTCCTGGCACCTGGCCTGCTGCGTGGGCGTATGCCCATAACTCCCTTGTCACCTCATCTGGCTATTCTCCTTGGATTCTCACTATCCAGGATTCTGAGTGTTTGTCGCCGTTGCCAGCGCACATGGCGCTCTACCCTACTGAAGTGCCGGGATGTGCGCCTGAGTACCAGGTGGGTGACAAGGTCTGGCTACGGGACGTGCCCTCAAAGGAACGCAGACATAGATTTTTCCTGCCTTGATAAAAGCGTCTGTCAAACGGCTAAATGTAATTACGTCATTCTGTTTTGGGGTAGAAATGTCAGAAATATTCATCTAAACTCGTCAAAGCAACAAAAGCCCACAGCAGCTCCCTCTCCCGGTTTGGCCTCACCTGTAGCCAGTGCCATCAGTGGGGTGCACAGCTGCCTGCACTTGGGACTGATTAGAGCAGACTCTGTTCCACTGTTCCACTGTAAAATAGGTCGTTTCAGCTGAAACGTTTGAATGAACGAGCTGCTCCAACATCTGATGCCAAATGCATCTCGTTTAACACAACTACATGAGTCAAAAACGAGTTTAATTTGTTACTTCATTGAATGTAGGTAGTGAAATTCTTTGGCGGTTTCACTTGTTTCCAGTTTGTTTCCATGTAACCGGACGTTTCATGTCAGTGTCAGAGGATCGAAGATGACGTTTGACTTTTTAACCTGCAGCGGCAGAACAGTATTCAAGGTTCTGATGAGTTGATTTAAAAATATAAACTATGACAAAAAAACTAATTCCACATAATGTTTGGGTGAGAATTTACATTGTAATGAAAAACATTATTTTTATATTTTCTTGTAGTTTTGTGGCATTATTGAAATCCATTTCCTGCTTTGACCCGTTGTTCAAAGAGCCCAGAGGAGCAAAATGTGGAGGGACAAATGAGAGAGAAGCTGTAGTCGGGGGTGGGTCGGAGTGTGTGTTTGTGTCGGGGGACACATTAGTGAGCTGGAGGTTGTACACAGGGTGTAATCTTCACATGCTGACAGCCTGAAAGCCTCGATAATCCACAGCTCTGCGCGCACACACACACACACACACACACACACACACACACACAGCAGGGGTTTGAGGTGACAGGGTGACAGTTCAACAGCACCAGACTGGAACATCAGTCTTCAAATCACACAAACACGTTTGTACCTCTATCCTTGTGAGGACACTCGTTGACATACAAGCCCTAACCCCTTAACCCAAACCCAATTCCAACCCTGACCTAAAACCCATTCTTGACCCTCAAAAATCCCTTTTTGAAGGTCAAAAATTGTGAGTATTGGCCAAACTGTCCTCACTTTACAAAAATGTCCAATCTGACCATAAACCGGCCACCTTCCGTCCGACGGTGTTCACACAGCACGTCTCTTAAGACGCGTCTGACCACGAGGTAAATGACGAACTCCAAAAGAAACAAAACACAAAACCAATGTACAAAATGTTTACAAAATATCTTAATATCTATAAACACAAAATGTCCAAAAACCGACAAAAATTGTCCAAATAAGATACAGATCTACAAACACCAAAAATCCAAAAAGAAAAAGACATGAAATAAACCAGCTGCCATTGATCCCAACTGTCTCCCAGCAGCTTCAGCCCCCTTGACAAAATTTATAAATGTCATTTTATTACACAGGGATAGGATTTGCTTCACTCGTAACTTTCCAAAGACAAAGAAAATGGAAAAATAATGAAACAGAAGAGTGAAAGTTTAAACCATGACGTGGAAGAAGAAACGTGAGGAGGTGGAGACAGGAGCAGAGGTTTTTAAATCCTCTGACAGGGGAAGTGCGGAGGAGGATTGTGGCACTGGGAGAGCTCAGGAAGCAGGATCTGTGGCCTTCATATCACTGCACTTCATCTTCTTATTTTCTTTTTTTAATAACAGACAAAGTGTGTTTGTGGCTCATTCAGTCGCCTCCACATGCGACTTTTCCAGTCAGAGATAAGTTTTACATATTAAAACGGGTTTTCTCTCGCTCACATTCGCCTTCTGATCAGCTCAATTTATCTGTTTTCGATTTATTTTCAGAATAAAAATACGGTGAAATATGTGTTTTCTCAGTGATTTATTCAAAAAGAAAGTATAAGGATAAATTAAAACGATAAGGCAAAAAACTCCACATTGATCGAACGTCACATTGTCGCCTTTGCTTTGTGTGTGACCTTAGAAAGACGTTTTAGGACAAAACACTCAAGTTGTCAAATTGGTTCAAGCAGGTTGAAGGTTTTTCTTTTTGTTGTAAAAGATGTTTTATTAACTATATTTTAATAGGCTCATTTTTGGCCAGAGGAAGACGTCATACAGAGGCTGTGACAGAAAGTGCTGAAAAGTGTTAAAATAAACACGTTGGCTTTTGCATACAGTTAAGTTCCCAACCCCTCCGACAGTCGTCAGTCGTCATTTTCCCCATAATTCACATCCAACATGTGCAAACCGTAGATGGTCCTTATCTTCCGCACTCTTACGTTGTAGAGACCTGTACAGTTTTTTCCACCTGCTCTTATTGTTTTGTAAGAGCCATCAGTATCAGGAGTTTATCTCTCGTCTTCTCTTCACGGTTGACTTGTTGGTAAAGGGGAAATAGCCGCTTACATCCGAAGCACTTCACAATGTAGCTTCTCATTCGTCCATTCTCACACACACACACACACACATATCGATGGCGGCGGCTGCCAACCCAAGGTGCTCACCTGATCCACCAGGAGCAACTCGGGCTCCTTGGGCACCAAGGACACTTTGGCATGTAGCCAGGACCGGACTTCCAGCCCATCACAACCCTGATCAAGATAACCAGAGCAGAACAATTCTCACGTCCATGTTCTCACAGCTGCATCTTATGTTCTGTACCAGAAAACCTTCTGCAACATGTCCAGGAACTTTGGACTGAAGCACAATTGTTCTGTGAGATGAGGCTTGAGAACCTGCTGCCTGTGTGGACCGATCTTTAGGACACGTGGACACCAGAAGCCTTTGCCCCCCCCCAACCTGCTGGAACTTCAGTCAGTGATGATCACAGACTCATTAACCTCAGGTTAAAGCATCAGCAAGCAGCAGCTCCTGGTTTCTGCTCTGCACAATAATTAACCCCTTCGTCCTCCGAGAGATACACAGCTTTTTTTTATTCTCGCCTCGTAGCATTAATTTATAGAGCTCCATCGTTCACACAGCCTCAGACAACCACAACGGTTAAATCCTTTTTTGGTGTTAATGCCCAGACAAAAGTAATCCAATGATATAAGGTTCCCAGCATTGAATATTTTGTCATAATACTTTTAGAACTGTCCTATATTTTTGATTCATTTATTAAATAGTTAATGCTGATAGTGAATATAGGAGGTGGGGGGTGATGATGACGATGATGATGTAGTTTATGAACTCCTTGGATGAAGTTTGGATAACAGCAAAAGAGAGAACGCCATGACAACACAGGACGCTTGAACTGGACTTGCAGAAAAGAACTTGTGAACATCTGCCTCCTGCCACAGATGTGGATTCATCCGCTGCTAAAAATAGTCCCCAACAAATGCAATAGTTCTTCCTCCGTGAGAAACTTTTACTGTCTGACAAAACGATCAAGTAAATTAACATTTTACGAACTAAAGGATTCACTGGTTAATGGAGAAAATAACAGATGATCTTTCAGTAATGAGCAGTTATAATAGCACAAATATCCAACCAACACAAATTAGAAACAAAGAAAGTCACTGCAATTGAAATGCAGATCTCTGTGTGTGTGTGTGTGTGTGTGTGTGTGTGTGTGTGTGTGTGTGTGTGTGTGTGTCTGAATGCTTCAGATTCATGAGCTCTTGTCCAAATCCCCTCTCTCCATTTCCTTCGATCGATCCCTCGCTCTCCTCTGTTCTCCTCTGTGTGACCCCTCGTGTCTAATCTGGCACGGTAAAGATGTCACATGTCAGATATCAGGAGGACAGTTAACAGGATTTACTCCTCTCAGCCCTAAAGCCCATTGACCCGCTCTGTCGTTCTCATTATGAGCTCACACACACGCGTTTTTCTCATTTAACAGAGGTGAATAAAACAAACGCACTTTAATGACTCGTTTCATCAAACTAATCAACAAAGAATCCTTTTCAGGTCTGCGTCCACATTAACATAGATCCACAAAGTTCCGTTTAAACATGATGTAAATCAAATAGCTTCCAGGTGATTTGCAAATAATAATTTCAGGAAACAGGGCTTATGAAATGACTCCACCTACTTGGATTAAAACTTCCTACATCTGTCCTACACATTGCAGGACAGTGAAAGAACAGATGTTTATATTTAAGAAAAAAATGGTGTAGAATTAGATTATCGACAGAAAATTAAAACTAAATTTGATGGTTAATGTCTAAATAACTAGAAGCAGAAGACTGAAGAGCATAAATTAATACGAGTAAAAGTTCGTTGTGATAAAGGATCTTTGTCTTTGTGGTTCTGGACCTAAACATGTTGTATTAGAAAAGTTCAAACACAGGGAAACGGTCCACTGAACGTCTCATGTTGCTGAGCCTGTCTGTCCTCTCAGCTGTTTTTGAAGACAGTGACACTATAAGTGAGAGACGCTTCAGACGCCACTGACTCTCACTGAAGTGATGGGAGCGCTCCTTTGACTCTGTCCGTCCTGCTGCGTGAAGGTCGGCACCCAGCTGCGTCCGACGTGCGTGATGTCAGTGCTGCATCAGACGTCCTTTCACCCTGTGTGTGTTTCAGGCAAACCGTCCTCTGACGAGAGACTGTGTCTCAGTGTCGGACACCTCAGGAGGTCACGCTGGTCAACAGCTTTGATCTCTGTTTTCTAAGTGCTGCTGTGCTAAGTTGCCCTGCAGAGGTGACTTAAATCTAAAGGGCTCAAACCCGAAACGTCCTGTTCTTGTCATCTAAGCGCATGTCCAAGAGCTGCATGTGTGACTGTAGCTCCTAACAAACACCGAAGTGGAACAGTCGGCATTGCTGCCTTACAGCTGGGGGCTGCAGCCTTTCTGGGGGAGCTTTACACGTTCCCCCCGTGCCCGTGTGGGTCTCCTCCCACAATCCAAACACATGCATATGTGTGACTCTAAACGGGCTGTAGGTGTGAATGATTGTGTGTTTGTGTATGGATTCACAATGGAAAGGTTCTCAGTCCTGGTTCTCGAGGACACCTGCTGATTCTGTCCAACTACCCCTGCACTAACCACTGTTGAAGACCAGTGCTGTGCCTGAAATCCCTCCCCGTTCACCCAGTAGAGCAGTAGGTTGAGATTTCTGACACTTTGCGTTATATCACGTGTGTCACTCATTAAAAGCACTTTCAGCAATGTAAAGGTTATTTCCTCATCTCTGAAAAAAGGGAGATGCATTGTAGGATTGTTAGAAAGTGGTGTACATGCCATCTGCACGACCTGCACTGTGGGTTACTTTGAGTGCATTATGTAGTGGACTCAACGGGGAACACACCGACCCAGGACCCAGGACCCAGCACCGGTGCAGGGTGGTTGGGGTTAGAAAGGTGCTGCTGCCACCCTGTGTGTGGAAGCAGGTGCTGCACATATTAAATGTCCATGAACCACAGTTTTCATGCTCAGCTACCAAACACTAAAGGGCAGAAAGAGAAGTGCACAGGTCCATATTGCAAGTATTCACCTTATCTTTGCTCCAAATTGTTTTGGAAAGTTAATAAAGCTCTTCCGGTCAAAGTTCTTCAAACGAAACCACTGTTGGATGAAACTTCTAAAACTAAAACCTAACGTATTGAAAGATAAATGTCATAAGTTTGGGAGTAAAAGTGAAGGATTAAGAGTAAAACTCCTCTTAAAAACTCTTTGTGCCACAAAGTCTGTGTTAAGCCCAACAGTGTGGAACAGTTTGTGATGCGTATTCAGCAAAGTGTAGCTACAGCAGAAACCAGAGTAAAATGTGGCACAAGAAACGTCCCTCCGAGCAAGAGAAACCCCGCTGTCCTACACTCACTGGCCACTTTATTAGGTACATCTATACATTCTGATACAATCCAATTACAAACTTCAAATTTGTCAGCAATTAAGTTGGAACTCTCACAAAGGTGATAATAGGTGTTTATGACTCAGGTCAAAGTGGTTAGTGGACTAATAATAGAGGGCATTAAAGAGGAGGTGCTGCTAATGTTTTGGCCACAACATTCATTTTAAACATGGTGCCACGTGGGATTGAGTGAGAGATGTGTGCTGTCAGTCTCTCCCTTTGTTCTGAGAGCGAATCCTGCATGTATGCCTAAAATCATAACGTCCTCCTTTCAATCCAGAGTTATTACATTAAATGGCTTTTTCTTCCTTTATGTCATTTTCATAAAGTCCATTTCATAACATCTCCACCAGAGAGCAGCACAGTGCAACAGAGTGTGAGGTGTGAGTCCGAGAGAAGGTTCCTGGATTTAGAGGGTGAGAGTTTGGTTCATCTCTGTGAGGAACATGACCAGCGCTCAACGTGTCCTACATGTGTTTGTCAACGTGTCCTACATGTGTTTGTCAACGTGTCCTACATGTGTTGGTCAACGTGTCCTACATGTGTTTGTTGTGTGTTGACAGTGGAAGACAGACTTTGTTAATTTCTGCAAAGTAAATTTATTAAATGTATTTAAAAAATAAATAAATAAAGATTCGTCCTCTTAAAGTTACGCTCCTAATTCATCAGTAGCGCGTCCAGTGTATTCCGGTCGTCACATACTGAGTTGGACGGAGATCGCCTGAGTGCAGTGATCGTGTTTATAGGGTTGTAGTTCAAACGCACCAGGATCTGAATCCTGTTGAAAATTTACAGCATGAAGACACGGTTTCTGAAAAGCAGAAGTCACAGGAAAAAACGAGAACTCTTCCGTTGAAGTACAGTTAAATACACTATTAGGAAATGAAGAGATGTGGTGCCGGTATAAACCTGCAGGCTGAGCTCAGGGAGACCACCAAGACTCCTAGGACTCCTGAAGGAATCAGGACGACCTGCTGTTGGCAGATTAGGCAAATATCCTTGAATCCAGATCGTGTATGTTTATGCTTTTGCTCCTGCGGCAGCCGTGACCAGAGTCATTAGGTTTTTTCTGACACACCTGGCGGGAATTTCTTTAAAACTGGGACGAACATCAACTTAGATTCATGGGTGAACTGGTTAGAAAATGAGTTTGAAGAGACATGCATGAAAACAGTGAATAGAAAATTCATAATTTCCCCCCAACGCTTAAACAATGTGTTGTTAGTGTTTAGATTAAAATAGAAATTAAGTGGTCACACAATAACTTCTCCTTGGAAATGGCTGAACTCTCCACCGCCTGTACATCTGCTGTACATTTTTGCCTTGGATGTAGAGTGTGATCTCGCTCGGCTGATCTCCCACACAGCTCGCAGCTCCGCAGCCCACACAGCGATCGCAGTTCAGAGGTGGATCCGCATTAGCGAACAATACCAAGTGACGAACCGACACGGCTGTACCTGCTAACGTGGAGGGCAGCGGAGGATGGCTCGGCCTCCACACTCACTCAGAGCCACGTTCACACGTAAATGTGTGCAGACAAGAAAAACGCTGTGCATTGTTCTGTTTCTGCAGGCCTTTGCTAAGTTCACTTAACTCTGGAATTATCAGTGCAGGTTATGAGTAAAGGCCTGTGCACTTTTAGTAGCCGTAAATTCTTCTTATTGTTTTGGTCGTTTGCACAAGGTAAGTGCTGAAATCCCCAATTTTAAATCTTCTTAACGTTTATTTTTAATGCAGTGGCAACATTAAGTGACGCACAGCACACAAAGAGATTTTTAAGGTCGTGTTGCCCCACATGTGCTTTTCGCCTCGTACTGGGCACACGCTGACTCCAGAAAGACGCCTACACTTTGTGTCCACGTTGTGTTGTAGATAAACTTGTGCCCAGCAATATTCGCTCAATAAATCATTGCTGCACAATGGGGCTAATGGTAACGTGAGGCTCTGCAGCAGTTCCCTCATTCGGGGTGATGCAGACGGACACGTTAAAGCTTTGGAAAGCTGCGGTTGATTAGGATTATCTGTGTGTAAAATAACCTCCACAAAACCCCGTGAAAATCAACCATTACGAAATAAACTATGACACAACAGCTTCTGCTGTGGCAAAAGTTTGAAATAAAACGAGTAGTGGCCCCACACAGACACACACTGAAATTAGCAGGCAAGATAATCACAGTGCTGATGCTCCTTTTCTGCGTCTTCATGTCCCTGAAGACAAACACACACATTATAATATACCAACACATTACACGCCTACATACGCAACAATACGCTGTGTAAATCACGGCGTCACATCTCACACACACGCACACCTCGTCCTCCCACTAATCGCTCCGACTAATTATACTTTCCGAACTATCTGCTGGTAGAAATACATGCAGAGGAGGACAGAGAGCAGCTCTGAGTTTCTCAGGGCTCAAACTGATTATTATGATGTTGGAATCACTCTGAAGCTCCTGGGAGCTCGTTGTAATCGGAGCTCATATTTAGTGGATGGAACCTGTCATACCACCTCGGAGTATTTAAATGTGTCATCTGTAATCTGTTTTCACAAAATAGGCTTAATGTAGGAGTGGGACTCACAGGTTCTCATGATTAATGTCAGTGATTCTGTTTGGACAAAAAAAAAAAGTCGTATTTCCTTCCTTCAGCAGTCCCACGAAGCTCAATCATCACTGTAGCTTCACACAGACGTCTGGTGTCCTGTAGGAAACCATCTTGACCTCCTTGGTTTGAGAGTCCTATGGCTTCAGACAGTAATGCATATTTCCCCCAACTTAACTGTTCCCGTGGCTCCTCTAAGTATTAGAGCCACATCAACAAAGGTCTGAGATACGATAATGTCGCGTTCTGTCCAGACCTGTCCAGCAGATCTTGTAGGGACCTACCAAGCCACACGTCAGGTTTGTATAAGCTAAGCTAATGAAAGTGCCGCATCGATCATTTCACTCTATTTCTGACAAAGAACATCCACAAGCTGCATAAAAGTCTGACATTTTTTAGACGTTATTTAAATGAGCTTTGTTGTTTAACATACATGAACCCTCCCATCCCAAAGGCTGCAGAGCTGAAATCTTACTCGTGTTGGACAGGTTTTGTTTTTCGTCAGTAGAAGTGCATCTTGATGTAATGAATGTGTGTATGTTAGGATTTATTGATTTCTGCAGAGAAATATTCTCTTTGTAATCAGCTTCTCCAGAGAGAGTGGGAGGGAGTCAGAACAGAACACAGAGAGAGAGAGAGAGAGAGAGCGGAGGAGGAGGAGGGTTAGGAAAAGAAAGGATCCAAAGGTGGAAGCTCGAAAAAGTGAATGTAACATTAGTGAAGTGAAATCACTGCAGTTTTTATTGTGTAATGTTGCCTCAGCTGAGCCTGATGAAATGGGGAGGGGCCGTATTCACGCCCAGGTATCAGCACAATGCTGCTCGGAACGTGTGGTTACAGAGATTCGGATGATCACATCACGCGGTGAAGCAGCAGTGTCATAATTACGTTAAATAGTTCTCATGTGCTTTTCTGCCCATCGACGTGGTTTTTCTTGGTGAAGGACTATTTCCTGAGCAGGACCTCTTTACTCCTGGAGTCTGAAGTCAGTGAACACAACACAAGTAGAACGTGAGCGGCAGATAGAGAAACACGAGGAGGGAAATGAGAAACATAGAACGTGCGAGTTTGTCTCAGGTCCTCGTGTGGCAGCTTCACCGCTGGTGTGGGAGTCACGTGTCGTAAACTTCTTTTCACAATAATCCAAATGGAAAATTAAAAAGTGCCTGTTGTTGAAAGACCCAGGATCATACTAACGTCCTGATTGGCCTTCAAAAAAAACCATCATCCCCACGACTGAAACTTTGAATTTCTAGTAGGACTGATACTGGAAAATTGTGTTTAAGGGCAAGAAAAATTAAGAAGTAAGCGCACACAAAAACGTTTTGATAACCAATCTTCATCATGAGTTTATCAAGGACTGGATCTATAGTTTTAATCAGTTAAAGTATTTGGACAAATTTTGGAGAAATCCAGCCTCACCAATGTTCAACACCTGCCACACTCATGTCAAAATGTGATTATCTCGACTTCTAAATGAGCACATTCAGAGAAAAGTCACGTTACTGAACGTTTTTCATGTTTTTTTTCTCCCACGACAAACCTGTCGTTTGTGTCCAAGCTGAGTGTTCCTGTCGTCTTCAGCCGTCGATCACATCATCTGATTGTTTTAATCCACGGGTGAAGACTCCTCTGCTTGTCTCTCCCTGTCTCTGTTCTTTTTATTGGCCATCAGAGGGATTCTGGTTTCCTGGTGTGACGTGGTCTTTATGCGTCGAGCTTCTGGCTGACGTCAGAGGACAAACTAGAGCAGCCAGCCTCTTTTTGTCGCTCTGGGGAAAAAAACAAACCTTCTGTTCTTCCCTTCCTCTGCCACTTATTCCTCCTCCAGTTCTCGCTTTCCTGTCTTCTTCACCTCTGGCCTCCTTGTTTCACTCCCCATCCTCCTTTCCTCTTTAGTGACGGTCCGGACTGTGAAGATAATCTGAATTTTGATTTTGATTGCAGAAACAAAAAAGGGGGTCAATGTAGCAACTGAAGAAAAGGAAAAGTAATGAGGAGGAGAGAGGAAGAAAACATCGGTGATCGGGGGGATGAAAGAGGAGCAAAAGGAAAACAGATGATGACGAGGAGGAGGGAAATGATGAGAAGGAAACATGAGAGCAAAGGGTGTAGGTGAGGAAGCAGGAGGTGTAGCAGGATGCTGATGAACGAGCCCCCAGAGAGAGGAGGAAAAGAGCAGAGCTCTCACTCTGCTGCTGTTTCAGCCTCCTCCCATCCAGGTTAAAAACAAGCCCTTCCACGTCCATCACATCCAGCGGCATTGGCAGCTCTAAACTGCACAGTGTGCGTGACGTTCGGCAGGTGTAATTTCTTAATGACAATGGGATCACTGCCAGCTGCCGGGACCAGTTCGGTTAATGGAGGTGAACGGGAACATTTTGGCTCTAGGGCTTAATCTTAGTTTTAGGGTTCAAGTTCGATTTAGGTGCAGGTTTGGGCCTAGAATTGGGGGCGTAGATGAATTAATTAGATGAGTACAGGCCATGGGCCCAAGGGGTCAGTGGGTCCCGTGAATAGAGCCTGTGAACATAGTGATGATATTTTTGTTTTGAAAGAGTTAAAAGGGACAAAAATAATTAATAGTTAAATAACTAAAACCAGGAGCCAAAATGACAATCAAGGGCTGAAATCGAACACTGTCTGTGCTCCGGGGCCCATTTCCCCTGTGTCGCTCCGTGGTGGGACGTTTAAATGTTTTCGACTTCTGCTGATGAACGTCAATGAGGGAAAGTCGTCGCTACTTACGATACATTTTCCCTCTTTCCTGTACGCGAGCTGCTCAGACGCCTCCGTCCTTCACTGCTGTCGGCACCGGAGATGCTCACACCGTCATGTCGGCAGCTCCTGGAGCGTAACTTCCCTGTCTCGCTGCCTCAGCGTCTGTGCGGACGGAGCAGGCCTCGGTCCCTCCGGACACACCAGCGGCTCCGTCCATGTGGTGTCAGACTCCGACCTCAGAGTGACGCCTCCTGTTGTGCAGAGACGATCTTTGGAGGCGTCTGCAGCCACCGGCTCCCGGCGGCAGCAGCGGACGGTGCGGACGGACACACAGACTCTCACGTCCGCTTAGAGCCGAGGACGGAACCCGGCCCCAGGTGAGTCCGGATCACAGCTGTTGGTGTGTATGTGTCCGCGGACGGAACGTCACATCCGTTTCTAATGGGCGACTTTATTAAAACCTTTTCCCCGTTTTGTCTGAGCGCTCGTGACGTCAGTTGGCGGTTAATTGGACTTCCTGTCACACTCGAAGCAGCGGGGACACGATAAGATCCACGGCTCGGATCCTCTCACCGTGTCCCCGAACACCGTCACCGGCCGTTGTCGGCGTGCGAGGCCTGGCGGAGCCGGTTCCGTGACGGGCCGCCTCACAATCCCGGACTCCACAGTTGGCGCTAAAACCGGCTGCGAAGCATTTGAATATTTCGTGGTAGTGAGAAAAACGTGTGACGTGCATCTCGCTTTACGGCACCAATCCACCAAACGTCTGGTCCGGTGTCAAGGTGTCGGGGCCTGGACGAGGAGTTGATCCAGGTCTCGGGATAAAGGCTGATCTCAGAGTTTGGGTGATTGAGCACAAATCCTCCAAAGAACCAACAATCCTCCCGAAAGTCTCACACGTCTGATTCACAGCTACTTGTCAAATGCAACTTGCTGCCAAAGGCTCCATAACTTTCCCACCAGGTGTGCACGTTTTAAAAGGTCTGACAGATTTGACCATTAATGCAGCAAACCTGTCACATACATGTTTGTCCAAAGTAGTTTCCTATCGCACGTGGACGCGGTGTGTCCACGAGTGTGTCCACGAGTGTGTCCACGAGTGTGTGCACGAGTGTGTCCACGAGTGTGTGCACGAGTGTGTGCACGAGTGTGTGCACGTTTTCTGCATCTTGGGCTGATCAATGGGCCTGCAGGAGCCCAAAGACCACCGACAAAACACTGTAGCCCTTAAAGTGACCGTTGGTGCCTCAACAGGAAGTCAGTAACCCCGTACCTGACGGTTCCCGAGAGGGCTGAATATTGGGGTGCACTGGTTAGTTTGGATAAATCCTCTTTAGACTATGATGTGTGATGTTTTTCATACTGAGGTGCAAACTGGATTCACCATCGGAACAATCCATGTGCAAAATGAAATGATTGGACCCGAAATTCGTTCTTGGAGCCTGGAAGTTTTTTCCCACCTATGTGCCACCTTCTGTATGTAAATTAGCCTCCTGTTATGGAAATTTAAATAGTTTACGGTGGCTCCATGTGCGCTGCAGCTAATAAATTTTAAATTTTATTTTATTGTAGGAAAATGCTAAACATTTTTAAAGCCCCCTCTGGTAATAAGCCTATGATAGTAGTTCATTTAATGCCTTTGTATGTAAATCGTGTGGTAACGGTTCAGACAGTTACTGTTTTATCGATGAGTCAATGGGACGTGTCCTGAATGGCCTGGAAATATGCAGGACAAACGTTTAGACACGTCCATGAAGTGTCTGCGAGCGCAAACACATGATGGCCTCTGTTCTTCAGTGTGACAAAGCAGGCGCAACACGACCGAAATGTCTGAGAGCAACTAAAACTACATCTACAAAATGTCCGTCAGTTTTTGACGCGTCTAATTGATGAAGTCGTTTTTTTTCATTTGACTGAGCTGTCAGGACCATCGTGGATACAACTTGAAGTCAGAGCTTTGTGGCAGCCAGCGATGACGAGGGATTTAACCCGATGGGATTCGTTTTTTGTTATTTTGCCTCCAGCTTTGAGGCTGTGACATGATCATGATGTAGCAGTAAAACATTCCACACAAACAACTCGAATAGTCCAAAATAATGGATGAAGATAATAGTTAAAGAAAGTTTTTGCCCTCGGCCCACGTGAAAGGTTAACGTTGACATATGAGGACATCTGTGTGCAGTATAGAATTTCTTGAGAATATTAATATTTCTAGGATACTTTTACCTGCAGCTTCTGGGCCTGAGCCTATGGTTAATTTTTTAATGTTTTAATGTTTTTGTTTTCATCTGTTGAATTATTTGAGCCTTTACCCGGATCCAGTGTGTACATGTTTTAAGACGGATCAGTATGGAGCCTGATGATGCTTCTGTGATATTCCTGAAATATTCACAACCTGCAGCCTCTCACATCCTCTGTAGTTTCTGTGTGAGCTTCCTGCTTGTGCAGTAAACCAGCTCTTACTGCTGATGTGATTCCTGCGTTTGTTGCTGCGTGACGGTGCGTGTTTTTTTTTTTTTTTTTTTGGTCCTATCTTTCTGCTACACACACACACACACACACACACCTCCCTGCCTCCTTCCTCCCTGTTCTGTACTGTTTCCACCTCCTCCATCCATCCATCCCTTCATCCATTTAGGTAGCTTGTCTGGACTCGACCACATCTCCCTCCTGGCTCTTTTCTACAGCAGAACAGAGGAGAAGAAGTGTTTGATTAAAGCCGCGTCCGTTCACGCGCACATACAGAGGGAGGGAGGGGGGGGGATCAGCGGCGCTGCAGCAGCGGATCGCTTGGCTGTCAGACGCAGAGGAATAATAATTAGAAAGATATTGACTCGGCAGCAAGAAGAAGAAGGAGAAGAGCTGGGCTTGCAGCAGGGAGGTGAGCAGAGGACTACACGAGCAGAGGGCGAGGAAGAAGAGGGGATTGAATTGACTATAATCTGATCAAGAACAAGAGAGGAAAACCACCTCTTTTTTTTTTTAGAGGGAGATGATGGTGACAGCAGCAGTGGAGGAGGAGAGAAAGGGATGAGCGAGGATCAATAATCCTCCCTCCCTCCTCCTCCTCCACCTTCATCCCTCCATCACCTCTGCAGGAGCAGCTGAAACCTGTGAGACTCTGCTGTGGGGTTTTTATCCCTTCATTTTTTTCCTTTGCTTGCTGCATCGTGTCGGTGTGTCAGTGCATTGTCACGTGTGTCATTTATGTGTAACTGTAGAGGATCGTTGTGTGTTTTGTGTGTGTGCAGCCGTTGTTAACTGTTCAGTGTGTGTGCAGCCGTTGTTAACTGTTCAGTGTGTGATGCATGCATGTTTGTAATGGGATGTGTGTGAAATGTGTAGGCTGTATGAACTGCTGTGCGTGTGTGTGTGTGTGTGTGTGTGTGTGTGGCAGATAACGTGACTGTAAAATTGGGCAATTAAAATCATTCTACTACTGTTAATTTAGACTAGAATCATATAACAGATCATAAAAAGAGAAGACAGTTCAAAGCGCTGCACTGTGATGAATTCGGTGTTCATATAACCAACATTCTGTGCACAGATTTATTTCAGAAAATGTCGCTTACAGGACATTGACAGTTTTAGTGGAGTCAAATTTCTTGAGATTAAGCAGATTATAGGTCACTGTTGGGGAATGGTTCAGTGCTACAACTGGGCAAAATAATTTCTTCTAAAAAACTTATGACTGTTTCTATATTCGGCTGCTGTGTGACAGCACAAACACAGGGTCAACACCAACATATCAGGACTTTTTATGACCAGGACCAGTCATTCATTCACAGTTTGTTTCCACTTGGTAAAGTCCATTTTTAGTCTCGTTTAGCTCTGCTTTTGGTCTCCACCAACACCTCAGAGAAATAGCTAACCTAAGACTACACTAGATGTGGCCAATCTTTTATCGTGATGGTCTTAAAAATGTCCAAAACCTTCTTTCAGGGGAAGAAGATAATGAGGATGAGGATAATGTCAAAGGTCCTTGATAATTCAAACCAGCCAACAATCAAGCCTAATGTATGATTGGACAAGTTACATTGGCTGCTAAAGCACAACTACAGTAACGGTCAAAATGGCAACCGGATGGGCAGGAGGGAGTATTAGAGGCCTTTAATGAACAACACTTTAATGAAACAGGCCGTTCAATAAATCCAATGCGAGTCATCTTGTAAGACATTAATGTTACACTGCCTCCAAAAGTGAACAATTAACGGAGCAGCATTTCACCAAATGTTTGCCGACACTACAGAAACGTCCACGAGCGAGTTGACAGGTTGTTGGTTCAGTCATTTCTGCAACAACAGCAACAGAAGAACAAAAGCTGTGGGCGTTTCTCGAGACAAAACTCAGCACCCAGAAGTTAATGAATTTAGGAGGAGGTGTTGGTGAATTAGATGGATATGGACCATGTCGCCATCATTTTAAGAAATAAATTCGCCTTTACTGTCTGTTACAATTCGTTCAGCTGTCAAAATTCTGATGATGTCTGGCCTCCCAGAAGCAGAAATACAGGATCTTTACAGATATTATGTAAACATTAATATTTCCATGGACCCAAAGTGTGAATCAAAACTTCAATTCTCTGCACTTGTGAGCAGGCAGTTCACTGACGGAATATCATAAAACACATAAAACCTGTTTCTGTTTGTTGTTAGAGCAGATTGTAGTTGAAGTCAATCAGTTTGCAGGGTGGCCTGTGGGCACCAAGCCCAAACCACCACTGTCAGGAAAAGGGAAGTGACCAAAGAAGAATTCTAAGGAGTCATACAGCAAAGAATACACACTGGCTGTTTCTGAATAGATTCTCACATGACTGCAGTTTTCTCGTATAGAGAAAATAGAGAGCATACGAGAGAGCGAGAGAGAGAGAAAGAGAGGGATGGTGGGCGGTTAGTGAGTCATTAATAATTGAATGTGCTTAATAGGAAGAGATATAAAAGCTAAATCTTTTTGGCCGCTTTGCAATCCACACCAAAGGGCCTTGACATTTCCAGTATGGATGCGCTGACCGTTGCAGTGTCTACACCTAAAACAGTTTCTAAGAACCACGGGTGAAAAGCGTGTGGACAGATGAATGTGTAACTTTGTGATTCGTCCCCATGACATAAATTCTAAAGACTGATATGAAAAGTCTCAGTTCAGTCCAAAGTGGCCGGACAGTTGAGTGTCAAGGCAACCAATGGAGTCCTAAATGTTGAAGAGAGTCGAAGAGGCTTTTCTCAGGATTGTAACTGCAAACAATGTAATTTTTTTTTTTTTTTAATTAATACGTGTCTATTAGGTCTCACCAAAACATCCAGTTTTGTTGACTGCAGTGTTATTGTTTTTTTTTATAAAAGGTTTTGGTCTGTGGTATTAAAGAAATGTTTAACAGTAACTTCACACTAAACATGTTTATTATCCTTTACTTTGGGTTAGTTTCCCAGGCAATCGCATATGCAGTTAAGTTGCATAGGAAAGTATTTCTTTTGAAGACAGGGCTTGTTTTATGTTGTGTGAGTTGAAATAGCTACGGAGGCTGGAAGAAACAGATTGTGTGTGGTATTTGCATAAGCAGGTTGTGACCAAGTGAAATTTTATGGTTTGATCACCTCCAGTGGTTTTACTAATTTTCACCTGAGCAAAGGAGAAAGCTAGGCACTGTTGTTAAAGAGCCAAGAAATTTGTGTTTTGAAGCTGAGGTGGCTGTAGACGTCAGAAAACACGGACCTTTCAGACGGGAAACTGATGTTGAATTCTACAAAATTATTGTAACCATGATGTCAGTTTTCTTTTAACCTTAAGGAAGTACTTATTTTAACCCAAACCACAGTCTGAGAAACAACTAACTAAACAGTCTTTGTGCCTTAACCAAACCAAATGTTTGTGTGCGTTCAGTTGTTGTAATGGGGAGGTCTGGTAAACCAACGCGTTCTCATCCCACAGCATCACATAATGATGATGCCTAAGGCTTCAAATTGTGCCGCTGTTCTGCATTCTTACGCTTCTCATCTTGACGCCACAGGTACACTGTTCCTTTGATCACTAAAATACAAACAGGTACCTTAAGCATCAGCATGTAATGCAAAGCGGCACTTTCTTCCTCTGCTTCTGGAATGAGAACAGGCTGGGTCCACCAACTTCTAAAAAGTTGCTATTTTGAGAGAATCTTATAACAGTAATATGAAAGCAAAGAGAACAAGCCCCAAGATCAGCAGTAGGCAGTGCGGAAAATTTAGCCTTGTGGCCAAGGGTGGTATTGAAATTCCAGTCCCATTTATGTGTGCATGGAGCCAAGAAGAGGCCAGTGTGCACGCTCTTTTTGGAGGCTGGTATACAGAAGGATTTTTGCTTTATGTGCCACTAAACAGCTTTCATAGGAAAGAATGGCACCGTTTTGATCGAGTAAGAGAGAGATAAGATAAGATAAGACTTTATTGATCCCACAGTGGGGAAATTCTTGTGTTTTAGCAGCCATAGACAAAGAACAAAGAATCTGCACAGTATCCAGTTTTCATATCGACAGGTGACCGTCAGTCGCCAGGTTGTTGGACTTGCTAGCAGTGACGTAATTGACTGCAGCGTAGTGACAGGCTGTGGTAACAGCAAGAACAGCTGCATCAACAAATAATTCAAAATAATGGAAACTACAAGGAATCACATGTAGTAAGCTCGGATTAATCTCCAGTTGTCTTGGTGCACAACACCAGACTTATTTGAATTGCTGATCAATTCTTCGGGTTGAATGGTGACTTGAATAAGCTCTATTGAATTTTTTTGCTATTCACAGTAGTTTGTCCATTATACCAGACAGCTTTACTAATGTTTAAAACACTGAGACAAGGTAAACAAGTCCACAATTATTAATAGTTTAGTCTTTAGTTTGTATTGACATGGTAATTCACATAAAACTGTACAGGACGTAAAGCTGTGTGACAAGAACAGACAAAATGGAAAGAAAGAATCTGAGAGAGACAGAAAGAGGTGGATGAAGACAGACGAGGGATAGTGATAGAGTGTGGGAGGAGAGGCTGATGGTGTGTGAGGATTTTTCTTGTCTCTGATGGAGCATGTCATTGGTATTTATGGCCTGAGAGATAGCACACTCCTAGCAACCACAGAGGAAGAGAAAGAAATGAAAGAGATGGAGATGAGAAAATAACGACTTGAATAAAGAAATATATGGTTGGTAAGGATGGTGACAATACATGGAAGCAGAGCAAGAAGGCAAAGAAAAGGATCAGGGACAGGAGGAATAGAGGATAAAGTGGCAGAAAGATTAAGACAAAATTAAAGGAAGTAAAAAAGACATATGGGTGAGAAATCTAAAGAAAACAAAAGTGAAAGTAAGGAGCTGAAACATGAAAGCAAGTGAAGGGAGAACTTTGGAAGTACCGTAAGCTTTTATTTCATGTTGACTCTCTTTTGTTTTTCTACTTCCAGTTGTCTTATCTGTCCTTGTTTTCTCTTCTTCTGTTTCATGTAACTTGTGGATGATGCAAAGACGGATCTGGGAGCGCCATCGTATAGCGTGATAAAGATAGTGAATCATAAACGGCTCACAATATCAAGGAAGAAGACATGAGATTTAACTTTTGCTTACCCCTTACGCTAACAGACAGGCAGGGAGCCCGGCTGAGTCCTGCAGTCCTGAACCACACCTCTTCCAATTTTGTCAGAAGATGATCTTCAGCGGGGGTTACATTTTCAGTTCATGGAGCTTCGGTTGTGTTGATATACCAACATTTGCAAACTGTTCAGAAGATGGAGAAAATCTGAACTGAGCTGACTGATTTTCTTGGCCTGCTCAGATAACCTTTCAGAGTTTTTTGATCGGGAAATATTACTGAGATTCTGACCCCAGGATATAATTTCAGGCATTGCAGAGAAGCAAGTGATACAAAAGCTAGTTTCTGACTTCATGCATGGTGGTGCAGACTGCTGCAGCACTTAATTCTGGCATTGGATGCTGGGAGGCCAAACAAATGGTTTTACCACTTCTGTTGAACAATCTGCAGTCACTCAACAATGATAATGTGCAATATGTTTGACCTAGATGGAAACATAAAATCTCTACCAGCTTCCACACCTGCTTCTTGGAAGCAAATGTTCTGATCTTCTGCATGGAGTGCTGGACACTACTGTCTCACTGACAAACAGAAGGAGAAACAGACTCTTCTGACTGTTGGTGGAGAAGAAGACAATCTTTATCATTTTTAGAAATTAGTTTTCTGTTTTTAATTCGTCATGGGAATGAACCCCAACAAGAACATCTGACTGAACCAGGGAATGGTCAACGACTCCAAAAATCTGTCTGATCAGAGCCCATGGTGTCAAGGTCCATCTTGATCTTTAAATCCGAACTCGAAGAAGGAAAGTCCTCTCCCCCCCACTTACCTCTGGTGGGGGGGAGGGTGAAGGGTAGTTTAAAATTTAGGGTGTAGGGGTCAGGACCATAGGGCCTAACTTAGGTTAGGTTTTAGGTTGTATATTGGACTGTAAAGACAGAGTAAGGCAGCTCTGTTGTGGGTCGAGAAAGTAGTAGATTGTGGGTCAACTGTAACGCCTTCCGTGGTGTTGTAACTTTCTCTCACTTTTTAGTCAGTTGTTATAGTTTTATTCTGTGGGCAGTGGGGTCCTTTCCTTTGATCACCACTAGCCCCTTTGCTATCAAACCCTCGAGTTAAGGTGAGTTTGGCTTTGCATCAGCTGGAACTCAGGCAGCGTTTCATTGAGTCCAGAGGTTTAGCATTTAGTGTCAGGGCTAGCTGGCAGTGTACCACCTTGATCTAACAGCATTTAAAATTTAGAATCAGTGAGGTTTGGTCATTTTGCTGTGTGCTAGCTTTCAGACCAGCTAGTTATGGATGCTAATCAAGGACCAGGCCAGGGCAGCCCGGAAAGCCCTAACCGGGCTGTGGAGTACCTTCTTGAACTCAACAACATCATTGAGAGCCAGCAGAAGCTTTTAGAAACCCAGCGGCGCCGGATTGAGGAGCTGGAGGTCCAACTGGACCGGCTCAGCCAGGAGAATAAGGACCTACGTTTGGACCGGCAACCTGTTGCTCCTCCTCCACCTGCTCCTCCTCCCGAGCCTCCTCTCCCTCCTCCTCCACCACCACCACCCCCAACCCAGAACACATCAGCGTCTATTTCTACCAAGAATCACCACCACCACAACAGCCAGCACCAAGCTCCTCCTCAGCCTCCCTCCTCCATCCCCCTCCACCACAGCCACCACCACCAGCATCATCAGCAGCACCACTCCTCCACCCACCACTCCTACAACAGCACCAACAGCACCAGTACGACCGCTATCACGGCTCCTGGCCCGGCTTCAGCCCCGACTTCCATCACAATCCCAACCCAAATCCCAGCTCCGACCTCTTCCCCAGCCCCAGCTCCACCTCCTCCTCCTCCAATCCCACCTAGGGATCAGCCCCGGGCCCACAGCCGGCTAACCCGAGCACCCTCCACTAGTACAGGCACCAACACCAACTTCGTAGAGAAAGAGAAAGAGAGGCTTGAGCGCCTGCACAGAGCCAATGCTTCTAACAACCACCACGCCCACACCCTCCACCACCACAAATCGTAAGTTAAACTATATTTACTACAACCAAAGCCAAAGGTAGCACAGGAAAAAGGTAAACTGGATCACAGCAGTGGGCTGAAAAGAACAGGTGACTTTCCAAACCCTGGCAGGCAACTTTTTCTATTTTGGAATCACCGTTAAATAGTGAATTGGGGACAAAGTTGATTTTAGATGAAGCCTCATCATCTTAGAATCATGACAGGATGCCATGTTGAATGAAGCTTGTTGATTACGGTATGGCAGAAGTTTGGAAGTGCTTTTTGTCTTTCACATAAGTACTCTGTTTTAAAGCAGTACAGCTGCTCTTTTGAGCTGCTCTGATTATTCTTTAATAATCCAGTTTAGTCATTTCTAATGCCTCATAACCTTGATCACAAACAAAATGGCATCCTTTCAGTACATTTCTGAGCACAGACTTGGCTGCCAGCCTGTTATCCCACTGTCTGGTTTGCCAGAACTTGTGTTAATCTTTGACTTTGATCACTACTAACTTTGCTGCTTCTCTCATGCAGGTTTTGTGCAAGCCTAGAAATGTGTGCCCACCGGCAAAATCCAACCTGAAAACACCTTTTTTTGCTTGATTATTTGTTGGCACCAAAATGCAAGCAGTACCTTAAGGCCGTAGTTGCTTTGCCGAACATAATTAATTGTAAAGTGTTTTGGACTCAAACAATACAAGTGGCGATGTACCTTTAGTTTTTGTTCCTCCAATGCACAGGTGCAGCTGATGCCTCCGTGCATTCCTTCCATCCTGAGAGCGTGTGATTTGTGGTGTACAGAGTTGATAATTATTCATCCTTTTATCAGCTAATAGGGCTATGGAGTGGAAGGGTGTAGTGGGAACTTACATACTGCAGGAGAGCACATTGCGTGAGACCCAAGAGACAGACGAATGAAACGACTACAGCATCTCTAACGCTGATAATTGGTGGAGCAAAAACTGAACTATGTTATGTAATAGATACTTTCTGAGCTACGATTGGCTGCTCTCCATGAGGATATGTAGAAATCTCTGCTTTATGCTCAGTAAATTCCGCTGTTATCTTTTTTTCTTATATTTTGTTTTTGATTTTTTTTCACTCTGAATACATTTTCCGTCTGCTCACTGGCTGGATTTGGATTTGTTGCCTGGCAACATTATCTTATGAGCATCCTACCAGGAAGTGCTGAGAAATACGGAGCCTGGCTGCCGTCTGTGGCAGTTGTCTTTGTGTACAGGGTCTTGTTGTGCCGTAGGCAACAGGATGTAGAGTTGCAGTTGTCCCGTGTGTCTACCAGGCACTTCCTTTGTAACTGGTAACACTGCTGCTGTCTGTGGAAAGCACTGGTCATGGCAGTTGCTTGTTGCCATGCAACTGTGGAAAACCTGTTTGAAGGACAACACGCTCACGAACAGTTGAAATGGTATTTGCCTCAATCGGTGCTCAGATTGCTTAAAGCTTTGCAAAGCTTGCACCAATGTTGGGAACATCTCCTGCTTTCCACTGCAATCATGCAGAGCAGTAGAAGAGAAGCTCCCGGCAGACCTGCAGAAATGAAAGCCGGGGAAACGCAGTGATGACTCATGGAGACAGAATTAATAGTACTCGTGCATTGTCTTGTAAGCTCTCATACATGCCGTCAAAAAGCAAAACCGATCCTGCGCAGACATACATACAGTAGAATGTGACTCAGACTTTCTGATCTGGGTTTATCTGAGGCATCAAAGTGCAGGAAAAAAGATCCTCTAATCCCTGAGTCATGGGGCATTCAGGTATAGCTGATATTGCAGGGAAAAGCTGGCTTCAAGCTTGCAACGGATGTAGCAGGCAGAGAACAATGATGAAGTCTGACAGCTGTGAAGATAAAGCTGATTCGTTAGGAAAACCACACAGTACAATCAGCTGCTCGCTGCCTCTTCAAGCGGCTGACTATGATCCAATAAATCCCATAGTGCACTGGGGCAGATTACGGCACGGAGGCACGAGAGCATGTTGCATAGCTGCCCACACTGATGGGGCATGATGCAGCAAAATGTGAAACACCCACACACACACACACACACACACACACACACACATTTATCTTGCAGCATCTTGCACTGAGTGCTGCAGAGGCAAAGCAGCTCAAACATGACTGGTTTTGTCATGATTTGATGGCTGCCGGTCTGATGCAGGAACCCAGGGCAAAGAGAGGGAGTGATGACATGCGGCAAAGGTCGCGCGCCTGGGAACTGAGTTATGCAACTTCACTAATACCTGATCTCAAGTGGCACAGACATACATGTAGTTTTTATAACCAGCAAGTACGTGAACTTGTTCAGTGAGTCAGATTTATCATGACACACAGATGCGAGATTAAGCCTTTTATATATAAAGTCATTCTTTCTCCGCTGCTAGTAGCTAATATCCAGCAAACTGAAAACGAAGCCTGTGTAGCTGCTCGGCTCAATCAGGATCGATCATTGGCAGCACATGAGCTCAGCACAACTGTCAACTCCTCACAGCAGCTCGAGCACGAGTTTTCAAAGTGAAGTGGAGTAAACAGAATGAAACATGCACAACGCTGCCATGATCCTCCAACGCTGTTATTAAAGATTTAAGAGTGACGACGAGGACTCGGGTTAAATCACCATCCAGCAGCACACATTAAAGAAAGCTTCAGTTTAAGTCATCAGTGCTCAGATGATATTAGCACGTGTGATTGTCAGGAGGTCACTCCTACATGCTATTGATCCATATGGGGCCGAATGATGGAGCAATAAATGGAGAAAGAGTGATGGTGTTGTGCAGTGTGGGTGTGAAGGAGTCAGATCTGTAGGATTCAAAGCGCAAAAGAGAAGAGAGTAAACCATAAAAAAAAAGGGAGAGAGACATTTAGAGGATGCATGTTTCACTTTGCTGTGACTCTTTTTTAATTTTTCCTTCTTTGTGACTTCAGCTCGGACTCTTGGTATTGTTTGATCTGTAAAGAGACAGCGATGCAGCGTTCAATCTGTCAACACAAGAGTACGCAACAAACAAATTGTGCATCTCGTGTTGGGGAAGCGGCGTGGGAGATTCGGTTATGTCAGAATATGCACCAATCCGGTGCAGCGGATGGGTGCTGGTGGAGACACCGAAGCGCTTTGGGTGGATTCGCTGACAGTCCTTTTGTCACTGTTAGTCTCTTTCGTGTTTCAGGCTTGTAAAGAATTTAATTAGCTTCTGAGAAACATTTTAACCCTTTTCTGCCCAGATTGGATCAGCGCATAAGTTCAGATGAGATGAGACAAACCTTTATTTCCGTGTTGCAGCAGCAGAGAAAAAGGAATATCAGAAGACAGTGTGTGTGTGCCAGTAAATACAAAGTTGTGTTGCTGCACACCTACTATCAGGAACAGGTGAAACAGAAGTTGTGGAGCCAAATCATTTGCACATGTGACTGTACACGTGTCATTTCCACGTCTTCTCTGGTCCAGATCAGGTTTACAGGGGCTCTTCCTTAGGCCCCTTCTGTGTCTTTCCCACTCACATAAAAACAAAAGTAGACACAATGTGGGCAGGATTTTAATTTTTATCTCCAGGCATGCCCCCCCCCTGTTTTTGTAAACACCTGCTGACATCTTGTTCTCTGCGTGCTGATGATGATAACAGGAGTGTAAATGAGCTCGGTCAGCAACGCTGCTGCACCAGGGGTGTGTGGGGTGTTTGTACCGTCCCCACCAAGTGTAGGTGCTCAGCTCGAGACTCAGCCAGCCAGTGTGTTAAAATCCTAAACATTAATTACTGAAGGTCTGGATTATTTCTGATAATATTTGTCTCGTTGGTGTGTGTGTGTGTGTGTGTGTGTGTGTGTGTGTGTGTGTGCGTGTGGCTAGAAGCTAAACATCTTGACTCAGTAGTTTGCTGGTGGATTGAAAGCAGCTCATCTGTGCTGACTGTTGCCTGATAGCTGAGCTAAACATCAGGCTGGACCAATTAAACAGTTCCGATCAGACCGGAGGTTGAAAAAGAACAAGCACACGGGACTTTTTAATGAGGTCAGTTCACTCAAGGTTGTGCTGGGTGTGCACTTTCTTGGCAAAATTTTCAACATTGACAATGATTAACTTCAACATCCCGTTGCAGGTTTGGCTGTATCCTTCATTGGAAGTTGCGTTGTTGCACCCCTGAAGGCACATACGAGACTTTGGTTTTTACAGTTTTCGTCCGACTTACTTTTGTTATGAACTTAGTGATGAGAAAAATATTGTTTGTCAAATAACAAAAGGAACACTGCTTGGATAATAAATAGTCCAAATAGCGCAAGGTTGAGAAGTTAACATTGTCATCTGCATAAAAATGAACATTTCCATGAGAAACATTTGAAGTGAAACATACAGAGGTAGTAGATAATATTATTTAACCGCTGTGGCTTCGTTGAACAACCAATGTAACGTTTTGTCTTTCAAATACATGTGGGACTATAGAATGGCAAAATACAGACAGAGTCAGGATTCCTGGGAGAAAACCTAATATCAAGTCCACGTTGGCCTCACCTTTACATCAGGGATTTAGCAGCTGCTTTTATGCACAAATTCCTAAATTACCCTACCATATTTGTTTTCACACGAGTCCAGACTGTCAGAGACCAGAAATCAGTGATAGTCTTTATGTGTGAGCTGCCCGGCCTTTGACCGTCTTTCACAGTCCTTAGCCGTATCCCCAGCTTTAGTCCCTGCAGAACTAACCGCCGTCTGTTGGCGTCACCCGTTGTGTTCCAATGTATTAAATGTTATCCTCGCTGAACGTCAGCATGATGCTGCCTGTGAGCATCTTAGCTGCGAAGCTGCCAATATGGTCGTTTCCTGGTGCTCTTTAGCGTGTCCTGCAGATTGAAAAGTGTTTTGTCTCGACATTGAGCGGCTACAGAAAAACACAGACAGTCTGAGGAATGACTGACAGCACAGAAATACATCGACTGACTGTGTACTTTTTTATTTTAAAGGACAATTGGACAAACTTGATAAAGGCTTTACTAGAAGTCTTTTAAGTTTTAAACATTTTCTCAGCTCTCAGTCAGTCAAAGCTGATCATTTTAAATCTTCATAGTCCTTTCATACCAAAAAGTGTTTTAATTACATCATTTCGAATATAACTTCCTGTCCATATTAATCTCGGCAAGTTACAGAAATTCAAAATCTCTCAATAACATGTCCCCTCGGGCTTGCTGTAGTCAGTCTAATTAGGGCGTGTGTGTGTGTCGCGTTATAGTTAGTGTTGTTTAACATTGTTGTGAGCAGATTGTGGGAATATTGTGGCCGTTTGTTGCACATTATGTCAATGAGTGTCCTCGCAGCGTTCCGGTGTGTGTGAGAGACAGGAGTTAGGTGATAACAGTCTTGTTGAATCATTCCACAGCTGACACACACACACACACACACACACACACACACACACACACTTCATCGTTTCGTACATTGAGCACAGTGTCATACCCCCCCCCCTTCTGCGGGTCCGTCTGTCTGTTATATTTGGCACCATAAATGAGACATGAAGCCGGCTGGTAATCGTGGTAGTGGAGGGAGGTCCGGGAGGGGGGGTAAATGCAGCGTTGCCATGGCAACATCACGGTAAGGAGGAGGTGGAAGGGGAAAGTGCTGGTGGTTTCATAACGGCAGACGCACTCGGCTCCTCTGCAGCTTTTCCGTGAGCTCGCTCACACACGGACACGTTCATGTTTCCAGTCGCTCCGAGCCGCGCTGACGTCACCGTGATTGAGCAGGAGGGTGAAGAGCGTCCGCATATGTGAAACGATACTTCTTTTACTTTTGCAGTTATTATTTTACCAGTTTGATTAATTAAGCGTCCGTGCTGTGCATCAGATTTGCAATGAAAACTAAAAATACAGCCTGATAGATTTGAATGTGCAGGGGCTGGTAAACCCCGAATACGCTTCCTGTGTGAACTCCAAGGGGCATGGAGGACTAGGGAAGGTTTATGTAGAAGAAGAAAGCAAGCGAAGCTGACTGTTATTATTTTGTTTTCATCTTGGGCTCTGGTCGCTTACAGTTCTTTTGGTCTTTTTAAATATGGGAAGAGGTTGAACAGCCAGGTCCCGTTTTCCTCCGATCGGTTGTCAACACGTTGCACACGTAACGTTTCAGATTATGTAACTGTGAGGATCTGCCAAGTCTTCCTCATGAAACAGGCCGTGGTCCTTAAGTCTGCTGTGGACGTGTCGAAGCACGTGATTGTAAAGGTTGGTTGAAACCTAACGCCACCGTCGGACTGAATTACCAGGATACTTGTTGTGCTGTTGTGTAACCAATGACAATTAGTGTGTCCAAAACATATGGACATCAAAACCGTGGGTGAAGTCATTAAAACCACCGATACCAGCTGCAACGTTAAACCAATGCACATATTAATGCTTCAGTAGTTTAGATCTCATATTGTAATCACATCAGTGATGTGCATACAGAGCACTGCATTTTTAGTAATTCAGTCATATCTTCCAGCTGATACTTCTTCTGTAGAGTATTTCTACACTTACAATTGAAGTACTTGTCACACGGTGAAGACTGACGGACTGATCTTGTAACCACTCATTTATTTGAAGCTCTTCTTCTCCTCTTTTTGTCTTCTTTCTACCATGGTTCATTTCGTTCTCGTATGCCAGCTTGTATATAGACATGATTTAACCTTCTTGTGTTAGAACAACGTGAGCAGAACGAATGTTGAACTCTCATAAAACAAAACCTTCATCATCAGTCCAGAAACACACTGACTGTTTGGGTCCACATGTCCACAAAGAACAGTCGACCCACCTGCAGGCTTCCACTAGCTGACCAATGAGAACACAGAGGCTCAAACAAAGCTAAATCATAATGAAAAGTGAGCTGTTTTTTGACTTGTAGATCATTTAAAAGTGTTTTAGTTTAACCTGACCGCCTGCACAGTATGGCCTGTTCTGTTCCGCAGGAGCCTCGCCTGTATTCACCTGAGTGTGAAGCAGTTTAATGTGTTCATTTGTGAATGTTTAGTTACATAAAAGCACATTAATCAGCATGTGAAGTCCTGTTGTAAAAGCTGATATTTGGCAGCACATCTCACAGCACACAGATGGCCCAGAGAATTTTCTGGCAGCCAGCTGATGTGAGTTTTATTTCGCGGTGCATCTGTCCGGCCCCTGTACCCAACAGCAGAGTTTAAGTAAAGGCTGCACAGATTCCCTTTCACAGTTTCAGTTTTGCGTTGAAGAGCCGTCCCCAGACACTCTGTGCTTTAATTCGTTGCCTTCTGGATGGTCAGCTGCTCCACACACTGCAGCACAAAAGCCCGAGACGTTCCCCTGCTTGACTTTAGGTAAATAACATCAAAGAACTGAGAACGTGTGAGCTTTAACAAAGCTCAGGACCGCCTGACGTCCCCCTGTGTGCCGTTCGGGCCTTTTGTGTTAGCATTTTGTAGCTGGCTAACAAATCTTACAGCGTGTGGACAAACCTGGATGACTGACAACCTTTGGTGCCCATTGTGGACTTGACTCTGGTCATTTTGAAATCATATGAGATTGTAAAAGTGTTTAATGTTCTGGTTTTCCAAAGCAGCTGTTGTTGCATCCTTCAAAAAACACCACAAGACAAGGCCAAAATGTCCTCTAAACCGAGGGACAAAAGAAATCCATCATGCCTTCCTAACTCGATGACAGCCTGGCGCTAACTGTCAGAGCCTTTTTCAAAGAAAAATGATTCATTTTAGGCTTTTCCAGATTAACCGCTGCTGCGGTAAAGGTTGCGTATAAAGTCAGAGACAAACGCTCGTCATTAGAAAAGACGGAGATTTGGGTTAAAATAACCCTCAAACAAAATGACACACTCAGCAGGGTTTGTGCAGAGATTATTTAGGGCATTTGAACAAAGGTTTTCTCTTCTGTGAGTAAGTAAACCACTTCTTTTTGAGTCACGCGTGACTTTTGACAGTGAGGACATTTTGCTGGACCTAACGGGGGAAAGACTTGCTGTTAGAGTTAGGGTCAGGGGATATGAATGCCGTATGTCCATGAACGTGACACGAGTGTGTGTGTGTATTGAGGTCAGCGGCGCAGTACGTCCTGTATCACTGGTGGAAAATGTCTGCTGCTGCATGTCTCAGTCTGATGACATTGGCTGTAATCTAAAACCCAAGAGGACAGTCCCTGTGCATGCTGGGAAAGTGTGGAGGGAGAAAATTGAGATTATCCAATGTGTGGCTGTTCTTTGCCGCACTCTTTGTGCCCATTCTACCCCCGTCAGTGACTCCGTACGTGCTGGAAACCCTCGGAGAGTGGGCCTGAACCTGATGCGCTCAGTTTCAGATCCCCTGTCTAAGGGGAGACGAAAAGCAGTAGAGGTGGAGGAGAGCTGATGATGATACTTTAAACTTCCAATCAGCGGCCATGATTTCGGGAATGGGAGACAGTTATGTTCTATATTTTTACTATTTTCAACAATTTCCCACTAAAACACACAAATTGCTTTAACTCACCACACTGTCTGTCAGTCTTTCACCTGATTCACCTCATAGACTTTTGTTCTTGAAGTACTAAAAATGTAAAATATGATTAAAAATACTTCAGTGATCGATGCGGCAGTGGCTCACGTTTTTTTGAGACAGGTATATACATATAACGTGTATATGTTTTGAAAGCTGCTCCAGACCTTCTGAAGGATTCGCTGCACATGTGGACAACAGCTGACTGCCACGGTAACCGAGATGCACTAGTGCTACCAGCTGTGCACACCTGTAGTCATCTGGTGTGACGACTGATTCACCACCTTCCAATTCTTCACTGGGGATTTACACGAGCTCTCTGCCACTTCAGACACTTCAAGTTAATGTGCTGAGAAAATGGCCATAAAGTGGAAGATATTTACCCTTCATGTAGTTTCCCGCTGACCTGTACGTGTACTGTTGTAAAATGAGTGCAAAGAGACTCTGATCATTTCTGAAATCATTAATGATGAATTAAGTCTTTAAGATGCATTAAAGATTAGAGGATGAGGCCTGAGTGAGCAGGCGCACACACACACACACACACCTGGTTTTCTGTCACATGACACTTAAACCTGGTGGGACTGAGGCAGCAACTCAACTACAGGTAGATACTGTAGGTGAAACTGGGATCAAATGAGATGAGAGCACACTCGATTTAATCCAGTTTAATCATTTGTGGAGGGATCCGGATCACTGCAGAGTCAAGTACTGCTTACTTCACACCTGTACAGTATGTGAGTATATGCTGAGAAAATACTGCAAACTGAACCAACCATCAGCAGCAGCTCTGAACAAGTCACTTCTCGTGGCGTTGGTGGTTGTGTCATGCAAGTTCTTGCATGACTTGCATGTCTGAGAAACGATTAGGTTCGCAGTTAATGGGCTCTTTGCATTGTCCAAATGTCCCGTCGTCATTATAAACCTCTAAAAATGAATGAAAGAAAGAAATACAGGTGAACAAACATTTGTCTGTATCAGCGATGTGATCGGTGCGTCTGAGGTAGCTTTGACCATACTCCTCTTTGGTCATTCAAAGGGTGACAGTTAAACTGTCTGGTGCACAGGGACGCTGGTCTACCAAAAATTTCACAATTTGATTCTGAGAATTCCTGTTTTTTTTAAACCTAGGTATCTAAATTATGGCCAAAGAAAGCAATAAAAGTTAGATAGAACCCCGATTTATTTCCTCCAGGTCCTTCTTTGTTTGTCAGATGACCTTAATATGCTCAATAACGGTGTTGAATTACAAGTAATGTACTTGCATAGAAAATGTTGGTGACTATAAATGTACCTGATGTGAAAAACAATTCGTTGCTGAGCTATATGGAAAAGTCTGCAAAAGTCTTGATATTTAAAGAATCAGACAAAATCCAGCACGTGTAGCTTTCCCGCAGTGGGCCGGATGAGCTTAAAGTTCCCAGAACCCCTGTGTGCAGGTCGGCAATGGAAACATCAGGAGAAGCAAAGCATAAAAGCTTGTTCTGGATGGATTCCGTGTTAGGTGGAGTTCGAACCTGCAGGGCACAGGAAGTGTGTGAGTGCAGGATGAGAGGCACTGATCCAAACGGTTTTTGGGCAGGTAGCTGCAGTGCAGGCACATGTTCGGTGCTCGACTGCACAAAAATTCCCGACATACATTTTACTTCTCTCAGAGCAGCAACGACAATTTCTGAAACGTGTGCAGAGCGACGCAGCAAGTTCAATCCCATCAGCAAACGTGGACCATGAGAAGACTCTTCATTACATAAGTGATAATGAGTCAGATCGGATCGAGTCTGTAGTAATCGGACCAGATCCGACCGTGTCCCACATTCCAGATGGGGAAACCTGACAACAGCTGATGAATCAACTCTCTAGATGTGATAGAAACAAGGCTGGCTCCTGCAGTGTATGAAACTAAGCTACAGTGTGTCCTAGCTGTTGAGCCGGGAGTGTGTGTGTGTGTGTGTGTGTGTGTGTGTGTGTGTGGCATGCAGCAGTGCTGTGTGCCGCAGGCTTGTTGAATGGAGCTGCACTGTAGTTAAATATCAGCAGCCTGTCCTGCAAACACCTGTGTGCAGGTGTGTGTGTTGGTTGTCTCTCGTGTTTGCCGTCATGTCGCTGTGTGTGCATGCACTCACTGCAGTGTGTGTGTGTGTGTGTGTGTGTGTGTGTGTGCTGCAGGGGAAACTAGGCTAGCTGATATGAATAGAAAGGTGATGAATTACCTCTCAGAGCCAAGCCGCAGGACAACACCCTGGGGTCCGACTGTGTGTGTGTGTGTGTTGCACAGTCAAATGTTAGGAGGGTCAGTTACTGTAGAACACAGCGGCCTACAAAACAAAAAGACGGAATTAACAGAATCAACAGAAACACATAAAATAACTGTGCACACGTCATGTGATCGGGTTAATTTATGCAGATTATTTTACAGCGTGCATGCCTTCTCCTGTGTGTACACAGCTGATGGGTGTGTGTGTGTGTGTGTGTGTGTGTGTGTGTGTGGACACCTATTGGAAACACTGAATCAACTGTGAGCAGCAGCCGTGCTGGATCTATTTAAAACCATGCACGCACACACACTAACACGTTGCACGCAGTCCTTGTTACCGTGACAACATGTTTCTTCATTTGCAATGGTTGCCCTTAACAACACTGTTGGCATGGCCTCCTTTCTGGAGCCGCTGAAACCGAAACGCAGCATCTCTCACTCTGCTGATTTGTGACTCCTCGTTTCATTCGTTTTCATTTGATTCTGCACATTTTCTGTTAAAACCTTCAGTTCGTTTAAGCTGCGCACATTAACTTAGCAGGTCATCAGGAGAAACGTGTGTGTTTTAAACCTGCACACAAAACCGTGACAACGTAAAGACATAAGAAGAAACAGTCAGTCATATTGACCAGGACAAACTGATGAGGTGAGATTTAATTCACATACACCATATGTTTCTCCACACAAGCAAAACCTGCTAAATATGTCACTTCCTGTCACGTGGTCCCAGTGTGGAACCTACTTAGATTTTGCTCCTTTTTATTGCGAACAAACGGAGTCCGAACTGGCACGTTGCTTTCCTTGTGGTGTCAGCAGCTGCACCTCTCTTCCTTTTTCCTCCATGTTTCGCTTGTTCGCACAAGGACGTGTGTATTAACACTTCAGCAGCTAATTCACATCGATAAAAGTTGACCACAATGAATTGCATTTATGAACAGAGTGACACAAAAGTTGTGCTGTCTTCACTGATGGGTCGTTTGTATGAGCAGGCTGGTGAATTAGTATGAATCATAACAGAATGTGTAAGAAAATTCTTCTGTGGGACACACATAATATTCCAAAAAGCAGGATGTCAGGAAGCATATGTTCAAAAAGAAAGAGTTAATATACGATTGATTAAGGAGAGTGTTTGAATGTGGGGCTTAATTAGGGTTGGGTTTGTCTCGTCTGAGGATTTAGATAATGATTGGTCTGTAAGAATCATCTAGCATTGATCATTTGATTATTATGTGATCTACTTTTTTCTGTTTTACTTTTTTACTTTATCTGTATTGTTATTATTATTTTAATCCACCGGGGGCTTTCTACTTTTTCCACCTTCTTGATTCAGTGTTTGAACTGAAGGGTGTAGCTGTATGTGCCAATACACCATCATGTTTTAAACAGTATTATGCATAAAAATAAAGAAATGTAAGTGGATCCTGTGGCACGGCCTCATTTCAGAGGTAAAAACGTACCACATTCACCGGGGAAACTTCCTTTAGTCCCTGAATATCTTACACAGTGTGTCTTTCTTATAATACAATAATGTGCGATCTGTTATGTTGCCTCTTTACTGATTTTTTTTTTTTACAAAATCACTTTAGCAGCTGCAGCTGGACTGACTTTTGTTTCCAAGTGGAATAAACCAGAAATGACTGACAGTGAAGGTGCTGAATCTTTTCCTCGTGACCCGGTGTCACTGTGGTCTGCAGGCCATGGCGATGGCCATGGAGGTTTCTACTGCAAATATGATTCTTTTTATTATTAATGGATTTTGGAGTTTAACCAATCCAACTAGCAGCTTTTTGCTTATAGTACAAACATTTACAGTCATCTAACAGAATTATTATCCGACACACGCCTGGTTTGCAGCTGCACAGGTTCATACTTTGTAACGACCATTAACTGATTGATGTCAATTAACGTCAGATCACATCACAGACATTAATTGACATCATGTAATGAATTCCTTCTGCCTTCCCGTGAGCGTGTCAGAACATCTTTCACACCTCTCCAAAGCTGTTTACTACATTAATGTCCAGGAAGTGGCCATAATCATAAGCACTTCCTGTTTAACCAAAAAACCTGCAGCGTATATTCACCGACTGCATAATCACCACAGAGAAACGCTTTTTAACAAGCTGTATTCTGTTGCCCGTCACACTAGTTATTAATCAGAATACTAACATAATGAATTCATCGGAGAAGGCTTTAATATAAACTTTAAAGTTTGGGCAGCACAGTGGTTTCTCTCCACGACAAGCCATTGCTCACACTTGAGTCTCATCATTTACTAACTTTTACTTTAACTATTAGTAATAATAAAACATTTTATTTAAAGTTGCCGTACAGAATAAAAAAAAACACAATAAAATACATTAAAACTTGTGTTATAGCAACAGTAAAGCATTTCATTCAGAAACGTAAAAATGCTTTTACTCAACTCTGTGAACGTACTTGTCTTAACAGTCTTGTTAGTGCTGACAGTTTATTCTATAAATGAATTGCTTTTGTTTCTCGATCCTCTGTAAGGTCCAGATCCAACCAACTAAATTTGGCTGAAAATAATAATTTCATGCCACAGATCCGTGTCTAGTGTTTGACATGTTCAAAGCCTTTGTCGTGTTTTTTGATGTGACCTGCTGTGGGACTGCAGATGGAAATGAACTTTCAGAGTTCACACGGGAGCCTGACTGTTGTTTTAGGGCGCAGCTAAATGTGAAGCATCTTTAAGTCGAGGTTCACTAATCAGACAGTGATTAGGATAAATGACAACACGGGAAGAATGGAAACCTTCACTGTGTGACTGACTATCTGCTGCAAAACAGGCTTGTGAAAAATTGGCTTAAATATGAAAACCTCACTGTGTGTGTGTGTGTGTGTGTGCGCGCGCTGTTTTTTAATTAAAACCCTTCAAACGTGGATCACTGATGACAGATTAGCAGGCAGATGTAGTGACATGCGTGTGTATGTGTGTGAGTATTATCCAGTGTGTGTGATGTGTTATGACAGGCTGGCTGGCATGTGGCAGTGACTCAGCGACAGGCGGACGTTGGACGAACTAATGAGATTGAAATGAGATTATAATCAGATTAGAGCGGCCTGTAATCTGACAGAGCTGGGCTGACAGGCACGAGTGGTGATGGTTTATGAAAGGAAAAGCACCAACTCTCTTACAGCTTTTCATCCAGTTCGGAGTGAGCTCAGCACAACTTACAACATACATGTATCAAACCTTTTTAGCTTTATCAGGTAAACCGCCCGGGCGAGTGACCACAAGCGATTCAGTGCACGTGTGTGCAGGGTCAAAGGTTGGTTCCCAAACACACTGAGGCCTGAAGCTGGAATGACATTTGAGCCACTTTCATTCATGAGCTGGAATTCTGATGTGAGCTAAACATGTTGTGGGTTCAGCAATAGTATAAAACCTATGAGATCTCTGTTAATACATAATATCCAAATATATATTATAAATATAATTATTATGTCCTGAGATTCTCTACACAAGTGTGGCACTTTAAACAATACGTCAATACATATTGAGATTTGTCAAAAACATTGCAAATGACTAAATGTTAACAACTAATGGTGTTTTCTCGAGGTGACTATCCCACTTTGCGTATAGTTTTGTGACAATGCCGGTAAAAATCCACATAACGTTAGCACAGCAGCAAGACTGTGAAAACAACAGACAACAACAACAACAGCTGCTGCTGCTGCTACGCAGCTATTAATATTTATCATTAAACATGTTAACAGACATTCATTTGTACATCTCAGAGTTACAGCAGAGATATGACACATGATTCCGTAGTTTTGGCAGAAAGCGGTTCTTGTGAAGCCGTGCAGTTCTGTACAGCCCATGGTTCTGAAAACATAAACTTGTATCTGCTGCAGGTTTCAGAGTCATTTTGTCCCATGACGTCAGACATTAACCATCTGAAAGAGGAATAAAGAGAAACGAGGTGAGAGCAAGTGGAAGGAGAACAACTGAGTGATGACGGCAAGGAAAAGGCAGAGTAAGAGAAGGTCAAGGACCGTGTGCGGTAAAACAGTCAATAAAAGAAAGAGAGGAAATGTTAAAGGGTGAGAGCTAGTGTGATAGTAGGAGAGAGTGAGGCTGAGTGTGTGTGTGTGTGTGAGACAGTGTGAAATGCAGCTTCCATGTACCGAAGGTCATCAACCATCATGGCAGAGTTTCACTCACCGTGGGCTCATCTCTCTCTCTCCTTCTTTGACCCTTTCATTTCCTCCTCTTTAATTCTAACATAAAGCTTGTTAAGCAGGTCGAAACATCTGCCTAGTCCCGTTACGTAAAATAATGACAATGAAAATAAAGTCATACAGGAATAATAAGAAGAAATTAAACATTTTATCGTTTCCCCGGCGTGCTGTGTCGACAGATACAGATATCATCATTAAGATGATGTTTTAAATGAACTGTATCATGTCTTACGCCTGTGACGGAACTGGCAGAGCCATGTGCTGCTCAGGCATGTGAACGCACCAGCCAGAGTCTCTGTTAGATTGTAATTTATTAAAATATCTGGCATCATGTTTTGCTTTTTAAAATGAGAGGGTGGCTGGAGTGGGCCACACAATCAGGATGTTGTTTCGCTTGTTTTTTCAGTTTTTTTTGATGCCGTTCTTTATTAAAGTGTCTGCACATTTCCCACCTGCCAACTGAGCGCGTCTCAATAAACCTACAATATTTCCAAGACACGCTTGATTATTTTAGGAGGCTGAGCAGCTTCGGAGTGAGTCACCGGTCTTATGTCCACACAGAAGGTGGAGACAGAAGCAGCAGCAGCTCTGGTGATCCATCTGGGTCTACGCATGAGGTGGAGGTCACCCACGTGTTGGAAGCGCGCGGGTTCGATGCGTTTGTGCAGTGAAGGGTTTGAAGACCCGTCATTTAAGCACAGGCCAGTTCAGTGCTGATGCTCCTGAGCCTTCAGGTTTTACTGTGGGAAATATCTAATCGCTCTCTTCGATGGAGAGAGGGAGAAAACAAAAAATTCAAAGTTCGACAGTTTTAGTTGCTATAAGGAAAACATGGCACCAGATGTGTTTATATTTACAGTTTTAATGGAACGTTGCCGTTGATTAAAGCACGATAATTGTGTCCAGTGAACCTGCATTCCATCAACATAGTCATAATAACGATGATTCTTTGTGTATGCAGCTTCCTTTACATGGAATCTTCGACAAAATGACTAAAAGCTTTAGTGCCGTGTCTCTGCACATATACACTTTTTAATTGTAATGGAATCATGACGGCATGTGTTACTGTTGGCTATCAGAGGTCGTGGTGGATGTGAGTGTGGTTTTTGTTCTATGTGGATTTATGCTGTCGTTGTCTTGATCTGGAGTTTTTTTTTAGTATCAGTGACGTTTTCCTGGCAAAATAAACCTACAAACACAATAACCAGTTCTTCCTGTAGATGCTTTTAGGTGCATTTTGCCTCCAAACACATTTTTATTCCATGTGAATTCCGAATTTTTGGACTATGCTGTAAACGTGTCTGCGTTGTCTCTTTAATGATTAGTGGCCTAGTGTGAGTCTCATACTGTAGGTGTAAACCATGAAGTATTCTGCAGCGTGTCACCTGGACACGAGTCCCAAAGTCCTGTGGGCCCCATTTTGGATCACTGGTCAGCTTCACCAAAATGTGATGCCAGTATATTACATCACGTTGACAAGAGTCCTGGGAAAACAGCCCTTCACTGTGCGTTCATACAGGAAATTTAAACACAAGAAGTAATTTGAGATGAGTGGCCGATCCCATGCTTACATAAGCTCTTTGACATTTTGAAATTGCACACTGTGGTTATACACACTTAAAAACTCATGCACAAATATTCATATTTGTATGTTACATAACAGTTGTTGTACACACTGCCTCTGCCTGCTCCACTCCATCTGTCTATCCCGTCTATTCTAAACGACTCACCGAAGAAACTCCCATTGAAGAGATGAAGACAGTCACGGTTTTCTGCTGTGACAAAGATAAAACTGTGCTCAACAGATGCACATAAGCCTTTGTGTACACTTTCCACCATACTCAGATGAATTACCCTTAAATGCAAAAGACCTGTGAGTTTGAGTCAGGCTGATCGGACACATTGTGTTTCCGCACTGTTCTGATCCACACACTGATTCAACAGTTGGAGCTCTAACGTAAGCGTGACGCTGTTGTCTCCTCTTTTACGCCGTCATGCTCTGTGCTGCCCTTATGACGCAAAACAAAAGCAGATTGTTGAAACTCTCTGATTGGTCAGAAGGGTGAGCCTTGCTCCAATTTTTCAGAAGTGAATATCAGTGAGGTTAATGAGTCCAGACACATCTCATGTTAGGATACGCTTTGGGGCTGTTGGAGGAACGACAAGAGGTGGTAGTAGTAGAACAGGTGGAGTATGGAGCTTTTTAAAAAGCTACATACTGTAGCTTTAAATTATTGAATGCAAATAAACGAATAACTGAAGAATTGCTGGCTCAGAAATTCAAATATATAGATTCTCTACAGTGAAGATGTATCAATTTGCTGGATCGCTCAGTTCATATGAGGCTGTACAGTGGTGCAGCAGCGTCCTTCCTCACAAATAATATTTAATAAACTTCAATCAGCAAGTTACTCACAGGCTTATGGTCACGGCATTTGAGTAGACGTGCTATCAACAAGGTCTGTCGTTGTAATGAATACGTGTAACAACATTTGGATACTGAGAGCAGCTGTAAGTCAAGCAGGTTCAGTCAGTGTAGTCAGTACCGAGGCATCAAAATGTGTGTAAAGTAGCACCGGGATCGATAGTCTGGATTAGCTCAGGGCATTTCTAGCGGGACTAGTAGTATTAGCCTGATGCATTAAGTGACATTTGCAGCAGCTAGTCACCTCCACCATGATGGCCACCGTTATGTTAGAGCAGTCAGAGCGAGGCAGCGTGAAGCATCAGGTGAAATGAGTCCAAGCCTTTTTTATCTCATAGATGATGCACACGGTTTGACTTCCTCTGATTGGTTAACCAGTCAGGCCTCACTCAGAACCTTTCAGAAGCAAATATGTCTGAAGTGCCTGAGTCACAGGTGGAGTTATGGAGCATATCTCCACTAATTTTAGTTTTTTGTTTTTAGGGTGCTGCAACTTTGAAGAAAATTCAATTAGAGGATAGATGTCACCGGTCAAATTTAGTTTTCCTTTAGATATTGGCTAAAAAAGTTTCAGTGTCTTTAAGTTTCCGATGACTGTGCTTCATCTCCAGTTGTGAACAGGATTTTAGCTCAAACGTGTGTAGAAATACCACCTGTAACCATGGCAACTGTGCAACAATCACTGAGAGCCTGAAGATATAAGTTTTACAAATGCAGGCGATAGTGAGACTAAAATATGTTTCTGATTAAAACCAGCCCAAAAAAAATCCAATAAGAAAACTATGACTAAGACGTCACGACACGAAGCGATGACGGTGATGATGGCAGTCTGACCTCTGTCCCTTTCTGCAGTGCTTCTCTCTCTCTCGCTCTCTGCATGCATCTGTGTCTCTCGCCCTCTGCAGTATGGCAGCAGTATGGTAATGAACGGCTCCAGCCTCCTCTGCAGTGCTAGCAGCTCCCTCCACCGTGAAACAACTGGGATGTTTCCTGGACAGTCTGGGCAGAGGAGGCAGCGAGGAACAAAGATCCGATTTACAGCACCTTCAATGTCAGTAGAAAGAATGAAGGGGTGTTCGACGTGTTACATTTATGCAGCGGTTCCATAATCTGTAACTCAGGACAGTGTTTGTTACCACGGAGTTTCAGAATAGACATTTGCTCGGAGATTCCCGACTGTCTATTAATGTCTGACGACATTTGTCTGTGCCAGGATGTGATGGAATAAAGCTGTAGCTACTCTTGAGCGGTTTAGCGATTCCTTCGTGGTTGCAGTTGGTAACTTTATTTTTTTACACTTTGTTCACCCTGGGAGTATCCTCCATTTTTTGGTGTGCAAGCTCCCAGAGTTTAGTTTCGATCACAGGTGCAGAAGTGTCAGGAGAAACGAACCATCCAGGGTCACAACTTTCAACATGTCGTTCTAAAGATTATTCATTTTTTCATTCACTAGAGAGTAAAGAGACAGGAAAACTAGCTAGATGTTTTAGTTTCATCCATCGCCGTCTACAAACCACGGAGAGCTTTAGAAAACACAGAGGAAATTCCAACTGATCACAGCTCTGACCCGACCCAATGCGTGTGGACTTAATCCGTTTTTATCAGTTTTAATTACGTTTTTAACCGTATGTCAGCGAAGATTCTCGGGTTGCATCGTGTCAACTGGACCTTCTTTCTTCTTGGCCGGAAACGTTTAACTACTCATCCAAGCAGCCTCTTCGGTCTTTCTAACCGTAGTCTCTGACTCTGACTCTGATTGCAACACTGACTCCCATGGGCACTGCACACAGCGTTTGCCCGTTGGTCTACTGTGAAGCCTGTGGCCTTGTGCTTCCACAAGACGTCCCCTCTGGAGAACACGGTGGAGATGTGAGCTGGAGGATATGTGTGGTTGCACATAAAAGGTCACAATAATGGCGTTACCAATTTATGGTGCAATATATGGACATGGTTTCGACAGTTTTTTCTATCTTTACCAACCTGTAACTCCGTATGCTAAACTACTGGCTACAGTGGCTCGTGAGCAAACAAAGTTAATGCCAAGCCTGGTCAGCTAAGCCGTGACAGCCTCCTTTGGTTTTGGACTCTGCACCTCGTAATATAGGTAAATGCTGCAAAGTTTCTGGTCAAAGCTTATCCTGGTGTAAAACATTTACAGATCTATAAATCCACTTTTTGTCGATAATGCTAATTAACTAATGTTAGGAGGCGATATTGACTTCTCCGATTGGTTATTTTGTAAATGTACTATTTGTCTGTGTCTGTTTCAAGATGATACATTTTCCAGTTACAGTAAAATATGTTGTTTGTCTGGAAGTTTTTTCTTAGTCTGGGTACAAGTTTAGGAGGTTGAACACATTTTATGATGCAGGAATTCAGTCAGCACCCATCGATCGACCTGGATAGACCGATCTGAAGCCTTTTAGTTTTTTACCTTTTACAACCGACCTAAACATTATTTTTGGCAACAGCACTGAGCTCCACAAACACTACTTTGGTTACAAAGCACTAGTTTATCGGTGTATTTGTTATATTTAGTGCTGAAGATGCTCAAATAATTCCTACAGCATATTACATAAGTAGCACAGACACACTGACATCTGTAATTTAAGCTGATACCAGCTCACAGGGTCAATTGGGCATTACCCTCATATTACCCTCTGGGGTACATGTGGTGTGTCCTGTGCAGTGCTGTACATCATTCGAGATCTACACTGCACACGCGGTGTGTGTTCATGCAGTGTGGCATACATCACGCCTGCAGCTCCACTCAGTGACGGTGCGCGGCCGTGCAGCCGACCAGCAAACTGCCACATGCCAGCGAGGGGGATGAAATGTGAGGAATGAGGTGAAGCGAGGACACAGCTTGTAGGATGACCCTGTGTGGACTGGGCACAGGATGTTTGTCATTATTACGCCAGAGGTCTTTGCTGCAAGAAGTGGGAGGTCGCGGAGGGAAAGATTTGGGCTGTGGGTGAGGGTTCGCATCGTGGGAAACACTGCAGCTGCTAATAAATATATACAAAAAAGTACCACTGCAAATCCCCATACATGCCAGTATTACTATATAGATGTGTAATAACTGGTTTATGATGCAGTATAATGGGATGATGTAAGCAGACACTGGACTAATTAATGTGCAGTATTTATTCGAACTTCCTCTATGAAAGACATACTTTAAATGTTTCTATCTCTGTTTACATTCAGATGCTCATGGGAATAGTTTTTGGAAACAGCACATTTGCAAATGCAGTTTTATTGGCAATATTATAAAGCAGTTATCAAACATTTACATGATAATTAGTCCTGATAAATAGGGAGATTTATCAAAACGTTACATAAAAATAAAATGCTAAAAGTCATTTTTCTATAATTGAAATTGATACTATGCAATTAATGTTATTTTTAAATTAAACACTATAGATAAGTGGAATTGAATCACTGAATCAATCACATTTGGCTAAATGAGCATTTGGTTTTATTTCTGTGAATTAATGTTTGTCGTTTTAGTCACTTCTTTTCCCAAAAATCACAGTATTTTCAGCAGGGATGGGGACGTCCTTAGAAACCTTTCCACATAACATGAGTTGAATGGAGCATTAATGGTCCTGTAATAGGTCTAACAATTGAATATTAATGTTTGACTAGGACAGTTAAACACTCACTCACACTCACTACTGTGGAGGAGCTCCTGTGTCAAGCAGAGATTTAAAACATTTTTATAAAGAGTATTTGTACATGCAAAATATTGCGGATTTTATATACACAGTGTTTTAAAGCAGGTGACAAACTATTATCAAAAACTATAATGCAAACTACTGCTGAAACATGCATTTTGATGACTATTCTGATATTGAACCATTTAATATTAATAATGTTAAATTGTTGCAGCGTCACATTTGACAGAATTAGCTGCGTCTTCTTCTCATATTAGAAAGTAATTCAAATAAAGGGATTTGCAAGACAAATCAGACTGTCCGCCGGTGAGGTCCAGCGGGGACACTGCCGACACAGAGAGACATGAAAAGACAGAAAAACTATCCAGACTCACAGTTACACCTACAGGCAATTAGAGTCGCCAACTAACTGGACTATGGGAGGAAACCCATGCAAGTCCGGAGACAACACGCCAGCTCCACACAGAATCCGAGCCCAGGACTGTGTAGCTGTGACGGGGCAGCACAACCCACTCCACCACCGCACTGCTGCACACAGAAGTTTATGCAAATTCAATATAGCTGTGGTCTGGACTCTAAGATGCTGTTACACTTATATATGATTCATTATCCATTTGAATGGTGCAGCCCAATCGTTGAAATTCACTCACAGATCAAATTTTTTGAATATTTCCACATTTTAGTTTGAAGAACCACTAGTAGGGCGCATCAGGGGTAACAACATGCATCACCCCCACAGTCCTCCAGGGTTTTATTAGCGAAGAGTCAAGGAGACGCGTGGCCTGTTTTTTCCCCCAGCAGCGGAACCCGTACAGTCAGTCAGTCCCTGTTCCCGATGAAACTGTAAGTGAAGCGGCTAAAGTGTAGCGTAGCAGTGACGCCGTCCCCCTGAAAATACAGCGACCTTTACCTGTGCATCATCCTCCCCTCCTGACCCACTGTACACTTTACATGTACTGCTGTGATGCTAACTGCTAGTGCTAACGGCTAACGGGATTGACTGTGCGCTAACCATGAGCTGCAATACTGTGTGTTCCAACTGCTGAGCTAACCCCTGTGATTGGATGCTGATGTGGTTTGCTAGTATGAATATCTAAGACCTTCCACTAACTGCTGTATGCTGCCATTTTTACTGTGTGCTAAGGTAATGCTAACTTGGTATAACATAAGCTAACTGTGAGTAAAGTGCTAAGACTGTTAGTTGCGTGTGCTAATGCTATGCTGCCATTTTTGAGTGCGTGCTAAGCTAACGCTGATAGAGTGAAGTGTGCTTTTTGCTTTAACACTACTAGCCCTAGGCTAGCTGTTTGCTGATGCTGCTGTTAATACTGTGTGCTAAGCTATTGCTGACAGTGTGCTGTAATGCTAACTGTGCTAATGGTGTTTGTTTATGTGTGCCTGTCTGTTCTTGTTGTTGTCCACCTTTCTCTGTTTCTCTCTTGACTTTATTTTTCTCTCTTTTTTCTCTTTCTCCCTCTCCCCAACTCTCTATCTTTCTTTCTCTCTTTCTCTCTCCTCCTGTCAGGTCTTATTCCTCCTCCACCTGTTCTACTACTGCCACCTCTTGTCGTTCCTCCAACAACCCTACTAGCATCACCACTCCTTCCTCCACCTCCTCCTCCTCCTCCTCCTCTCTCTACTCCTCCAGCCTACCTCCTAATAGCCACGCCACCTACCATCAGTACTGCTGTCCCGCGCGCCTCCGCCTACCCAAGCCTCCCTGCGCCCTGCCCCCAGCCAAGCACCACGAGCAGGCAAGGTAAGGGCCAGAGTCCCCGTTCCTCAACACCCAGCCTCACCCACTGTCCCTCACCCTGCCTCCACCCACCACACCGCCCCGCGGAGCCTCCCCCCAAACCACATCCAGCAGCAGGGAGAGCAGTGAGCCAAACGCATTGGAAGCAAATATGATGCCCGTTTCCTTTTCATACATCTGACTTTTCTCTTTGTAAGTCGCTAATTTAAATCCAAACCACACGGATGTTTTCACTGTACTGAATCCAGTCGGTCCCACGTAGCGGTCATACATAACGTGTACACATATAGCCTAATGATATGATACTATACTGATGATGATGATGATGATGATGATGATGATGATGAGACAGAAAAATGGTATGAAGGTGTGTAGTTCATAGTGTTGAATGTTAACAGTAACGTGAATATTGCATCATTTAGTACTTTACAGTTTACATGCTGTGACAAAGTGTTGTAACTGGTAACGAAAATCTGTATTAATTAGGGGCATGAAGCTACACAGTTTTTATGTAGAATTTATTAACCGTTCCTGAAGCCGAAGCTATTATTTTGTTACTTCGTTAACATAAACCCAGATGAATTTTGGTAATTTTTGTCTACTGTGACACTTTGCTGCTATTTGTCTTGTGTGACAGTAAGTTAACAATACTTAACATGATTTTGTAGTTATTTAAAGAATAATTATCTATTCATAAATTTGTGAAGCCACATGTGAGGATACATTAGGGCAGCGATGCAGCGAGGAAGCCTAATGCCATAAAACCTGATTTATTGCAGTGGATCTATTACAGATCATCACAGCCAAGCTGTTATTTATTTAAATTACTACAGCGTTTAGCACATTTTGTGTTATGGTTAAGAATGTCCACTCCTCTAAATTCAAGCAGACAGAATGGTCAAGTAGAAATATTTATTTATAAAATGGAATCTTGGTAAAAAGTGAAATTGTCCGGTATTTAAAACCAGGGTTTCTCTTTTCTGCTTGTACTAGTTTTTATACCTTTAAAATTGTAAAAATATAAACAGAAAATCTAAATTAAAATAATCCTAAAATGCACATATGAGTTTACATTTCAAGGATCTTGTAGGTTGACAGAATCCATCCTCTTTTTACCTTTTCTCTTTTTTCCAGAGCTTTCACTCATATGATGGTCTTCATCAGTGGATGGTGTTTGCTCAGTTGCCATGGAGATGTGTTATCATTTGACAAAGAAAGCTATAACTGAGCAGCTACTGTAATCAGTCCATAACTCCACCCCACTGATGAAGACTGTGTGATATGGTTGAAAGTGCTGATGAAAAAACGCCGGTAAGTAAACTTTGATTTGAATGTTTTTGCCAAATAAAGTTACGTTTGATTCATTATTGCCGTGAAAGTGAATGTGGCCTTGAGCCAATCAGATTTGCTTTTAATGCGTGTTGGCCTCACACCAAGCTTCACTTGCTCCCCCTACCCCACCTCCCTCCCCATAGTGCTTTTATGACCACACACACATTGACAAAAGGTAAAGCAGCGTCTCCGCTTGTTCCTTCTCTTTCATCCACTTTCTCCCTGGTCATTATCACCACCATCTCCACCCCCACCTTCACCCCCGACCCCCATGCTGCTTTAAACAGCCCATCTGGAAGCTGAGCACCATAAACAGGCCAGTTTAAAAGCTAGCGGCTCAACGGTGGCTCGAGCCACAGCAGGTCTACTAAAGCTGTAACATATTATTTCAGTTTGAAAAATAAAATATTTTATTTATTAGTGTTAAAGCATGTTTGTTCTGTGATTTCTCTAAAAATATTAGGGCAACAAAGTTGAAAAATCTTTCAAAACATTCTTAAAATAAAACTGTGAGAAAAAATGATAGAATATTCAAAATTCTATATAAATAAAAGACTCCACAAACACAAAATAAACACAAAACTCAAAATATGAATGCAGCCGAACGAGTAAATGGTAAAACGTTTCAAAATGGTTTGACGGAGATTTAAAAGACAAACAGTAACTTAATACATACGATTTAAATTAGCCTGAGTTAAAATGAGCTTTTGTCAAATCAAACATAACCAGCCACAGGTGGCATTTCTATTGGTGGACCTGGTGCCCCTCATAGTGAGGGGGGTCTTCTGAGAAAACCCACCGTCTCCACCCCTGAGGCAGCACTCCGCTGCCAGGATAAGCACCGTGTGAGGACAATATAGGCTGAAATATGTTCAGAATGCTGGATTTCAAAGGAGACCTGCTGTGCAACATAAGGCAGGTAAAAATCAAGTGCGTAAGAAGGAAACTGATTTACAAACCCTCATGCCTTTTTAGAGCCGTCAGCACACTGGTAATCAGCATTTTCAAACCAGACATTAGTCTGCGCGTTGATTTATTACTTGGTCCGTTTAGGTACTGAATATACTGTATTAGCGGGGTCAAACTAGCTTGTATGATGTGTAAGATTTGAATCAGCTGCTGAGCTGCTGGTAAACACATTGTGGGACAGATCAACTGTCATCATGGGATGTAGAAGTTCATTCCCTGAAATAGAAATGAAACAGATTCTACTTTTCTCAGAAACCTCATTTATTCTCTACTTCTCCACACACCGTAATCAGCACAAACTCATTGTGCTCTTGCAGACTTTAGTTTAATTTTGAAAGAATCTCAAATAGTTTTTAGCTCCATTCACTGCCTTGAAGCTTCACCTCCATCCACAGTTTTGTGAGTTTCCATTATTGAACTTCTTTGAGGGAATCAAATTAGACCAGAGCCTCCTTCTCTTCTGCATTTAGGAGATAAAGACTTGCAAGATTTCTCCATGTAAAGTTTTTTACTAATAATTTGCTACGTGGTTCTTCTTGCAGACTTCATAACCTGCAAGCACTTTGGGGTTGATTTGATGCCCTTCATCAACAATCTTTTTCACTTGGGCATCAGTTAAATTCACAGTCGACCTTTTGTTAGATAATTTTTGGTGCTCAAATGGACAGTTTCAACCTGGGCAACCCAGTTCTGGATGGTCCTTCGAAGTGGTGTTGAGTTGCAGAGATGCTCTTCTGGCTTTTTGAAACGTTTTGCCGCCAATGAACTTTGACGAAAATTGTAAATGATAAACACTCATTTGTTCTCATCAGAGACATGAATTCCCAAGTTCTACTGTCATTTTCTGTCTCCACGATAAACATTAAGAGAATAAATAAGGTTTCTAAGAAACAAATTGCGGGTTATCTTGTTGACTTCTCTTCCCTTTTCTTTGTGGTGTTTAATTAGCTCAAATACCAACAGAAATCAGAGTTCTCTATCCTGACAACTTCACTGTTGGATAAGTCCAGTCATCGGTTATGTTCAAGCTCAACCAGACTTGCTTGTTTGTGAAGACATTTCACCTGTCATCTGAAAGGCTTCATCTCGTCAGAACTGATAATGTTCAGTAAACGCTGCATCAGTTCTGACCCTTTCAGATGCGATGTGAAGTCAGTAGGTCCAGATCCCGAAGGGCCGTCAGTAATTCAGCAGCTTCTAACTTAACCTGCATTCCAGACACAATCCTGACTGTGGTTTATTGGTCGCTGCAGCTGCATCCGAGCAGCGTTGGGTAACAACCATGGCATTTCATATTCAAGATGACTGATATGAGGCAACAAATGGAGAATTCTCCCCATCATGTATCCCTGGCTTGGGTGTGGCTTTGAGAAAATATTTAGACCCGACATTTTCGAAACTTTGTCTTGTCTTGGGGACTGAAACACATGACTCCAGTGTTTTTTTTTAATTCTGTCCAGTTGCTATCCAACAGAGGACATCCTGTTATTTCAAATTAAAGCTGCAAACCAGAGTGTGTCCGGAATTATAAAACTATGTATTTTTAAGTTATGCATAACAAGATATGGACATTTTCTTTGGTATTTGGTCACTGCCTCACTTGGAAGTTTTCTATTGAGGGATGACACAAGGAAGAACCTCCTTATAATTCTCACCAGCACATGTTACCTAATTGACACATTAGAGCCCATATCGCATGTGCAGTAAATCCATGGAGGTTAATCTCTTAAACCGCACGAAGTTTGCAGAGGATTCTTCAGGGAGAACAGAACAGCTGTAGTTTGACCACAGTCAGGTGAAAAGCAACACTGTGACACATTTTCAAATCACACATTAAAGACGGAGAGAGAGGAGGTGATTTCTTCAAAGTCTGGGAAGGGGAGGTGTGTGTGTGTGTGGGTGTGTGTTTGAGTGTGTGAGGGCTCAGAGAGGATGCGTCACCAGCAGAGGAGGGAGATTTTCAGAGGGTGTTAAGCATAGACACACACACACACACAGCTGAGGGATTCACCAGATGACTAACACGCTGCTGATGACAGGGTGAGGTAATCTGACCTGGTTCAGCTCAGATTCCTCCGCTGCCTCCAACAGCATCACTTCGAACTGTATACGAACACAGCAACAGTGTGTTGGCACTTCACGACGATCTTTACCGCCGAATGTTCCAACGACATGCAGACATCTGGACACTTTAGTCGATTAAATTATTCACGTCAGTGCGGTTTTACACCCTGGAAACATACATTATGCATTAGCTGTGTTCTACCACAGTGTCATTAAAACACCTTAAGAACCAAATGACTGGAGATACAGAATCAGAAGAAACGACTTTTGCAAAGCTGTGCTGTAAAGTTTCTTTAAAACATGCCCAGACCTGCAGCTGGAAGAGTAATATTCACAGACACAATGACAGGATTGAAAATGTAAACTAGAGGCTTCGTTTGTCCTTAGTAATCAATCCATGTGTAAAACACTTTTCAAAATAAAGACACCAGATCCTAGAGGGATGAAAAGAGAGCCAAAAAAAGCCAGAGGATAATTAGATCAGGTCCAAGCCGAAGCTTTTCTAGGTTGAACGTGGATAAAAACAGATGAGTTTTTGTAGGCATCATAAATGGAACATGTCTGTGTTTGTGATCTGCAATAAGAGTCATTACGCAAAGTAAAATACAAATCCGACAAATCACATCACAACTAGAGTCTAATTGTAAAGTGCTCTAAATAAAACGCCAAAAACGTTTAAAAAATGTCAATCAAATAAATGAAATTGGTGATAGTGGAATATTCATATTGTCTCCAACAAACAATGTTTGGATTGTAATTGTAAATAGATTTAATTGGAACCAGATTACAGATTACAACAAGGATTCGTTGGCAACTGACATAAATAGCAAGCTGCAGTAACATGGCAGCACTAAAGACTGTTTTTGGGACTGTAGCTCTTATGGTTCATGGTTCAGATTAGATTGGATTCCGATTTACTGTCATTACAAATGTACGAATACAAGGCAACAAAGTGCAGCTGAGCATGTAGCCAGAGATGCTATACACAGTGTCTACAGAATGTACGAGACAGGGACTATCATGGACATAATGTACAGGTGGACATGGAGGTGAATGGTCGCCTGTCTAATTGGAGAAGAGAAACCGTATGAAAACATGATGATTAACCCTGCACAAAGCCAGTCTCTTTTCTGACCTTAACCAAGCAGTTTTCGTACCTGAACAGTCGAACTTCTTTCGCCTCCTTCCTTGTGATTCACTTTGATAAATGCAGCGTTTTCTTCGTTCAAAAAGGATTTAGTTTTAGCTGGACAGTTTAGTACGACTTGAATGTTTGTTTCGATATATCTTTCTTTCTCAGGTAGCAGATTTACACACATTTAATATTGTGATGATCAGATAAACCTTTATTTTCATGCAGTTGTCATTTCTAAAAATATCTTTGAGGGCACTCACCTTTAGTCTCAACTGTTTCAGTGGCTTTAACTTAAAGCTGTAAAGTTGTTTCCAGACTCAGGAGTTTGATGTGAAATAGTGTGTGCAGCTGAAACCACAGAATTTATTTTACAACAGAAAAGTGAGAATTCGGGGTTTTAAAAGGCCGACTTACACTGAAACTGTAAAAACCTCTTGTTGCTTTTGTGTTTCCGTATTTCTTTTGTTTTGTTTAAATGTATTATTATTTTAACTTTATGTTGAAACAATTTTACGTAGTAAAAAGGAACATAAATACACATTTATTTTTATTTAACCTGAATTTGAAGTCGCAGTGTGCAGCTGTAGAGGTCTTACAACTGGCCTTACAGTGGAGAGGTGCCGACGCCTCCCGTTTAAGCCCTTTTAACCACATAAGTAAGATCTAATCCTGTGCATCACATTGTGACCCTGTTAAAATAACGGCCTAAGTCATATTTTCAAGTTTTTTAGAAAGACTGACCAAATATAGAGTAGGAGCTGACTTCGGGACGTAATCGCTCATGATACCCCTCAGGCTTTGTGTCAGCTTCAGTATTTGGCGCCCCTCTGTGGTCTGATGTCAAGTCTACGTCGCGCTACGTCTAGGTACTTTGAAAAGTTCCATGTTAGACCTTTAACCAGGTAATTTCCCACAGCAACATCACAGTTTGTAACAAGATGAGCATAAAATAAATATTAATACTGTAGAAAAATGAGTAGATTGGAATGATTTATACAGTAGTTGTGGATAACCAAGCTAAAATTTTCCTTTTCTGTCTGTCTGTACTTAATACCAGCATTGCCTTTCTAAGATAATAGATTACACTGCATTTGTTTTGCACATTTTGCACATCATAACTAAAAACTTACATCAAGTTGATTTAATCTTTTTGCGTCATTTATACTTTGATGACTAATTTCTGTACAGCGCACAGAATAAGTAGTGCTGGATATGCGCATGTAGAACTTACGAAAGTTGTTTCTCTTACATTTTTCATATTCTGTTCACTTGGAATTAAAAAGGTCACACCTTCTCATAATCATAAGCCGTTTTAGGCCATGAGATATTCAAAATATCTTAAATGTTTCTGAAACCTTCACCAAACAAACAGCAGATTAACATTGAGCAGAGAAATTTTAAAGTGACAACTGCAGTGAATAGGGTGAAGCATTTAATTAATCTGACAAATGAATTTTCCGTAAACAAACACAGATTTCTTCGCCAAATCTCCACGAATTCCAGCTTGTTGCTTGGTGTTCAAGCCATTAGGTCATTTACATGGAACAAGGACGTGTAAAACTGCTGAATGGGATTAAAGTGATGGATAAGGCTCCTGTTTTACAAATCACAGCCGCAGTGATTATTGCACTAATTTGCACTTTTCGCAGGCATCACATTTGCATTAATGTGTCTTGGCACCGGCTGCTTTCTCAAAATTACCAAAGGCTTGGTTTCCCTGTCACCTCACCTCGTTGCTCATCATCCATCCATCCATCCATCCATCCATCCATCCATCCCTTCCTGTCCTCTCCCCTTAAGGAAAACGCTCAGACTCAGAAGTGAGTGTGGTCACCTCTGACTCTGTGCAAACTTCAGAATTTTAAAGATTAATTGAGTCTCGGGGCAACGAGGAAATGCTGCTTCACCCGGAAAGTTACACTCTGGAAGACGCTCCTGCAGTTACAGACATGTAAACACTGACATCTGGTGTCCCACTGCAGTACTGCAACCCTTCAGCCCCCATCACCAGACTTGCTCACCTGTTCTGTCTCCAATCCTTCTTCTGCTCTCCCTCTCTTTCTGTTCTTCTTCCTCTCTGTCTTTGCCTCTCTCGTTTGCTTGTCTGTCTGTCTCTCAGAGAGGAGGAAGATGACGACATCGCCCATCAGTTTTGTTGCCCTGCCTCCGAGTGCAGTAGCCCCTCGTCTAGGTAACCAGGGGCGACCGTGAGACACTCCCCCACCCGTCTGACTCTCCCTGGTAACCAGAGGGGGTGATTATGAAACCCCCCTTTCCTCCCTCCATGGCGGCGCGTCTGTCTTTTCCTTTGCCCTGTGATCACGAAAACTGGCTGACACATGTCGGGTAAAAGAGTCAATTGATTGAAAGGAGGAAAATCCGGGGTTTCTTCTTAAACAAGATTTTCAGGTAAAAGCTTGTTTGTTGGTAAGACCTGAGGCTGAAAGCAAAATGGACAACTTCAAATTCAACATAAGGAAACTCCACATCAAAAGAATATCATGAAGCTGTCTTTGCAACTCTGCTCTTCATCCAAGCTTTTTCTCCTTTGTTTTAAACCTGGCAAGAATTTTATTAGAGATTAGGAAGTGACACCATCAGGTTGGATAATAAAAGTTGCGTTGCAGCTTTAAGCCAACGGGACTCATCATCACCACTGCAGTCTGACCTACCTGGAGACGCACCTGCTCTGGCTGGTTCGCTCGGCGGGACGCGGTGACTCAGCTGAACGTCAGCAATGAGGCTGCATTTTTGTGCATAATGCAAACACACTGGACAGTCTGACTTTTACACGTTATCCTCCCTGTCCGAGCATGAAGTCACGACCCCGCTGTTTCCTGTCGACGCCGTGGCCAGAGCCTGACGTGGACAGAGTTCGGCAAAGTTCTCCTCCGGGAACGACATCGCCACGACGGCATCAGCAGGTGGAGCTTGTGGAGCAGGTGACAGCTGCGATGCCCCAACTCTGTCTCTGCAGGGCTCTGGTCTGTGGCACAGCATGTCCTCACCATATCACACAGAACTGTTTGGATTGAAGGACTGAAGACTTCTGTGGTCTTAGTGAAAAATAAGGCTGAAAGAGTTTGCTAGCTATTCATGAGGTGTACACGCCACCTGGCAGGTACCTCTTCGGTAAAACACAACCTGGTTTAGCCGGTGGGCAGTGGCCTACGTAACCAGCCACTGGAGTCATGAATTTGGTCTCCTCTGTATTTTCTAGTCATTATCACCCATACGTACAACAACCAGGGTTCTTCTTATCACTGGTTCTTTTTTATTCGGCTGCAAATGGAATAAGAAAACATTTCAACAGCCAGCATGAGTCACCTTCAGGAGTGGATAAAAGTGTTTCTTAGTGGATCAAATGTGCGCTAGACTGTACTCGAGTACATCAGGGGATTATGTTCTTACGCTGCAGCGTGACCGTGGAGATACTAAAGTGCCAAAAATGAGAACCAAGTTTAGTGTAAGGGTCACAAGTAGCTTGATACATGGAAGCAGCGTTCGGTTTCGTGTTGCTCTTAGGGAAAAGTTTCAGTCATGCTAACTAGCGTGGGGCTAAGTTGACTTGTCCTGGATTAGACTCCCGGCTGCAGGGTCGGAGGAAATACTTTAAGTGCTTCCCCCCCGTTAGCAGTAGTAGGGAGAACCCTGGAGCCTGGTGTGTAAAGTGCACACACACACACACACACACCACAGCAGCTGCAAGAGTCCTCGGATAACACTGGGTGTTTTTACATGCACACCAGTCCTCCGATCGCTAGCTGCGATCACCTTCAAGGCAATAGGTCCACATCACGTACTGTAGCTGGTTTGACCAACGTGACCGTACCATCCAATAATCTATGTGCGGTGTGACATGCTGTTTGCTTCATAGAAATGATGTCTGCATCTGACCATCTTACATGCAGGCCAAGCTCTGTTTATGAGACTGACGGCCCTTTTTCATTCACAAAAGCTGCTGCAGGCACAGTGTGACGTGATGATTGACGCATCACCCTATTTTCCCTTACTTCAGAACAGTGAACGTTGTTCTTCTGTGAACAATGGTCTGCACGTATGTGTGAAAGTCTCCCTGTTACTCTGAGTTCTTGGCAACTTAATCATTTTACTGATTTAACACTCGGCAGGTGTTAAAAAAACACGAATGTAACTAACTTCTACTGCCTGCAAACGCCATTGTGGTGGCCTCCAGAGTGGAGCGATCATTCGCCCTCCCGGAAGAATCGACGCCGTTTAGTGTCCTGTAAGGCAGCCTCAGTGCGGAGCAAATGTGATGAAGGGATTTAGTTTTTAGCTGAACCCCATTAAAGCTTTTTTGCCCCCTACCCCGGCAGACAGTCCGCCACTGGCAAGAGCTCCAATCCTTTAAGCAGAACACGAAACAGCGTTTTTCGTGCTGCTGGCGTCCCAGTAGCTCCCCTGAACAAAATGGCTCCACGTCACAGTAAACAGCTGGGTAAAAGCTGATGGATGAAGCACTGGAGCTTGGTCTGCATGTACGCTCACTCCCATTAAGGTACAGTCACAGACGTGGCTTTGCACGAGCACCTGTCCCAGCACTGCCTGACTCACTACAGTGCATGTAAACACACTTGGTGACCTTCCGTCCGTGATGGAGCAACCCTGCCTCCTAACTGTTCCGTTTCTGTAGAATTCAACTACAAATGTTGATGCTAAACGTAAATTTGAATTGGTGGACAGCTAACCCTACTCGTGCAGGACGGCATCAGTGTTTCAGACACATTTAAACAAAACCAATTTACTTCCCGAAAGCCAACCACACGCTCTCTCCGGTCTGGTGTGTGTGTGTGCGTGTGCTTGTTGCTCCACATCCACCCCGGCCACCTGCTTGCAACTTGCTTTCAGGTTAATGATGTAGCAATTATTTATTTAAAAAAAAAACATAAACAAAAAACATGATTAGATTTGCAGTTCAAAGGAACATCAATTTTAGGAGACAGGGTTGGATGGAGATGGTGATGAAGGGAACCCCAGAAGTCCAGCAGTGCAGCCCCTTTGTGTCTTTTCTCATCATGCAGATCTGTCTTCTTTCATCCCTCGCCTGTTTGTCTGTGGGTTTGACTCTGTAGCTATGACTTCCTCCCAGCCCTCCTCCTCCTCCACTTCTTTTCCTCTCCTCCTTTTCTTCCTCAAGAAAGAATGAAATGAAAGATTCCCTCTGATTCAGTGCCAAGTAAATCAAAGGAAAGATGAAAACAAGAAAAATCTGTCTCATTGCCAAGTAAGATAGAAGGAGGTATGATCCTCCTGTCGCTGTGCCAAGTTACAGAAAATAAGTGTCACCTGAACCCGCCAACAAATGTAATGTTTTGTGAGCAGATAATGCTGTATGCTGTATGAGCAAAATATGACAAGTTCATCCAGTCATCTTTGAGCTGTACAAACCTGCAGTGCGTCTTTTAGTTTGTACTCAGAGCGAGCGGCCTGCAGTCGTTTTTCTTTAGCTTCTTCTTGCAGCCGGCACAAAAAAAGAGCAATACCTTTGTTTCCGAGTGTGGTACGAGCAGCTGCCTGTGTACGTCAACTCATATTGAGTGTGAGGGGTTTTAAAGCGTAGTCCGACTCCTCACAGCTGACGGTTACTGAGTGCACTGACTCTTTGATCCAAAGTTCCATAAGCAGCTCGACGACATGTGACACACTGTTGAAAGTTTACAACACGAGCTGAAGGACGTTTCCTGTCTTTGAGGAGTAAAACTAAAGCTTGAAAAAATTAATCTTTGAAACTGAAAAAAAAACACAACTAAGGCTTCTTACGTAATATTTTATTTTTTAAGAGCAGTTCAGTGCACACATAGTGTTTTTCAGGCTTGGAAACGAGTTATTTTTGATTATGGGTAGTGAAGAACACAGGTATCTTACAAATAACGTTGTATATATGAAATGTTAATGGTGTCATTCATTCTAGTTTCTTTCCCATAATCCTGTTTTGTGTGTGTCATGAGCCAGTCATAAATTAAAGGACTTGGTGGTGGAGAATATGGCCAGTTGATTACTTATTGAAAATCAGACTCATTGTTCAGTGTCACGATACCAAGCAATGCTATCACAAATCCTCCAGGACAACATAGGCAAGGCATAATTCAGAAGAAGACATGAACATGAAAGATCATATTCATTGTGCTTAGCGCCGCGTTCTGCATGGATGTCCATTTGTTAGCTACAGTAGGACATTTATCTGCCAGTGTCCTCAAACATTTCGAGGGACCAGATGCTTTCAACTCTGCGTAGATTCAGAGAAAAAAATATCCACATGCGACATCTGATTTAGAAATGGGTCTAAAACTAGCACGTGTGCACGAAGTAGAAACCCCTAACATCTATATATCGTTACTTGTTACGCTCCAGGAATTAAATTATGTCAAGTGGACGGATCCTTTTTTTACTTTCACACATTTCACTATGAATAGTTTTACTGATTGTGTTGCAGGGTCTTGAGTAGGATCGGGAACTGGAACTCAGTTCCAAGTTCGAACCACATTGAAAATGCAGCGTCCTGAGTAACTGTAACCAAAAACTGCATTTCTGTTCGGCTTGTCTGCTCACACTGAAATGACACGTATGGGGACGCAGACATGGCCCTGAATCGATTATAATAACATTCAGCTACTGAACTACTAATGTCATTTTATCCTGAGATAATTTCTTTAATTTCTAACTGAGCTACTGTTGTATACGCCAACTGCACATTAAATTTATTGATGGAAAAGAAATTAAAATAAAGGAAAACAAACTTTTTCTCCCAACCATTTTGTTTCCCATGTGTTGAGGCTCAGGGTTCGGCTTTATGGTCACGATCCAGTTAAGTTGCTGTAACATATTTGTACCTTTAGAGGTATCTTAATATGCAGAGAACAGGAAATGAGTGAGTAAACAATAGTAATTTCAGGTATAACCACAGTATAATCATTTCTGGAAAGCCCTACTTCTTCCTCTTTTTTCTTTTAAAATTCTTTGATTAGAAGAGGCCAGTGGAAATTTCCATAAATGAACTCTGGCCCTGGTACATTTATGGATGTTATAAGAAAAGACCAACATGTGCTTGCTTCAAAACTAAAAATATTGCAAAGGGACCTTTCCTTCTTCGTTACGATGTGAAAGAAAATTATCCAAACATAACTTTAGATTTTCCCTTCACAATTTGTCTGATTTTGTTTAACATCCGCCATGATTGATAGTTCAATAGGTTGTACAAGCTGTACATCCTGATTACGAGGCCCCCTCCATCACGTTAAGTGCTAACTGCCAGTGAACGGCAGTGATGGATGGAAACTGCATTTGGCAAAATGATGGGAGGCATTTTTCTGCAGTGAGGAGGTGACAATAGATCAAAACGTCATGTTCTAGTTCTAATCATCCTGCCATCAGGGTGAGGAGAGACATGATGTTTGACAAAATCCTATTCATTACCATGATTATTATTACTTGGCTGCAGGGCAGACCTCGCTCATGCTGCAATCAGCCCAAACTAGTCTTAGTTCATCAGTGATGCTGACAGATTTTAGCAATTCAACAAATGTGGAGATACTTTCCACTATAGGCCTGTCTAGAGAATCCAGACTTTGAAATCAACGCTCTCAACTTTCCTATTTAGACAGTATTATTACCTGCTAAAATGGCGAGCACTTTTATTTTAGTATCTTTGGACCTGTATGTAAAATCGGACTTGAAAATGATGTGGTGACAATCAGTGTGTGGAGAAAAAGGACTTTACTTTGGATTTCAAAAAGGCGTTGATGGCAGGGTGTTAAAATTTGCGTTTAATCTGTGTTTTGACTGACATGGCCATTTAGCGTAGGAGCCTTTTAAAGGTGTTTATTGAATGGTATATTTTAATACAAAACCAAATGTTGGTTGATTTGCTAGTTACTGCCAGCTTTTAACAAACTTTATTGAAAATTAGCAATCGTTAGCCTACAGTAGTTTCACAGCTCTGCGTATTAGCGTTCCACATGCTAGGTTAGCAAGCACTTGTTGAGAGGTGTATGTTAATAATTTAAGGCATTTGCAGCTCTATATGTAAAAAAAAAATGACTTCTTTGTCACGTTGGGGCATAATAGTTTTAAAATAAATGTATATCCACTTGAGCCCTCTGTACTATGCAAAGATTCATTTCTTATTTTTTTTTTTTTAGCTTTCGTCGAAATTGCCAAAGCTGCACTGAGTTACAAAGAAGGTTTTACTGGCAGTACTATCAACCTTAATTGTGTGGAAAGCACTCTAAGATTTACTTTATGAACAGAGGTTATGCATCGTTAACTGGATAACGCGAGTGCGAGTGCAGACCTGATAGTTTCACTGGTGCTCACACACTCTCAGTTGGCGTCTCTTACTAAGGACAAAGCAGTTTGAAATCACAGTAAATACACTTCTGCATTGTATTCAAGCTTGTTTTAATTATCCAAATAAGTCTTCATTTCTGTCTTTCTCATGGGAGATGCAGATCTCACAAAAGCTTGTTGCTCGTCTTATGCTTCACGCGGTTTCGCCTGTTTGGAGATGGCCTCCTCCTCGGCACTTGGCTGTTTTCACCGCAGCTCATTAGGACTTGTCGCCTCACATCTGCAGACAGCCTGACGAGCTCGGCCGGTCTCTGCGGTGATTATATAACTGCTTTTCTGCACACTGGATGTTAGATGAGTCATGTTATAAAGTCAGAAGGGTGCGCATTTGGAACGCGGAGCTGAAGTTGCTGCTTTGGTGTTCGTCATCATGGTGGAATAATCCAGTTTGATGTTGGATAATTTATTCTAAGTCTCTGTTACTTTTTAGTATTACTGCAGCCTGTGCTGCCTCAGTTCTGTTTGTTTCATCCAATTCAGGCAAAGGGGGAAGTTCTTACTTCTTTTTTTTTTTGACACTGAATCAAACCAAAGTTTGACACTTATTCTTATCAGAACAAATTATGTAACAACCACTCAACAGATTTATTCTTAGCCTCTGGAGTTCTCTTCGAAGCAAGTAGTTGTTTATATTCAGCGTTTATCCCCAAAATGCAGTTTGCATGTACTTGAGAAGTGAATTTCCTTCCTCTTAATACATTTGTGAAGCCTGTTGGCTGCCAGTTACTGCCACTGGTACTAGGATGTGAATCCCACAGTGCATCATAATCCTACATTAGAACTCTGCTTCGAGTCACAAACGGGTTCACTTCTTCTGTTCCTTTAAAGTTTGTGTCCTTTTTTAATCCCGTTATTCCTCCTTGATGCCATGCTACTTTCAGCATGGATGCCCTATAAGAACGAGAAAACCTGGTTCCACATCACTGCTGTTAAAGGAAATCCGAGTTTATTACATTAGAGAACTGCTTCAAACTCACTAGTTAAATACATTTTATGGCATTTTTTGAGCAGACCTGATTTAAACGCAGCACTATTAAGGGTGTTGATTAGGGGATACCAGCGTTTAAAGATAAGTGTTGACATCTACAGAAAACTACACAGAGAAGGGTGTTACGGGTTCTTCTAACTTGATGTGCACACCTCCTACATCTCAACAATGTTGTGTAGTTTGCATCGACGAGCTGATTAATTTAATTAAGTCGCGAGGTGGGGTAGCTTCACTTTCTTTACTCGCTTCCTGTTTTATTCTACTTCCTCAGTAAATTACTCTGCCCCCTTGTGGACACATGCTGTTGCACAAACGCAGAAAAATTCTGGCTTACGTCTCACAGAAGCAGACCTGCTTCTAAATAGGTGCCACTCACCAAGACGAACCATTTGCTGCAGTTAGGAGAGTTCGGTTAACCCAGATAGCAGTATTTGGAACAAAGCTATTGAAGGGATGGTACCCTGGGTAATACAAATATGTTTTTCACGCGGCCCAGTAGCAGAACCAGTTCACCCTGAAGAGTTTATTGGTATTAAGGGTTCAGAAGGACTCCTCAACGTGTGTCACTGGCTTCTTTCTTTGTATTTTCCTTTAAGTTCTGATTGGATATGATGTTTGTACGAAGCTTTGTGAAGCAGGTGACAGGCAGCAGTGTGTGTGCACAAGTGTGTGGTTTCTATCTTTAATATACCAGGCAGGGGGCAGCAGTCGCTCTGATTTCTTACTGCACTGGCTGCCTTCTCCTTACACCTCCTCTTCCTCTTTTTCCCTCGAAAAAGTCAAATATTGTCCTGAGTTGATTGTGTTAGATCTCAAAGACCATCTACATGTTGAGAGCAGGATATTAATGCAAACGTCATGATCTGTTGAACATAATGGTGACTGAAAAAAATGCAATAATGTGATGATTTATGGTTTCCACTGAGAAGAAACATCTCTGCTGTTACTGGATTGTTTTAATTTAGTGGTGAGCTGAATCGCCCACAGACAAAAATATGTTTATGCAACAGTGCATAAGTACCTGAAGCGGCTGAGTCATCTCTGTGTTCTTAATGTTGCGTTTAGATACCAAATGCTGTTCCGCTGCCTCACAAAGAGCCACCCCCCCCCCGCAGCCCTCTTAAGAATGAGGACGCATATTAATTATAACTCTAATTTCTAATACACCAGTTTTTCTCAATTGCTATGATGCGTTTAATAAAAGTTGGGATCCCCTTCTTTGTGGGGATATTCCAATGCTGATACCAGCACTGGGCATTGGTCCTGCCTTTGCAAACTTCTCCACCTTAGCCTCCGCAATGGTTTAGAGCTGTTTAAAGATGATGGATGAGGACAAAAGTAAAGCGGAATCCAAACTCTGCTGTGCTAAAGTCTTAAGATGTAGTTACTGACAGTCATACTCATGTTTCTGAAGATTATTTTAAACACGTTTAATATTTGCAACTGATATCGGCAACAATGATGGGAACAAATTTACTGTGATGCTGGTGAGAACCTAAGGCCCATTTGACAGATTGGCAAAGAAACTAAATATAAAATGGAATATTTTAACAAACTCTGTGCCGTGTTGAAGGTCCAGTGTAGATGTTTGCTGTAGCTCGTGCACAGCAGCAGAAGAAATGAATGAAGACACGCTCTTAGTTCTACTACGTCTCGCAGCAGGGTTTGATTTCTCTACTCATAAAGTATTTGCAGTTGCAGTTCATGCAGTTCAACCAGCTGCTCATAGCAACTAAAGCATTTTTAACTGCGGATGTTTGGGCACATGATTTCCGTGAGGGGAAGATCATCTTGTCTGTGAATTCATCTGATGCACTTCCATGAACTGTTGGTCCATGAATGTTTAAAAGGAGAGTGAGTTAAGTTCCTCAGCAAACGTAGCTTCTCTGCGATTTTTTTTTCCCAACATGTATTGTATAACAATTTCAAATCATTGTTTTTTCGAAACTTGACTCCCCTGATCAGTCCAGGACGTTGTGTTCGTTTAGTTTGGACAAGTCTGAAACTCCCGTAAAAAACAATTATGGCACCAACTCATCATGACATTGTTTTCTTTCCTTTTTAATCCGAACATTTACACAGAATCTCTCAGACTAGACTCGGAGAGGTTATGAATGACACAGGGCGACCTGTTACCATAGCAACAGCCGAGTTATTGCAATCTGCTGCTATGGCGATGGCACAGAAGTTTGGGTGGGAGGTTGTAACCGCGAGATGAGAGATGACCATGTTAGCTTCTTTCAGCCTTGTTAGGATATTCGATGAGGAGCTACACACACACACACACACACACACACGGAAGCTTCCCCGTCCTTCTCCCTTCCTCCCCTCTCTCCGTGTGCTTCTCCTACTCCTCCTCATCACAGTTTCTGTTGGTTTCCAGTCGTTTGCTGTTTTCTCCTCAATTATCTCTGTCACATGATGTAAATATCCAGATAGTCATTCTTCAGTCTGTTGACTTTGTTCTTATGTAAATTATTTAAAAAAGAGATTGACCATGGATGATATACAATATATTATAAAGTATGACATTCAAAAGAAATCTATTATCCACTGAAACGATGAGAATGTTCCTGAGGATGATGATGTGACAATGGACATGACGCTTGTGTGATGATTAACAACTGATGATGATGATGATGATGATGTCATGACAATGACTACGACAGTGGTCATTGAGGATGATGATGGTGATGACTTGTGACGATGAAGATTAAAAACTCCTATGATTCTAAAGAAATTGTTAATAAAACTGCCTGGTTTGTTCTTGTTAACTCATTCCAATGTACCATAACATTTTACGTCAGTATTTTTGTTTCCAGGTTTGAACGCAGTTTTTCTGGTTGTGATTTTACGTGATATAACAGCTGAAGTAGAGTAAATTAATTTTTTAGCTCTGAAGTGTTTCTTTATGATCAGATCTGGACTCATTTATATGTGAATCTTAGTCTGATTCATTTGGGAGCTTTGTCGTTGTGACCACTGTCAGAACCAGAATAGAAAGAAAGAACAGATCGGTGAAGGGACAGAAATGAGCAAATTCCACATTTATGTAGAAGGTTCTGTTTAAGCCAAGCTAAAAGCAAGTTCTCATAACTGAGACGTTTTAATGTTGCACAAATGTGCTTCTTGTTAGTTTCCTCTTTGTTCAGAGGATCAGAATCAGCCCCTGATCACTGTGGACCGATATTGTACAAGTGAAAATGAAAAACTTAGCTGACACTGAGCTGATACTTGTTTTGGTTTGAGTTTGGCTGTTACATGGAATTGAAAGCCATTAATGCTCTTATTAAAAAGTTTGTAACCAGTCACACAACTTTTCCAGAGCTCCTCCAGACAACATCATTTTAACTTGTAATTATTTAATATAAGTATATAAGCATTAATGTACATTCACACCCTAAACTAAAGCTAGTTAAAACTTGGTGAAGCCGCCCTTTAGGTATTGGCTGAAAAAAAGAGTCTTTAAAAGTACTGAGCAGATGATGTAAATTTTACTTAGATTACAAAAGTAATAGTACTCCAAACAATGATAATTATGGTAATTACGTCAAAACATGTACAGCAATGAATGAAAACTAAGGGTTAAAGGTCACCGTTGGTAAAGGTGGAGCTGGGTTTTAAACACTTTATGTGCTGGTGATTAACCCGGAATGATACATCAGCATGTGTTAGTTCGCAGTATATTTCTTTTAAAGAACCAGGCTGATTGATGCATATACTTGCAGCAGCTACTTTAAAATTCACAAATATATTTTGTCCATCATAAATAAATGTCCATAAACCCTCCCAGAAATCACATAAAAAAGATTCTCTCTTAAACTGGGAATCATCATATTTCTGCATTTTCATAAGAATCATAAAAATCCAGATCGATGTTTTATTTTATACACTATAATGAATTCAGCCTATTTTATTAGGTAACTGTAAACAGCAGCCCAGTGTGCGGCTTACCTGACCCAAACAATATTTGTGGTAAATTCATTCTTGTTTGGTCTTTTCATGGTATGTGACATATAGACAAATAAAAAATGTCTTCAGACTCATCCGTCAAAGTAAACATACTAATATCATAAAATTACTTAAACGTTAAAGTGTTTAATATGATTGTGTGGATCCAGCTCCAGTCTGCCCCCAACTGAAGCTGAGGTCAAGTGGAGGGAGGGATAATTCAATTAGTGACTTAGTGAGTGAGAACAGGAGGAGGCGGCAGCCGGAGACGCTCGTCTCTGCAGAGACACACAGATCGAAGTCGTCCCCACTTCAGGAAAACAAATCAGCACTTTTTTTTTCTCTTTCTTGCTGGATGAAACTGGATTTTCATGTACGCCAAAGACCTGCTGAGAGGGCACCGGAAGCCGGAAGTAAACATAACAGGAAGTGCCAGAGAGATAAGAGGTCGCCTTGCGACCACAACACCTCCCACGCGTACAGGTGACTCACTGAAACATTCCTGTGACTATTCTGGCACCGGCGCTAACTGCTCGCTGATTATCTCCTCTGTAGCTCAGAAGTAAGTGACAGCACAGGACTGGAGGTGAAACTGGGAATTAAAAGTAGATCAAAAAGCCCGTTTTAGTCCCTTCCTCCTCTAAGCTTCCCTCCCTAAACAGTTTCACCTGCAGCGGATGCAGCTAATCTGTAGCCGGCAGCTAATGAAACAGGATGGACGAGGTTTGATTTACGGGGTTTCTCTCCTGCGTCTCGTGTTCCTGCCTATAAGGGCGTTTGAATCCGTTTAAATAAATAAGGTCGTTGTGAAACGAGTTTATCTGCCAGCAAGGGAGCTAATCTGCAGCCGCAAGCTACTGTAGCTTCCCACAGGGATTAAATCTTTCAGCTTGTTAGTTAACCGACTTTCTAGGACTTGATGGGGGAGTTGGATATTTCTGTGTCTGATTTCTTTCACCAGACTTAGGAGTCCGTGAACTTCACGGTAGTTGTAGGGGTGAAAACATCTGCGATCTGGCTGCCTGACGCCATGTTGAGCCCCTTTTGCTTTTACCAGTACACGCGTGGACGACTGGCCTGCTGTTGCGATAAGCGGCTGGTAACGATTCCGCTGCGTTCCTGTCCTGCACAACCACGTACGGGATTTCCGTCAGGCTCTGCGGGTCTGGATACTGATCCAGTGCAGTCTGTTATCATGTGGTTCTGTGCAATCAGACTGAATAACAGACCAGTCAGACACTGATTATTCAGCTTATTTCTTCCCTTTCTGATTTACTTTCTAATCTTCGTTAACTCTGCCACTTTCACTTACTTTTTCATTTGTGAAAGTAAATTATAATATCAGAAAACAGCTCATTATAATTTTACAACCCCTGAGATTGGATTGGAATAGATTAAACCGTTGAAAAAACAAAGACACTCAATTTTGTTTACTGAAATAATTTAAAATTTTTACATTTTTGCTTCAAAAATTACTGAAGTGATTAAACACTTGTCACATTATTGCTATGGTTGCAACTAATGTCTAACTTAATTATAATTAAGATTTTTTTTAGTTAATCGTTCTGTGAAACAATGAAAAAGAGAGCGAAAAATGTCTCCATCTTACAGAGATTTCGATAAGCATTTTGTTTTGTCTGACCTACGGTTCAAAAGAAGTACCAAGAAGAAAAAAAAACATTTTGACATTTTTGCTTAAAAATAAAACGATTCACTGAAGGCAATCAATCCATTATTAAAACATTTTAAAATGTCATGTCACAACATATAATTTCAGAGTTTTTTGTTATTTGTTTTTTGTTTTGAAACCACTAACCATTAAACGATGCTTGTAAAATCATCGCAAATTCTATGAACTTCTTATGCTGAACCATCAACAGGAAATGTGCTAATGTTTTATTCACATGTATCAAATCATTTGTCTTCAAGTTTGGCGAAATGTTGCAGGTGAAAATAGACAGACTTTTAGATGATGGTTCATCCCTCGTGCTGTAACGTAAAAGTGTGACAGGTGCAGACTGAACAGCTTGTACAATCATAATCTCAACATGAAGAAGTAATTATTTCATTATCTGATGATATTGTCTGAAGGGGGTTTACCTCCTAGATGTAATTACAGTAATTCCATCCAGCAAGGATGAAATACTACCAGCAATTCTAGTGTTTGTTGGAAGCCTTACACCGATTATAAATGCCTCTAATTGTTGAAAAGAAATCTCAAGTTTGACATATTTCTCTATAGCAAAATATATGTGTGTAAAGAAGAAGCAATTATGGAATTCAAACAGAAATTAATTCATTTAAAAAAGAAAAACCTGAGAATACCTGACACATTTGAACCAAAGCTATTACAGATACACTGACATAAAACAGAAAAAGCAGTAAATCCTCAGACTTGACAAACTGTGATAATAACACGTTTGACGAGGACGCATAAAACGTAACTAATTCAAAACAGTTAATTATTTTCTAGTCAGTTGAAAAAAACTATCTTCATTTTAAATCTGAAGCAACAAACCGCGAATAAACTACAGAACATGGGGATATTTTGCATGTTCATGTATGTGGAAAATGACCTTTACGTTACCCTTAGACCTCACCACCGAAACCTGCAACTATGTTCTGAAACGGTTTATTCATAACACACAGAAGGTTTAGACCTTAATGACCTTATAATCTTAATACTTATACTAATACTTAATACTTAGACTGATTGAAATATTCTATTTTACCCAGATTACACTGACTGACTGACTGTTTTAGGCCATTTTTTAGGAGTTTTTTAGCAAGTGAGAGCAAAACAACATAGTCGCTCACCTGAAGCTGCTGGAAAACCTCCAGACTCCTGCACCTCCTCATTTTGCAGGATCACAGTCCGCAGGGAGACAGAGACAGAGCATCTCTCGTCCTCACCTCCAGGGAAACCATGGAAACAAATGGGTTTTCGAAGGCACAGCAGTTTTTTACAGTTGCAGCCTCTTGCGATAATTTGGAAAATACCTGCAAAGTGCGTTTTAAGAACTGAAACAATCTGCGTCCCTTATATTCCGTTAAGTGCAGGTTCCCTGTAGACCTAAATCACCTGCCATCCTTCAGAAAGTGGCATTATTCCGTTAAAATATTATGCATTTTACAGCCACCAAACAACAAAAGTAAACTGATTGAATCACTGCTATGAAGCAAATACACTTATTTTTGGTGAAAGACTGAAGCTCATTCTTTTCCAGGAGATGTCTCTTTAAGGAAGTTTACAAATGGACACGAGTTCATTCGAGGAAAAATCAGGCACTCTCTGTCACGGCAAACGTGTAGAGAGAAAGGTGTGTGTCAATGATGGACAGACGACATGTGCACGTCAAGGGAACAAGAAGCAGCTGATCTGGAGTCAGAGGATTTCTGGGATGTTTGGCGTGCCAGGCGTCTGTGACCTTTGCCCTCAGTTTTGTCTGAACTCTTCTGGAAACTGGTCGCCTCTCCGCAGGTAGGCACAACATGGATAGTGTTGAAGAAGCGTTGAAACACATTTACAAAAGGACATGAATTAGAAAATCCAAAATAGACTAAACAAGGATGGAAAGTGGAGGAGAAGGAAATACGGACGATGAAGAGAAAAGGATGAGATGAAGGAGGGAATAAATGAATAAAGCTGAGAGGAGACAAGGACGTAGACAAGGGTAAAGCAGACAACGTAGGAGGAGGAGAAAAGAAGGAAGAGTATGCAGAAAATATTTAATACACAGGTGACATATAAAGGAAATCAGGAGGCAAAAGGAAAACCAGAGGTAAGGGAAAGAAAAGAGAAGGGCCACGTTCCACAGCCGGAGACAGGAGGCAAGGTACATGAAGGAGAAAGAAAAGGACAGGAGGTCGTGTTAGCGCAGGAAATAGGTGGTGGAGAGAAAGATGCATGGAGGTTAAATAAAAGAAGGAGCAGATTAATGCAGGAACAAAGTGTCAGGAAGAAACGAAGTGATGCTTGAGACGAGCTGCTGAGCACACGGGAAGGAAATGACGAAACAAATGAGTTGAGGAAATGAGGATGCGGACAGAAAAGGAGAGAAATGGTTTTGGCAGAGGAGTGTTTTCGTTTCTCAGCATCTTCCTGTGAGGAGGCCGCAGCATTTACGCGAGCGTCACAGTCCAAAACTCCCGACCACACCTGTCACCGACTCCCTGCCTGAGGCGTGCATGCTAATTCTCCTGCTGCACGTGACAAGGATGCGCACACACACCCACCGCTGCTACTGTGTGTGTGTGTGTGTGTGTGCGTTCAGGGGTGTGCCACTGCTGCGATGCTTCCAGCTGTTCCACCGTGAGCCGCACGTACAGGGACAAAGGGAAAGATGTGTAAACAAAGAGAGAGAGGAAGATGATAGTGTGTGTGTGTGTGTGTGTGTGTGTGTGTGTGTGTGTGTTTGTGCTGCAGAGGGAGACAGTCGGGCGAGCAAGAAAGATTCGTCAGCTGTGTGTCAGGGAGTGTGTGCGCGCGGACGACACCAGATGAAGATCTCCTTGTGTGTGATAATGGCTGAGTGCACATGAATGTGACTGACAAGTGTGTGGAGAGAGAACGTTCACACACACACACACGCGTTTGCAGAAGCAGACACGTGGAGCAGAGGCTGTCAAGAACGCAACGATGCGCCTCCATAGAGAGAGAGGTGGTGCTGGTGGGGGGAGGAAGGAAAAGAGGACAGAGGTTAAAATGAAGGGAGGAGGAGCTGGGGGAGTGGCTGGGAGAGAGAGAGGGAGACAAAGCAAGGGAGAAGGAGAGAAGGGAGGGCAGGCTCGGAGGGAGAGGAAGAAAGAGGAGGAGGCAGGCGAGCGACAGAGTGAGAGAGAGAGAGAGAGGTGTGTATGAAGGTGTGTGTGTGTGTTTTATTCTCTCCAGTGTAAATGAATGGAAGGCGTCTCCATTGTCTTCACCACGGTAAGAAGCTCTGCTCCTGCCCAGCATCTGTGTGTGTGTGTGTGTGTGAACTATAAGTTCATCATGCTGACGGAAGCTGCGGTGTGTGTGATGCTGCATTTATTTCAGAAAGCACCAGGTCGAATTCTACGCCGTACAGCGTGTGTGTGTGTGTGTGTGTGTGTGTGTGGCTGTTTTAACTTAACTAGTTCTAACACACACGTGCACGTCCAGTTTCCTGTGTGTGCACGTGCGTTTGTTGGTTGTACGGACAAATTTGCCTTTCATGCCATTGTTGCGAGGACACTTTGGGACACACCTGCTCTTTGTGCACTGACACTTTGTGGCTTTGATGTTGCGACGGTTAAGACAAAGCGACTAAAGAAGCAGAAGCGTTTGTCCTTCTGTGGTTTGGGTTTTGAGGCAAAGACTTTGAGGACAAAACCTGGTTTTTAAGGTCAAAGCAGGAGCATATTTTTTTGTCCACTCCTGATAAATTTGCTCTCACTTCAAAGAATAGACATGTTCAACTCCAAGACAAAACTGTGTTTGAACTGGACTGATCAGGTTGGAATCGGGTTTATTCTGTGGTTAGGTTTAGGCAGGGTCACGGTTAAACTGTTGACGGTGTGGTTGGCGGTTTAGGTTTGATAGTGTTAATGTCGGGACTTGGTTTAAGATCAGGTTGGATAGTTAGAAAAGTGTCGTGTTTGATTCAGGCTGCGTAAGGATTACTGTGGGTTCTGTCCAAACTGAACCGGGTCAGATTTCAGGTTAGACCTGAACTGAGGTCAGGACGGATAAATTATAGTTAAAACCACGTTTAGGTTTAAAAAACAAAATAAGATTAGGGTTTGATTAAAGTTAAAATATTTTATATTCAAGTTCAAATTAGGCTGGATTAAGTTAACTTAAGCTATAACTAGATTTAAACATTGGGCGTAATGTAGATTAATCTTAAATTCAGGTTTAGTTCGATTTACACTGTTAAAAATACGTTTGAGGTTGACGCAAAGCTGACGTTCAATCTGTGGACAAATTATTTTCAAATTTAAATCTGAACAGCAACAAATTTAAAGTTGCCAATGAAACTGAGTTGAGGTTAGGATTATATTTTAATCCATCTTAGATTACGTTTGGGAGTGAGTGATCTGAGGATGGGGTTTGGTTGCAGTTTGAACTGGATCACTCTGGGTTGTGTTCACGTTCCGTGTTTCTGACCAAAACGTTTCTGTTCCTGTGGTTTTTTTTTTTTGTTTGTTTTCCCGATTTTCAATCCAGCATTTTAATTCTTAATGAAGTTTTCTTCCTCCATACTTTTCCTGCTCCGTGACCAGTACACGTCAGTGGACAAGCATCAAATCAACTGCAGCACCGTGTTTGGCTGCATGCACGTCCACATGCTTGTGCATGTTACCAACAAGAATATTGATTCGCTAATGAAAATCTCTGCCAAAATATTTTCAGGATGATGTTCTGGTTGATGGAAGGATGAGGTTTATTGCACCTGTCGATGTATGTGACAACGGCAGCATTTCATACAGGAGGTGCAGGAAACCAGACGTGCCTGCTCCCTCCTCTTTCTCCTTATCAAGCAGACTTGTGTGAAGCTGCAGCTGAATAAATTTGCAACTCGTTTTAAATCAAACATGAATTTATGTTAAATACTGCAAACACGGCGGAGCAGCTCTGCTCCTTCTTCATATTCGTCTGAGGAAGGTCAAGCTGGAAGGAGACCAGTAAAACCAGCACTCTGGAGGAAGTGGGGCATAAAGAATGATTTTACCAGTGTCCTGCATCCTTTCTTAGGATGTCCTGACAGGGGACGATAGGGAGGCACGAGGAGCTCCGGGAAACGGGAGGCTTCTTTCCTCGGTTCGATTTAATGACGATGTGTGAACAGACTGTACGAACAGTCAGATTAACCATCTGCAGGAACACATCAGCCATGCAGGCTCCAAAGGTCTGTCCCGGCTTTGCTCTGCTCGTTGGGGCTTCAATTAAATGCACCTGAACTAGGTCAGAACTATGTGAGCATCCTGCTCCGCTGTTAAACAGGAAGCTTCATTTCACCGGTGCCTAATTTGGGAAAAACACATTCCTGTTTTATCTGTAGAATCTGCATTTTTTTTCTATCTTTGTCTTTCAGAATTTCATAGTTCTCTGACATCAGCAGTTCTTCAAATGTTTAGTTTGGAGATGCTTTGCCAAAAACCGACACGTTCAGT